>CM038677.1:70419936-71039536 GCA_021605205.1 Aegilops longissima
TGTGCAAGAAAGTAGAGAGGGTTACGGCAAAACTAGATGCACTTCGTGTACAAAACGGACAATCTCTTTCGAACTATCAGGGTTTCATACGGAAACTCGTCTGTTACAAAGGGATTTTATTTTTTTGAACTTATTTGAACTCCAGACCTTTTCTGTGTTCAAAATGCACCATTCAAAGCCACATCATCAATTTTGAACCCTTTCTGACTTCATTGTTATTTTTCATGCATTTACTGATTATTTTGAACTATAAGACCCTGAAATTGATAAGTGACCAAATTAATAGAAGTTCATCATCACATTAAAACTAAAGTACATACATAGTTCTCATTGAACAACATATAGCTCTCCAGAGCATCTAATTAAACCATACATTGAAATTATGTAAAACATTTCAATGCAACAACAAATGCGATCATAATCGCAACCAAGGTAACAATTGATCCAACTGCATAATGATACCAAGCCTCGGTATGAATGGCATATTTTCTAATCTTTCTAATCTTCAACCGCATTGCATCCATCTTGATCTTGTGATCATCGACGACATCCGCAACATGCTACTCCAATATCATCTTCTCCTCCTCAATTTTTTTATTTTTCCTTCAAGTAATTGTTTTCTTCTTCAACTAAATTTAACCTCTGGACAATAGGGTCGGTTGGAATTTCCGGTTCAACCACCTCCTAGATAAATAAAATCTATATCACGTTGGTCGGCATAATTGTCATAAACAATAAATGAACCAAATATTTATAAAAAGATAATATATACCACATCCGAATCATAGACAGGACGAGGGCCGACAGGGGCGGATACCAAAACCATCGCACTATATAATAACAAGGAATAATAAACGTAAGAAAATTAGACAAGTATCTATCTGAAGTAAGAGTTGTTTTCTTTCAGAAAGAAGATAAGAACAAGAGGCTCACCACGGTGGTGCCGGCGACGAGATCGGCGCGGGCGATTGACGGCGGTGAAGATGGGGACGGGACGTGACGGACCGCTAATATAAACCTAGACAAATCTCGGGAAAAATGGAGCTCGGAGGTCGAGCTTCGAGAGAAGAAAGCTTAACTAGTGTGGCTCGGTCATTTCATCGAACACCTCATGTGCATAGGAGGTGAGCTGGAGCACCCAATGCCCTTCCCCCTCGCCGGCCAGCAAAAAACAGAGCACGGTGAAGTGCTCTAGTGCGGCGATGGGTATATATAGACAACTCATTTGTCCCGGTTCGTGGCGGGAACCAGGACTAAAGCTCCCTTCCGCCCTGGTTCGAGCCACAAATCGGGACCAATGTGGACCAGGAGCGAGGCTCATTGGTCCGGTTCGTGCCTAGAATCGAACAAATGGGTCGAAACGAACCGGGACCAATGCCCACGAGGCCCCGGCCGCCCCTGGCTCACGAACCAGGACTAATGCACCACATGGGTCCCGGTTCATGCAGAACCGAGACTTATGGGCTGACCAGGCCCGAACGAAAGCCCTGTTTTCTACTAGTGAGTGTTGCCGTATACATGCATCTACTACCAGCTAGCTGCCGAGAAGAAAGAGAAAAGTGCAGATTAATTATTGGGGCTTGGTTGACACGTGTTATGTTATTAGGGAGCCATTTTGTTTTACGCGAAAAAAAGACGGCGAGCCCACCTACGCATCGCGGCTCGTCGTGCGTCGAACGATCAGTCTGGCATTCTACTCTAAGACTATGGCTCGATCAACTCGAAAAAGAGGAGATGCCTCCCTTCCCCCCTTGACAAACGAAAATGATCAACCCGATCGGGAAAACTCCAGGCTAGTAGGTAAATTACAGTTTTGCTAAAACTCATCTAGATGAGATTTAATTTGATCTCATTCATCTTTTATAGCCATTAGATGTAATGCTATAAGATGCGTGTAAGCTAACGCAGGTTGTATCCATTTTTGTTTTTCAGATGAATGAGACCAAATTACGTCTCATCTAGATGAGTTCTAGATACTCCCGGTAAATTAACCCAGCAACGCACGGGCATGACATCCCTGTCACGCGTCTAATCACGTTCTACTTACCAAGAGTCCCTGATGACCTAAACACTGCGTTAAACTAAACATACGGTGCTAGCCATATTCGATCCATGCCTGCCGCTTTGATCCCATCAGCGATAGCATCAGCACCCTACCAATCCGCTCCGAGCAAATCATTGACCTGACCGTCGTCGATGTAAACGCTGTTTGTGATTACCCAAATTAATTAGGCGCGCATGATCGATCCCGAGGTTGATGCATTGTTCTGCCTACCCGCGCGTCCTTTTCCCAGTTAATTTATCCGCCGATCGTTCTGGGTCATGAGGCCATGGCATGTGGCGGCCGGCCGGGCTCTCCGTACGGCGGCGCCGCGCCGCACGGGCGCTTTCGGCGGCATGGCAGTACCACGGCGGTGCCCGGAGATTACCGCCGAGCACGCGCGCGTTGAATTTACTACTCGCCATTTTGTTTTACCTGCTAACAAGGACGGTCGAGACGTCGAGTACTGAATGATCAAAGCGGCCGGCCGGCCATATAATTGGCGCAACGTCGTGCAATTTGGCATGATGTTCTTCGAGCCTCGTTACTTGATCCATGTAGCTAGCGCAATTAACGTCGCTCTTATTGGGGCTCTGTCTTTATACGATTATTAGGCCAAGAGATGAGATTTTTTTTAAAGGCCAAGAGATGAGATATTTTTTCAAAAAAAAAGGCCAAGAGATGAGATCTGTCGGAAAAAGTCTGAACCTCCCGTCACGGGCCGCAAGATTCAGAGGAGATTACATACTTGTTCCCGCTCGATGTGTATGTACGTATGTCACCTAAACCATTGACCCGACGCACTCTTAGACCAAGAACAAGTCAGGATAATGCTGGCTGCTCTATCTTACTCCATAGTCACCACTTTGACGAAAGGAAAGTGGACAGAAATCCGGTCAGAAGAGCCAAAATCATACTGAGTGCTAAAAATAACCGAATTCCAGTTATTGACATAGAGGAAATAACACAATGGATAAATATCGGAAGGCAGATCGAATTAAGTAGACTACTAGTATTATCATTGATCTGTTAAAGTCTCTGGATATATCGAGTCAGTTGCAACGGAGCCCAGCGATGGACTGGCAAGTTGCCGGCCGGTCGCGTCAGCCCACCGTTGTCCCCTTTGCCGCCGTGCGTGCTCGCTCTCCCTTCCATCGTCTCGCTCGTGGACTCCAAGCACAATGTCCGCACCGCAATCTCGAAATCCAGCCTGCCACTTTCGCTCGCTCATTTCCGTCTGCAGAAAACGGCTTCATCCTCTCTGCTGCAACAGCACAATGCCCAGAAAACGGCTTCATCCACTTGGCTGGCTAGCTAGCCAGGCCGGCGCCTCCCAGCTACTAAAACTGACACGGCAGTGCGGTTCGGTTTGTTATTATACGTATATAAATTTTCCCGTATCGTTCCGTTCCTTGCCCAATAAGGCTACGTTGAGTACCATGCAAAAAAAAAAAAGGCTACGTTGAGTACGTCCTCACATCCGATCTACCACAGCCAGACAGAGAGCGATGGGCGCGCAGCGCTGCTGCCGCCACGGGAGAGGTGACGGTGCCATGCCAAGTGCCAAGGTCGGCGCGCGGTACCGACACTGCAGCCCTTCGAGTGGGCTGGAGGCCGCGTGCGTTCCAAATGGCAATTGCCGGTGCCTGCACAGCCTTGGCCAGGCCACCTCACTTGCCCAATCGCCGTCCACCATGTCTTGAAATGTAACTAAACATCATGACGCAGCAGGAGTGTAGTATAGATTTTTTTTTGAGCGGTAGGAGTGTAGTTTAGATGGTTAGATTGTTTGTGATGAAATTAATACATCATGGTTTAAGTGATATAATTATCACTGGTGCTTGCATTCTCTAGATTTATTTAAGGTTTTTTTGACAATATTCGTTCAGTGGGTTCATGTGGACGAGTGTGTATGCATGTACGTGAGAATATGCGTCTGTGCTGTATTCAAATTAAAAAAAAGCAGCACTGTCCCACTTGTATTTTTCTATGAACACCACATTGAAAGTTAGTTTTGTAGAAAATCACCACCTTACATTTTTGTTGTAAAAAACACCATGTCCGCGGTAATCTTGTTTGATCAGTTTTTCGACAAGTGGGGCCTAAAATCTGGTGACATGGGGTAACGGCTCGGTCGGACAGCCTTAAATGTTCGTTGGTCAAAACGACCCGATCGGCTCATGTGAGACAGGCTGCACTTTCTCTCTCGCTCACTCTGTCTCTCTCTCTCCCATGTTCTCTTTGTTCTGCTCTGCCGCCGCCGCCGCCTTTGCCCGCCGCCATGGTTTCTGGAGCGATGGCGTGACGACGAGGACTCTCTCAAGCATCGTCTTCTCCTTCGATGGCGCCCCAAAGGTCAGTGCATTTTAGTTTGTAGTGTTCTAGACTTTTTATTTGGGGACTGTTTTTAGGCTTGATTTGGGCAATTTGCCGAGGTTGGTTTGAATACATTGCTTTTGTTTGCGCCTTCACCTCCCAACTACAATGGATGACCCCAATTTCTCGGCATTGACGACGATCTGATGGTGATGCGTGACAACGGCAAGTCGGCGGAGAGATGTGTTGCTTTCGAAGGATCAACATGGGGAGTTTGTTTATTGCATGTGTTGAGCATGTAAGCTACAATTTTGCGCAAATTTGTGGTTGCTACTCCCGTAGGAGTTGTTGGATTTCCTCGAAGAGGAACGGTGATGTAGCACAGCAGCAGAAACCAAGGTTTAATGGAACCATTGGGCGTCTACAAGCTAGCAAGATAAATAGCACCTGCACACAAAAAATGTTAACACCCAACTTGGAAAGGGGGTTGTTAATCCCCTCGTCTTGCTAGTTGCAAGGTTAAAAGGAAACAATGATAGATAGTGATATGGCAAACAACAAAATAGTAAAAGTAAATAAGAGAGCAAGTAGAGTAACACAAGTACTGATACATCCATTTTGCATCATGTTTTTCTATTATTATTTCTACTATTTTAAAGTTTATTTCACCTTTTGATGCAATTCTAATGCCTTTTATCACTTAGATTTCAAGTTCCATCACAACAGGGAGATTGCTGGTAGCTGAAATTCTGGACCTGAAAAGAGCTACAACAGAGATAGCTATTCTCCGGAGCTCCAAATGACCTGAAAATTTATAGAGATTTATTATAGAATATATAAAAATACTGGACTACTTGAGGGGACCCATCAGGGACCCATAAAATCATGTTGCACCCCCTCGGGGCGCACCATGTGCGCATGTGGGTCCCACAACAGGCCTCCGAGGCCCATCTTCTGCTATATGAAGACATTTGCCCTAGAAAAAAAATCAGAAGAAGACTTTCGGGATGAAGTGTCGCCGTATTGAGGCGGAACCTAGGCAGGAGCACTTTTGCTCTCCGACGAAGCAATTTAATCTGGGATACTTTCTCCGGAGGGGAAATCAAAGCCATCGTCATCATCAACGATCATCTCATTGTGGGAGGACTCATCTCCATCAACATCTTCACCATCACCATCTCATCTCCAAACCCTAGTTCATCCCTTGTATTCAATCTTTGTCTTAAAACCTCATATTGGTACCTTTCGTTCCCGTGAGTGTTGATTACATGTTGTAGTTGATGCTAGTTCTTTACTTGGTGGAAGATTATATGTTCAGATTATTAATCATCAATTATTCTCTTCTGATCATGTATGATTTGTGGGTAGTTCCGTTTGTTCTTGAGGATATGGGAGAAGCCTTATTATAAGTAATCATGTGGATTTTTTTAATGTTTTAATGGTGTGTTATGTCGTTCTTCCTCTAGTCGATGTCGTGTGAATGTCTACTACATGACACATTACCATACTTGGGCCTAGGGAAAGGCATCGTGGGATTAGTAAGTAGATGATGGGTTGCGAGCATGATAGAAGTTTAAACCCTATTTTATGCGCTATTCCGTAAGAGACTGATTTGAATTCATATGTTTAATGCTATGGTTAGTTTTGTCATAATTTTTTTATTGTAGTTGTGGATGCTTGCGAGAGGGGGTAATCATAAGTAGGTTGTTTGTTCAAGTGAGAATGATATCGTAGCACCGGTTCACCCACATAATAACTTTTCAAAGAAGTGAACGTGAGTCAATGAATCTTGATGAAATTAACTAGATGAAATTTCCATATGTTCACGAGAACGCTTTGCTCACTATAAAAAATACTTCCGGCTTGTCCTTTGCAATAAAAATGATTGAGCCACCTTGTTGCACCTTGTTACATTAGGTAATTATTACTTGCTACAAATTATATTGCTATCAAACTATATGTCACAACTACTTTACAACACTTGCAGAGAATATCTTCTTGAAAACCGTTTATTTACTCATACGCTTCTCATTGGGTTGAACACTCTTACTTATCAAAAGGACAATTGTTGGTCCACTATACTTGTGGGTTGTTAAGTATTAATGGAGAATGGGCCCATGCGCCACAGGTTCACTAGTGACTTCTCTCTCGAATGCAAGTAGTGGCATGGTAAGCAAATTACTGTTTGTCTATTGACAGATAAGTAACATTCATAACTATGGTCATTCATGGCATAATCTCGTATAGGCATCACGTATGTGACAATGAGACAATAATCGAACTGCATCTACTACTATTACTCCACCCCAGGGCCGCTATCTAGCATGCCTCTCCAAGTATCAATTTTAATAAAAAACAAACTAAAGCAATAAGCAAGATGACATGATGCATAGAGAAAGAAACCTAGCAATAAGATCAATCTCTGCGTTTTATCCTTAGTAGCAACAACACATCACGTGGTTTTGCCCTTTTATCATCGGGCAAGAGCACGTGAGGTTGAACCCACTACTATGCACCACTCCCGCTAAAGAACATTTGATCTATCTTGGCCAGAGAAGACAAATAACTCGGAAAGCATCCGTAGCTACTCAATCATACAACAAAGAAACTTCAAAAGATTCAATTATATTCAATGAACAATCTAATCACAAATCCACAAATCATCGAATCCCAACAAACACACCACAAGAATTAAAGCGGGTTGATCTCATAGGAGATCAATGTATTGAAGATCCAAAAGGGAGAGAGGGACAATAGGACATCGACCCATAGGTCCTAAAATAACAACTCACACATCATCATGGAGGCAGCAAGGATGATGAAGAGGCCTCCCATGGTGGCTTCCCACTCCGGCAGAGCACCAGAATAGGGCTGCAGATGGGATTGCTTCAGAACAGAGGCTCGCGGTGGAGATATTTTTCTCAGGTTCGCTTCCGAGGGTTTTGGGATTTATGTGAATTTATAGGCCATGAATTAATTCAAAAGGAGGCTTAGGGAGCCCACATGGGCAGGTGGCGCGACCATGCCCTGGCTGCGCCAGCAGGCCATGTGGCTGCCTCGTTGATCCCCTTGACTTCTCCTGAAGCTTCTAGGGTCCTTCGTTGGCCAGAAAAATGGTAAAACTATGGCATCGTATTTGGACTTTCATAGATATGGATTTTCTGCGAAACTAGAAACAAGCAAAAATCAGGAACTTGCATTGTACATTGAATTAATAAGTTAGTCCAGAAAATAATATATAACATATAAAAGTGATAATATAATAGTATATAACAATAAAAACTTATAATAAGTTTCCAAATTGTTCTAGGGTTCACTGTTCATGTGTTGTCCATTGCAATTATTTTGTTGAGCATGAATCTGATGGTGATGTGGTCATGTTCTGATAGTATATCGTGATAAAAAAATTGTAGTTGTCTCAACTCTAGTTATGTATGTTCTTTAGTTTTTGGCCCTTTAATTTTAGGAATTAGAGGTGAATAATTTAACTTTTGTGTTGTTCATTCAATTTGTAAATTGTTCTATTCATTAATTTTGCAATGGGCACTGATTAATGTAGACAAGGAAGAAACTTAAAACTCTTAACCATCGGATAAATTTGTAAATTATTGCAGGAGGGGAGAAAATATGGACTATTTCAATGGGTAGATTAGGAGTGGCTAGACTCACTTCAGAATGCTCTACACAAGTTAAGAGGTTTGTATGAGGAGAACAAGCATACTAATAGGCTTGCACGTCTGGAACATTCATCTAGTGTCCATAATCTTATGGAAGAGAAAATGAATATAGAGGACAACCATGCCAAGTTGGTTGTGGGTGTCCCAGTAGAAGAGTGCTCAAGAATACAACTATCAATAGATTGGAGGGACAATGAAGAGAGAATATCTTTGTTTTGGACAACAACATGAGCAATTTGAAGCAAGAGCTTGGTGCAATGGAGGTAGAGAACACTAAACTGAAGAAACGAGTTGGCATATTGAAGCACACCTGCTCAAGCCAGTGTCATTAGGAATTTGAAGTTCACACATCTGAAAGAGAAGGAAAAAACTCAACACTTAGAGGAGGAACTTGGATTTTTTCATTGTCGACCTCGTGAAGAGCCAGTCAAAAGAACACGATCACGCTCAAGGGCACCAAGGCCATTTGTGATGAAGAATAAGATATAGTCTAATTATCTAGGTCATTATGTATCTTTTGAACAAATCTTTAGTATGAAACTTTGAACCATGGCTTGTTATGTTGAGTATGTGAACTACGGTGTGTGATGAATCCTCTGAACTATGTTTAGTTTGAGTATGTGAACCTTCTTGATATGCTTATATGAACGAAGTTAGTTTGAGTGTGTGAATCTTCTTGTAATTTAAATATGATGGTGTTGGATGCATTAATTTCAGGTCTTCCATCAACGCCGAGACACCCTAGATGGTTAAATTGGGGTTTTAGGTGTTCCGTCGAGGCTGAGGCACCCTAGATGCTTAAAGTAGGGTTTGCGGGGTTCCATTGATGCAAAAATATCCTATATGGTTAAATTAGGGTTTTACGTGTTCCGTTGACGCCGAGGCACCTGATAAGTCTCAAACATATCTTCAATTTTTAACTTTTTCATGGCATGACTATATAATTTTGGCAAAGTTTTGACATAAATTTTTATTATTTTTCTGGAATAACCTATTAATTCAGTGTGTAATGCTAGTTGATGTTTTCTGCATGTTTTTATATTTTCAGAAAAACTAAAATTTTCAGGATAAAAATTCCAGAACAATCTGGAGAAGTTTTGTATTGGCAAGCTTGTTTCTAGGCGTGCTTGGATTCGAGCCCTCGGAAGATCATGTTTACACGCCAGGCGCCCTTTTGGGATGCCTTCTGCCTTATCTCGCCTAAGCTGCCACCTTTGCCCGTGGAGCGGAGTCCCTCGGTGGAGAAGCAGGTCCCTCGGTGGAGTGTGATGTCTACTATGCAACCATCTTCTTGTAGACGTTGTTGGGCCTCCAAGTGCAGAGGTTTGTAGGACAGTAGAAAATTTCCCTCAAGTGGATGACCTAAGGTTTATCAATCCGTAGGAGGCGTAGGATTAAGATGGTCTCTCTCAAATAACCCAGCAACCAAATAACAAAGAGTCTCTTGTGTCCCCAACACACCCAATACAATGATAAATTGTATAGGTGCACTAGTTCGGCGAAGAGATGGTGATACAAGTGTAATATGGATGGTAGATATATTTTTTGTAATCTGAAAATATAAAAACAGCAAGGTAGCAAGTGGTAAAAGTGAGCGAAAACGGTATTGCAATACTTCGAAACAAGGCCTAGGGTTCATACTTTCACTAGTGCAAGTTCTCTCAACAATGATAACATAATTAGATCATATGACAATCCCTCAACACGCAAGAAAGAGTCACTCCAAAGTCACTAATAGTGGAGAACAAATAAAGAGATTATTCTTTCAGATCGATCTATTGGGCTATTCCTGTAAGTGTCACAAACAGCCCTACAGTTCGTACTAAAATAACACCTTAAGATACACATCAACCAAAACCGTAATGTCACCTAGATACTCCAATGTCACCACAAGTATCCGCGGGTTTGATTACACAATATGCAGCAGACAATCTCAGATTCAACTATTCAAACCAACACAAAGAACTTCAAAGAGTGCCCCAAAGTTTCTACCGGAGAGTCAAGACGAAAACGTGTGCCAACCCCTATGCATAAGTTCACAAGGTCACATAACCCGCAAGTTGATCACCAAAACATACATCAAGTAGATCACGTGAATATCCCATTGTCACCACAGATAAGCACATGCAAGACATACATCAAGTGTTCTCAAATCCTTAAAGACTCAATCCGATAAGATAACTTCAAAGGGAAAACTCAATCCATTACAAGAAGGTAGAGGGGAAGAAACATCATAAGATCCAACTATAATAGCAAAGCTCGTGGAACATCAAGATCGTGCCAAATCAAGAACATGAGAGAGATATCAAACACATAGCTACTGGTACATACCCTCAGCCCCGAGGGTGAACTACTCCCTCCTCGTCATGGAGACCGCCGGGATGATGAAGATGGCCACCGGTGATGATTTCCCCCTCCAGCAGGGTGCCGGAACAGGGTCCCGATTGTTTTTTGGTGGCTACAGAGGCTTGCGGCGGCGGAACTCCCGATCTAGGTTCTGTTCTGGAGGTTTGGGAATATATAAGAGGTGTTGGCATCGAGAACAAGTCAGGGGAGTCCACGAGGGGCCCACAAGGTCGAGGCTCGGGCTCGGGGGGCGCGCCCTCCACCCTTGTGGAGGCCTCATGGCTCTTCTGGCCCAACTCTTTTGTTTCGGGGGCTTCTTTTCGTCCAAAAACAATCGTCGTAAAGTTTCAGGTCAATTGGACTCCGTTTGATATTCCTTTTCTGCGAAACTCAAAAACAAGGAAAAAACAGAAACTGGCACTGGGCTCTAGGTTAATAGGTTAGTCCCAAAAATTATATAAAATAGCATATAAATGAATATAAAACATCCAAGATAGATAATATATAGCATGAACAATAAAAAATTATAGATACGTTGGAGACGTATCAAGCATCCCCAAGCTTAATTCCCGCTCGTCCAAGAGTAGATAAATGATAAAAACATAATTTTTTATGTGGAATGCTACCTAACATATTTATCAATGTAATCTTCTTTATTGTGGCATGAATATGCAGATCCATAAGATTCAAAACAAAAGTTTAATATTGACATAGAAATAATAATACGTCAAGCATACTAACAAGGCAATTATGTCTTCTCAAAATAACATGGCCAAAGAAAGCTTATCCCTACAAAATCATATAGTCTAGCTATGCTCCATCTTCATCACACAAAATACTCAAATCATGCACAACCCCGATGACAAGCGAAGCAATTGTGTCGGAGTAATGGGCCACAGGTAGGCAAACCCGTGCCCCTGGACCTTTCAAAACATCGGGGCAAACTGCGCCCCTTAAGACCCCAAGACGAAGAGCCGCATTCTGAGAGTCGGCAGCAGAGCCGCCGACTGCCCCTCTCAGCCGAGTCCCAGAGACGGCCTCGAGATGAGCCGACTCCCAACTGACGACTTCCGGAGAAGCCGGCTATGGGGAGTCGGCCCGCGACTCCAACCACCTCCTGCCTATGCAACTACGGACGGGATGGGGTGTGGCCGCCACGCAGCCCGTCCCTGCCCCATTCACGAAGGGCAGGCATGGCCACGAGGCGCCCGTCTTGACGGAGATCTCCGTCCCGCGCAAGCCGCTGCCACGCCGCCCCGACATCAACCCCTGGGCAGATCCTGTACCCACAACAGACTATCACATGCGACCGAAGGCGGCGGGACCGCTGTCGGCGGGAGTGAAAAGACGGCGAGCGCGCTTCAAGACGGACCCGCCGAGTCGGCCCGAGAGTCGGCCGCCCTCCCACAGCTCCGCACGCCATTAACCAGACAAGACAGGAATGGCAATGATGATCGCCCGTCGGCGGCGCATTGCCATGACCCCATGACCAAGCCAGCGTCATTAGAAGCGCGGCTACAGTAATCCGCAGCCGGCAAGACCCGCCCGCGGCGGACAAGGCTTGGCGGCCCCATGCTGGACCGTCGGCGGGCCCCAGAAGTCGGCGGAGAAGACGGCGACCTAAGAGACTGACGGCTGGGACCCATGAAGGAAATATGCCCTAGAGGCAATAATAAAAGTTATTATTTATTTCCTTATATCATGATAAATGTTTATTATTCATGCTAGAATTGTATTAACCGGAAACATAATACATGTGTGAATATATAGACAAACAGTATGTCACTAGTATGCCTCTACTTGACTAGCTTGTTAATCAAAGATGGTTATGTTTCCTAACCATGAACAAGGAGTTGTTATTTGATTAACAAGGTCACATCATTAGTTGAATGATCTGATTGACATGACCCATTCCGTTAGCTTAACAGTTGATCGTTTAGTATGTTAATGCTTTCTTCATGACCCATACATGTTCCTATAACTATGAGATTATGCAACTCCGTTTACGGAGGAACACTTTGGTACTACCAAACGTCACAACGTAATCGGGTGATTATAAAGGAGTACTACAGGTGTCTCCAAAGGTACTTGTTGGGTTGGCGTATTTGAGATTAGGTTTTGTCACTCCGATTGTCGGAGAGGTATCTCAGAGCCTTCTCGGTAATGCACATCACTTAAGCCTTGCAAGCATTACAACTAATGAGTTAGTTGTGAGATGATGTATTACTGAACGAGTAAAGAGACTTACCGATAACGAGATTGAACTAGGTATTGGATACCGACGATCGAATCTCGGGTAAGTAACATACCGATGACAAAGGGAACAACGTATGTCGTTATGCGGTTTGACCGATAAAGATCTTCGTAGAATATGTAGGAACCAATATGGGCATCCAGGTTCCGCTATTGGTTATTGACCGAGAATAGTTCTAGGTCATGTCTACATAGTTCTCGAACCCGTAGGGTCCGCACGCTTAAGGTTTCGATGACTTATATTATGAGTTTATGAGTTTTGATGTACCGAAGGAGTTCGGAGTCCCGGATGAGATCGGGGACATGACGAGGAGTCTCGAAATGGTCGAGACGTAAAGATCGATATATTGGACGACTATATTCGGAGTTCGGAAAGGTTCGAATGATCCGGTATTTTTCGAGTACCGGAGAGTTACGGGAATTCGCCGGGAGAATTATTGGGCCTTATTGGGCCCTGCGGAAGAGAGAGGGGCTGCCTAGGGCAGGCCGCGCGCCCAAGGCCTAGTCCGAATTGGACTAGGGAGGGGCCGCACCCTTCTTCTCCTCCCTTCCTTCTCTCCTATTCCTACTAGGAAAGGAGGAGTCCTACTCGGTGGGAGTAGGACTCCCCCTGGTGCGCCCTCCTAGGCGGCCACCTCCTCCCTGTCTCCTTTATATACGGGGCAGGGGCACCCATGACACACAAGTTGATCTACGGATTTTGCCTTAGCCGTGTGCGGTGCCCCTTCCACCATATTCCACCGGTCATATCGTCGCGGAGCTTAGGAGAAGCCTGCGCCGGAGAAGTCATATCGTCGCGGAGCTTAGGCGAAGCCCTCGTCGGTGGAGCATCAACATCGTCACCACGCCGTCGTCTTGACGGAACTCATCCCGACACTTTGCTGGATCGAGTCCGGGATCGTCATCGAGCTGAGCGTGTGCAGAACTCGGAGGTGCCGTGACGTTCGGTGCTTGGATCGGTCGGATCGTGGAGACGTCGACTACATCAACCGCGTTGTTTTAACGCTTCGCTTTCGGTCTCACGAGTGCGTGGGCGGACACTCTCCCTCTCGTTGCTATGCCATCACCATGGTCTTGCGTGATCGTAGGAAAATTTTTGAAATTACTACGTTCCCCAACAAAGTGGTATCGAACCTGGTTTTATGCGTTGATGTCATGTGCACGAGTAGAACACAAGTGAGTTGTGGGCGATACAAGTCATACCGCCTACCAGCATGTCATACTTTGGTTCAGCGGTATTGTGAGATGAAGCGGCCGGACCGACATTACGCAGCGACGCGCTACGCGAGACTGGTTTCACCGCTCCGAGCACTCGTTGCTTAAAGGTGACCGCGGGTGTCTGTCTCTCTCACTTTAGTTGAATCGAGTGTGGCTCGCCCGGTCCTTGAGAAGGTTAAAGCGGAGTCTATTTGACAAGTATCGTTGTGGTTTTGATGCGTAGGTAAAACGGTTCTTGCTCAGCCCGTAGCAGCCACGTAAAACTTGCAACAACAAAGTAGAGGACGTCTAACTTGTTTTTGCAGGGCATGTTGTGATGTGATATGGTCAAGGCGTGATGCTATATTTTATTGTATGAGATGATCATGTTTTGTAACGAGTTATCGGCAATGGCAGGAGCCATATGGTTGTCGCTTTATTGTATGAAATGCAACGCCATGTAATTGCTTTACTTTATCACTAAGGAGTAGCGATAGTCGTAGAAGCAATAGTTGGCGAGACGACAACGATGCTACGATGGAGATCAAGGTGTCGGCGGTGGCGATGGTGATCATGGCGTTGCTTGGCGATGGAGATCACAAGCACAAGATAATGATGACCATATCATATCACTTATATTGATTGCATGTGATGCATCTTATCTTGCTTTGATTGACGGTAGCATTATAAGATGATCTCTCACTAAAATTATCAAGAAGTGTTCTCCTGAGTATGCACCGTTGCCAAAGTTAAATCGTGCCCGGACACCGCGTGATGATCGGGTGTGATAAGCTCTCGTCCATCTACAGCGGGTGCAAGCCAGTTTTGCACACGCGCGAATACTCAGGTTAAACTTGCGAGCCTAGCATATGCAGATATGGCCTCGGAACACGGAGACCGAAGGTCGGCGTGAATCATATAGTAGATATGATCAACATAGTGATGTTCACCATTGAAAACTACTCCATCTCACGTGATGATCGGTTATGGTTTAGTTGATTTGGATCACGTGATCACTTAGATGACTAGAGAGATGTCTGTCTAAGTGGGAGTTCTTAAGTAATATGATTAATTGAACTTAAATTTATCATGAACTTAGTCCTGGTAGTATTTTGCAGATTATGTTGTAGATCAATAGCTCGCGTTGTTGCTTCCTGTGTTTTTATATGTGTTCCTAGAAAATTGTGTTGAAAAATGTTAGTAGCAATGATGCGGATTAGATCCGTGATCTGAGGTTTATCCTCATTGCTGCCTGGAAGAATTATGTCCTTAATGCACGCTAGGTGACAGACCTATTGCAGGAGCAAATGCGAGGCGTTATGAGCGTTTGGCTAGCTCAATATGATGACTACTTGATAGTTTAGTGCACCATACTTAACGGCTTAGAATCGGGACTTCAAAGGCGTTTTGAGCGTCATGGACCATATGAGATGTTCCAGGAGTTGAAGTTAATATTTCAAGCAAATACCGAGTTGAGAGATATGAAGTCTCCAACAAGTTCTATAGCTAAAAGATGGAGGAGAATCGCTCAACTAGTGAGCATGTGCTCAGATTATGCAGGTACTTCAATCGCTTGAATCAAGTGGGAGTTAATCTTCCGGATAAGATAGTGATTGACAGAATTCTCTAGTCACCATCACCAAGTTAGTAGAACTTCATGATGAACTATAGTATGCAAGGGATGACGAAAACGATTCCCAAGCTCTTCGTGATGTTGAAATCAACGAAGGTAGAAAGAGCATCAAGTGTTGATGATGGACAAGACCACCAGTCTCAAGGAAAGGGCAAAGGAAGAAGGGAACTTCAAGAAGAGCGGCAAGCAAGTTGCTGCTCGAGTGAAGAAGCCCAAGTCTGGACCTAAGCCTGAGACTAAGTGCTTTGCTGCAATGAAACTGGTCACTAGAAGCGGAACTACCCCAAGTATTTGGCGGATAAGAAGGATGGCAAAGTGAACAAAGGTATATTTGATATCTGATTATTGATGTGTATTTTACTAGTGTTAAGTAGCAACCCCTCGGTATTTGATCTTGGTTCAATTGCTAAGAGTAGTAACTTGAAGCAGGAGTTGCGAGAATGAACAGAAACTAGTTGAAGGGAAGTGACGATGAGTGTTGGAAGTAGTTCCAAGATTGATATGATCATCATCGCACACTCCCTATACTTTCGGGATTAGTGTGGAACCTAAATAAGTGTTATTTGGTGTTGAGCATAAATATGATTTGATCATGTTTATTGCAATACGATTATTCATTTAAGTAAGAGAATAAATTGTTGTTACTGTTTACATGAATAAAACCTTATATGGTTACACACCCAATGAAAATGGTTCATTGGATCTCGATCATAGTGATACACATATTCATAATATAGATGCCAAAAGATGCAAAGTTAATAATGATAGTGCAATTTATTTGTGGCTTTGCCGTTTGGGTCATATCGGTGTAAAATGCATGAAGAAACTCCATAAAGATGGATTTTGGAATCACTTGGTTATGAATCATTTGATGCTTGCGAACCGTGCCTTTTGGGCAAGATGACTAAAACTCCGTTCTCGGAACAATGGAACAAGCTACTAACTTATTGGAAATAATACATACCGATGTATGCGATCCAATAAGTGTTGATGCTAAATGGCAAGTATCGTTATTTTCTGACCTTCACAAGATGATTTGGCGGATATGGGTATATCTACTTAATGAAACATAAGTGCGAAACATTTGAAAAGTTCAAAGAATTTGAGTGAAGTTGAAAATCATCGTAATAAGAAAATAAAGTTTCTGATCTGATCGTGAGGCGAATATTTGAGTTCTGAGTTTGGTCTACATTTGAAACAAAGCGGAATAGTTTAGCAACTCCGCCACCGGAACACCACAGCGCAATGGTGTGTCGAGCGTCGTGTCGCACTTTCTTTGGATATGGTGCGATCTATGATGTCTCTTACAGATTTACCGCTATCATTTTGGGGTTATGCTCTTGAGGCGGCGCATTCACGTTAAATAGGACACCGTCAAAATCCGTTGAGACGGCGCCTTATGAACTATGGTTTAGCAAGAAACCAAAGTTGTCGTTTCTGAAAGTTTGGGGTTGCGATGCTTATGTGAAGAAACTTCAACCTGATAAGCTTGAACCCAAATCGGAAAATGTGTCTTCATAGGATACCCAAAGGAGACAATTGGGTACACCTTCTATCACAGATCCGAAGGCAAAACATTCGTTGCTAAAATGGATCCTTTCTAGAGAAGGAGTTTCTCTCGAAAGAAGTGAGTGGGAGGAAAGTGGAACTTGATGAGGTAATAGTACCAGCTCCCTTATTGGAAAGTAGTTCGTCACGAAATCAGTTTACGTAACACCTACACCAGTTAGTGAGGAAGATAATGATAAAGATCATGAAACTTCAGATCAAGTTGTCCTTGAACTTGTAGATCAACAGAACAAAATCCGCACCGAGTGATGCGGTAATCCTATTCGGAAGTCATGCTACTAGATCATGATGAACCTCACGAACTATGAAGAAGCGATGGTGAGCCAGATTCATAAAATGGCTTGAAGCCATGAAATCTGAGATGGGATCCATGTATGAGAACAAAGTATGGACTTTGGTAGACTTGCCCGATGATCGGCAAGCTATTGAGAATAAATGGATTTTTAAGAAGAAGACTGACGCTGATGGTAATGTAACTATCTACAAAGCTCGACTTGTTGCAAAAGGTTTTCGACAAGTTCAAGGTGTTGACTACAATGAGATTTTCTCAACTGTAGCGATGCTTAAGTCTGTCCGAATCATGTTAGCAATTGCCACATTTTATGAAATCTGGCAAATGGATATCAAAACTACATTCTTTAATGGATTTATTAAAGAAGAGTTGTATATGATGCAACCAGAAGGTTTTGTCAATCCTAAAGGAGCTAACAAAATGTGCAAGCTCCATGGTGATCCATCTATGGCGCTTTGATGGTGCAAGCATCTGGAGTTGGAATGTATTTACAAGAAAGTGAGTGGGAGCACTACAACATTTCGATAAGTATATGTGAATGACATATTGTTGATGAAATGATGTAGAATTATTCTGCAAAGCATAAAGGAGTGTTTGAAAGGAGTTTTTCAAGAAGGACCTCGGTGAAACTGCTTACATATTGAGCATCAAGATCTATAGAGATAGATCAAGGCGCTAGATAAGTTTTCAATGAATACATACCTTGACAAGATTTTGAAGTAGTTCAAAATGGAGCAGTCAAAGAAAGAGTTCTTGCACTGTGTTACAAGGTGTGAGATTGAGTAAGACTCAAAACCCGACCACGGCGGAAGATAGAAAGAGAATGAAAGTCATTCCTATGCATCAGCCATAGGTTCTATAAAGTATGTCATGCTGTGTACAGATCTATGCATACCCTACCACTAAGCTTGGAGGGGTGCAATAGTGATCTAGGAGTAGATCAATGGACAGCGGTCAAAATTATCCTTAGTAGAATAAGGATCGTTTCTCGATTATGGAAGTGAAAAAGGTTAAATACGTAAAGGGTTACGTCGATGCAAGTTTTAACACTAATCTAGATGACTCTGAGTCTCAATCTGGATACATATTGAAAGTGGGAGCAATTAGCTAGAGTAGCTCCGTGCGAGCATTGTAGACATAGAAATTTGCAAAATACCTACGGACTCTGAGATGTAGGACCCGTTGACTAAGCTTCTCTCACGAGCAAAACATGATCATACCTTAGTACTCTTTGGGTGTTAATCACATAGCGATGTGAACTAGATTATTGACTCTAGTAAACCCTTTGGGTGTTGGTCACATGTCGATGTGAACTATGGGTATTAATCACATACAGATGTGAATATTGGTGTTGAATCACATGATGATGTGAACTAGATTATTGACTCTAGTGCAAGTGGGAGACTGAAGGAAATATGCCTAGAGGCAATAATAAAGTTATTATTTATTTCCTTATATCATGATAAATGTTTATTATTCATGCTAGAATTGTATTTAACGGAAACATAATACATGTGTGAATATATAGACAAGCAGTATGTCACTAGTATGCCTCTACTTGACTAGCTTGTTAATCAAAGATGGTTATGTTTCCTAACCATGAACAAGGAGTTGTTATTTGATTAACAAGGTCACATCATTAGTTGAATGATCTGATTGACATGACCCATTCCGTTAGCTTAACAGTTGATCGTTTAGTATGTTAATGCTTTCTTCATGACCCATACATGTTCCTATAACTATGAGATTATGCAACTCCGTTTACGGAGGAACACTTTGGGTACTACCAAGCGTCCTAGCATGTCTGGGTGATTATAAAGAGTACTACAGGTGTCTCCAAAGGTACTTGTTGGGTTGGCGTATTTGAGATTAGGTTTTGTCACTCCGATTGTCGGAGAGGTATCTCGAGCCTTCTCGGTAATGCACATCACTTAAGCCTTGCAAGCATTACAACTAATGAGTTAGTTGTGAGATGATGTATTCTGGACGAGTAAAGAGACTTACCGATACTTGAGATTGAACTAGGTATTGGATACCGACGATCGAATCTCGGGTAAAGTAACATACCGATGACAAAGGGAACAAGCATTATGTCGTTATGCGGTTTGACCGATAAAGATCTTCGTAGAATATGTAGGAACCAATATGGGCATCCAGGTTCCGCTATTGGTTATTGACCGAGAATAGTTCTAGGTCATGTCTACATAGTTCTCGAACCGTAGTCCATGCGCAAAGTTTCGATGGAGTTATATTATGAGTTTATGAGTTTTGATGTCCGAAGGAGTTAGTCCCGGATGAGATCGGGGACATGACGAGAGTCTCAAATGGTTGGGAGAAGTATTGGGCCTATATTATTGGGGCGAATGATCCGGGTATTTTGAATGCTGGGAACAGAGAGATTGGGCCTGGGCCTAGGGAGGGGCCTAGGGCAGGCGCGCGCCCAAGGCCTAGTCCGAATTGGACTAGGGGAGAACCGCACCCTTCTTCTCCTCCTTCCTTCTCTCCTATTCCTACTAGGAAAGGAGGAGTCCTACTCCGGTGGGAGTAGGACTCCCCCTGGTGCGCCCTCCTGGGCGGCCACCTCCTCCTGTCTCCTTTATATCACGGGGCAGGGGCACTTATGACACACAAGTTGATCTCGGATTTTTGCCTTAGCCGTGCGGTGCCCCTTCCACCATATTCCACTTCGGTCATATCGTCGCGGAGCTTAGGAGAAGCCTCGCTACCGGAGAAGTCATATCGTCCTGCGGAGCTTAAGCGAAGCCCTGCGTCGGTGGAGCATCAACATCGTCACTGCGCCGTCGTCTTGTGGAACTCATCCCGACACTTTGCTGGATCGGAGTCCGGGATCGTCATCGAGCTGAGCGTGTGCAGAACTTCGGAGGTGCCGTGACGTTCGGTGCTTGGATCGGTCGGATCGTGGAGGCGTCACGACTACATCAACGCGTTGTTTTAACGCTTCGCTTTCGGTCTCACAGGGTGCGTGGGACGGACACTCTCCCTCTCGTTGCTATGCCATCACCATGGTCTTGCGTGATCGTGAGGAAAATTTTTGAAATTACTACGTTCCCCAACAACCCACGCCCAGCCGGATTACCATTGTACCCCGGGGGGTAGGCCTATATAAACCCCCCGGGGCACCCATGTAAGAGGTTGGACCCTAATAGTTTTAGACACACATAGAGGGAAGAGAAGAGCTAGTCGTGCCCTTCTCCTTCCTCACCCTGAACAACTCAAGGAGCAACCTTGTACTCACTTTGCCATGGTGATCATGCGGAGACCCCGCAGAGCAGCAGTAGGGCTGTTATCTGTTGGGGAACGTAGTAATTTCAAAAATTTCCTACGCACACGCAAGATCATGGTGATGGCATAGCAACGAGAGGGGAGAGTATTGTCCACGCACGTGAGACCGTGAAGCGGAAGCGTTATGACAACGCTGTTGATGTAGTCGACGTCTTCACGATCCGACCGATCCAAGTACCGAACGCACGACACCTCCGAGTTCAACACACGTTCAGCTCGATGACGATCCCGGACTCCGATCCAGCAAAGTGTCGGGATGAGTTCCAAGACGACGGCGTGGTGATGATGATGATGCTCTACGGCGCGGGGCTTCGCCTAAACTCCGCGACGATATGACCGAGGTGGAATATGGTGGAGGGGGCACCGCACACGGCTAAGGAACGATCACGAAGATCAACTTGTGTGTCCATGGGGTGCCCCTTCCCCGTATATAAAGGAGTGGAGGAGGGAGGCGGCCCCTCTATGGCGCGCCCTAGGGGAGTCCTACTCCCACCGGGAGTAGGATTCCCCTTCCTAGTCCAACTAGGAACCCTTCCATCTAGTAGGAGTAGAGAGAAGGAAAGGGAAGAGAGAAGGAGAAGGAAGGAAGGTCGCGCCCTTCCTAGTCCAATTCGGACTAGTCCAAGGGAGGGTGCGCCACTCTTTGGCCCTTTCTCTCCTTTCCCGTATGGCCCAAAAGGCCCAATACGAATTCCCGTAACTCTCCGGTACTCCCAAAATACCCGAATCACTCGGAACCTTTCCGAACTCCAATATAGTCGTCCAATATATCGATCTTTACGTCTCGACCATTTCGAGACTCCTCGTCATGTCCCCGATCTCATCCGGGACTCGAACTCCTTCGTACATCAAAACTCATAAACTCATAATATAACCGTCATCGAAACCTTAAGCGTGCGGACCCTACGGGTTCGAGAACTATGTAGACATGACCTAGAACCATTCTCGGTCAATAACCAATAGCGGAACCTGGATGCTCATATTGGTTCCTACATATTCTGAAGATCTTTATCGGTCAAACCGCATAACAACATACGTTGTTCCTTTGTCATCGGTATGTTACTTACCCGAGATTCGATCGTCGGTATCCAATACCTAGTTCAATCTCAGTTACGGTAAGTCTCTTTACTCGTCCGTAATACATCATCTCACAACTAACTCATTAGTTGCAATGCTTGCAAGGCTTATGTGATGTGTATTACCGAGAAGGCCCAGAGATACCTCTCCGACAATCGGAGTGACAAAACCTAATCTCAAATACGCCAACCCAACAAGTACCTTGGAGACACCTGTAGTACTCCTTTATAATCACCCGATTACGTTGTGACGCTTGGTAGCACCCAAAGTGTTCCTCCCGTAAACGGAGTTGCATAATCTCATAGTTACGAGGAACATGTATAAGTCATGAAGAAAGCAATAGCAACATACTAAACGATCAAGTGCTAGGCTAACGGAATGGGTCAAGTCAATCACATCATTCTCCTAATGATGTGATCCCGTTAATCAAATGACAACTCATGTCTATGGCTAGGAAACTTAACCATCTTTGATTCAACGAGCTAGTCAAGTAGAGGCATACTAGTGACACTATGTTTGTCTATGTATTCACACATGTATTATGTTTCCGTTAATACAATTCTAGCATGAATAATAAACATTTATCATGAAATAAGGAAATAAATAATAACTTTATTATTGCCTCTAGGGCATATTTCCTTCAGTCTCCCACTTGCACTAGAGTCAATAATCTAGTTCACATCATCATGTGATTCAACACTAATATTCACATCGTATGTGATTAACACCCATAGTTCACATCGTCATGTGACCAACACCCAAAGGGTTTACTAGAGTCAATAATCTAGTTCACATCGCTATGTGATTAACACCCAAAGAGTACTAAGGTATGATCATGTTTTGCTCGTGAGATAATCTTAGTCAACGGGTCTGCTACATTCAGAGCCGTATGTATTTTGCAAATATTCTATGTCTACAATGCTCGCACGGAGCTACTCTAGCTAATTGCTCCCACTTTCAATATGTATCCAGATTGAGACTTATCTCGGATCAGTGTAAAAGCTTGCATCGATGTAACTCTTTACGACGGGCTCTTTTATCACCTCCATAATCGAGAAATATTTCCTTAGTCCTCACTAAGGATGTTCTTGACCAATGTCCAAAGGATCTACTCCTAGATCACTATTGTACTCCTTGCCAAATACATGAGCAAGGTATACAATAGGTCTGGTACATAGCATAGCATACTTTATAGAACCTATGACTGAGGCATAGGAATGACTTTCATTCTCTTTTCTATTTTCTGCCGTGGTCGGGATTTGAGTCTTACTCAATTTCACACCTTTGCAACACTGTGCAAGAACTTTTCTTTGACTGTTCCATTTTGAACTACTTCAAAATCTTGACAAGGTATATACTTATTGAAAAACTTATCAAGCGTCTTGATCTATCTCAATAGATCTTGATGCTCAATATGTAAGTAGCTTCTTGATGTCTTTCTTTAAAAAGTCCTTCCAAATACTCCTTTATGCTTTCAGAAAAATTCTACATCATTTCGATCAACAATATGTCATTCACATATACTTATCGAAATGCTGTAGTGCTCCCACTCACTTTCTTGTAAATACAGGCTTCACCGCAAGTCTGTATAAAACCATATGCTTTGATCAACTTATCAAAGTGTGTATTCCAACTCTGAGATGCTTGTACCAGTCCATAGATGGATCGCTGGAGCTTGCACATTTTGTTAGCTCCTTTAGGATTGACAAAACCTTCTGGTTGCATCATATACAACTCTTACTTAATAAATCCATTAAAAATGTAGTTTTGACATCCATTTGCCAGATTTCATAAAATGTGGCAATTGCTAACATGATTCGGACATACTTAAGCATCGCTACAGTTGAGAAAATCTCATTGTAGTCAACACCTTCAACTTGTCAAAAAACTTTTTTTTTGTGACAAGTCGAGCTTTGTAGATAGTAACACTACTATCAGTGTCCGTCTTCCTCTTGAAGATCCATTTATTTAACATGGCTTGCTGATCATCGAGCAAGTCAATCAAAGTCCATACTTTGTTATCATACATGGATCCTATCTCAGATTTCATGGCCTCAAGCCATTTCGCGGAATCTGGGCTCATCATCGCTTCCTCATAGTTCGTAGGTTCATCATGGTCTAGTAACATGACTTCCGTAACATGATTACTGTACCACTCTGTGCGGATCTTACTCTGGAAGACCCACGAGGTTTGGTAGCAACTTGATCTGAAGTTTCATGATCATCATCACTAACTTCCTCACTAATTGGTGTAGGAATCATCGAACTGATTTCTGTGATGAACTACTTTCCAATATGGGAGAAGGTACAATTACCTCATCAAGTTCTACTTTCCTCCCACTCACTTCTTTCGAGAGAAACTTCTTCTCTAGAAAGGATCCATCTTAGCAACGAATAACTTGCCTTCGGATCAGTGATAGAAGGTGTACCCAATAGTTACCTTTGGGTATTCTATGAAGACGCACTTTTTTGATTTGGGTTCGAGCTTATCAGGTTGAAACCTTTTCATATAAGCATCGCAACTCCAAGCTTTAAGAAACGACAGCTTAGGTTTACTGCTAAACCATAGTTCATACGGTGTCATCTCAACGGATTTAGATGGTGCCCTATTAAACGTGAATGCAGCTGTCTCTAATGCATAACCCCAAAACGATAGTGGTAAATCGGTAAGATACATCATAGATCGCACCATATCCAATGAAGTGCGATTATGATGTTCGGACACACCATTATGTTGTGGTGTTCCATGTGGCGTGAGCTGTGAAACTATTCCACTTTGTTTTAATTGAAGACCAAACTCATAACTCAAATATTCATCTCCACGATCAGATCGCAAAAACTTTATTTTCTTGTTACGATGATTTTCCACTTCACTCTGAAATTATTTGAACTTTTCAACTATTTCAGACTTATGTTTCATCAAGTAGACATATCCATATCTGCTCAAATCATCTGTGAAGGTCAGAAAATAATGATACTTGCCACGGGCATCAACACTCATTGGATCGCATACATCAGTATGTATTATTTTCAACAAGTTTGTTGCTCGTTCCATTGCTCCGAACAACGGAGTTTCAGTCATCTTGCCCAAAAGGCACGGTTCGCAAGCATCAAACAATTCATAATCAAGTGATTCCAAAAACCCATCAGCATGGAGTTTCTTCATGTGCTTTACACCGATATGACCCAAACGGCAGTGCCAAAAATAAGTTGCACTATCATTATTAACTTTGCATCTTTTGGCATCAATATTATGAATATGTGTATCACTACGATCGAGATCCAACAAACTATTTTCATTGGGTGTATGACCATTGAAGGTTTTATTCATTTAAACAGAACAACAATTATTCTCGATTTTAAATGAATAATCAGTATTGCAATGAACATGATCAAATCATATTTATGCTCAACGCAAACGCCAAATAACATTTATTTAGGTTTATCACTAATCCCGAAAGTATAGGGAGTGTGCGATGATGATCATATCAATCTTGGAACTACTTCCAACACTCATCGTCACTTCCCCTTCAACTAGTCTTTGTTTATTCTGTAACTCCTGTTTCGAGTTACTAATCTTAGCAACCGAACAAGTATCAAATACTCAGGGGCTACTATAAACACTAGTAAAGCACACATCAATAACCTGTATATCAAATATACCCTTGTTCACTTTGCCATCCTTCTTATCCACCAAATATTTGGAGTAGTTCCACTTCCAGTGACCATTTCCTTTGTAATAGAAGCACTCAGTTTCAGGCTTTAGGTTCAGCTTTGGGCTTCTTCGTGGGAGTGACAACTTGCTTGTCATTCTACTTGAAGTTCCCTTTCTTTCCCTTTGCCATTCTCTTGAAACTAGTGGTCTTGTCAATCATCAACACTTGATGCTCTTTCTTGATTTCTACCTACGTCGATTTCAACATCACGAAGAGCTCGGGAATCGTTTTCGTCATCCTTTGCATACTATAGTTCATCACGAAGTTCTACTAACTTGGTGATGGTGACTAGAGAATTCTATCAATCACTATCTTATCCGGAAGATTAACTCCCACTTGATTCAAGCGATTGTAGTACCTGCATAATCTGAGCACTTGCTCACTAGTTGAGCGATTCTCCTCCATCCTTTAGCTATATAACTTGTTGGAGACTTCATACCTCTCAACTCGGTATTTGCTTGAAATATTAACTTCAATTCCTGGAACATCTCATATGGTCCATGACGCTCAAAACGCCTTTGAAGTCCCGATTCTAAGCCGTTAAGCATGGTGCACTAAACTATCAAGTAGTCATCATATTGAGCTAGCCAAATGTTCATAACGCCCGCATCTGCTCCTGCAATAGGTCTGTCACCTAGCGGTGCATCAAGAACATAATTCTTACAGGCAGCGATGAGGATAAACCTCAGATCACGGATCCAATCCGCATCATTGCTACTAACATCTTTCAACACAGTTTTCTCTAGGAACATATTAAAATAAACATATGAAAGCAACAAACATAGGGAAGGAACAACGCGAGCTATTGATCTACAACATAATTTGCAAAATACTACGGGACTAAGTTCATGATAAATTTAAGTCCAATTAATCATATTACTTAAGAACTCCCACTTAGATAGATATCCCTCTAATCTTCTAAGTGATTACGTGATCCATATCAACTAAACCATGTCCGATCATCACGTGAGATGGAGTAGTTTCAATGGTGAACATCACTATGTTGATCATATCTACTATATGATTCACGCTCGACCTTTCGGTCTCCGTGTTCGAGGCCATATCTGTTATATGCTAGGCTCGTCAAGTTTAACCTGAGTATTCCGTGTGTGCAACTGTTTTGCACCCGTTGTATTTGAACGTAGAGCCTATCACACCCGATCATCACGTGGTGTCTCAGCACGAAGAACTTTCGCAACGGTGCATACTCAGGGAGAACACTTCTTGATAATTTTAGTGAGAGATCATCTTATAATGCTACCGTCAATTAAAGCAAGAATAAGATGTATAAAGATAAACATCACATGCAATCAAAATATGTGACATGATATGGCCATCATCATCTTGTGCCTTTGATCTCCATCTCCAAAGCATCGTCATGATTTCCATCGTCACCGGCATGACACCATGATCTCCATCATCTTGATCTATATCAATGTGTCGTCACATGGTCGTCTCGCCAACTATTGCTCTTGCAACTATTGCTATCGCATAGCGATAAAGTAAAGCAATTATTTGGTGCTTGCATCTTATGCAATAAAGAGACAACCATAAGGCTTCTGTCAGTTGCCGATAACTTTAACAAAACATGATCATCTCATACAACAACTTATATCTCATCACGTCTTGACCATATCACATCACAACATGCCCTGCAAAAACAAGTTAGACGTCCTCTACTTTGTTGTTGCAAGTTTTACGTGGCTGCTACGGGCTGAGCAAGAACCGATCTCACCTATGCATCAAAACCACAACGATAGTTTGTCAAGTTGGTGCTGTTTTAACCTTCGTAAGGACCGGGAGTAGCCACACTCGGTTCAACTAAAGTGAGAGAGACAGACACCCGCCAGCACCTTTAAGCAACAAGTGCTCGCAGCGGTGAAACCAGTCTCGCGTAAGCGTACGCGTAATGTCGGTCCGGGCCGCTTCATCTCACAATACCGCCGAACCAAAGTATGACATGCTGGTAAGCAGTATGACTTGTATCGCCCACAACTCACTTGTGTTCTACTCGTGCATATGACATCTACGCATAAAACCTGGCTCGGATGCCACTGTTGGGGAATGTAGTAATTTCAAAAATTTCCTACGCACACGCAAGATCATGGTGATGGCATAGCAACGAGAGGGAGAGTATTGTCCACGTACCCTCGTGAGACCGTGAAGCGGAAGCGTTATGACAACGCGGTTGATGTAGTCGTACGTCTTCACGATCCGACCGATCCAAGTACCGAACGTACGGCACCTCCGAGTTCAGCACACGTTCAGCTCGATGACGATCCCCGGACTCCGATCCAGCAAAGTGTCGGGGATGAGTTCTGTCAAGACGACGGCGTGGTGGACGATGATGATGCTCTACCGGCGCGAGGCTTCGCCTAAACTCCGCGACGATATGACCGAGGTGGAATATGGTGGAGGGGGGCACCGCACACGGCTAAGAAACGATCACGAAGATCAACTTGTGTGTCCATGGGGTGCCCCTGCCCCAGATATAAAGGAGTGGAGGAGGAGGGCGGCCCTCTCTATGGCGCGCCCTAGGGGAGTCCTACTCCCACGGGAGTAGGATTCCCTTTCCTAGTCCAACTAGGAACCCTTCCATCTAGTAGGAGTAGGAGAGAAGGAAAGGGAAGAGAGAAGGAGAAGGAAGGAAGGGGCGCCCCCTTCCCTAGTCCAATTCGGACTAGTCCAAGGGAGGGTGCGCCACTCTTTTGGCCCTTTCTCCTTTCCTGTATGGCCCAAAGAGGCCCAATACGAATTCCCGTAACTCTCCGGTACTCCGAAAAATACCCGAATCACTCGGAACCTTTCCGAACTCCGAATATAGTCGTCCAATATATCGATCTTTACGTCTCGACCATTTCGAGACTCCTCGTCATGTCCCCGATCTCATCCGGGACTCCAACTCCTTCGGTACATCAAAACTCATAAACTCATAATATAACTGTCATCGAAACCTTAAGCGTGCGGACCCTACGGGTTCGAGAACTATGTAGACATGACCTAGAACCATTCTCGGTCAATAACCAATAGCGGAACCTGGATGCTCATATTGGTTCCTACATATTCTACGAAGATCTTTATCGGTCAAACCGCATAACGACGTACGTTGTTCCCTTTGTCATCGGTATGTTACTTACCCGAGATTCGATCGTCGGTATCTAATACCTAGTTCTATCTCGTTACCGGTAAGTCTCTTTACTCGTTCCGTAATACATCATCTCACAACTAACTCATTAGTTGCAATGCTTGCAAGGCTTATGTGATGTGTATTACCGAGAAGGCCCAGAGATACCTCTCCGACAATCGGAGTGACAAAACCTAATCTCGAAATACGCCAACCCAACAAGTACCTTCGGAGACACCTGTAGTACTCCTTTATAATCACCCAGTTACGTTGTGACGTTTGGTAGCACCCAAAGTGTTCCTCCGGTAAACGCGAGTTGCATAATCTCATAGTTACAGGAACATGTATAAGTCATGAAGAAAGCAATAGCAACATACTAAACGATCAAGTGCTAGGCTAACGGAATGGGTCAAGTCAATCACATCATTCTCCTAATGATGTGATCCCGTTAATCAAATGACAACTCATGTCTATGGCTAGGAAACTTAACCATCTTTGATTCAACGAGCTAGTCAAGTAGAGGCATACTAGTGACACTATGTTTGTCTATGTATTCACACATGTATTATGTTTCCGGTTAATACAATTCTAGCATGAATAATAAACATTTATCATGAAATAAGGAAATAAATAATAACTTTATTATCGCCTCTAGGGCATATTTCCTTCATTATCTCCACGGAGAGCCCTGAAGCTGGGTAAGATTCGCCGGCGTGCATGCCTTCGCCTCATCCCGTTTCCAGGCACCGGCGACGTTCTACTCGCCCCCACCATGATAAGCCATCCTTTCGCATATGTCGCACCCAACCCCCGACATTTGGCGCCCACCGTGGGGCTAGGTGCACCATCATCCGGAGACCTGCTTTGGACGGGAACCCTTTTCCTCCCTGGCGAGCGCAGCCAGCTCGGCACGCCAGACGGAGTCTGCACCAACGCGCTGCATGGCGCTGAGATCACCTGCGCGGCCAGCTGCCTCGCCGAACTTGTCGGCGAGGTTCGCCTCTCCGACGAGCCTGCATCCGGCGCAGGCACGGGCGGCCCCGAGAGCCTCCTCGCGGGCCTCCTCGAACAACTCCACGTCGCCGGCGAGCCTGCCACCGACCTGGAGTCCGTAGGATCCACCGACCCGATGCTGGTTGACTCCGACACCGCGTCGCTCGACGCGTTCCCCACCAACGTGGTGGTCTATGATGAGCCGCTCCCTCGCGCGGAGAGCGGCGGAAGCACCGTCAAGGAAGTGCTTGTCATCAGCCATGGCGAGCCTTCCGGTGAAGGAACTCACGACCCTCTCGACACGGCTCTGCAAGATCTGACCGCGCCTATCCCAGAAGACGCTGGCGCCGAAATGCTGGAGGCACGCCGCCTTCAGCTCCTCGAAGGCGCGAGGAAGCTGGCAAGCATGAGACGCTTGTCAGAAGCCTACCAGCGTGAGATGGATCGCGCTGTGGGCGGCTCGCCGGCCCCGACTGGGCCTAGCCGCCTAGGCGTGGTCCGGCAGCGCGGCGTAGCCATCGCCAACCTGTTCGGGGCCAATCGCCCCATATACGCCACACCCACGGAGAACATCCGCGCCGCCCAAGCGGCGGCGTCCGAGCTGGAAAACTTCAAGGGCGAGGAGCGCCGCCTGATGACGGAGCGAGTCCAGCAGCTCCTCGACGCGGCTGCCGCGCAGGACGAAGCCGGCTGCCGCACGGAGGCGCCGTGACGACAGAATGACGACTTGCCTCCTCGCCGAGATCAAGGGGCGACGTCTCGGACGCCGACTGGCGTTGTCCGCGGAAGAAAAAACAAGGATCCGGCTGTCAGCCACAGTCGGACTCACATCTCCATCGAGCGTGACCAAGACGGCCGCCCAAGAGCAGTGGAGCGGAGGGACAGCTACCTGCCTCCTCCTCCTCGAAGAGAAAGGCGAGTCTCCCCGCCGCCTGTCGAGCATCCGACTCTCGGTGACCGCCTTGGCCGCCGAGAGGGAGTCGGAGAAAACGACGCCCGCCACCGGAATGACCGACTCCATCGATCCCTGGCCCTGGAAGAAGAAGACGAGTTGGGCCCGCCCTGTTTCGGACCTCGCATCCGAGATGAGCCCTTCCCCAGAGGCTTCACACTCCCCCGAGATACACCCAAGTACACCGGCTCCGTGAAGCCGGAAGATTGGCTAGTCGACTACTCCACGGCCGTTAGCATAGCGAACGGCAACAAGCGCGTTGCCGTGAAGTATGTTCCCCTCATGCTCCAGGGCACGGCCCGGACATGGTTGAACAGCTTGAAGCCCCGCAGCATCAACAGCTGGGTCGACTTCACCGAGGCCTTCGTCCGCAACTTCACGAGCACGTACAAGCGACCTCCCAAGCCTCGCCAGCTTTCCTTGTGCGTGCAAGGCCCCAACGAGTCAACTCGCGACTACCTCACGCGCTGGGCCAAGCTCCGGAACTCCTGCGAGGGAGTGCACGAGGTGCAGGCTGAGTACTTCACCGCCGGGTGCAGAGAAGGCACCCTCCTCAAGCACAAGCTCCTTTGCGATGAGCCGGAGACCCTCGACGAGCTGCTGATCATAGCAGACAAGTACGCCACAGCCGACTCCTCCATGAAGACGGAGATTGAAGTCGGTCTGGATCGCAAGGTGGCTCCTCAGCTCCAGAACTCCGGTGGAGACACCAGCCGGCGACAAAGAGCGAACGATGGCGCAAAGGCCCCACAGCCGGCTTCCAACAGCCGGCAGGTGGCGACAGTCGAAGACCAGTAGCCAGAGGGGCAGCCTCCGGCCAAGCGACAGAAAGGCGGCAAGTCCAACTGGTTGCCGGCTATCTCTTACGAGCAGACTCTAGACGGTCCCTGCAAGTTCCATAGCGGCGCGAAGCCGTCAAACCACACCACCCGGAAGTGTCACTGGCTCACCAGGATCGCCAAGGGAGACGGCATCCTGCCTCTCCCGCCTGCTGGGCCGCCGCCTCCACCGCCGCCCCAGCAGCCGTCTGTCAGGCCAGTCGGCGCAGTACAAGACGAGTACCCAGAAGAGCATGGAGCTTACATAGTGTTCACCAGTGTGGCCGACGACAGACGCAGCAGGCGGCTGCAGCAGCAAGAAGTGAATGCAGTAGCATCAGATACTCAAGAATTCATGCACTGGTCCGAGAAGCCTATCAGTTGGAGCAGGGCTGATCACCTAGAGGTGATGCCGAATCCGGGCTCCTACGCCCTGGTCTTTGGAGCCACCTTTGCCACGAATAGGAGGGCCGCTCGCTTCTCGCGAGTGCTAATAGACGGAGGCAGCAGCATCAACATCCTATACAAGGACACGATGGAGAAGTTAGGAATCAAGCAGAGACAGCTTCAGAGCAGCCGGACTGTGTTCCACGGCATTGTACCTGGCCTTTCCTGCTCACCGATCGGCAAGATCCTGATAGACGTCCTCTTTGGGGACAAAGATCATTTCCACCGAGAGCCAGTTTGGTTTGAAGTGGTGGACCTCGAAAGCCCGTACCACGCTCTGCTTGGGCGACCTGCCCTGGCCAAGTTCATGGCGGTCCCCCACTACGCCTACCTCAAGATGAAGATGCCAAGTTCCAAGGGGATTCTGACCGTAGCCGGCGACTACAAAAAGTCGTCCGCCTGTGCGGCCGAAGGCAGTCGGCTGGCCGAGTCCCTGGTGATTGCGGCTGAGAAGCGGCTTCTTGATCGGGTTGTGGCGATGGCCGGCAAGCAGCCAGAGGTAGCGCCCAACCCCAAGGAGTCGGAAGCTGAGGGCTCGTTCAAGCCGGCCAAAGAAACAAAGAAGATACCCTTGGACCCGGAGCACCCGGAGAGGTACGCTGTCATACGTGCAAACCTTGACAGTAAATAGGAAGGCGAGCTCGTCGATTTCCTCCGTGAGAATCGGGACATTTTCACATGGTCCCCTAAAGACATGCCAGGTGTAACGACGGAATTCGCCGAGCACAAGTTACATGTCCGATCTGATGTGAAGCCCGTCAGGCAGCCCTTGCGCCGCCTGTCATAAGAGAAGAGAAGAGTTGTCGGAGAAGAGATAGCCCGGCTCCTAGCAGTCGGCTTCATCATGGAAGTGTTCTTTCCAGAATGGCTAGCAAACCCAGTCTTGGTACTGAAGAAGAACAAGCAGTGGCAGATGTGTATTGACTACACAAGCCTCAACAAAGCCTGCCCCAAGGACCCGTTCGCTCTGCCGAGAATTGATCAGGTGATAGACTCCACAGTCGGATGCGAGCTGTTGAGCTTCTTAGATGCATATTCAGGATATCACCAGATCAAGCTGAACCCAGCTGACAGACTGAAGACCGCCTTCATCACGCCGTTTGGAGCCTTCTGCTACCTGACCATGATGTTCGGCTTAAGGAACGCCGGCGCCACCTTTCAGCGTTGCATGCAGAAGTGCCTCCTCAAGTAGCTCGGCAGAAACGCCCACGTCTACGTGGACGATGTGGTGGTGAAGACGGAAAAGCGAGGAACACTGCTGGAAGACCTCAAGGAGACCTTTGAGAACCTGCGCTGATTCCAGATCAAGCTCAACCCCGAGAAGTGCGTCTTCGGAGTACCAGCCGGCCAACTCCTTGGTTTCCTGGTCTCCGAACGCGGCGTAGAGTGCAACCCTGTGAAGATCAAGGCCATCGAGAGGATGGAAGTACCCCGCCGACTGCTAGATGTGCAAAAGTTCACCGGCTGTTTACGCCCATCACCGATTCATCACCGGCTGGGCGAGAAAGCTCTTCCTTTATACCAGCTCATGAAGAAGACCACCTTCTTCGAATGGAACCCCAAGGCGGATGAAGCTTTTCTCCAGTTGAAGAAGATGCTGACTACTCCCCCCGTGCAGGCGGCCCCGACTCCTAAGGAGCCCATGCTCCTGTACATTGCCGCCACCAGCAGGGTAGTCAGCACAGTCATTGTAGTTGAGCGCAAGGAGGAAGGCAAGGCGCTACATGTCCAGAGACCAGTATATTACCTGAGCGAAGTACTGTCGACCTCCAAGCAGAACTACCCCCACTACCAGAAGATATGTTACGGCGTGCACTTTGCCGCCAAGAAGTTGAAGCCTTACTTTCAAGAGCATCAAATCACTGTGGTTTGCACAGCCCCACTAGCCGAGATCATCGGAAGCCGAGATGCTTCTGGCCGAGTGGCCAAATGGGCCACAGAGCTGGCCCCCTACTCCATCTATTACCAGCCCCACACCGCCATCAACTCGCAAGCACTGGCCGACTTCCTCGTCGACTGGGCCGAGACCCAGTACGTGCCGCCAGCGCCCGACTCCACCCATTGGCGGATGCATTTCGATGGCTCCAAGATGCGCACCGGCTTGGGAGCCGGCGTTGTCCTCACTTCCCCCAAAGGCGACAAGCTCAAGTACGCGCTGCAGATCCATTTCGCCGCCTCCAACAACGTCGCCGAATACGAGGTGCTCATTCACGGGCTCCGGCTTAACAAAGAGCTTGGCATTCGCCGGATCCTATGTTATGGCGACTCCGACTTGGTGGTCCAACAGTCATCTGGCGACTGGGACGCCAAAGATGCAAACATGGTGAGCTACCGTTTCCTGGTACAACAATTGAGTGGATATTTTGAGGGGTGCGAGTTCCTCCACGTGCCAAGAAACGACAACGACCAAGCAGATACCCTGGCACGAATCGGATCCACCCGCCAGGCAATACCATCCGGCGTCGCCCTTCAGCGCCTCTTCAAGCCATCTGTCAAGCCGTCACCAGAATCAGACTCCATTTTTGTGCCGGCTCCCCCTGAAGAAGTCGGATCCGACTCCAAAGCCTCAGCAGACGGCACGAGAATTCTTGCAGGCCCCAAGAATGCCGCAGTCGAAGCCGGCGCGGGGACTTCAGAACCTGGCCTGGGGACTGTGGCAACCATTGCGAAGGCTCCAGAATTCGGCCCGGGGACTGCACCAGTCAGCCCGGGGACTTCTTCAACCCAGCAAGCGGCTGCGGACTCCAGCCCGCCGCCTCCCAGCCCAGCCGCCCTCGTCCAAGTGGCAGTACTGACAGTTGAAGAAATAGCAGCACCCTCATAGGCCCAGCCCATCCTGAAGTTCCTAGTAAGCGGAGAGCTACCAACCGATGAAATCTTGGCTCGGCAAGTACAACGCCGAGCGGCAGCCTACACTATAGTCAATAGAGAGCTAGTCAGGCGCAGCGTTACTGGTGTCTACCAGCGTTGCGTCGAGCCAGAGCAAGGCCAAGCGATTCTCGAAGACATTCATCAAGGCGAGTGCGGCCACCATGCGGCCTCAAGAGCACTCGTCGCCAAAGCCTTCCGACACGGTTTCTTCTGGCCAACTGCCCTAGAAGAGGCCAAGGAATTAGTTCAAAAATGCAAGGGTTGCCAGATGTTCCGCTCCAAGCCGTTTCAGCCGGCTTTCGCAAAGACTATCCCCATCGCCTGGCCCTTTGCTGTTTGGGGCCTGGACATGGTGGGACCATTCAAAACGGCACGAGGCGGCCTAACTCACATATTGTCGCGGTGGACAAGTTCACCAAGTGGATAGAAGCAAAACCCATCAAGAAGTTGAATGGTCCTACTGCAGTGACTTTCATCGCCGACATCACGACTCGGTACGGCGTACCACATAGCATCATCACCGACAATGGCATGAATTTTGCCAAAGGCGCCCTGGCCCGTTCTGCTGACGCAAGGCATCCGATCGACTTAGCGCCCATTGCCCATCCGCATCAAACGGCCGGTAGAGCGAGCAAACGGCCTCATCACGCTCGGCATCAAGCCTTGATGGTCGAACCACCGAGGCGTTCGCCGGCTGCTAGCTTGAGGAGTTGCCAGTCGTCCTCTGGAGTTTGCGCACAACTCCAAACAAGTCAACCGGCTTCACACCCTTCTTCCTCGTCTACGGTGCTGAAGCCGTCATCCCAACGGATATAGAGTTCGACTCTCCGCGAGTCACCATTTACACCGAGGAAGAAGCAGAAGAAGCACAACAAGACGGCGTCGATCTGCTGGAAGAGGGCCAGCTGTTGGCACTCAGCCGGTCCAGCATCTACCAGCAGAGCCTGCGCCTCTACTACAACAGGAAGGTCAAGCCGAGATCTTTCCAAGAGGGCGACCTTGTGCTCCGCTGATCCAGCGAACAGCCGCCAGCACAAGCCGCCGGCGCCTTTGGGAAACCCCTTCATCATCAGCAAAGTGCTGGGCAACGACTCATACTACCTGATCGACACTCAGAAGCCCCGAGCACGCAAGAGGGACGACTCTGGCAAAGAGACGGAGCGGCCATGGCATGCGAATCTTCTCCGAAGATTTTACAGTTGATGCAGTATGTACCACGCTACCTTTTGTGATTAAGTACCAAGACTTCAGGCCCCCCGAGACGAGCTCGGGGACTGCCCTTTTTTGTTATCTGTATGATAAGAATTATGCCTTCGAGTATGTTACTCTTTGTTATGCCGCTCGGCACCGAGTTCGACTAGTCGGCCCGGGGACTCGCCGCCTTGCGCTATGAAATGCTTCCTGCAGTCGGACAAGTAGTGTGCGGCGCCTAAGCCGTCTCCTGTCAGAAGCCGCAGCTCACAGAGCGACTGTTTGGTGGGCAGGAGTAAGGAAGAATGGGCGCCCACATGAAAAATGGCTAAGGACCCAAAGCATAAACACAGCTTAAGCCGGCTTCCAGCCCCTTTTTGCAAAAACCGACTCGTGAGTAGTCGGCTTGCCGCTTTCTATCCAACTTGTTTAAAAGACTCTAAAAATGGCCAAGTACTTGCCTTCTCAAGGGTAGCCAAGCACTTGAACCAAACGGCAGTCCGCAGAGCGGCTGTCCGACGGGCAAGGCAGCGACTAAGGGAAGGCGGCAAAGGAAAGAGCCATGGGAACAATGAGCAAGAAAAGATAAAATTAGGATAATATTTACACAGCATAGGCCCTTGGCCGAATCTTCGGGCAGAAGTTCAAAATACACCCCGCGGGTGGAATTGTGCGAATTAACAAGTTTTTTCAGAGACTATCAAAGCAGATAAAATAAAAAGGCAAGACAGCAGCCTAGGAAGCGGCATACGGGTTTGGAGGGCTGGAGGAGACAGCGGTGTCAGGCGCCGGGGCGGCCGGCTGGGCAGTCTCGGCTCGATCATCTTCGGCGGCAGCCGGCCCAGACGGGCGCGGCTCGTTGCTGGAGGCGCGGTCGAGCTGAGGCTGGTCGCCCGCTCCGTCTTCTGGCGCCTCCATCTCATCTCCGTCCTCCGCCTCGCCTTCCTCCTCGGCGCTGGAGCCGATCACCTCCGCCGAGTCCTCGTCGTAATCCGGGTTCATCCCGAACCACTCCGGCGGCGCCTCCCTGCCGTCCTCAGCCCGCTCAGGGATGAAGACGCTGGTGTCCGTGTAGTCGGCGATCGCCGCCGCACGCTCGACGAGGGCGTCTTCCGCAGCCAGCAGCTCCGCCTGGGCCTCTGACCGGAACGCGGCCAGCCGGTCCAGATCCAGCCCTGGATACCACGCCTTGACGAATTCCAAGGCCCGACGCGCTCCAGCCGGGCGCGGAACCTTCCGAGCCTCAAGACGGCCAGCCGCGACCTCGGCCGATCGGCAGTCCGGGGAGTACTGTGAGCCGGCATGTCTGGCCAGAGGGCAGCAATCGCCTGGGCACCGACACGTTGAAGCCGGCGCAGCATCCGATGGGCCAGCCGCAGACGAGGCTCAATGCTCAGAAGCTGCTCGTCAAGGGTCCGGGGGGCGTTGGCAGCGATCTCAGCACAACTCGCCCTCCGCGCCTCGCGATCAGCCTCAATGGCTTGATTGGCCGCCTGCGTATGGCCGGGGAAGAAGTCTGCCAAGACGAAGAAGAAGCAAGTCAAAAACCAGGAGTCAGCCTGACCAATAGTCAGCGGCTCAAAGAAGGAAAGTAAAGAAACTCACCATCGACGATGTCCTCGATCTCGTGGAAGCCGGAGGTCAGCTGTGCCTCCTTGTCGGTCCAGGAGGAGCGCTTCGAACTTCGGCGGAGAGTGGCCTCTCTCTGCTCCGCCTCGTCCTGCGCCTTCTTAAGCAGCCCCCTTGCTCCGCCAGCTGCGTAGCCAGCAGGTCGCGCTCTGCGGCGAGCTTGCTGCACTCCTCCCCCTTGATGCGCAAGGCGGTGTCGACTGCGCTCAGCTCCCGTCGGAGAGTGGCATTGGCCTATGAAGAATAAAAAGAAAAGGGGCATTAAGTCGTCGACTAAGAAGGTCGCCAGGAAGATCCGGCCCGACTGCTCAGCAGTCGGCCCGAATCTCGGGGACTACAGCCCGCGGGTGCGCCAGCGCGCCCCCGCGAAGAAGAAAGAAGACTCACCCCGGCTTCTCGACAAGTCGGCGGTCCGCTTGCCCAGCTCCTCAACGTTGCGGTTGAAGGCAGTGGCGCGGAGGTTGTGATACTCCTGCGATAAGAATTTCAGACAAAGGTAAAAATTTGGAAATCGACAGATAGAGTTCCGAGCCGCCTGCTCAGCAGCCGGCCCGAAACTCGGGGACTACACCCAGTGGGTGCGCTGGCGCGCCCCCACAGAGAAGAACAAGAAAAAACTCAAAGAAGAAAACATACTCGCACGGCGGCTCGCGACGCCAGGTGCGCCTTGGTGCAGTTCTGGATGGCGTCACCCTCAGCTCGCAGCTTCGCCTGGACGTCCAGAAGCGCCGTGTTCAGCGGACCTGTGCCGCCTCCTCGCACCCACCCAATGGGCGCGGCGCTTGTCGCCTCGGCGTCTGAAATGGCCGAGCTGGCGGCGCCGGTCTCCAAAGGGCGCGGCGCCGAAGTCGCCTTCTCAAGACGGCGGCGTGCTGGCGAGGCGACTTGAAGGAGTAGCTTCGCCACAGCTTCGTCTTCAGTCGGCGGCGCCGGCGGGTCCGCCTGTTGTTTACCTCGCGCGCTCTCAGACGGCGGCGGAGGCGACGGCGACGGCGCGGCCGTGCCCGACATGGAAGCCTCGCCGCCTCCCCTCTCCATGATGGGGAACTCGCTGCCGGCTCCCTCCGTCTGCCCCGTGAACTCCGGCGGTGGCGGCGCAGAGCTCAGCGGGGTGACGAACATCGCTGATTGGAGGCGCGCGGCCTCCTCGGCTCGCTGCTTAGCCGCGACGGCAGCTTCGGCCTCCTCCAGCTTCCTCTGGGCGGAAGCCGCCGCCTTCTCGGCCTTCGCCTTCTCTAGGCGGGCGGCCTCCTCCTCGTCACGCTTCTCCTGCGCGTTCTGCTCCGTCGCCTCCCGGAGGTCGGCGGCGGGGTCAATCCGCCGACTATTAGCGGATGTCTCTGCCGACCCCATGACGGAGGCGGCGGCGACCCTCTCTAAAGTAAGGGGAGCCCTGATGCGGAAAAGACATGTAAAGATTTGGACAAGATGGATCAGAAGAAAACAAGACAAAGTAAAAGCACTTACGCGGAGACCAGAGGCGGCTTTTTCACTTCCTTGCGGAAGCGGTTAGCCTTGGCAACCGCCTCTTCCCGCTGAGTCGCGGCGGCCGCCCCCCTGAACTTTTTCGGCCGGCCGCCTAGCGAGCTCGGCCCGGCCCAACGCTTCTTCGTGCCGCCTCGACCACCCAAGCCGGCGGAGGAACTCGCAACCGGATAGCCGGCCTTCGGTTCGCGGCGGGGGACGACTTCCCTCTCGCCGTCATCTTCAGGCCAGTCGGCGAAGGTAGCCGATGGCCTGAAGTCTTCAGCCCCTCCTCCTCCCCCTCCTTCGGCGTCGGCCTCCATCGCCGCCGCCCCCAAGTCAGGGTCGTCGACGTCGCTCTCCGCCCGATCAGGGACGAATTCACGGGCCGGCCCCGTGGTGCCCGCTGAGGGCTGCATGAGGGGGTTCTGACTCAGAAAAAACCAAAAAGATAAGAAGTCGGATTCGGCTGAAAAAGAAAACAGAAGAGGAAAAGAGAGGACTTACCACAGGCGGGGGGTTGGCGCGCGAGTATGGCTCCTTGCCGAACTGCCAATCCGCCGAGAGATTGCAGTTCGCCAGGAAGTTCACCGTGTCCGCCACCTCCGCGTGGGGCATGTCCTTGGAGCACAGCCGACTGGGATCCCGGTGGCCGCTCATCTGACAGATCAGATGAGGTCGGCCTTGGAGCGGAAGGACTCGGCGCGCCATGAAGGCGGCCAGCAAGTCGGCCCCAGTCAAGCCCTCCGACTGCGTCAGCTCTCGGAGTCGCGCGACGGCGGCGGTGCCTGCAGGAGTCAGCATCCTGGCCCGATGGGACCAGCTGGGGAGCCGCCCGACAAGACGCCCGGCCAGAAGCGGCAGATTGACCGATGCGCTTCCGGGCGACGTTCTTCACGTAGAAGTAGGAGTGCTGCCACATCTTCACCGACTTGATCAGCGGGATGGCGGGGAAAGGGTTGTCGCCCACCGGCCTCCGCATCGCAATGAGGGTGCCGCACGAAGCCGGCACGCCGGCGACGTGCGTGCCGAGCTTGGCCTGGAAGAATTCCCCCCACAACTCGATGGTGGGGAGAACGCCGAGGAAGCCCTCGCACAAGGAGGCGAAGGCGGCCAGCAACACCACCGTATTCGGAGTGAGGTGGTGCGGCTGGAGCCCGTGGAACTCCAAGAAAGCGCGGAAGAAGCCGCTCGCCGGCAGCCCCAGACCGCGCATGAGGTGCAAGCGCAATATGACCCGCTCGCCCTCCTCCGGCGCCGGCCTTATTTCGCCCGCCGGCGCGGCGCGGGTCTGCACTAAGTTCTTGTCGGGGATGCGGCGCGTCTGGCGGAGGAACTCTATGTGGTCGTCGTCCACCTCGGAGCCGTCCCACACGCCGGAGTGCGGGGCGGGAGGCGCAGCGGCAGATGAGGAGCTCATCTCCGCGGCGCGGTGTGGTTCGGTGCGACGGCGGCAAGAGGAAGAAGAAGCGAGAGGAGGAAGAAGCAAGAGGAAGCGGGGAAGCGGGGAGATGGGTGCGCGTGCTTCGCTGCCCCCCTCCTCCCTGCCTACTTATAGGCCCACGGGCTGAGAAGCCGATGGGGCGGGCGTGGGATTAACTGCGCCCAGTACCCCACGCCCCCTACTATTTAACCCATGAAGTTATTGTGCGTAGTAACGATGTGGGGAACCCAACCGCCCACACGGCCGCGGCGGATCCGCCCATGCGCCGAGGCGTGGTAGTGGCGGGCCCCGCCTGACAGGCCTGTCTCGTCACGCGCGTGGGTGGGCAGATTGACCCTGCCGCGTGGCGTCGTGGCGGCGAGCCAAGAACGGCAGCTGCACGAAGCTTATCAGGCACGCTGCCCGGATCCCGCCACAACCTTCAAATCCTTTGAGGAGCAAGATGGCGTCCCGCGAGGCCGACTCCAGCTAGTCGGCCTAAGAGAAAGACGGCGAGCCAAGCCCAGATTCTTCCGCCAGAGGGATGAAACTGTTGATGCTCCTCGATGTGTTGCCCTCAGCGCCTCACCAGCTTCGGGGACTACTGTTGGAGTAATGGGCCACGGGTAGGCAAACTCGAGCCCCTGGACCTTTCAAAACATCGGGGCAAACTACGCCCCTCAAGACCCCAAGATGAAGAGCCGCCTTCTGAGAGTCGGCGGCAGAGCCGCCGACTGCCCCTCTCAGCCGAGTCCCAGAGACGGCCTCGAGATGAGCTGACTCCCAACTGGCGACTTCCGGAGAAGCCGGCTATGGGGAGTCGGCTCGCGACTCCAACCACCTCCTGCCTATGCAACTACGGACGGGATGGGGTGTGGCCGCCACGCAGCCCGTCCCTGCCCCGTTCACGAAGGGCGAGCATGGCCCTGAAGGCGCCTTCATCGCGGAGATCTCCGTCCGCGCGCACACTGCCACGCCGCCCCGACATCAGCCCGTGGGCAGATCCTGTACCCACGATGACCTGTCATGCACGACCGAAGACGGCGGGACCGCTGTCGGCGGAGTGCGAAAGATGGCGAGCGCCCCAAGACGGACCGCCGTGAGTCGGCCCCAGAGTCGGCCGCCCCTCCCACGAGCTCCGACGCCATTAACTGCACAAGGCAGGAATGGCAACAGTGATCGCCCGTCAGGCGGCGACACTGTTTCCATGACCCCATGACCAAGCCTGCGTCATTAGAAGCGCGGTTACAGTAATCCGCAGCCGGCAAGACCCGCCCGCAGCGGACAAGGCTTGGCGGCCCCATGCTGGACCGTCGGCGGGGCCCGCTAGTCGGCGGGCCCTAGAAGTCGGCGGAGAAAACGGCGACCTAAGAGACTGACGGCTGGGACCCGCGCCCAGCCGGATTACCATTGTACCCCCGGGGGTAGGCCTCTATAAACCCCCCGGGGCACCCATGCAAGAGGTTGGACCCTAATAGTTTTAGACACACATAGAGGGAAGAGAAGAGCTAGCCGTGCCCTTCTCCTTCCTCACCCCGAACAGCTCAAGGAGCAACCTTGTACTCACTTTGCCATAGTGATCATGCGGAGACCCCGCAGAGTAGCAGTAGGGGTGTTATCTCCACGGAGAGCCCTGAAGATGGGTAAGATTCGCCGGCGTGCATGCCTTCGCCTCATCCCGTTTCCAGGCACCGGCGACGTTCTACTCGCCCCCACCATGATAAGCCATCCTTTGGCATATGTCGCACCCAACCCCCGACAAATTGTTTCATACTTTTGATGTTCTCAAACTTTTTCAACTTTCACCCAATACATGAGCGTGAGCCATGGACATAGCACTAGAGGTGGAATAGACGGTGGTTGTAGAGTAGACAAAAAGAAGGAGATAGTCTCACATCAACTAGGCGTATCAACGGGCTATGGATATGCCCATCAATAGATATCAATGTGAGTGAGTAGGGATTGCCGTGCAACATACGCACTAGAGCTATATGTTTATGAAAGCTCAAAAAGAAACTAAGTGGGGGTGCATCCAACTTGCTTGCTCACGAAGACCTAGGGCAATTTGAGGAAGCCCGTCAGTGGAATATACAAGCCAAGTTCTATAATGAAAAAGATTCCCACTAGTATATGAAAGTGACAACATAGGAGACTCACTATCATGAAGATCATGGTGCTACTTTAAATCACAAGTGTGGTAAAAGGATAGTAGCATTGCCCCTTCTCTCTTTTTCTCTCATTTTTTTGTTTCTTTTTGTTTTTTGGGCCCTCTCTTTTTTTGGCCTCTTTTTTTCGTCCGGAGTCTCATCCCGACTTGTGGGGGAATCATAGTCTCCATCACCCTTTCCTCACTGGGACAATGCTCTAATAATGATGATCATCACACTTTTATTTACTTACAAGTCGATACTGGAACAAATATATGACTCTATATGAATGCCTCTGGTGGTGTACCAGGATGTGCAATGAATCAAGAGTTACATGTATGAAAGAATTATGAACGGTGGCTTTGCCACAAATATGATGTCAACTACATGATCATGCAAAGCAATATGACAATGATGGTGCGTGTCATATAAACGGAACGGTGGAAAGTTGCATGGAAATATATCTCGGAATGGCTATGGAAATGCCATAATAGGTAGGTATGGTGGCTGTTTTGAGGAAGGTATATGTGGGGTGTATGGTACCGGTGAAAGTTAGGCGGTACAACAGAGGCTAGCAATGGCAGAAAGGTGAGAGTGCGTATAATCCATGGACTCGACATTAGTCATAAAGAACTCACATAGTTATTGCAAAATCTATTAGTTATCGAGACAAAGTACTATGCGCATGCTCCTAGGGGGATAGATTGGTAGGAAAAGACCATCGCTCGTCCCCGACCGCCACTCATAAGGAAGATAATCAATAAATAAATCATGCTCCGACTTCATCACATAACGGTTCACCATACATGCATGCTACGGGAGTTTACTTTAACACAAGTATTTCCCAAATTCACAACTACTCACTAGCATGACTCTAATATCACCATCTCCATATCTTAAAACAATCATAAGGAATCAAACTTCTCATAGTATTCAATGCACTTTATATGAAAGTTTTTATTATATCCCTCTTGGATGCCTATCATATTAGGACTAAATTCATAACCTAAGCAAATTACCATGTTGTTTAAAGACTCTCAAAATAATATAAGTGAAGAATGAGAGTTCAAAAATTTCTTCAAAATAAAACTACTATCATGCTCTAAAAAGATATTAGTGAAGCACTAGAGCAAATGACAAACTACTCCAAAAGATATAAGTGAAGATCAATGAGTAGTCGAATAATTATGTAACTATGTGAAGAATCTCTAACATTTAAGAATTTCAGATCTTTGGATATTATTCAAACAGCAAGCAAAACAAAATAAAATAAAATGACGCTCCAAGCAAAACACATATCACGTGGTGAATAAAAATATATCTCCAAGTAAGGTTACCGATGAACGAAGACGAAAGAGGGGATGCCATCCGGGGCATCCCCATGCTTAGGCTCTTGGTTGTCCTTGAATATTACCTTGGGGTGCCTTGGGCATCCCCAAGCTTAGGCTCTTTCCACTCCTTATTCCATAGTCCATCGAAACTTCACCCAAAACTTGAAAACTTCACAACACAAAACTCAACAGAAAATCTCATAAGCTCCGTTAGTATAAGAAAATAAATCACCACTTTTGGTACTGTTTTGAACTCATTCTTTATTTATATTGGTGTAATATCTACTGTATTCCAACTTCTTTATGGTTCATACCCTCCGATACTACTCATAGATGCATCAAAATAAGCAAACAACACGTGAAAAACAGTATCTGTCAAAAACAGAACAGTCTGTAGTAATCTGTAACTGTCGAATACTTCTGTAACTCCAAAAATCCTGAGAAATTAGGAAGTCCTAGGCTATTTTTCTATTAAGCTTCCGCAAGAAGAATCAATATTTTATCAAGCTTATGTTAAAAATGAGAATTATTTTCCTGAGCGCAAAAGTTTCTGTTTTTCAGCAAGATCAAATCAACTATCACCATAGATCATCCCAAAGGTCTTACATGGCACTTTATTCAAACAAAATATATAAAACATGATTACTACAGTAGCATAATCATGTGAACACACAAAGAGTAGGTATAAATGTTGGGTTGTCTCCCAACAAGCGCTTTTCTTTAATACCTTTCTAGGTAGGCATGATGATTTCAATGATGCTCACATAAAAGATAAAAATTTAAATATAATGGGAGCATCACGAAGAATATGATTAGCACATTTAAGTCTAACCCTCTTCCTATGCATAGGGATTTTGTGTGAAAATAATTTATGGGAGCAACAATCAACTAGCATAGGAGGGCAAAACAAGCATAACTTCAAGATTTTCAACACATAGAGAGGAAACTTGGTATTATTGCAATTCCTACAAGCATATATTCCTCCCTCATAATAATTTTCAGTAGCATCATGAATGAATTCAATAATATAATTATCACATAAATCATTCTTTTCATGATCTACAAGCATATAAATTTTATTACTCTCCACATAAGCAAATCTATTCTCATCAATAGTAGTGGGAGCAAACTCAGCGAAATAACTATCATGTGAGGCATAATCCAATTGAAAATTAAAATCATGATGACAAGTTTCATGGTTATCATTATTATTTATAGCATACACGTCATCACAATAATCATCATAGATAGCAACTTTGTCCTCATAATCAATTGGAATCTCTTCCGAAATAGTGGATTCATCACTAAATAAAGTCATGACCTCTCCCATTCCACTTTCATAATTATCACAATAAGATTCAACACCCTCCAAAATAATGGGATCATTATTTCCTAAAGTTGACACTCTTCCAAACCCAGTTTCATCAATATAATCATCATAAATAGGAGGCATGCTATCATCATAATAAATATTCTCATCAAAACTTGAGGGACTAAAAATATCATATTCATCAAACATAGCATCCCCAAGCTTATGGCTTTGCATATCGTTAGCATCATGGATATTCAAAGAATTCATACTAACAACATTGCAATCATGCTCATCATTCAAAAATTTAGTGCCAAACCTTTTAATGCATTCTTCTTCTAACACTTCGGCACAATTATCGAAATCCTTATTTTCACGAAAGAAATTAAAGAGATGAAGCATATGAGGCAACCTAAATTCCATGTTTTTGTAATTTTCTATTATAGACTAAGCTAGTGATAAAACAAGAAACTAAAAGATTCAATTGCAAGATCTAAAGATATATCTTCAAGCGCTAACCTCCCCGGCAACGGCGCCAGAAAAGAGCTTGATGTCTACTGCGCAACCTTCTTCTTGTAGACGTTGTTGGGCCTCCAAGTGCAGAGGTTTGTAGGAGAGTAGCAAAATTTTCTCAAGTGGATGACCTAAAGTTTATCAATCCGTGGGAGGCGTCAACCAAATAACAAAGAGTCTCCTGTGTCCCCAACACACCCAATACAATAGAAAATTGTATAGGTGCACTAGTTCGGCGAAGAGATGGTGATACAAGTGCAATATGGATGGTAGATATATTTTTTGTAATATGAAAATATAAAAACAGCAAGATAGCAAGTGGTAAAAGTGAGCGAAAACGGTATTGCAATACTTCGAAACAAGACCAAGGGTTCATACTTTCACTAGTGCAAGCTCTCTTAAAAATGATAACATAATTATATTGTATGAAAATCCCTCAACATGCAACAAAGAGTCACTCCAAAGTCACTAATAGCGGAGAACAAACGAAGAGATTATTGTAGGGTGTGAAACCACCTCAAAGTTATTCTTTCTGATCGATCTATTGGGCTATTTCGATAAGTGTCACAAACGGCCCTAGAGTTCGTACTAAAATAACACCTTAAGATACACATCAACCAAAACCCTAATGTCACCTAGATACTCCAATGTCACTACAAGTATCTGCTGGTTTGATTACACGATATGCATCACACAATCTCAGATTCATCTATTCAAACCAACACAAAGAACTTCAAAGATTACCCCAAAGTTTCTACCGGAGAGTCAAGACGAAAACGTGTGCCAACCCCTATGCATAAGTTCACAAGGTCACAGAACCCGCAAGTTGATCACCAAAACATACATCAAGTAGATCACGTGAATAACCCATTGTCACCACAGATAAGCACATGCAAAACTTACATCAAGTGTTCTCAAATCCTTAAAGACTCAATCGATAAGATAACTTCAAAGAGAAAACTCAATCCATCACAAGAAGGTAGAGGGGGAGAAACATCATAAGATCCGACTATAATAGCAAAGCTCGTGGTACATCAAGATCGTGCCAAATCAAAAACACGAGAGAGAGATCAAACACATAGCTACTGGTACATATCCTCAGCCCCGAGGGTGCACTGCTCCCTCCTCGTCATGGAGACCGCCGGGATCATGAAGATGGCCACCGGTGATGATTTCCCCCTCCGGCAGGGTGCCGGAACAGGGTCTCAGTTGGTTTTTGGTGGCTACAGAGGCTTGCGGCGGCGAACTCCTGATCTAGGTTCTGTTCTGGAGGTTTGGGGATATATAAGAGATGTTGGCGTCAAGAACAAGTCAGGGGAGTCCACGAGGGGCCCACAAGGTCGGAGGGCGAGCCCTCCACCCTTGTGGAGGCCTCATGGCTCTTCTGGCCAAACTCTTTTGCTTCGGGGGCTTCTTTTGGTCCAAAAACAACCGTCGTAAAGTTTCAGGTCAATTGGACTATGTTTGATATTCCTTTTCTGCGAAACTCAAAGACAAGGAAAAAACAAAAACTGGCACTGGGCTCTAGGTTAATAGGTTAGTCCCAAAAATCATATAAAATAGCATATAAACGCATATAAAACATCCAAGATAGATAATATAATAGCATGGAACAATAAAAAATTATAGATACGTTGAAGACGTATCAGAGTGAGGGTGCTTTCATTTCCTAGGAGTCTCTGTGCAAGTTTCTAATGAAGTATGTGAATGTTTCTCTTTCTTGATGAATGCACTTTTAGCATTAAAAATGAGGTTGTTCATATGTAGCACGAGCCAAATGGCAACCGCAATGGCGTGAATTAGACTAGTAGGCCTATACTCAATGTTGACTTGCACCTCCGCTTTCTTAGGCAAGGGTACAATATTTGCGGAGTTAAGACACTTAATAATGGATAAATATGGGGGGTTCCAGAATAGGTAAATGTCCATAACGTAAGAATAGGTAAATGACTTCCATAACGTCCTATTTACCAAGATATTCTGTAAAGCCGTCCAGACCGGGTGCCTTGTCTCCCGGCTTTCGGTTGACGGCATTTTCCACCTCCTCGGTGAAATGGTTCGTCAATGCTCCGAAATTCAAGCCCTCTATGAAGATCTTGGGATCAAAATTGCTTCTCTAATGTGATTGGTAGACGAAAATCTTTCTACTTATCGAATTTCTATATCATTTTGTTTAACATCATACCTTGCCTTAACTAGGTTATAAACGTTCTCTCATCTGATCATAGCTAGAGCATCCTGCCAAGGAGATGGTGGCAACGAAACAGCAGCATGTTGGGGTGAGTTGGAAGCTGCGTGAATCCGAACAATTAGGAGAAGTTTTCTATTGGCAAGCTTGTTTCTGGGCGTGCTTGGATTTGAGCCCTCGGAAGATCATGTTTACACGCCAGGCGTCCTTTGCGGATGCTTTCTGCCTTGTCTCGCCTAAGCTGCCACCTTTGCTCGTGGAGCGGAGTCCCTCAACGGAGAAGAAGGTCCCTCAGCAGAGTGAGGGCGCTTTCATTTCTTAGGAGCCTTTGTGGAAGGTTTCTAATGAAGTATGTGAATGTTTCTCTTTCTTGATGAAGGCACTTTGAGCATTAAAAATGAGGTTGTTCATATGTAGCACGAGCCGAATGGCAACCGCAATGGCGTGAATTAGACTAGTAAGCCTGTACTCAATGTTGACTTCCACCTCCGCTTTCTTAGGCAAGGGTACAATATTTGCGGAGTTAAGACACTAGAAATGGATAAACATGGGGGGTTCCAGAATAGGTAAATGGCTTCCATAACGTCCTGTTTACTCAGATATTCTTTTTTTAAGAAAAGGCACCAGTAAAGCAGTCCGAACTGGGTGCCTTATCTCCCGGCTTTCGGTTGACGGCATTTTCCATAACGTAAGAATAGGTAAATGACTTCAATAACGTCATGTTTACGGTTTACCTAGATATATTTTTTGGAAAAAGGTCACGGTAAAGCCGTCCGGACCGGGTGCCTTGTCTCCTGGCTTTCGGTTGATGGCATTTTCCACCTGCTGGTGAACGGTTTGTCAATGCCCTAAAATTCAAGCCCTCTATAAAGATCTTGGGATCAAAATCGCTTCTCCAATGTGATTGGTAGACAGAAATCTTTCTACTTATAAAATTTCCATATCCTTTTTAATCGCAAAAAGAATTTCCATATCCTTCTGTTTAACATCCTTCCTTGCCTTAATTAGGTTATAAACGTTCTCTTATTTGATCACAGCCGGAGCATCCTGCCAAGGAGATGGTGGCACCGAAACAGAAGCACACTGGAGTGAGCTGGAAGCCGCGTGAACCCCGTCACAAACGTCGCTCCGGCGCACAGCCTTGAGCTGGACCCGGGCCGAGTGACGGCGGTGCCTCGTCGCTCATCGTCCAAAACGAAGACGTGGACGGAACCCACGTAACCGGGCACGCAACGGAAGGCAACGACCGTTGCTACTTTCTACGGGGTGGATCAAGTCACCGAAATCTTTCCAGGAGTTACTCAACTGAAAAAAGCTTTAGGCCACTAGCAAAAAATATAGCCTATGCTAGGACTAGCAAAAAATATAGCCTATGCTAGCACTAGAAAAAAAGCTTTTCTTTGCAGTGGATTGCGCCCTTCACGTACAAATAGCACTACGCCCGTGCTGGGGCTAAAAGAGCAAATTATCTTTCTTACTCTTGGCCACGAAAAAAAGAGAGAAGAATCAAGCAAAATGGATAGGTAGACTAGATCAACAGATGGTTAGGTGAGAAGGGTTTTGCAACCTGTGATTGGATGGTTAGAGGGACTATAGTATCCCAGCCCACCAGGGTTCAAGTCCTGGTGCTCGCATTTATTTATGAATTTATTTTAAGATTTTCGGCGATGCACATTCAGTGGAAGAAGACGTTCCCGTCGATGACGGTGTTTACGGTGACTTCGTAAATTTCAAGATGATATGTCGGCTCAATCTTTCGGAGGCGTTTATAGGGGTATGGTGTGCGTGTGTACGCTCATAGAGGTGAGTGTATGCGTGTGTATATGAGCGCTTCTGTTTGTACTGTGTTCAAACATAGTTTTAAATAGCCGGCTATAGCCCCGCTACAACTTTTTTTAACAAGGTGCCGCTAAATGATCTAATGTACAAACAACCCGATATAGCTCTGCTATAACTGATTTAAAGGTCTGCCGCTATTTAGCATAGTCTGCTATTTAAAACATTGTCGCATCTGCCATGGATTTGCATTTCGTTTCTGCCCTTTGGGACCAAGCAAATCCATTGATCCCTGGCCTCGGCCTGCGATCGTGGCAGACCACAGCAATATAAAAATCCCGTTTAAAATTGGCCGGCTTTGGAGTAAAACATTAGCAGAGAATCTCTCTCCTCTCTCTCTCATGTGCTGTGGGGTTTTATATGTGACGTTGTGATAATATAAATGCCAACGAAACTTTCATTTCAATCCATTTCCGTGATTTCTGAGGAAGGTACAGTGTTGCTGTCGAGGAATGATAAGGAAGACTTGTCTGCTTCCGGAAACCGACAATGTGGCCGGCGACACGGACTCTGAGTCTGACCGATGATCAGGTCCACCAAACACCACGCCGTATATTTTTGGATCGAGATTCCCCGTCGTTCAGCTTCTAGCAACAAAGCCATGATCAATTATGGAAATGTTAGCAGCAAAAAAGAGCTTGCTAATTACTGATCATCAGTTGTTGATTGCATACATGTATAGCATTATCTTCTTCGGTATCCTTGTGAACCCACAGGTTTGTGAATTGCGGTGTGCGTGAAAACGCTTGGTTTTGTGCCAATGAACTGATGATTTTTTCGACGCTAGCTAATTACCACATATAAAATTCAGATAACCTTTTCTATTCCGTACTAACAATCTAGGACTAGCTAGGATGCATTACAGATATGGGATAGTATTTCAGCTCCAGGAAAGGCAGCTAGGGCATGGACAGGCGAAGAAATGTCCAGGAAACAGCATACGTTGCAACTGTATCTAGTTTACAGATATGGCATGATTTGCTGAATTAATTACACATATTTTTTTTCAGACACTCATGTGACTTGTGATTGGACCAACCACGGCAGCATACGCGTTGGCCAACGCCTGACATAAGCATTTCGCGCCTCGGCAGCGTCATGGCCGGATTTTTCCGTAGCGCCCACTACACAATCAAATTGATTAGTACTATACGAGATAGGAATGTTAATTCCAAGTGTATTTAATGCACTCAAGATTTAGTCTTTGCGTACATAAATAAGTGCATATCCAAGCACTATACGCGTCAAGACTAAGCACGTTGATAACATATTAGTGCTTAGTGGCTAAGTATCTGGTCGCATTTTTTTCCCTAGTAACAGATAGAACTACTGTCTTTCAATTAGAAGAAAAGAACATTTTAAAGAATATAAATTAGAAGAAGAGAAACTCATTACAGATAAACTTATATCGATGGCAGACTTTTTTGTAAGGTAAAATCGGGAGAACAGTAAAACGCCATGCGGACTACTCGCGTAAGAGAAAACGGTCGCGGTTTGTTAATGCATTTTCTCTGAGTACAATGCAAGTGGAATATATGATAGTACATACTATTATGCACTGTCAGACATTTGGATTTCTTTCCCTGGACAACTTCAAATTAGTTTGTATTTGACAATACGAGTCTCCTACCTACCACCATCTCCACTAGAAATTCGTCTCGTCGATAAACTCCGTGGATTGCAGTAGGCATTGCATATAAATAGTGCATTTCACGTGCCATTTTGTCCGTTGTCCAGTTAGTGAAAAAAGGATCTTGAAACTATGGATTTAACCCTCGATTTGACAACGCATACCGGTATGTCGTCATCTGTTTTTTTTTTTATATTTTCTATGGCTGCATATGGACGACCTCGCTAGAAACAGCTAGACGATAACGCTTCGGTGTTACTGGTATCTTTCATGGCGACTGTACAAGTGGAATTCTGGGACGAATTATCGACTGCTCTTTTTCTCAGTCACACACAAAAATAGCGGCGACACTGACGTGTGCACTACTAACCACCTAACGGTGTGTACATAATCATTAACAACTAACTCTCTCTCTCTCTCTCTCTATGTGTGTGTGTGTCAAATAGAATTAGCACATATCATTAACAGGTTAATGCTTGGTGATTACACAGTGCTTATCCAGAAGTAGTATCATTAACAACCAAGGATTAAAATCGCAGAAGAAAGAATTTAGAAATGCTCTATCTCCGACAATTTCAGCGTTATCTCCCGCGATTCACAACGGCATTCAAATTGTGGGGCAGTTTCCGAACGGAGATAGTGCCGCGAATTGCGTCGGTTTCATCCGTGATTTAAAATCATTTTAGCAACCTATTTTTAATTTTTTTGCGGGATATGTAGCAACCTATTAACTCTTGATGATTCCAGTTCTTATCCAGGATGTTATCATGAGCAATTCATTCGGACATGCTTAGCCGCTTGGTCGTAGGAGCATTAATTTACTGCCTTGGAATTATTACTGTCGTGGATTTCCTCACACTATATAAGCACCCCCACCTGGCCGCTCTTCCAAACCCCAAACCGTTCAGACAATCACCTCTCCACATATCTAGTCCTCCTCAGCCCCCGCTCCCATCAAGTTCTTCCACTCCACAGCGTAGCAAGGCAGTAGATCCGAGAGGGTGCCGCCGCGATGTCGGACGTGACGGCGGTGATGGATCTGGAGATGGAGGAGCCGAAGCTGGCGCTTCCGCCGGGCTTCCGGTTCCACCCCACCGACGAGGAGGTGGTCACCCACTACCTCACCCGCAAGGTCCTCCGCGAATCCTTTTCCTGCCAAGTGATCGCCGACGTCGACCTCAACAAGACCGAGCCGTGGGATCTCCCCGGTGAGTACTACTACTTCCTCCTTGACAGGAGCGTTCGTTTGATTCGATTTGCAGCGCGCTCATGGCCGGCGGATCGTTTTGCAGGGAAGGCGAAGATGGGCGAGAAGGAGTGGTTCTTTTTCGTGCACAAGGGCCGGAAGTACCCGACGGGGACGCGCACCAACCGCGCGACGGAGAAGGGGTACTGGAAGGCGACGGGGAAGGACAAGGAGATCTTCCGCGGCAAGGGCCGGGACGCCGTCCTTGTCGGCATGAAGAAGACGCTCGTCTTCTACACCGGCCGCGCCCCCAGCGGCGGGAAGACGCCGTGGGTGATGCACGAGTACCGCCTCGAGGGCGAGCTGCCCCATCGCCTTCCCCGCACCGGCAAGGTACGGCCGGCAAGATTCGATTGTCCCCGTCTCCGTGTCGATCGGTCGAACCGCCGGAGCATCCGGAGATGCTGCTGGACTGGACCACGCGCTCACATGTCGCGCTCGCGATTTGCTTCTTGTTTCTTATTCTTCTCGTGTAGTTTTCTCAACCTGCCTGTTGCGTGCGTGCAGGACGATTGGGCTGTTTGCCGGGTGATCAACAAAGACTTGGCGGCGAGGAATGCTCTGCAGATGGCGCCGGCGGCCGGCGGGGGCATGGAGGACCCTCTCGCCTTCGTCGATGACTTGCTTAACAATGATGACTTGCTCAACAACGCCGAGCTGCTCGACAACGCCGGCCTGCTTGACAACGCTGACCTGCCGATGCTCATGGACTCACCGTCTGGCGCCGACGACTTCGCCGGCGCTTCAAGCTCCTCATCCAGCGCCGCCCTGCCGCTTGAACCGGACACAGAGCATCTGACCATAAAGACGGAGCCGACACCGCCGCAGCAGCAGATGCAGAGCCCATACTACTTCATGCCGGCGGCTGCTAACGGCAATCTTGGCGGCGCCGGGTACTCACCCTACCAGGCTATGGGGGACCAGCAGGCCACGATCCGCAGGCAGGTAGCGTCTTCGTCCGCGCTGCTGAGCCCTTCGCTGGGCTTGGACACGGCAGTGCTCGCCGGCGCGGACACCTCGTTCCTGATGGCGTCGTCGCTCGATCTGGAGGAGCTGTTCCGGGGCGAGCCTCTCATGGACTACTCCGACATGTGGAAGATCTGACGTGGAAGATCTGGAGCGTCTCAGTTTGCTGGTAGCAATAGATGGTTATTTGGTTGATGGTAGCTCTTTGATTGATTAGTTGCTTCATTAACTTTCGATTAAGGATTGAGTTAATTAGGCGGTGGTGACTCGAGGAGGATCGTCGTGTGTTTGTTGTTGCGTCCAAAGCATAATGCTGGCCTGTGACGGAGGGAGTGCTGATTAATCTTAGGATAAGATATCAAACTACTAGGAGGCATCTGTAGTTTGTACATATAGTTACATGACTGCTATCATACAGTTTAGCGAGTGGGAGGAATGAACCCTATCGAGTTGGTTGATAATGATAAATTTGATTGTGTGTTGATGGAGCTGAATTATTCCCGTTGTAAATGTTCAATTTATTCGACTGTTAATCGTACATGCCATGGTTGATTCTAGGGTCTTGGTTATTACACTAGTAGAAAAAAGGCCTATAGTCCCGGTTCTAGAACCGGGACAAGACAAACGGGACTAATGCCCAAAAACTTTAGTCCCGGTTGGCTTACGAACCGGGACTAAAGGAGCTCCACGTGGCCGCTGTCTGGAAGAAATTGTTTTGAATTTTTTTGAAAAAAAATTGAATTTTATTTATTTTTTCTTCTGATTTTTAAATTTCTGAATTATTTGATAATTTAATTTCTAATCATCCCTCATCACTGCTCAAGTGTCGAGCACTCATTCTAAATCGTCTAACTTCCCGGCCGGTCACACATCCTCCCACTGCTCCAGCCTGAGCACGCTTAACTTCCAAGTTCTATTCCCCCTCGTTTCCAAGTCTGTACTTGTTGTTTTCCTGAGAATAGTAAGCTGTCAATCCTATTAACCCCCAGGAGTTGAACTTGACAATAGTAAGCTGTCAATCCTATTAACCCTTAGGAGTTTGAAACTATTATTCTAAAAAACAATAATTATTTAGTAACACTAATATTTCTTGAATAAGTAGTTTGACCAGAGTTTGACAAAAAAATCAAAAAAACATAAAATTTAAGGACACTTTTTTTCCTTTCAGAATTTGATGATTCTAAAAATTGGCAAAACGGCCTATGGCCATCAAAATGGGAACCGGCTTTTCGTTCTGAATATTTTGATATATTATACTTTTTTTCGATATCGTATGCAAAAGTTGTAGCCATTTTACTTTTTCATAACATTTTTTGAAGAACATGTCCATATTTATGTTTTTTAATTTTCCTAACTAGTAGATGTAGTAACATAACTACATCTCGAAGGACTTTAATTTTTGAAGCTTTTAACATTTGCTTTTGTGTTTTTGAAAACTGAAATGGCGATACACCTGGGGGGGGGGGGGTAGAGTTTGAAAATTGCAGAACCCCTTTAGTCCGGGACGGTGTCCATCCAATTCTACCGTCGACTACATCTGCTAGCACCATCCTAGCCAGAGTCACAACTAAAATTAACCAAGCCAGAGTCACGTTCTATTAAAGTGGCAAAAAGAGTTACTTTTTAATATAGCAAAACTAATTCTATCAACTATTATTAAAGGCTAAACAACTATTAATACAAAACAATAGAATAATTAATATTAATAATTGTAAAAATTTATATACTGTTGTCTAACAGAAGCATACTACAACATGTTAAAATCTATAGAAAAACTAACTAAAAATAATTTGAAAACAATAATTAAAGGACTAAAACAACTATATAAGCAAAACTATACTGTTTTATTTAAAATCCTAATTTAAATTATTCTAAAAATAACAAAATAAATCTTACTGTGACAACAATCTAACATGTGACTAGGATAAAAAGAACTATATTAAAACCTTTTTTAAACTCAAATTATTCACAATCTAGGGTTTGAAGCAAATTTAAACAAATTCATATTTAAATCATTCGAATTTGAAAACTAATGGCACAAACAGAAACTAGACAAAATTTTGAATCTAATGCAAAAAGAATCACTAGAAAATAACAATTTAAAACAGAAACTAAAAACAAAAGATAAATGGAAAAACAAAGAACAAATTTCAGAACCCCTTTAGTCCCGGTTGGTGGCTAAAACCACCTTTAGTCTCGGTTGGAGCCACCAACCAGGACTAAAGCCTCAACCCCTTTAGTCCCGGTTCGTGTCTCCAACCGGGAGTAAAGGTGACACGAACCGGGACTAAAGGGCATCCCACCCTTTAGTCCCGGTTGGTGTCTCAAACCGGGACTAAAGGTCCCATTTAAACCGGGACTAATGCCTTCCAGATGCCCTAGCCGCTCGAACTGGGACTAATGCTCACATTAGTCCCGGTTCGTAATGCAATGCAACTGGGATTAATGTGTAGATTGAGCTTGGACCAAAGGTCCAAAGCCCTGTTTTCTACTAGTGTTAGATGATACAATTCTGTAATCAGCGTTTGCGATCCCGACACCACATGTGTTACCGAGCAAAATATACCGAATATCTCTAAAGATTTTGAAGCGCCCAGTCACCGAGCCAAGCTGCACTGTAGTTCCATCCCATTCCTTGTAGAGGTCACGGGTTTCATTTCCCTATGTGTTTATTCAATGGTTTCAAAATTATAGTGGTTTCGACTTTACGCGTTTATTTACTGGTTCCAAAAGTAGTGGTCAAGATGGTTTGAACATGCGGATAGTTCCGTGCTTTCCTCATAGAGGTCGCCTGTTTAATTTATCTACCAATTTATTTATTGTTTTCAAATATAGCCAAAAGTGATCGAGCTGTTTCGAACACACGACCTGTAGGACATTAGTGGAGCTACAATTGGCAAGCAGGATAGGCCATATGGTCAAATTTGCTTTCACGCCTCACCGATTTACATATAGATTGCGTGGGCCGCAACCCATTTGGCCTTGCTGTAGCTCCTCCTCTGTCAAGGAGTATAGAAGAACATAGTGAAACTCTTCGACTGCATTAACGAAATGCCCGTACTTGATTCGACTTCAACATACCGTTTTCTCGGATTGAACTCGTTCTTCATATGGGGTTTGTTTTATATTTTTATGTAACTAAATTGCAAAAAGGTGCAATGCCATGGACGGCCGATGTGGGATGCGCGTGATTAGTTTTTTTTTTTTTTGAATTGAGGATGTACGTAATGCTCTTATATTTCTTGGGAGTGATTAGTTTAAATGGACCAAGAAGCATGGGCCTCGCCTGGTTCTGTACGTCGCACAGGACTCGAACCGTTTCCCATGCATGCGTGTACCCAATCGTTCGCATTCATTTCCAGGCCACGGGACGTCGTCATCGAATCCACTTGCATGCACGCGCACAAAAAAAAAAAAAAAGACCTAATCAAATCAATTCCTGTTGAAAAATACAAAATAAAAAAAGAGAACTGGAGCGCGCGCTAATTGGAGTCTCTAATCAAATCAACTATCAGGTCGTAATTAAACAACAGCTCCACTTGCTAGTACTGCTCACTGGCTGGCTGGCCGACGGGGGCATGCTCGCATGGAGGGCTTCGACCCGTTCTCGACTGCTCAACAACGACCTATGGAGCATTGTAACCTGTTGCGTACTTTTTCTTATCTAATAATGTCAGATATCGCCGTCCAAAAAAAAAAAAATACCGACCTATTGCTCACCACTACCCAGGAATAACTGATCCATGGGTGTTTAGTATTTTTAGAAAAAACTTTCAATATATTCACCAAATATCATGACTATAGAAAGAACATCTGAAGGGGCATAAATTACATCAATGTTTCTAGTTAGTTGTTTATCGAGTGTGTTTTCATGCACTCGGTCAACAACGTTTTTACTGAGTGTCGTATAAATAAACACTCGGCAAACAGGCGAAACTCGGTAATGTGGGACCTATGCCAAATATCTTGTAAAAAACACTCGGCAAAGCATGGGCGCTCGACAACAAGAACACAAGACACTGGGCAAAGCAGTTATCCAGAAGAAACAGAACAAATGGTACTTAACTAATTTGTCTAAGCAGATAGAAACTTTTCTTCTTCAGTTGGAAAAAAAAGGAGGCATGGGTTGAGCAGCACATATATGGGAGAACGGATGGGAGCATTCGTTGGGGGTAAGCAAGCCCCGCCCACTCTCACATTCTCTGGTGGTGGCAAGTAGCGTACCTGTCGCAACTTGCGAGTTTTGGTGCAATTTCTCCATGCGCGCAGGAGAGATGCGATGGTTTGTTTGTGGTCTTTTTATAAATTTGATTTTCAAACCGATTTATCTCTGGAATCATAATCCAAATTATGAACCGATTCACCGTTCTGTTTCTCACAAAGTGATTTTTTTAATCCCATGTGGTAGGGTCTGATGATTTTTTTTTTTTTGACTGAAAATTGTGCTTTCAAAGTGAACCAACATGTGCTTTCAAATTATACAGTGTTCCCGAGTGAATCTAACTTATGCTCCTGTGTGGTGAAACACAACAATGTTTTCCAAGTAAATTAACATATGCTTCCCGCACAGGGTGAAACACACATGTGCTTCAGGAAATCACACATGTGCTCAACCCGGGAGCACAATACACTTGTGCTTCTGCGTGAAGAACACATGTGGTCCATGCCGGAGAAAAACACACTTGTGCTCCTGGCAGCGAATGGAAAAAAGGAGGAAGCAAAAGAAGAGAAAATAAAGAAATAAAAAACCAAAATCCCACAAAAAACCCAACAAAACAGAGGAAAGAACGGGGAAACCACGACAGATCTGTGCATATCGACGAACCTATGTATCTACCACTATACATGGCTCCCAAGTTCTGGTACGTACGAACTATAGCTTGACGTACACGCAACGCGTAAGGGCGTGGCTGAGCGAAAGCATCGCCAGCTTCTTGAGACGGCTCGTGCGTTGATGATCATCGCTTCTCTTCCACCTCATTTTTGGGCCGAGGCTATATTCACCTCCACCTATCTCATCATCCTTCAGCCATCCGCTGCTCTCAAGGGTGGTGTTCCTTTCGAGCGTCTCTTTGATCGTTCTCCTGATTATTCGACGCTTCGCTTGTTTGGTTGTGTTTGCTATGTTCTTCTTGCCCTCGCGAACGCATCAAACTGACCGCTCAGTATGTTGAGTGTGTTTTCTTAGGCTATAGTGATGAGCATAAGGGCTATCGTTGTTGGGATCCTATCGGTCGTCGGATGTGTATTTCTCGGGATGTGACTTTTGATGAGTCTCGTCCCTTCTACCCGCGTCCATCTTCCTCGACCTTTTCAGTGGAGGATATATCTTTCCTCACTTTTCCCGACACATCTATCACTCCAGTTGACCCTTGTCTCTCCGTCCTGCTCACACTACTTCTCCGCCTCTTGCCGATTTGCCGCCACCATCACTCGATCCAGCACAGCTCGGCGCCAAGCAGCGGTACGTACTATAGCCATTGCCCATAGCCTATAACATTATCCGGCTGAGAAGAATTGCATAGTGCTTTCTTTGTTTTAAAACGAGAGTCACTGATCTAGTACAATTATTAAGTATCGTGATTAGTTAGGAAATATAGGACAGCTTAGAATTATGTCTATCTTATCTTATACTCTAAGTTGATCATGTCCTACACATACGCCCATGAGGCTCAAGAAACAAACAATGATTTCACCAATTCCCTCTCTATTCCTTCTACAAGGTATCAGCCTAACCCCGATCCAAAACCATAGCCGCCGCAGCTTCCGCTCCGAGCCACCCCCATGGCGGTTGATCTCCATAGTCGCCACCGGGGGACGCGCTGCCCGTACCTAGGGTTAGTCCGCCGATCGTGTTGATAGGCTGCCCTAGAGAGTCTTATTTCCAATCCTTTGATCCGGGTTTTTCCCTCACGCAGGTCGTCTTGACCGGGTTTCGTTTTTGGGTTTTCCGACCTATGATCGGGTTGAGTCGTCCGCCGCCGCCTGTCGACCCTCGTGTACCTCTAGTCCTCTACTCCGACACCAACGCGACTACCTGGCCTCTTCACCAACTAGGCGGCTTCAAACGACGCGGCGCCTGACGGACATCGTCCGCGCATTTGTCCGCCCATCGTTCTGGGCCGCCCGTCGTCGCCTTCTTCCGATCAGGATCCTGCATTAACCATATCTCCACCCTGCTCGGCCGCATCTGTCCGCCGCCCTGGCGCCACCAAGCACGTGGTGCGTTGACCGATTGTGTTGTGATGCGCAGCTTGCGCCCCACTCGGCTGTGGGCCGCGTGCACACGCCTGCTGTTGATGCGTCCTCGCGCATGGCCTCGGTTTGCTCGGGCACTTCATCACTGAGCGGCGTCCCGACCTCGCAATCGGTCAGATTGATCACTTGAACGCCACTCCGGTCTATCCGCACAACCTAGCTAGGCGCTTGCGTGCGCCTCCGCAGGTCCTGTGAAGACCGTCCACGAGTCCAGCACACCCCTCCACCGATCGAGCAACGGGCTGACGCTGCGTCGCCTCATTGGGCTGCAGCATAGCGGCCTCATGGTTCTCCCAGCGGCTGCACCGACTCACGCGCCGCCACTGCGTCGCCCATTCGGATAGTAGCACCGCTATACAAGGTGCACGCTTCCGACCGAAGGCCGTCCCCACGGTTGCACAGACCCACGCGCTGCTACCGCACCAGCACTTTGGGCGTAGCGCTGCGGCCAGTGTTCCACACCGCTGCCCTAAGGCCATTCCCGTGGCATGCGGACCACGCCGTTGTCCTGAGGCCGTCCCCGTGGTTGCACTGACCCTTGCGCTGCCGCTGCATCGCCCCTTCAGGCGGTAGCACCGTGGCACGCCGTCCACTCCGCTGCCCTGAGGTCTTCCCTGCCATCATCCCGACCCGCGCAATACCGTTGCGTTGCCTCTTCAGGCCGTAGCTGTTGAAATATGCCCTAGAGGCAATAATATTTGTATTATTATATTTTCATATCCATAATTATAGAATTTATATTCTATGCTATAACTGCTATGATCCTGTAATATGCGATTCAGTGGAAATCACAAAAGCAAATGTGTAATGATAAACGGTAAAATAAAAGTTTCCTAGTCTTGCCTCTAGGACTAGCTCAAGTGATCATGCTTTCCAGATCTTAGGATATCGCTAAGTGTAACGATAAATCTAAAATAACATTGAGATTATGACGTTAGAAGAACGATCATATTGAATCGACTCAATCTTGTTTGTTATGAATTGAGTTAATATCATCTGTAATCAATTGTAATAACGTGGAGTGTTAACGTGTGATTTTACTTATTAGACCTTGAGAGTATTGTAGTCATTTCTTACCATACAGTGGGCTTTGGGTTGCTCAAATGTTACCTGTAACACAATGATCACAACGACAACTTACAGGCTCGTCCGAAAGTTTGACAAGAGACTAGATAGCTCGAGAGTGGGATTTGCTCCTTCAATGACTGTGTGATATTTTTAGGGCCCTCTCGGTGTGACGGCATCCATCATCGTCTAGCTAGACCCAGGTGACTTCGTCACGAGGATGCCGGAACACGATAACGAGAAAGAAGAACAAAACTGGTAACGAGGATAGCAACGGTATACTGAACATGTGATTACTTAGGAGCATACATCACTCCTTTCCTAAACATATATTTATATATACATTACTCCCTCCTTTCCTAAATATAAGTCTTTTAAGAGATTCCACTATGGACTACATACGAAGCAAAATGAGTGAATCTACACTTTAAAGTATGTTTATATACATTCGTATGTAGTTTGTAGTGGAATCTTTAAAAAGACTTATATTTAGGAACGGAGGGAGTATATTTATTTGATATTTTTTAAATACTTTTCTCACTACACTTGGTCAAACTAAACAAAGTTTGACTTCAGAAAATCATATATACACACTATATTTTGAAATAGAGCGAATACGAAAACACACACACTCCTAGATGCCTTGACTACAGGTTGGATCCGTTCCGTGCGTCTCCCCTCGTCCTCTTCTTCCAGGAATCATGCACGCACACACGCCGGCCAGCAACCCAACCCAAGAATCCTGGGCTCATCAATCCCGAGGCAACCCAAGAAAGACTCACAGCATGGACCAATTACCGTTCTGCTACTTCACACGAGGACAAACCGTCCAGACCGCACGCACGGTTGGTCAAACGCGAGATCCGCGCGTCCATATTGCGGCTACTCCAGCTAGCTTCACTCCCTTCCAGGCCGCACGAACTCAAATATGCATTGGTTTCACTGCCGCCCAGGTCAAAATGCCTAGTAGCACACGAAAACCTATGCCCAGATCGGATCGCGTCTGCGCTCAGACAATTCGCTAGTTTACCTTCGATTGATTGGAGTAATTAGTGTATTTGCAGAGGGAAGCAACCTTACGGTAGTCAGATCAGCACCTTATTAAAACTTACAGAAACAGCCAAGGATATATCTGTATGTCCGCGTGCAAATAACATATGCAGTGGAGGTTCTGAAAATCCAATCAATCTAAATCTAGCTAGCAAGGTGACGCTTATGTACCGGTAGCCAACTCCTTTCAATGACCTGTGCAATACTCGTTCAATATTAGCGTAGCTGTAGATGTAGACATTTTATTTTTGTGCAGGGAAGTACGTGGATCATACACTATAATGCTGTATATTTTGCAAGTGGATGGCACTAACACGACATTTGTGTCTGGAGTAAATTATATGTAGCACTACTTGTGTCAAAGCGTATACATAGTGACAACGACACGCTGATTTGGAAGAGGATCTAGTGTCAATGCCACGTAAGTACGCGACCTGCTAATGGAACACCTATCTATACCTTATTTTGTCAACAGAAATGGAGAGACGATAGAGAAAGTATATTGCAGAAGAATGCCAAAGAAAAGATGCACCACTAGATCCTCGCCACATGACCACAGAGGAACCCATGAAAAAATATATTATGCAATAGTATATTCCGGCAATCTGTAATATATATGTTGCAATTGCGATTGCATAATACTCTTTGTTCGTTTCCTATTCGATTCCCTGGCTGGAGTGGCGGAGTCGTCGTCGTCACGCTTTGAATATATTGCTGCTTGCGCTGAGTTGGACGTCCTCGTAGACTTACTGCGTGCCAGATTTTTTTTTTTTTTGCGAATGCGTGCCAGAAATTAAACAGCTAGCAAGCGTACGTATGCAAGTATATATCAGTCCCTGCCGTCTACGCATTCGATCGATCCATGCATGTCAACGAGCCTGCGTATCTACCACTGAAGGTGGCTCTCAAGTTCCGGTACGTACGAATTAACTTGATGTACACACATGTACTACAATGTCGATCCAGTACAGCTCGGCACCAAACAGCGGCACGTGCTAGCTATAGCCATTGCCCGTTGCCTATTACATTATCCGGCTCCGAAGAATTGCGTACTATAGATTAGTAGTACTCCCTCTGTTTCCAAATATAAGTCTTTGTAGTGATTTTATTAGATGGACTACACACTAGTAGAAAAATGGCCTATTGACCGGTTGGTGAGGGCCTTTAGTCGGTTCATGAACCGGGACTAAAGGGTCGTATTATCTGCTGGCTTTAGTCGGTTCAATCAGAACCGGGACTAATGGGCCTCCACGCGCTCCTGTCCGTGAGCCGAGCAGGAGGCCTTTGGTCGGTTGGTGGCACCAACCGGGACCAATAAGCATCCAGCGTCAACATTTCTATGGCTGTGGTTTTGTTTTTTTAAGGGGGGTTTGGGGGTTTTGGGGGTTAATTTAGGTGTTTCATATATTGTGCTATAGCTAGCTAATTAATAGAAAAGTGTCCTCTCTTTTGTCCATGCTTGGTCGACGCCTTCGTACTATACATACGTATAGAGAGGACTAACTAGACATGCTAGCTAGCTAGTAATTAAGCAAACAGAAGATCATCATGAACATATATGCATACAGAGAGAAGTGATATCGACCACCTCTCCTTCTCCGAGAGATTGGTCGAACAACAAGTTCTCGTATATCTATCCGACACTACCGGCTACATATATACAATAATTATCTTTTACAATACGGACGCGTGGTCCACATAGTATTCTCCGTCTTCAGCGATCACATGGTCAAGAAAGAATGCCGCCAATTCCTCTTGAATTGCTCGCATGCGATCTGGTGCTAGGAGTTCATCCGCTTCGAAACATCTAATTTTAAGAAAGGGTCAATACATATATATATATATATATATATATATATATATATATATATATATATATATATATATATATATATATATATATATATATATATATATATAAATGAATGAAACTCAACAGAAATGATGGTAATAAAATAAAATTGTGAATATTTTTATTTACGCACTTCATATTGTTTGTCGGAGTAGCCCTCTCACAGGTCGTGTGGCGGATGGACTCGCATAAGCGTAGTATCCAGAAATCATTCCTTGTTCCTGCCACAACCACTTTACAAGAAACAGAGGTCAATCAAACTGATAATTAGCAAGCATGCTAAATGGTATTGATGAAACTAGCGCTTGAATCACTAGGAGATCGCGTGGAATATGCTACTATATAGTACTTACTTTGGTGTCTAAATTGCAGCTTCTTCGGTAGTCCGGAGCTTTTTGGTGAATTTTCCCAAGCCCTACCATACAAAGAAAACAATTACTTGATATCAGAAATGAACAAAGTTGCTGATATGGTGGATAATGATCGATTTAACTTACTTCTCAAGCATTTCAGTCATGTCCGCATACTCCTTGGGATCTTTTCGTCTCGAGTCTAAGACAGTTACTACTCCCTGCTCAAGCTTAATCTCTAGGAGAATATAGTGGAACCTTCGCACACATGCATAACTCATCAATATTACATTACTATAACCTGGACTAAATAAGGGAAACCGAATATGCCACAAGACAGTAACACTCACGTGTAGTTGTAAGGAAAGAGTATTATATTTTTGTGTTCATTTATTTCCAACGATCGTAGCAAGTTGGCCTCGGTTTCGTCGGCACGATATTTAACCTCATTTGCATCTATGAGATATGTGTTAATGAACCCAATATCACCCACTTGTCTTTTCTTCATTTCTGCGATCTTCAATCTGCATAATATAGTGAGGATATTTATAAATACATGCAATGAAAGAGCTGAGTTATATAGAGATACTTAATGACAGAAGTAGTACTACTTACAGACAGTAGCAGGTGACCGTTGCTTTATCGAGGGCCAATTGATTGAAAAACTGATAGAACTCCTCAAATGGAATAGGCAACAGTTCAATTCCAAGGAGGTCATGCTCCTTTTAACTCTCACATACAAAGTATTCCTCCTTGAGACTCTTTGCAGGTTTTCATGTACCAATCATGCAATCTTCGCATCATCGTTGATAGAGAGCTTTCATCTTTGACGAGAGGCTTCCCGTACTCGTATCTTTGTATCTACACCTCCAAGAAATCATAATGTACATCGTCGGGCAGGTAATCTGCAGGATTGCCATAACCGGGCACCATCCTCGGATCGACGATGTCGCTAGCAGGCACCTTGAGCGGGGGGCACGATTGCTTCGCTTGTTCGCTGAGCTGGGAATTTGTTTCCCAGCCCGTCGTTCTTTCATCCTTTGATCACTGACAGTACTTTCCGATCTCTCCGCTTCGGCAAATGCCTTTCCAATAATGCGCTCATAATTGCCTTTCGGCGGAGACTTGGGTGGTTTTGTCAGGGCAGCCAGAGTGCGCTTCGCTTTGACCGGATCTACCTTCTCCTCCGGAGGTGGATGTCTCTTTGCTTTCAACCCTTGAAACCAGTCATCCACTTGATCTGCGCGATCTTCGCGTTTTCCTCCTCGCTCCTCTCGACGGTAACTTCTCTAGAGTCTTGAGAGAAGGACCGAATCATATCTCCTCCGCCTTTGGCTGTACTGCTAGACGCCGCAGAGAGCGAGCGGGCGGATGTCTTCTTTCCTTGCTTACGAGGCGGAGGAGAAGGACTACGACGCACCGGAGCAGCCGGGCGGGCGGGTCTCTTCCGCCCTTGCCGGCGAGGCGGAGAAGGAGGAGGCTGGCTGCCGGACCGCGCCCGGTGCAGGCGGAGAAGGAGACGGAGTGCCGCCACGCGCCGGAGAAGGAGCCGGCCGAGTACCTGATCGTCACTCGCTCGGAGGAGGAGGCGGTGGAGGAGGCGGAGTGCCCTGACTCGCCGGAGGAGGAGGAGGAGGCGGGCGTCAGTTGAAGGTTGATGAGATCCTTCCGCCATAGGCATGGAGTCTTGAGCGAGAACCCAGCCGATACTCCCTTCACCGGTAGGGTGGTCAAGCGGAGGTCCTCAAATCCCTCCGTTATTTCATCGACCATCACCTTAGCATATCCTTACGGAATCGGCGGCGGTGAAAAGTTGAGTCGGGTTTAGTAGGATAAACATAGCCAACAACCGCCTTGACCTTCAAATTGCTCCATTGCGCCATAAGGTTGCAATGTTCAGCATTCGTGATAGCATCCACGGGATAGCTGGCAGGAGCCGTCAAGGCATGCTGCTCGCTGAAGCAGCTCGGTGGAAGCCACGCTCCTTCTCCGCTGAGATGGCGGGGTAACCGGGGAAGCTTGGCGGTCGTTTGTTGTGATCTGCTGCTTCTCGTTCCTCTAGCCCCATTACCCTTTCGTGCATCGCTTGCATTAGGCTCTGCTCGGTTTCTTCCTCCTCTCATGGGTTTTGTAACCCCTGCGTCCGAAATCCAGCCTTCCACGAAAGCGGACTGGCGTGCCTCGTGTCCGTCCCAGGTGCTCGGGATTCGAGGGCCATTGTGAGCTCGTCCTTCTCCCGTCTCGGAGCGAACTTCCCTTGCTGCCTTTGCTTCGATATAATGCTAAAGCCTCTTGACTGGTATGTCCAATTGTTCGTCGTCCAAATGCACTTCCTGTTATAGGGTCCAAGGATCCGCCGGCCCGAAGAACCAAGTCCGCAGCGGTGCGGCGAGTTCATTGTCTCGGGTTCGATCCCTTTATCAAGCAGATCATTCTCAGCCTTGGCCCACTTAGGCAGACTACGAGGTAGCCACGACCCGTGCGATGGTGAAGCTTCTTCTTCGCAGCATTTCTCTTGTTTGTCGCTGACATCTTTTACTCTTTTCCGATGTCTTGTAGGCCACAAATGCGGGCCATCATCTCGATCTTCTCATATTTGCCCTTGAATTCTGGTGTCTCATTTTTTTCGACATACGTATTGAGTTCTTTCTTCCAATTCCTGAATAGTTCTGCCATCTTCTTAAGAGCAAAAGACTTGATTAATGGCTCTATTCTGGCTTCTCCGGATCATCCTCTAGCGGTAGGGTAAAATTTGACTTCAGCTCGGTCCAAAGATCATTTTACGCATATCATTGACACAAGACACCTCGGGGTCTTCATTCTTAGGCTTATACCATTGGTGGATGCTGATCGGGATCTTGTCCCTAACGAGAACCCATGCGAGCAACAAATGTCTTCTTTGTCGGTAGGGTTCAATCGGTTGGCCGTCACATGCGATTTGTATGATCTCAAACTTTTCATCCGAGCTCAACTTTTTCTTGGGCCTCGTCTCTTTACCGAAGTTGTGCTCGATCCGGAGGGCTAGAAAAAGAACAAAGGCGAGAATTAATTAATATGTGTACATATATATACCAAAACAAAGGCGAGAGCTAGTCGGACAGGCTTAACTAATATATATACTGGCGGACTCGGTTTGGTGATCACGGAGCCGTCCTCACGGTCTACTTCTTCACCCTCTCCTTCTTGCACCGGCATTGGGTCATCGGAGCCATGTAAATCATAGCCAGCTGCTTCTTCACCCTCTCCTTCCAGACCATCGTTGTCGTTGAGAAACATCAACGAGCGGGCGGCATCACTTCCTTGTGCGATTATGTCCCTCAACAACACTTCTTGTGCTTCGTCTCGGGGGTGTCCATAGTTTCTACAAATATTTACAACATGGCAATTATTATTCAAACATGACAGATATGGATATATTAGTGGCAAGCGTAGAACTAGCTAGCTAATCACAATAAGGAATCATATTAGTGGCCTCGGCGCTGCTTATCTAGGGTTTGGGGTGGCCTCGACAACGCTTCAAGGGTTAGGGGTGGCCTCGAGAGCGCTTCAAGCTAGGAGGGTAATATCGACCCCCACGTGTTGAAGCTATCGGGAGGGGTCGGCGTTGAACAGTACATCTATGTCCCACAAGTGGCGTGGGCATCGGCCTTGATGATAGGGTAGAGGGTCATGGATCGCCGGCGGTCGAGGTCGAGGGTCGAAGATCGCCGAGGGGTCGGGAGGTTGCCTAGTGTCAAAGGATTAAACAAAACCATGTCTTCATCATTAGGCGAAATTAACAGGTGCATGATGGTACAAAGCTCTCCAAAGTTATTTTGGAACGGAGTCCCAGATAGGATAATTAGCTTTTTGGTACAAAGTTCAGCAAAAGGCAAATTATCCTATCCGGACTCCATTCGAAACAACTTTGGAGGACTTCATACCATCATGCCATGGTTACTTCCGCTAATGATGAAGCCATGGATTTCTTCAATACTTTGACACTATAGGAACCTCGACCCTGAAACCTTCGACCCTTGACCCCTTAACGACCTCGACCCTCTACCCTAGTTCCCGACCCTCGACCCTCGGCGATCCTCGTGTTGGGGGCGTAGTAATTTCAAAAATTTTCCTACGATCACGCAAGACCATGGTGATGGCATAGCAACGAGAGGGAGAGTGTCCGTCCACGTACCCTCGTGAGACCGAAAGCGAAGCGTTATATTAACGCGGTTGATGTAGTCGTACGTCTTCACGATCCGACCGATCCAAGCACCGTTACTCCGGTACCTCCGAGTTCTTGGCACACGTTCAGCTCAATGGCGATCCCGAGCTCCGATCCAGCAAAGCGTCGGGAAGGAGTTCCGTCGACCGACGACGGCGTGGTGGCGATCTTGATGTTCTACCGTCGCGGGGCTTCGCCTAAGCACCGCTACAATATGACCAAGGTGGAATATGGTGGAGGGGGCACCGACACGGCTAAGGCGATCCGTAGATCAACTTGTGTGTTCTAGGGTGCCCCCTGCCCCGTATATAAAGGAGCAAGGGGAGGGCGGCCAGCCTTGGGGCGCACCAAGGGAGGGAGTCCTCCTCCTAGTAGAGTAGGACTCCCTTTCCTAGTCCTACTAGGAAGAGGGAAGGGGAAGGAAAGAGAGGGAGAGGGAGAGGGAAGGGGGCTGCGCCCCCTCCTAGTCCAATTCGGACTCCCCATGGAGGGGGCGCACCACCTCTTGGTGCAGCCCTCTCTCTCCCTCTTGGCCCAATAAGGCCCATAACTTCCCGGGGGTTCCGTAACCCTCCGGCACTCCGTTTTCTCCGAAACTTCCGGAACCTTTCCGGTGTCGAATATAACCATCCAATATATCAATCTTTATGTCTCGACCATTTGAGACTCCTCGTCATGTCCGTGATCACATCCGGGACTCGAACTCCTTGGTACATCAAAATACATAAACTCATAATAACCGTCATTGAAACCTTAAGCGTGCGGACCCTACGGTTCGAGAACTATGTAGACATGACCTAGAACTATTCTCGGTCAATAACCAATAGCGGAACCTGGATGCTCATATTGGTTCCTACATATTCTCTGAAGATCTTTATCGGTCAAACCGCATAACAACATACGTTGTTCCTTTGTCATCGGTATGTTACTTTCCGAGATTCGATCGTCGGTATCCAATACCTAGTTTAATCTCGTACGGAAAGTCTCTTTACTCGTTCCGTAATACATCATCTCACAACTAACTCTTTAGTTGCAATGCTTGCAAGGCTTTATGTGATGTGTATTACCGAGAAGGCCTAGAGATACCTCTCCGACAATCGGAGTGACAAAACCTAATCTCAAATCGCCAACCCAACAAGTACCTTTGGAGACACCTGTAGTACTCCTTTATAATCACCCGATTCGTTGTGACGTTTGGTAGTACCAAAGTGTTCCTCCGGTAAGCAGGAGTTGCATAATCTCATAGTTATAGGAACATGTATGGGTCATGAAGAAAGCATTAACATACTAAGCGATCAAGCTGTTAAGCTAACGGAATGGGTCATGTCAATCAGATCATTCAACTAATGATGTGACCTTGTTAATCAAATAACAACTCCTTGTTCATGGTTAGGAAACATAACCATCTTTGATTAACAAGCTAGTCAAGTAGAGGCATACTAGTGACATCTGTTTGTCTATATATTCACACATGTATTATGTTTCGGTTAATACAATTCTAGCATGAATAATAAACATTTATCATGATATAAGGAAATAAATAATAACTTTATTATTGCCTCTAGGGCATATTTCCTTCAGTCTCCCACTTGCACTAGAGTCAATAATTTAGATCACATCACCATGTGATTAACATCGATAGTTCACATCATCATGTGATTAACACCCATAATTCACATCGCCATGTGACCAAGACCCAAAGGGTTTACTAGATTCGTAATCTAGTTCACATCGCTATGTGATTAACACCCAAAGAGTACTAAGGTGTGATCATGTTTTGCTTTGTGAGAGAATCTTAGTCAGCGGTCTGCCACATTCAGATCCGTATGTATTTTGCAAATCTCTATGTCAACAATGCTCTGTACGGAGCTACTCTAGCTAATTACTCCCACTTTCAATATGTATCCAGATAGAGACTCAGAGTCATCTAGATCAGTTTAAAACTTGTATCGACGTAACCCTTTACGACGAACCTTTTTCACTTCCATAATCGAGAAACATATCCTTATTCCACTAAGGATAATTTTGACCGCTGTCCATTGATCTACTCCTAGATCACTATTGCACTCCTTGCCAAACTTAGTGGTAGGGTATGCAATAGATCAGTACACAACATGACATACTTTATAGAACCTATGGCTGATGCATAGGGAATGACTTTCATTCTCTTTCTATCTTCTGTCGTGGTCGGGTTTTGAGTCTTACTCAATTTCACACCTTTGTAACACAGGCAAGAACTCTTTCTTTGACTGTTCCATTTTGAACTACTTCAAAATCTTGTCAAGGTATGTACTCATTGAAAAAACTTATCAAGCGTCTTGATCTATCTCTATAGATCTTAATGCTCAATATGTAAGCAGCTTCACCGAGGTCTTTCTTTGAAAAACTCCTTTGAAACACTCCTTTATGCTTTGCAGAATAATTCTACATTATTTCCGATCAACAATATGTCATTCACATATACTTGTCGAAATCTTGTAGTGCTCCCACTCACTTTCTTGTAAATCTGGGCTTCTCCAAAAGTCTGTATAAAACCATATCTTTGATCAACTCATCAAAGCGTATATTCCAACTCGAGATGCTTGCACCAGTTCCATAGATGGATCATTGGAGCTTGCACATTTTGTTAGCTCCTTTAGGATTGACAAAACCTTCTGGTTGCATCATATACAACTCTTCTTTAATAAATCCATTAAAGAATGTAGTTTTGACATCCATTTGCCGATTTCATAAAATGTGGCAATTGCTAACATGATTCGGACAGACTTAAGCATCGCTACAGTTGAGAAAGTCTCATTGTAGTCAACACCTTGAACTTGTCGAAAACCTTTTTGTGACAAGTCGAGCTTTGTAGATAGTAACACCACTATCAGTGTCCGTCTTCCTCTTGAAAATCCATTTATTTAACATGGCTTGCTGATCATAGAGCAAGTCAATCAAAGTCCATACTTTGTTCTCATACATGGATCCTATCTCAGATTTCATGGCCTCAAGCCATTTCGCGGAATCTGGGCTCATCATCGCTTCCTCATAGTTCGTAGGTTCATCATGGTCTAGTAACATGACTTCCGAACATGATTACCGTACCACTCAGTGCGGATCTCACTCTGGAAGACCTACGAGGTTTGGTAGCAACTTGATCTGAAGTTTCATGATCATCATCATTAACTTCCTTACTAATTGGTGTAGGAATCCTTGGAACTGATTCTGTGATAAACTACTTTCCAATAAGGGAGAAGGTACAATTACCTCATCAAGTTCTACTTTCCTCCCACTCACTTCTTTCGAGAGAAACTTCTTCTCTAGAAAGGATCCATCTTAACAACAAATATCTTGCTTTCGGATCTGTGATAGAAGGTGTACCCAATAGTTACCTTTGGGTATTCTATGAAGACGCATTTCTCGATTTGGGTTCGAGCTTATCGGTGAAAACTTTTCACATAAGCATCACAACTCAAACTTTAAGAAACGACAGCTTAGGTTTCTTTGCTAAACCATAGTTCATACGGTGTCATTTCAGCGGTTTAGATGGTGCCCTATTAAGCGTGAATGCAGCTGTCTTTAATGCATAACCCCAAAGCGATAGTGGTAAATTGGTAAGATACATCATAGATCGCACCATATCAAAATAAAGTACTGATTCTGACGTTCGGACACACCATAATGTTGTGGTGTTCCGGTGGCGTGAGCTGTGAAACTATTCCACATTGTTTTCATTGAAGACCAAACTCGTAACTCAAATATTCATCTCCACGATCAGATCGCGAAACTTTATTTTCTTGTTGCGATGATTTTCCACTTCACTCTGAAATTCTTTGAACCTTTCAACTATTTCAGACTTATGTTTCATCAAGTAGATATACCCATATCTACTCAAATCATCTTGTGAAGGTCAGAAAATAACGATACTTGCCACGAGCATCAACATTCATTGGATCGCATACATCGGTATGTATTATTTCCAATAAGTCAGTAGCTTGTTCCATTGTTCCGGAGAACGGAGTTTTAGTCATCTTGCCCAAAAGGCACGGTTCGCAAGCATCAAATGATTCATAATCAAGTGATTCCAAAAGTCCATCTGCATGGAGTTTTCTTCATGCGCTTTACACCAATATGACCTAAGCGGCAAGTGCCACAAATAAGTTGCACTATCATTATTAACTTTGCATCTTTTGGTTTCAATATTATGAATATGTGTATCACTATGATCGAGATCCAATGAACCATTTTCATTGGGTGTGTAACCATATAAGGTTTTATTCATGTAAACAGAACAACAATTTATTCTCTTACTTAAATGAATAACCGTATTGCAATAAACATGATCAAATCATATTTATGCTCAACACCAAATAACACTTATTTAGGTTCCACACTAATCCCGAAAGTATAGGGAGTGTGCGATGATGATCATATCAATCTTAGAACTACTTCCAACACTCATCGTCACTTCCCCTTCAACTAGTCTCTGTTTATTCTGCAACTCCTGTTTCGAGTTACTACTCTTAGCAACCGAACCGAGTATCAAATACCGAGGGTTGCTACGAACACTAGTAAAATACACATCAATAATTTGTATATCAAATATACCTTTGTTCACTTTGCCATCCTTCTTATCCGCCAAATACTTGGGGTAGTTCCGCTTCGATGACCAGTTCCATTGTAGCAAAAGCACTTAGTCTCGGGCTTAGATCCAGACTTGGGCTTCTTCACTCGAGCAGCAACTTGCTTGCCGTTCTTCTTGAAGTTCCCCTTCTTCCCTTTGCCCTTTTCCTTGAGACTAGTGGTCTTGTCAACCATCAACACTTGATGTTTTTCTTGATTTCTACCTTCGCCGATTTTAGCATCGCGAAGAGCTTGGGAATTGTTTTCGTCATCCCTTGCATATTATAGTTCATCACGAAGTTCTAGTAACTTTAGTGATGGTGACTAGAGAATTCTGTCAATCACTATCTTATCCGGAAGATTAACTCCCACTTGATTCAAGCGATTGAAGTACTCAGACAATCTGAGCACATGCTCACTAGTTGAGCGATTCTCCTCCATCTTTTAGCTATAGAACTTGTTGGAGACTTCATATCTCTCAACTCGGGTATTTGCTTGAAATATTAACTTCAATTCTGGAACATCTCATATGGTCCATGGCGTTCAAAACGTCTTTGAAGTCCCGATTCTAAGCCGTTAAGCATGGTGCACTAAACTATCAAGTAGTCATCATATTGAGCTAGCCAAACGTTCATAACGTCTGCATCTGCTCCTGCAATAGGTCTGTCACCTAGCGGTGCATTAAGGACATAATTCTTCTGCTCAGCAATGAGGATAAACCTCAGATCACGGATCCAATCCGCATCATTGCTACTAACATCTTTCAATACAATTTCCTCTAGGAACACATATAAAAAAACATAGGGAAGCAACAACGCGAGCTATTGATCTACAACATAATCTGCAAAATACTACCAGGACTAAGTTCATGATAAATTAAAGTTCAATTAATCATATTACTTAAGAACTCCCACTTAGACAGACATCTCTCTAGTCATCTAAGTGATCACGTGATCCAAATCAACTAAACCATAACCGATCATCACGTGAGATGGAGTAGTTTTCAATGGTGAACATCACTATGTTGATCATATCTACTATATGATTCACGCTCGACCTTTCGGTCTCCGTGTTCCGAGGCCATATCTGCATATGCTAGGCTCGTCAAGTTTAACTTGAGTATTCTGCGTGTGCAAAACTGGCTTGCACCCGTTGTAGATGGACGAGAGCTTATCACACCCGATCATCACGTGGGTGTGCAGGCACGACGAACTTTGGCAACGGTGCATACTCAGGGAGAACACGTCTTGATAATTTTTAGTGAGAGATCATCTTAAAATGCTACCGTCAATCAAAGCAAGATAAGATGCATAAAGGATAAACATCACATGCAATCAATATAAGTGATATGATATGGCCATCATCATCTTGTGCTTGTGATCTCCATCTCCAGAGCACCGTCATGATCACCATCGTCACCGGTAGCGACACCTTGATCTCCATCGTAGCATCGTTGTCGTCTCGCCAACTATTGCTTCTCGACTATCGCTACCGCTTAGTGATAAAGTAAAGCAATTACATGGCGTTGCATTTCATACAATAAGCGACAACCATATGGCTCCTGCGATTGCCGATAACGGTTACAAAACATGATCATCTCATACAATAAAATATAGCATCACGTCTTGACCATATCACATCACAACATGCCCTGCAAAAACAAGTTAGGCGTCCTCTACTTTGTTGTTGCAAGTTTTACGTGGCTGCTACGGGCTGAGCAAGAACCGTTCTTACCTACGCATCAAAACCACAGCGATACTTCGTCAAATAGACTCGTTTAACCTTCTCAAGGACCGGGCGTAGCCACACTCAGTTCAACTAAAGTGAGAGAGACAGACACCGCCGGTCACCTTTAAGCAACGAGTGCTCACAGCGGTGAAACCAGTCTCGCGTAAGCGACGCGTAATGTCGGTCCGGCCGCTTCATCTCACAATACCGCTGAACCAAAGTATGACATGCTGGTAGGTAGTATGACTTGTATCGCCCACAACTCACTTGTGTTCTACTCGTGCATATGACATCAACGCATAAAACCAGGCTCGATACCTTTGTTGGGGAACGTAGTAATTTCAAAAATTTTCCTACGATCACGCAAGACCATGGTGATGGCATAGCAACGAGAGGGGAGAGTGTCCGTCCACGTACCCTCGTAGACCGAAAGCGGAAGCGTTATATTAACGCGGTTGATGTAGTCGTACGTCTTCACGATCCGACCGATCCAAGCACCGTTACTCCGGCACCTCCGAGTTCTTGGCACACGTTCAGCTCAATGGCGATCCCGAGCTCCGATCCAGCAAAGCGTCGGGAAGGAGTTCCGTCGACGACGGCGTGGTGGCGATCTTGATGTTCTACCGTCGCGGGGCTTCGCCTAAGCACCGCTACAATATGACCAAGGTGGAATATGGTGGAGGGGGGGCACCGCACACGGCTAAGGAACGATCCGTAGATCAACTTGTGTGTTCTAGGGTGCCCCCTGCCCCGTATATAAAGGAGCAAGGGGAGGGCGGCCAGCCTTGGGGCGCGCAAGGAGGGGGGAGTCCTCCTCCTAGTAGGAGTAGGACTCCTTTCCTAGTCCTACTAGGAAGAGGGAAGGGGAAGGAAAGAGAGGGAGGGAGAGGGAAGGGGGCTGCGCCCCCCCCTCCTAGTCCAATTCGGACTCCCCATGGAGGGGGGGCGCACCACCTCTTGGTGCAGCCCTCTCTCTCCCTCTTGGCCCAATAAGGCCCATAACTTCCCCGGGGTTCCGTAACCCCTCGGCACTCCGTTTTCTCCGAAACTTCGGAACCTTTCCGGTGTCCGAATATAACCATCCAATATATCAATCTTTATGTCTCGACCATTTGAGACTCCTCGTCATGTCCGTGATCACATCCGGGACTCGAACTCCTTGGTACATCAAAATACATAAACTCATAATAACCGTCATTGAAACCTTAAGCGTGCGGACCCTACGGTTCGAGAACTATGTAGACATGACCTAGAACTATTCTCGGTCAATAACCAATAGCGGAACCTGGATGCTCATATTGGTTCCTACATATTCTACGAAGATCTTTATCGGTCAAACCGCATAACAACATCGTTGTTCCTTTGTCATCGGTATGTTACTTTCCGAGATTCGATCGTCGGTATCCAATACCTAGTTTAATCTCGTTACGGAAAGTCTCTTTACTCGTTCCGTAATACATCATCTCACAACTAACTCTTTAGTTGCAATGCTTGCAAGGCTTTATGTGATGTGTATTACCGAGAAGGCCTAGAGATACCTCTCCGACAATCGGAGTGACAAAACCTAATCTCGAAATCGCCAACCCAACAAGTACCTTTGGAGACACCTGTAGTACTCCTTTATAATCACCCGATACGTTGTGACGTTTGGTAGTACCAAAGTGTTCCTCCGTAAGCGGAGTTGCATAATCTCATAGTTATAGGAACATGTATGGGTCATGAAGAAAGCATTAACATACTAAGCGATCAACTGTTAAGCTAACGGAATGGGTCATGTCAATCAGATCATTCAACTAATGATGTGACCTTGTTAATCAAATAACAACTCCTTGTTCATGGTTAGGAAACATAACCATCTTTGATTAACAAGCTAGTCAAGTAGAGGCATACTAGTGACATCTGTTTGTCTATATATTCACACATGTATTATGTTTCCGGTTAATACAATTCTAGCATGAATAATAAACATTTATCATGATATAAGGAAATAAATAATAACTTTATTATTGCCTCTAGGGCATATTTCCTTCACCTCGACACCCTCGTTATATCGACAACGACGCAACATACATATACATGGGAAAATAATGTTATCGGGGAGGGGGTATCGGTACCCCCCCCCCCTCGTGTCAAAGTTTCTTCTTTCTCCTCTATTCCTTTCTTTCTTCTTCTCCTCTTCTTTTTCTTCTTATCCCTCGAGAAAGGAAAATAAGGAAAAGGAAGAAAAGAGGAAGAAGGAAGAAGGAAGAAGAAGAAGAAAAAAAAAGAAAAAAAAAAGAGGAGAAGAAGAAAAGAATAGAGGAGAAGAAGAAAAATAGAAATTTTTTCTATTTTTCTTCTTCTCTCTATTCTTTCTTCTTCTCCTTCTTCTTCTTCTTTTTCTTCTTCTAATTTATTTCTCCTCTTCTTCCTATCCCTCTTCTTCTCCTTTCTTCCTCTTCTTTTTCCTTTTCCTCTCATTCTTTTCTTCTTCTTGTATTGCTTGTTTTTCTTAAATAATGTTCAAATAAAATCTATGAACATAAAACATATATATACACAGAGAACATATATACATTTTTATAAAAATGCAAAAACATTTTTTTTAAAAGACATATAAATAGATATACATACATACATTTTTCTTTCATATGAACATACATACATACATTTTCTTTGCATATGACCATACATACATTTTTCTTTGCATATGACCATTCATACATTTTCTTTGCATATGCTTTGCATATAAACATACATACATATGAACATACATACATACATATAAACATAACATACATACACAAAAATTCTAAAATCTGCCTTAAAAATCTAAAAATCTGCCTAAAAAATTATATGAAAAAAGCATACATCATCCATCCATCCATATAATGAAAATATACATCATCCATCCATCCATATTATCAACATATGCATATGAAAAAAAATTATATGAAAAAAAAATATATGAAGAGGATCGAGGGGACAGGGAGGAAAGGGGTCGCCGGAGCCGGACCGAACGGGAGGAGGGCGCGGCGGCGAGGCGGCGGTGGGGGGAGGATGGCGGCGGCGACAATGGTGGGGCAGGCCGGGCGCGTTAGGCGCGCGTGCGTGCGTGCTCGGGACGGGCAGGGCACAGGCGGCGGCGGCGTGGGCTCGGAGGCGAGGGGCACGGGAGACGGGCGGGCGGGCGGCGGCGCGCAATGACGAGGAGCGCCTTGAGCGATTTGGGCAGCTGGCGGCGGGGCAACTGGCTAGGGAGGCGAGGAGATGTGAAATTTTCACAAGTCCTGGTTATATAGCAGGCATTGGTCGGTTCGTGGCACAAACCGGGACTAATGCCCCCCTTTAGTCCCGGTTGGTGCCACCAACCGGGACCAAAGGCCAATTTTCAGCAGCCCAAAGGGCGGGAAGCGGCGGCCTTTGGTCCCGGTTGGTGCCACCAACCGGGAATAAAGGGGGGCATTAGTCCCGGTTGGTGCCACGAACCGGGACCAATGCCCCCTTTAGTCCCGGTTGGTGCCACCAACCGGGACCAAAGGCCTTGTGCTGCCCCGCGCCGAAAAGTTTAGTCCCACCTCGCTAGTTGAGAGAGCTCGAGTGTGGTTTATAAGCTCTGCTGCGCCCACCCACTCGAGCTTCTCTCAACTGCAGGCTTTCGGGCCTAACCGTGCAATCTCTGCCTGTGGGCCTACTGGGCCTCCCGCGGGCCTGAATTCTGGCCCATGGTAGGGTTTCTAGTCGTATTCAAGCCGTGGGGGCCCAGTAGGTGGCACTTTTTTTTGCTTTTTTTGTTTTCTTTGTTGCTTTATTTATTTTATTTTGTTTCTACTTATAACAAAATACTTATTGTTGCTATTTTTATTTTTTTTCCAGTTTTTTGGTTTTGCTTTCTGCATTATTTATTTTTTGTTGTTTTTTGCTTTATTTTTAATTCTTTTTGCTTTTAGTTTTAGAAAATTATAAACTTTATGTTAGTGCCATTAGTTTTCAAATTTGAAAACACTTTTTTGTTTTCTTTGTTGCTTTATATATTTTATTTTGTTTGTACTTACAACAAAATACTTATTGTTGCTATTTTTATTATTTTCAGTTTTTTGTTCTGTTTTCTGCATTATTTTTTTTGTTTTTGCTTTATTTTTAATTCTTTTTGCTTTTAGTTTTAGAAAAATTATAAACTTTCTGTTAGTGCCATTAGTTTTCAAATTTGAAAACACTTTTTTGCTTTATTTATTTATTTTATTTTGTTTCTACTTACAACAAAATACTTATTGTTGCTATTTTATTTTTTTCAAGTTTTTTGTTTTGTTTTCTGCATTATTTATTTTCTTTTGGTTTTTGCTTTATTTTTAATTCTTTTTGCTTTTAGGTTAGCAAAATTATAAACTTTCTGTTTGTGCCATTAGTTTTCTTTGAAATTTGTGTGAATCACAAGTTTGTGAGCTCAACAAAGGCGTGTAGAGGGACGGGCTTATAAACCGGTGTGGCGCCCTTGGTTGGCGAGGTTTTCAAATTCATAGTTTTCAAATGAACTCTGAAAAAGTTGGCATAGCATGTGCATGTACAAAACGGAGAATGGTATCATACTCGCTCTGTTAGAAAGTTGGCATGGTATCATCATAATAGTTGCGGAGAAAGTCTTCACTTTTCTTCGCTTCGTCGCTTGCTTATTGCGCCGTAAACATGGATAATCTTCATCGTTTATCGGGATGCTTGGGTCAGCCTTGACTTTGAAGGGGAAATTTCATGAAACTTTTCATACTCTTGAGACATGTCATCTTGCCCTCCACTCCCGGATGTCCCTTTTCTGAAAGAACTATGTGGCGCTTTGGCTCATTGTATGATGTATTCGCTTCCTTATCTTTTCTTTTCCTCGGTCTGGTAGACATGTCCTTCACATAGATAACCTGTGCCACATCATTGGCTAGGACGAACGGTTCGTTAGTGTACCCAAGATTTTCCAGATCCACTGTTGTCATTCCGTACTGTGGGTCTACCTGTACCCCGCCTCCTGACAGATTGACCCACTTGCACTTAAACAAACGGACCTTAAAATCTACTCCGTAGTCAAGTTCCCATATGTCTACTATGTAACCATAATATGTGTCATTTCCCTTGTCGGTTGCTGCATCAAAGCGGACACCGCTGTTTTGGTTGGTGCTCTTTTCATCTTGGTCAATCGTGTAAAATGTATTCCCATTTATCTCGTATCCTTTCCAAATCATTACAGTCGAAGATGGTCCCATGGACAACAAGTAAAGCTCATCACAAACAGTGCTGTCACCTCTGAGACGTGTTTCCAACCAACTGCTGAAAGTCTGATGTGTTCACATGTAATCCGATCGTCGACCGCTCTCCGGTGTTTGGAGCGCAGATCGTTCTTGTGTTCATCGACATACGGGTCACAAAGGTATAGTTCTGTAGAACTGTGTAGTGTGCTTGAGACCAAGAATATCCGTCCCTGCATATTATTGAGTCTCTTCCAAGCGTGCCTTTTCGGTCAGTCTCCCCTCATACCGCGATTTAGGGAGACCTATCTTATTAAGGCCAGGAATGAAGTCAACACAAAACCCGATGACATCCTCTCGTTTGATGGCCCATGGAGATGCTTCCTTCGGCCTAGCGATTCTGAACATATTTCTTTAGGACTCCCATGAACCTCTCAAAGGGGTACATATTGTGTAGAAATACGGGCCCCGTAATGACAATCTCGTCGACTAGATGAACTAGGACGTGCGTCATGATATTGAATAAGGATGGTGGGAACACCAGCTCAAACCGACAAGACATTGCGCCACATCACTCCTTAGCGTTGGTATGATTTCTCGATCGATCACCTTCGAGATATTGCATTGAGGAATGCACATAGCTTCACAATGGCTAATCGGATGTTTTCGGTAGAAGCCCCTCAATGCAACCGGAAGCAGTTGCGTCATAATCACGTGGCAGTCATGAGACTTTAGGTTCGGAACTTTTCTCGGCATATTTATTATTCCCTTTATATTCGACGAGAAGCGGTCGGGACCTTCATCTTGAGCAGGCATTGAAAGAATATTTCTTTCTCTTCTTTCAGAAGAGCGTAGTGGCGGGACCTTCATCTTGCTTCGGAGGCATGCCCTCTTTTTCGTACAAGCGTTGCAGGTCCTCTCGTGCCTCGGTGTATCTTTTGTCTTCCCATACACGCCCAAGAAGCCTAGCAGGTTCACGCAAAGGTTCTTCGTCACGTGCATCACGTCGATCTAAGAGCGGACCTCTAGGTCTTTCCAAAGAGGGTAGGTCCCAAAATATAGATTTCTTCTTCCACATGGGTGCGTGATTCTCGGCGTCATTCGAACAGCTAGTCCGGGACCCTTTCCAAAGATTACGTGTAAATCATTGACCATAGCAAGTACGTGATCACCGGCACGCATGGCGGGCTTCTTCCGGTGATCTGCCTCGCTTTGAAATGCTTGCCTTTCTTTCGACATTGATGGTTGGTCGGAAGAAATCGGCGACGGCCTGTACACATTCTTCCTGCAGCTTCCGGTATATACTATCGGTGTCAAGTAAACAGTGCATGCATGCGTGGTATCCCTTGTTTGTCTGTCACGAAAGGTTCTTGAGAGCGGGCCAATCGTTGATGGTCACGAACAGCAACGCCTTTAGGTCAAATTCCTCCTTTTTGTGCTCATCCCACGTACGTACACCGTTTCCATTCCACGCTGTAAAAGTTCTTCAACTAATGGCCTTAGGTACACATCAATGTCGTTGCCGGGTTGCTTAGGGCCTTGGATGAGAACGGCATCATAATGAACTTCCGCTTCATGCACATCGAAGGAGGAAGGTTATACATACATAGAGTCACGGGCCAGTGCTGTGATTGCTGCTCTGCTCCCGAAAGGATTAATGCCATCCGCGCTTAAAGCAAACCATACGTTCCTTGGGTCCTTTGCAAACTCATCCAGTACTTTCTCTCGATTTTCTCCACTGCGACCCGTCGCGGGTGCTCTCAACTTCCGTCTTTCTTACGGTCCTCACTGTGCCATCGCATCAACTTGGCATGCTCTCCGTTTCGAACAGACGTTTCAACCGTGGTATTATAGGAGCATACCACATCACCTTCGCAGAACCCTCTTCCGGAGGCTCGCCGTCAACATCACCAGGTCATCTCGTCGATCTTATATCGCAATGCACCGCATACCGGGCATGCGTTCAGATCCTTGTAGGCACCACGGTAGAGGATGCAGTCATTAGGGCATGCATGTATCTTCTCCACCTCCAATCCTAGAGGGCATACGACCTTCTTTGCTGCGTATGTACTGTCGGGCAATTCGTTATCCTTTGGAAGCTTCTTCTTCATTATTTTAGTAGCTTCTCAAATCCTTTATCAGCACAACATTCTCTCGCCTTCCACTGCAGCAATTCGAGTACGGCACCGAGCTTTGTGTTGCCATCTTCGCAATTGGGGTACAACCCTTTTTGTGATCCTCTAACATGCGATCGAACTTCAGCTTCTCATTATGACTTTCGCATTGTGTCCTTGCATCGGCAATGACCCGCGGAGATCATCATTATCGGGCACATCGTCGGTTCCTCTTGATCTTCAGCAGCTTCGCTTGTTCCAGCACCATCGTGCACATCGTCAGTGCATCTTGATGTTCAAGAGCATCACCGTATTCAGGGGCACATAGTTGTCATCGTACTCTTCTTCCTCGCCGCCTTCCATCATAACCCCTATTTCTCCGTGCCTCGTCCAAACATTATAGTGTGGCATGAAACCCTTGTAAAGCAGGTGGGTGTGAAGGATTTTCCGGTCGAGTAAGACTTGTATTCCACATATAGGGCATGGACAACACATAAAACCATTCTGCTTGTTTGCCTCAGCCACTTCGAGAAAATCATGCACGCCTTAATGTATTGGGAGGTGTGTACATCACCGTACATCCATTGCCGGTTCTTCTGCGTGCATTATATATAATTAAGTGTGTCAAAAATCATCACAGAACATCATGAATAGATAATTAAGTGACCAAATTAATAGAAATTCATCATCACATAAAAACCAAAGTACATACATAGTTCTCATCTAACAACATAAAGCTCTGCAGAGCATCTAAATTAATTAAACCATACATTGAAACTATGTAAAATATTTCAATGCGAAAACAAATACGATCATAATCGCAACCAAGGTAACAACTGATCCAACGGCATAATGATACCAAGCCTCGGTATGAATGGCATATTTTCTAATCTTTCTCATCTTCAAGCGCATTGCATCCATCTTGATCTTGTGATCATCGGCGACATCCGCAACATGCAACTCCAATATCATCTTCTCCTCCTCAAGTTTTTTATTTTTCCTTCAAGAAATTGTTTTCTTCTTCAACTAAATTTAACCTCTCGACAATAGGGTCGGTTGGAATTTCGGTTTAACAACCTCCTAGATAAATAAAATCTATGTCACGTTGGTGGCATAATTTTCATAAACAATAAATGAACCAATAGTTATGAAAAGATAATATATACCACATCCGAATCATAGACAGGACGAGGGCCGACGGGGGCGGATACCAAAACCATCGCACTATATAAGATGCAATAATAAAAGTAAGAAAATAATACAATTATCTATCTAAACAAACAATAATAATATTATTCCTTTCAGAAAGAAGATAAGAACAAGAGGCTCACCACGGTGGTGCCGGCGATGAGATCGGCGCGGGTGATCGACGGCGATGAAGACGGGGACGGGGCGTGACGGACCGCTAAACCTAGATAAATATTGAGGAAAATGGAGCTTGGCGGTCGAGCTTGGAGAGGAGAAACCTTAAGTAGTGTGGCTCGGGCATTCCATCGAACACCTTGTGTGCATAGGAGGTGAGCTAGAGCACCACCAAGCCCTCTCCCTCGGCAGAAAAAACAGAGCAGTGTGCTCTGCTCTTGCTTGAGGGGCTATATATAGCAGCACCATTAGCCCCGGTTGGTGGCATGGCCGGGACTAAAGGAAGCCTTTGGTCGGTTCATGCCACCAACCGACCAATAGTAGTGGTGGGCCAGAGCGAGACCATTGGTCCCGGTTCGTCCCACCAACCGGGACCAATGGCCCACGTGGTTCGGCCGCCCCTCTGGGCTCACGAACCGGGCAATAGTTCCATTGGTCCCGGTTTGGATTGAACCGGGACTAATGGGCTAAACTGGCCCTGACGAAGCCCTGCATTTTCTACTAGTGACATCTGAAGCAAAATAAATGAATCTACACTTAAAATGCATCTATATACATCCGTATGTGGTTCATAGTGAAATCTTTACAAAGATTTATATTTAGGAACGGAGAGAGTATATCTATTTGTAGCGCTAGATCAATGTAGATGCCTTGAGATGTACACAGTGCATGCATCGCATGCGTCATTCCCGCGGGGTTGGCTTCTCGTGTTTGGTAACATATGCGCGCGTGATCGATCGACCGAGATAGCTGTTGCTTCAGTGTGTTGGTGAAGCACCAACAATTTGGATCCATCTAGTTCATATCTACAAATATACTATATGGACAATGACATGGTTAATTAATCGGCCATGAGGCCGCGTGGAGCGGACATGTGGCCAGGGAGGGAAGGGAAGGCTTGTGCGTGTTGCAACGTCTCATGTCGTTGTCGTGCGAGGTGCTGCGCTGCTAGCTAGCACCGGCGGAGCTATGTGCATTCCTGCACGTGCCATGGCCCCCCCAACCGTGGCAAATTTAGTGAAGAAATTTTTTTGCAGATAGATTTAGATTGGAAAAATAGACATGTTTTCCACTGTCTTTTCTCTTTGCCGTGCGTGTTGCAACGTCTCATGTCGTTGTCGTGCGAGGTGCTACGCTGCTAGCTAGCACCGGCGGAGCTATGTGCATTCCTGCACGTGCCATGGCCCCCCCAACCGTGGCAAATTTAGTGAAGAAATTTTTTTGCAGATAGATTTAGATTGGAAAAATAGACATGTTTTCCACTGTCTTTTCTCTTTGCCGTGCGTGTTGCAACGTCTCATGTCGTTGTCGTGCGAGGTGCTACGCTGCTAGCTAGCACCGGCGGAGCTATGTGCATTCTTGCACGTGCCATGGCCCCCCCAACCGTGGCAAATTTAGTGAAGAAATTTTTTTGCAGATAGATTTAAATTGGAAAAATAGACATGTTTTCCACTGTCTTTTCTCTTTGCCACCCCCCAATCTTCTTGGTCTAGCTCCGGCACTGCTAGCTAGCATGAGCGCGCGCGCACGGCGACGGCAAACCCGTCCGACGAAGTCTCGCCACGTACCCAACGCCGGATTATTCCCACGCAACTCTGCATATTGGTCCGCTACACTCCAATGCGGAGTAGGAAATGATGTGTACTAAGAAACGTGCACTCTACAATTGCCAGATGGATTTGTCAGTCGCTTATAAAAATCAATTGGAAAAACCGGCCATATGTGATGGCAATGCAAGCATGCATATGCATGAAGCGTGCTAGCTGGGAGAGAAGACGAACGCGTCCAGATCATGAACAGCTCAAAACGATGACCTCTCTACAGTGAGCGTGAGTTCTACTCCTGCTTCTATGCATCACTCACTAGCTAGCCCCGTGCAGTACTACAGTTGCAAATCTGCGTGGATAGTGCCTCGACCATGCGCGCACGAAGACGTAGGTACGTAGGCAATCAATCAGGACGTACCGAACGTCGTTCAGACGAAGATCTGGGATGATTGCATTTATTGCCGTCGATCTCATGTCAATAAATCCCACGCACTAGCCTCCAAATCCTTATTTCATCAAGCATGAGTGCATGGTACATGCATGCATGCGTGCCAGGGTCGACCGGAACGTCATATTCTCTGCTGCCGACATAGCTGCATGCCAGTAGTATGCTACAGCAATCATGAAACCTTGGAGTATGATCGATCATTCGAGCACCACGTACGTACCTACGTAGATCCATACTGTAGTGTTGTGCCTTGGCCGTGAAACGTGACGGGCGTGCCATGTGGTCATGTGGTGGATGTGGACGACAGTGTTGCCGTATACATGCATCTACTACCAGCTAGCTAGCTGCAGAGAAGAAAGAAAAAAGTGCAGATTGATTATTCGGACTTGGTTGACACGTGTTGTGTTAGGGAGCACTTCTTTTCTTTTCCTTTTTTTGAGATAGAAGAAGAAGTAGTTGGTGGGTCGATCGACCAGTCTGGCATTCTACTCCAAGATTAATTGAGATCTATGGCTCGATCAAACCTGCAACTAAACAACGGAATGGAAGAAATGGAGATGCCTCCCTTCCTCTTGACAAACGAAAAAGATCAACTCGAGAAAACTCCAAGCTAGCTAGTAGGTAAATTAACCAAAGCCACGCACGGGCATCACATCCCTGTCACGCGTCTGACCACGTCCTACTTAGCAAGAGTCCCTGACGATCTAAACACCGCGTTTAAACTAAACATATACTACTGGCCATATTCGATCCATGCCTGCCGCTTTGATCCCATCAGCGTAACATCAGCGCCCTACCAACCAATATAGGCTCCAAGCAAATCATTGACCTGACCGTCGTCGATGTAAACGCCGTTTGCGATTACCCAAATTAATTAGGCGCGCATGATCAATCCCGAGGTTGATGCCTTGTTCTGCCTACCCGCGCGTCCTTTTCCCAGCTAATTTATCCGCAGATCGTTCTGGGTCATGCGGCCATGGCATGTGGCGGCCGGCCGGGCTCCCCGTACGGCGGCGCCGCGACGCACGGGCTCTTTCGGCGGCATGGCAGTGCCACGGCGGTGCCCGGAGATTATCGCCGAGCACGCGCGCGTTGAATTTACCCGCTTTCACCTGCTAACAAGGGCGGTCGAGTAGTAAACAAGCGGAATCCTGGATGATCAAGCGGCCGGCCTGCTATATAATTGGTGCACCGTCGTGCAATTTAGCATGAGGTTCTTCGAGCCTCGTTACTTGATCCATGTAGCTAGAGCAATTAAGGTCGCTGTTATTTTTTTTTTTGAAAAGGGGGACTCCCCGGCTTCTGCATCTGAACGATGCATACGGCCAACTTATTAAATAAATAAATAGATTCAACAAAGTCTTAAAGTCTTAAAACGAAAATAAAGGAGTGCTCACCAAGAGCCAAAAAGGCGGAAAACAAAGTCGCCACAAAAAGCCACAACCGGCTGGCATAAGAAAGATAGGTAAACTAATTGCCTATCCTATTACATGACCGCCATCCAAACCGGTTAAATATATCCCGTGCTACCATCTCCCAACAGATAGATCCAGTAACCAAACGCTCCCTGGCCTCCGTCGGAGTGAGTAGCGACCACATACGGATCAACGCAGTGGCTCGGAAAATAACCTGCAAAAAATGAATATTTGTTGTTTTGTTAAAAACCAAATCATTTCTGCAGTTCCAGACTGCCCAAAGTAAAGCACAAACTCCTACACGAATGTATCTCGCTGTTTCGGGCCCTATCCCGTTAAGTCACGTTCCAAATAACGTGTTGACAGAACTCGGTGGAGTGATGTTAAATGCAATATGGACTGTCCGCCAGAGAACTTTGGCTAACGGACATTCAAGAAAAATGTGTTTGATAGTTTCATTCCGATCACAGAAGCTACACCTAGTAGGTCATGTCCAATTACGCTTTGCCAAATTGTTCTTGGTTTAAATTACTTGTTTATGGACAAACCACATAAACACTTTGATTTTTGAAGGAACTTTGACAGCCCAAACATGTTTGAAACTAGGAATCGAGCTTGAATTGATAACATCAACATACATTGATTTAACTGTAAACTCTTCAGACCTAGTAAGTTTCCAGCGTAATTTATTGGGCTGTTGAGATAGCTGAACCTCCATTAGTCTACCTACTAGATGGAGCCATTCTTCCCAACGGTTGCCAATTAGCGTCCTTCTGACTGCATATTAAGGGGGGTGGATTGAAGTACCGTTGCAACGAATGCCTCACGTCATTGAACAATACGATACAGAGACAGGTATTGAATGGCAAGGGGGGTTTCTCCGAGCCAAGTATCCTCCTAGAATCGCATGCTAGCGCCGTTGCCAATAATAAACTTTGTCCTATTAAATAAGGTTAATTTGACTTTCATAAGGCCTTTCCAAAAGGGTGAGTCAGTCGGCCTTGTTGTCACCTGGGACAAAGTTTTGGAATGAAGATACTTGCTACGAAGGATCTACGCCCAAGTGGCATCAGTCTCTACCGATAACTTCCACAACCACTTGCTGAGAAGACATCTCTTCTTAACCTCAGGATTCTCAATACCAAGACCCTCTTGGTCTTTCGGTCGACAGATGATATGCCATTTGACAAGTCAGTATTTTCTTTTTAGTTCATCACTCTGCCAGAAGAAACGTGATCGATAGAAGTCCAGTCTTTTCCTAACTTCAACTGGGACTTCGAATAACGACAAAAGAAACATAGGCATACTCGTGAGAACCGAGTTTATCAGAATTAATCGGCCTCACTAAGACATGAGCTTGCCCTTCCAGCAACTCAGTTTCTTTTCAAATCGGTCCTCGATACACTTCCATTCTCTGTTTGTCAGCTTGCGATGGTGAATTGGGATCCCTAAGTACGTGAAAGGTAAAGTCCCCAATTCGCACCCAAACAATTGCCTATATGCCTCTTGTTCGTCATTGGCTCTACCAAAGCAGAACAATTCGCTTTTAACGTTGCTGTTATTAGGGCTCCGTATTAAGACGAGAAGGCCCAGAGATGAGATAAGAATATGGAGTGAGTAGAGTATTTGATGGTCGCCCATTGTGACCTGCCGGAGAAAGTCTGAACCTCCCGTCACGGCCCACAAGATTCAGAGGAGATTACATACTTGTTCCGGCTCGATGTGTACGTACGTAGGTCGCCTAAACCATTGACTCGACGCACTCTTACATCAAGAACAAGTCAGGATAATGCTGTCCGCTCTATCTTACTCCCAGGTCACCACTTTGACAAAAAAGAAGAGAGAGAGAGAGAAAGATCCGGTCAGAAGAGCCAAAATCATACCGAGTGCTAAAAATAACTGAATTCCAGTTATTGACATAGAGAAAAGGACACACTGAATAAATATGGGAGGATCGAATCAATTAGACTACTATTATTTGATCTCTTAAAGTCTTAAAAGCAACTCTAGCAGACCCCGTATATCTCGCAAACCCATAAAATTCCGGCGAGTATACGGACTTGACCCAATTATCTGGCCAAAACAGAGCCCGAATACTCGCCCGGACCGTAAAAAAAATTACCGCGGCCCGCAAAACGCCCTCCCGAAGCAGTATATCTATGGCTTTGCGAGGCAGATACGGGTCTAAATCCTATCCCCCCGCCGTCGTGTTTCGCCGCTATTCCCCACTCCCTTCCTCGCATTTCTCGCCGTCGATGAGCCCACTTCCGCCTCCAGCCGCCATGTGGGACAGTAGGTGAAGCTCCGGCCGCAGCTTCGGCGGGGACGACGACCCCGAGCACGAGCGATGTGTCCACGCGGACGGCGCGAGAAAGCACGCGGCCAAGAAGTGGACCAACCAAGGCCTCCGGCGGCCAGCGTACCTAGTTGCCTAGTCGGGCCACTTGGCTGGCTGGCTAGCTAGCTAGGCCGGCGTCTCCCAGCGACTAAAACTGACACGGCAATGCCGTGTCTTCGGTTTGCTATTATACATATAAGTTTCTTCCTGAATGCTTAAAAGTGCAGCTGCGCTTTCTGGCGAAGTCGAGCGCACGCACTGTAGTCATTCGATGGCTCGCGACCCACACAATCATCATCCATATTTAGAAATTTTTTCCCACACATCCATTCTATATATGGAAAGATTCCTTTCAACAATGTGTTGATTTTTCTCCACGTGGTCCGACCAAACACGTCAATGCAATGATGACGTCACATGCATTAATTCCAGTACGGGAAAATTCAAAAAACTATAACTTTCAAACCGTGTGTCGGAATGATGATCGGTTTTGACCGTTGGCTTCCTCATGACGAACGCTTCAAAACTAGATCCCATATGAATATGTTTTGAAGTTTTCTTTTCAAAAGCAACTTCGATGCTAAATGAGGCAACTTCAGTGCTAAATAGGAGCAACTTCGATGTTAGATGAATTGCATCGTGTGTATTAATGAATTCATCTAGTAGCCTACTAATAGTTGTGTGCAGTAGTCTAATAGATTGTTACCATGGTTGCTAAGTTGCATACATCGAAAACTAATTTGTAGATAGTTTACTTGCTAATGATATTGTGAAAATTGTTTACCGTAGAGTGGAAAGTTGTCTAACATGGCTTCTAAATTGTCAGCCTCAGAAACCAAGTTGTCTATATTGCTACGAAGTTGCCTACGGATGATCCCCAATTGCATAAAATACTATGAAAGTTGTCTATCAAGGGACATAAGTGGCCTACAATGTCAAAAACTTTTTGTGGGATCTAAGGTTTCTATCATGATCCAAATTCCGAACTATGTGGGGATGGATGGTATGAGAGCTTTTTTCTTACCTTTTCTGGGGTAATCTACCAGCCTACGCTAATGAACGTGCGTGTGTTAGCTAGCTAGGTCGCAGGTGTTGACTAGTTGCAAAAGTGAGGACAGATGAGAAGTTGCATAGGGGGTGATGAGAAATTTCATAGGGTGCGGGGGTTAGACAGTTGCCCGCAAACTACACAAGTTGGTCATAATTTTGGCACGAGTTGCCAGCAAAAATCATTAAAATCTCCAGATATAATGATGAAAAGAACACATTAGTTGCTTGTTGAATGCACTGGAGTTGCACGAAAACACCTTAAAAAGTTGCTTACTTTTTTTGTGTGATACTCGAGTGCATAACGATCTTAAAGTTATTGTCCTCGTTTTGTCTCCAATAGCCCCATCAATGGTGAACTTATATTTTTCCATATGTGATTGCTTTTTTTCTAGATAATAACTCAAAGTACACAGGAGTAGTCTAGTGAGTGCACTAGAGTTGTATAAACACACCCAAAACTTGCTAACTTTTTTTGTGTGCCACTCGAGTGCATAACAATCTCAAAGTTTTCTACCACGATCAACAAGTATTCTACCATAACAACCTTCATCTCCAAGTTGATAGTGCTATAGGAAACTTACTTTCTGAGGTAGCCTAACGTTATCCTAGGTTGCCTGCCATGACTAGTGAGTAGCCTAACATTATCCTAAATTGCATATAACACCTTTTTAGTGTGGTAAGAAACTTAGTTTCATATATAGGCAACTTGGCAACATTGACGGACAATTTTTTAATATATTATAGGCAACTGAAATAGTAATGGCAGTCAACTGAGCATCATTAATAGGCAACTTCATAGTGTTTTTGGGCAACTTATAAAATACAATGATAAGCAACTTCATAATATTGTAGGCAACTAATTTGCAAAGTTAGACAACTGAGCAGCAATGATAGGTAACTAATTACCAATAGAAGGTAACTGGACGTCGATGATAGGCCAATTTCATAGTATTGTAAGCAACGAGGCATCAATGATAGGCAACTGAACATCCGTGATAGGCAACTGAGCAACCATGGTCGGCAAGTTGTGATAATGTTAGAAAATCCAATTATACACATAGTGCAATGAAATTGCTTATATGTAGGACTAAAGCTGCCTCATGTTTTGTGTGATTTTCTCATTTTTACACAAACCAACCTAATAGGCAGCCCTGCTAGGCAAAAAATGAAGTTGCCTTCCTATAGCACTAAAGTTGCCTCCATCGGATCCAAAGTTGCCTAAAAAAAAGTTCAACGAAACCTATCAATATGAGATCTAATTTTGAAGAACTCGTCGCGAGAAACCCAAATGTGAAAACGAAACTGGAATACTTGCATGTGATAAGTTTAGACCTTATATTGTTGATTCCAAAGTTACTATTCACACTGATCATGCTGCTATTAAATATCTTATGGAAAAGAAAGATGCTAAGCCTAGACTCATTAGGTGGGTCCTCTTGCTCCAAGAATTTGATTTGCATATTATTGATAGAAAGGGAGCTGAGAACCCCGTTGCAGACAACTTGTCTAGGTTAGAGAATGTTCTTGATGACCCACTGCCTATTAATGATAGTTTTCCTGATGAACAATTAGCGGTTGTCAATGCTTCTCGTACTGCTCCTTGGTATGCTGATTTTGCTAATTACATTGTTGCTAAACATATACCGCCTAGTTTCACATACCAGCAAAAGAAAAAGTTCTTTTATGATTTAAGACATTACTTCTGGGATGATCCACACCTTTATAAAGAAGGAGTAGATGGTATTATTATATGTTGTGTGCCTGAGCATGAACAGGAACAAATCCTACGCAAGTGTCACTCTGAATCCTATGGAGGACACCACGCTGGAGATAGAACTGCACACAAGGTACTACAATCTGGTTTTTATTGGCCTACTCTTTTCAAAGATGCTCGTAAGTTTGTCTTATCTTGTGATGAATGTCAAAGAATAGGTAACATTAGTAGACGTCAAGAAATGCCTATGAATTATTCTCTTGTTATTGAACCGTTTGATGTTTGGGGCTTTTATTATATGGGACCTTTTCCTGCCTCCAATGGTTATACACATATTTTAGTTGTTGTTGATTACGTTACTAAGTGGGTAGAAGCTATTCCAACTAGTAGTGCTGATCATAACACTTCCATTAAAATGCTTAAAGAGGTTATATTTCCGAGGTTTGGAGTCCCTAGATATCTTATGACTGATGGTGGTTCACACTTTATTCATGGTGCTTTCCGTAAGATGCTTGCTAAGTATGATGTCAATCATAGAATCACATCTCCTTATCACCTGCAGTCTAGTGATCAAGTAGAGTTGAGCAATAGAGAGCTCAAATTAATTTTGCAAAAGACTGTGAATAGATCTAGAAAGAATTGGTCCAACAAACTTGATGATGCATTATGGGCCTATAGAACTGCATAAAAAAATCCTATGGGTATGTCTCCATATAAGATGGTTTACAGAAAAGCATGTCATTTACCTCTTGAACTTGAACATAAAGCATATTGGGCTATTAAAGAGCTCAATTATGACTTCAAACTTGCCGGTGAGAAGAGGTTGTTTGATATTAGCTCACTTGATGAATGGAGAACCCAAGCATATGAGAATGCCAAGCTTTTCAAAGAAAAAGTCAAACGCTGGCATGATAAGAGGATACAAAAGCGTGAGTTTAACGTAGGAGATTATGTGTTATGGTTCAACTCTTGTTTAAGATTTTTTGCAGGAAAACTTCTCTCAAAATGGGAAGGTCCCTACATTATCGAGGAGGTCTATCATTCTGGTGCTATAAAAATCAACAACTTCGAAGGCACAAATCCGAGGGTGGTAAACGGTCAAAGAATTAAACATTATATTTCAGGTAATCCTATCAATGTTGAAACTAATATTATTGAAACCATAACCCCTGAGGAATACATAAGAGACACTTTCCAAAACGTTCCAGACTCCGAAAAGGTATAGGTACGTGGTAGGGTAAGTAAACCGACTCCAAAACAACTCTAATGGCAATTTTTATCAGTTTTGGATTATTTAAGAATTTTAGGAAGAAAGAAGTAGTCCGAAAGGGACACGAGGCTCCGACGAGAGGGGAGGCCGCGCCCCCCCCTGTAGGGCGCTCCCCCCTGTCTCGTGGGCACCTCGTGTGCCTCCCTGACTCCGTTTTCTTGTATGTTACATATTTTGGTCGGTAAAAATTCATTATATATACTTCCGAAGGTTTTGACCATCGTATCACGCAAATATCCTCTGTTTTCGTTTCGAGCTGTTTCTGTTTCAGATCTAGAGCATCATGTTGTCTCCAAGCGCTCCCAAGGACAAGTTTTTCGAGAGAGTTATCAACCCCTATCTCGCGGAGGTGCTGCATCATCCTCAAACCATTGAGGTGCGTGAGGGGGTGCTGCACATCCGCGATGTGGAGGGACCAAGGCGTACCGGGAGCGTGGAGACAAAGCTCGAAGCCGTGGAGCAAGAAGTTTTCAAGTGTCAAGGGATGGTGGAGCGTGGACTCAGCGCCAACCAGATGATGATCACAGAGTTCACCAACAACCACAAGATGGATGCCGAAGTCATTGGGGAAACCATCTTCAAACTTCAAGAGAAAATCGAGCACCTCGAAGCCCAGATCTATGACCTGCAAAACCAGAACTGTGAGTATGAATATAGATTCAAGCTAATGAGTTTGGCTACAGATTTAAGGATCTCGGAGACTCGATCATCCTTTTATGATGGAGAGCCGATGCCCTGGAAGACGGACGATAAGCCTACATCATCAACAACTCCTACTTCACCACCTCCGAAGAAATAATCACATGGGTGTGGGCACTCCCCTTGGCAACTGCCAAGCTTGGGGGAGGTGCCCCGGTATCGTATCACCATCACACTCCTATTTTTACCGCTTTATTTAGTTCGATCCTTTTAGTAGTATCTTGATCTAGTAGATTGAAGTTTTGATATCAAGTAGTTTTGAGTTTTGCATTGTGAGCTCTTTATGTAAGCGAGTCCGTGTGCTATCTATAATAAAGATTAGTGTTGAGTCAAGGGCTTTGCTATGTTGCTATGATCTTGAGAAGGTAGAAAGAACAAAAAGAGTTCATATTGATCTTATGGATAGTGATAATTTCACACATAGAAAGTATGAGGCATAAAAATTGTTGAGAGTTGATGAACGTAGCCTTGGTCATCGTTGCAATTAATAGGAAGTGATGAGGAAAGAGGGGTTCACATATAAATATATTATCTTGGACATCTTTTATGATTGTGAAGCACTCATTAAGTATGACATGCTAAAAGAGTTGACGTTGGACAAGGAAGACAACGTAATGGTTTATGTTTTCCGACATCTCAGTTAAAGTATATTGTCATTGACCTTCCAAACATGTTGAGCTTGCCCTTCCCCCTCATGCTAGCCAAATTCCTTGCACCAAGTAGAGATACTACTTGTGCTTCCAAATATCCTTAAACCCAGTTTTGCCATGAGAGTCCACCATACCTACCTATGGATTGAATAAGATCCTTCAAGTAAGTTGTCATCGGTGCAAGCAATAAAAATTGCTCTCTAAATATGTATGAATTATTAGTGCAGAGAAAATAAACTTTGTACGAACTTGTTGTGGAAGTAATAAAAGCGACGGACTGCATAATAAAGGTCCACATACAATGGGCAATATAAAGTGACGTTCTTTTGCACTAAGACTTTATGCATCAACCCTAAACGCGCATGACAACCTCTGCTTCCCTCTGCGAAGGGCCTATCTTTTACTTTATGTTTTACTTTATGCTTGAGTCAAGGTGTTGCTCACCTTTCCCTTTTTATTTTTATCCTTTGGCAAGCTCCTCGTGTTTGAAAGATCATGATACATATATCCAATTGGATGTAAGTTGGCATAGGCTATTATTGTTGACATCACCTAAAGGTGAATACGTTGGGAGGCAATACAATAAGCCCCTATCTTTCTCAGTGTCCGGCTGAAACTCTATAACCACAAGTATTACGTGAGTGTTAACAATTATAGGGGACTATGAGATAGTTGAGTATGTGAGCTTGCTGAAAGGCTCTATTATTGACTCTTTCCGATGTTACAATAAATTGCAATTGCTTTAATGACTGAGATTATAGTTTGTTAGTTCCCAATGAAGTTTTTGAACCATACTTGACATTTTGAATTGCTTATTACTTGAGCATAGGAAATCATATGACAAAATCCATATATGTTGCTGTTATTAGAATGATCATGATGCCCTCATGTCCATATTTTATTTTTATCGACACCTCTATCTCTAAACATGTGGACATATTTTTCGATTTCGGCTTCCACTTGAGGACAAGCGAGGTCTAAGCTTGGGGGAGTTGATACGTCCATTTTGCATCATGCTTTTATATCAATATTTATTGCATTATGGGCTGTTATTACACAGTATATCTCAATACTTATGGCTATTCTCTCTTATTTTACAAGGTTTACCATGACGAGGGGGAATGCCGACAGCTGGAATTCTGGCTGGAAAAGGAGCAAACGTTGGAAACCTATTCTGCACAACTCCAAAAGTCCTGAAACTCCACGAAACAACTTTTTGGATTTTATAAGAATTTGCGAGCAAAAGAAATAGGACAGGGGGCCCACTGTTGGGGAACGTAGTAATTTCAAAAAATTTCCTACGAACACGCAAGACCATGGTGATGGCATAGCAACGAGAGGGGAGAGTGTCTGTCCACGTACCCTCGTAGACCGAAAGCGGAAGCGTTATAACAACGCGGTTGATGTAGTCGTACGTCTTCACGATCCGACCGATCCAAGCACCGAACGTACGGCACCTCCGAGTTCTGCACACGTTCAGCTCGATGACGATCCCGGACTCGATCCAGCAAAGTGTCCGGGATGAGTTCCACAAGACGACGGCGTGGGACGATGTTGATGCTCCACCGACGCAGGGCTTCGCCTAAGCCCCGTGACGATATGACTTCTCCGGCGCAGGGCTTCGCCTAAGCTCCGCGACGATATGACCGAAGTGGAATATGGTGGAGGGGGGCACTGCACACGGCTAAGGAACGATCCGTAGATCAACTTGTGTGTCATGGGGTGCCCCCCTGCCCCCGTATATAAAGGAGCAAGGGGGGGTGCGGCCGGCCCTAGAGAGGCGCGCCTGGAGGAGTCCTACTCCCACCGGGAGTAGGACTCCCCCCCCCTCTCCTAGTTGGACTAGGACTTGGGGAAGGGGGAAGAGGGAAGGTGTGCGGCCCCTCCCGCTAGTCCAATTCGGACTAGGCCATGGGGGGGCGCGCGGCCTGCCCTAGGCAGCCCCTCTCTCTTTCCCGCAGGGCCCAATAAGGCCCAATACTTCTCCCGGCGAATTCCGTAACTCTCCGGTACTCGAAAAATACCGAATCATTCGAACCTTTCCAACTCGAATATAGTCGTCCAATATATCGATCTTTACGTCTCGACCATTTCGAGACTCCTCGTCATGTCCCGATCTCATCCGGGACTCCGAACTCCTTGGTACATCAAAACTCATAAACTCATAATATAAGCGTTATCGAAACCTTAAGCGTGCGGACCCTACGGGTTCGAGAACTATGTAGACATGACCTAGAACTATTCTCGGTCAATAACCAATAGCGGAACCTGGATGCCCATATTGGCTCCTACATATTCTACGAAGATCTTTATCGGTCAAACCGCATACATACGTTGTTCCCTTTGTCATCGGTATGTTACTTACCCGAGATTCGATCGTCGGTATCCAATACCTAGTTCAATCTCGTTACCGGTAAGTCTCTTTACTCGTTCCGTAATACATCATCTCACAACTAACTCATTAGTTGTAATGCTTGCAAGGCTTATGTGATGTGTATTACCGAGAAGGCCCAGAGATACCTCTCCGACAATCGGAGTGACAAATCCTAATCTCGAAATACGCCAACCCAACATCTGCCTTTGGAGACACCTGTAGTACTCCTTTATAATCACCCAGTTACGTTGTGACGTTTGGTAGTACCCAAAGTGTTCCTCCGGTAAACGGGAGTTGCATAATCTCATAGTCATAGGAACATGTATAAGTCATGAAGGAAGCAATAGCAACATACTAAACGATCGTGTGCTAAGCTAACGGAATGGGTCATGTCAATCAGATCATTCAACTAATGATGTGACCTTGTTAATCAAATAACAACTCCTTGTTCATGGTTAGGAAACATAACCATCTTTGATTAACAAGCTAGTCAAGTAGAGGCATACTAGCGACATACTGTTTGTCTATATATTCACACATGTATTATGTTTCCGGTTAATACAATTCTAGCATGAATAATAAACATTTATCATGATATAAGGAAATAAATAATAACTTTATTATTGCCTCTAGGGCATATTTCCTTCAGTCTCCCACTTGCACTAGAGTCAATAATCTAGTTCACATCAATAGTTCACAACTATATGTGGTTAACACCCATAGTTCACATCGACATGTGACCAACACCCAAAGGGTTTACTAGAGTCAGTAATCTAGTTCACATCGCTATGTGATTAACACCCAAAGAGTACTAAGGTGTGATCATGTTTTGCTTGTGAGATAATTTTAGTCAACGGGTCTGTCACATTCAGAGCCGTAAGTATTTTGCAAATTTCTATGTCTACAATGCTCTGCACGGAGCTACTCTAGCTAATTGCTCCCACTTTCAATATGCATCCAGATTGAGACTTATAGTCATCTGGATCGGTGTAAAAAGCTTGCATCGATGTAACTCTTTACGACGGGCTCTTTTATCACCTCCATAATCGAGAAATATTTCCTTAGTCCTCACGAAGGATGTTCTTGACCAATGTCCAGTGATCTACTCCTAGATCACTATTGTACTCCCTTGCCAAATTCAGAGCAAGGTATACAATAGGTCTGGTACATAGCATAGCATACTTTATAGAACCTATGACTGAGGCATAGGGAATGACTTTCATTCTCTTTTCTATTTTCTGCCGTGGTCGGGATTTGAGTCTTACTCAATTTCACACCTTTGCAACACAGGCAAGAACTCTTTCTTTGACTGTTCCATTTTGAACTATTTCAAAATCTTGACAAGGTAGGTACTTATTGAAAAACTTATCAAGCGTCTTGAGCTATCTCAATAGATCTTGATGCTCAATATGTAAGCAGCTTCACCGAGGTCTTTCTTTGAAAAAAAAACCCTTTCAAACACTCCTCTATGCTTTGCAGAATAATTCTACATTATTTCCGATCAACAATATGTCATTCACATATACTTATCAGAAATGTTGTAGTGCTCCCACTCACTTTCTTGTAAATACAGGTTTCTCCAAAAGTCTGTATAAAACCATATGCTTTGATCAACTCATCAAAGCGTATATTCCAACTCCGAGATGCTTGCACCAGTCCATTGATGGATCGCTGGAGCTTGCACATTTTGTTAGCTCCTTTAGGATTGACAAAAACTTCTGGTTGCATCATATACAACTCTTCTTTAATAAATCCATTTAAAGAATGTAGTTTTGACATCCATTTGCCAGATTTCATAAAATGTGGCAATTGCTAACATGATTCGGACAGACTTAAGAATCGCTACAGTTGAGAAAATCTCATTGTAGTCAACACCTTGAACTTGTCGAAAACCTTTTTGTGACAAGTCGAGCTTTGTAGATAGTTACACTACTATCAGTGTCCGTCTTCCTCTTGAAGATCCATTTATTTAACATGGCTTGCTGATCATCGAGCAAGTCAATCAAAGTCCCTACTTTGTTCTCATACATGGATCCTATCTCAGATTTCATGGCCTCAAGCCATTTCATGAATCTGGGCTCATCATCGCTTCCTCATAGTTCGTAGGTTCATCATGGTCTAGTAACATGACTTCCGAACATGATTACCGTACCACTCAGTGCGGATCTTACTCGAAGACCCACGAGATTTGGTAGCAACTTGATCTGAAGTTTCATGATCATCATCATTAACTTCCTCACTAATTGGTGTAGGAATCACCGGAACTGATTTCTGTGATGAACTACTTTCCAATAAGGGAGAAGGTACAATTACCTCATCAAGTTCTACTTTCCTCCCACTCACTTCTTTCGAGAGAAACTCCTTCTCTAGAAAGGATCCATTCTTAGCAACGAATGTTTTGCCTTTGGATCTGTGATAGAAGGAGTACCCAACAGTTTCCTTTGGGTATTCTATGAAGACGCACTTTTCCGATTTGGGTTCGAGCTTATCAGGTGAAAACTTTTTCACATAAGCATCACAACTCCAAACTTTTAAGAAACGACAGCTTAGGTTTACTGTTAAACCATAGTTCATACGGTGTCATCTCAACGGATTTAGATGGTGCCCTATTAAACGTGAATGCAGCTGTCTCTAATGCATAACCCCAAAACTATATTGGTAAATCGGTAAGAGACATCATTGATCGTACCATATCAAAATAAAGTACGGTTATGACGTTCGGACACACCATTACGTTATGGTGTTCCATGTGGCGTGAGCTGTGAAACTATTCCACATTGTTTTATATGAAGGCCAAACTCGTAACTCAAATATTCTCCTCCACGATCAGATCGTAGAAACTTTATTTTCTTATTACGATGATTCTCCACTTCACTCTGAAATTATTTGAACTTTTCAAATGTTTCAGACTTGTGCTTCATTAAGTAGATATACTCATATCTGCTCAAATCATCTTGTGAAGGTCAGAAAAATAACAATACTTGCCGTGAGCTTTAACACTTATCGGACCGCATACATCAGTATGTATTATTTCCAATAAGTCATTTGCTCGCTCCATTGTTCCGGAGAACTGAGTCTTTAGTCATCTTGCCCATAAGGCATGGTTCGCAAGCATCAAGTGATTCATAATCAAGTGATTCCAAAATCCCATCAGCATGGAGTTTCTTCATGCGCTTTACACCAATATGACCTAAACGGCAGTGCCACAAATAAGTTGCACTATCATTATTAACTTTGCATCTTTTGGCATCAATATTATGAATATGTGTATTACTACGATCGAGATCCAACAAACTATTTTTATTGTGTGTATGACCATTGAAGGTTTTATTCATTTAAACAGAACAACAATTATTCTTTGACTTTAAATGAATAACCATTTTGAAAACTATTTTCATTGGGTGTATGACCATCGAAGGTTTTATTCATTTAAACAGAACAACAATTATTCTTTGACTTTAAATGAATAACCGTTTTGCAATAAACATGATCAAATCATATTCATGCTCAACGCAAACACCAAATAACATTTATTTAGGTTTAACACTAATCCCGAAAGTATAGGGAGTGTGCGATGATGATCATATCAATCTTGGAACTACTTCCAACACTCATCGTCACTTCCCTTCAACTAGTTTCGTTCATTCGCAACTCCTGTTTGAGTTACTACTCTTAGCAACTGAACCAGTATCAAATACCGAGGGTTGCTATGAACACTAGTAAAATATACATCAATAATCTGTATATCAAATATACCTTTGTTCACTTTGCCATCCTTCTTATCCGCCAAACACTTGGGGTAGTTCCGCTCAAAGGACCAATTCCATTGTAGCAAAAGCACTTAGTCTCGTGCTTAGGTCCAGACTTGGGCTTCTTCACCGAGTAGCAACTTGCTTGCCGCTCTATTTGAAGTTCCCTTCTTCCTTTGCCCTTTTCCTTGAGACTAGTGGTCTTGTCAATCATCAACACTTGATGCTCTTTTCTTGATTTCTACCTTCGTCGATTTCAGCATCACGAAGAGCTCGAGAATCTTTTTCGTCATCCCTTGCATACTATAGTTCATCACGAAGTTCTACTAACTTAGTGATGGTACTAGAGAATTCTTTCAATCACTATCTTATCTGGAAGATTAACTCCCACTTGATTCAAGCGATTGAAGTACTCAGACAATCTGAGCACATGCTCACTAGTTGAGCGATTCTCCTCCATCTTTTAGCTATAGAACTTGTTGGAGACTTCATATCTCTCAACTCGGTATTTGCTTGAAATATTAACTTCAATTCTGGAACATCTCATATGGTCCATGACGCTCAAAACGCCTTTGAAGTCCCGATTCTAAGCCGTTAAGCATGGTGCACTAAACTATCAAGTAGTCATCATATTGAGCTAGCCAAACGCTCATAACGCCTCAGATTCGCTAATATTGAGCTAGCCAAACGTTCATAATGTCTGCATCTGCTCCTGCAATAGGTCTGTCACCTAGCGGTGCATTAAGGACATAATTCTTCTGCGCAGCAATGAGGATAAACCTCAGATCACGGATCCAATCCGCAATATTGCTACTAACATTTTTCAATACAATTTTCTCTAGGAACACACATAAAAACATAGGGAAGCAACAACGCGAGCTATTGATCTACAACATAATTTGCAAAATACTACCAGGACTAAGTTCATGATAAATTAAAGTTCAATTAATCATATTACTTAAGAACTCCCACTTTAGACTGACATCTCTCTAGTCATCTTAAGTGATTACGTGATCCAAATCAACTAAAACATGTCCGATCATCACGTGAGATGGAGTAGTTTCAATGGTGAACATCACTATGTTGATCATATCTACTATATGATTCACGCTCGACCTTCGGTCTCCGTGTTCGAGGCCATATCTGTTATATGCTAGGCTCGTCAAGTTTAACCTGAGTATTCGCGTGCAACTGTTTTGCACCCGTTGTAGATGGACGAGAACTTATCACACCCGATCATCACGTGGTGTCTGGGTACTACGAACTTTGGCAACGGTGCATACTCAGGGAGAACACTTCTTGATAATTTTAGTGAGAGATCATCTTATAATGCTACCGTCAATCAAAGCAAGATAAGATGCATAAAGGATAAACATCACATGCAATCAATATAAGTGATATGATATGGTCATCATCATCTTGTGCTTGTGATCTCCATCTGAAGCACCGTCATGATCACCATTGTCACCGGCGCGACACCTTGATCTCCATCGTAGCATCGTTGTCGTCTCGCCAACTATTGCTTCTACGACTATCGCTACTGCTTAGTGATAAAGTAAAGCAATTACATGGCGTTTGCATTTCATACAATAAAGCGACAACCATATGGCTCTCGCCGATTGTCGATAACTCGGTTACAAAACATGATCATCTCATACAGTAAAATATAGCATCATGTCTTGACCATATCACATCACAACATGCCCTGCAAAAACAAGTTAGACGTCCTCTACTTTGTTGTTGCAAGTTTTACGTGGCTGCTACGGGCTGAGCAAGAACCGTTCTTACCTACGCATCAAAACCACAACGATAGTTTGTCAAATAGACTCCGTTTAACCTTCTCAAGGACCGGGCGTAGTCATACTCGGTTCAACTAAAGTGAGAGAGACAGACACCGCGGTCACCTTTAAGCAACGAGTGCTCGGAGCGGTGAAACCAGTCTCGCGTAAGCGTACGCGTAATGTCGGTCCGGGCCGCTTCATCTCACAATACCGCTGAACCAAAGTATGACATGCTGGTAGGCAGTATGACTTGTATCGCCCACAACTCACTTGTGTTCTACTCGTGCACATGACATCAACGCATAAAACCAGGCTCGGATGCCATGTTGGGGAACGAGTAATTTCAAAAATTTCCCACGAACACGCAAGACCATGGTGATGGCATAGCAACGAGAGGGAGAGTGTCCGCCCGTACCCTCGTGAGACCGAAAGCGAAGCGTTATAACAACGCTGTTGATGTAGTCGACGCCTTCACGATCCGACCGATCCAAGCACCGAACGACGGCACCTCCGAGTTCTGCACACGTTCAGCTCGATGACGATCCCGGACTCCGATCCAGCAAAGTGTCGGGATGAGTTCCGTCAAGACGACGGCGTGGCAGGACGATGTTGATGCTCCACCGACGAGGGCTTCGCCTAAGCCCGTGACGATATGACTTCTCGGCGCAGGGCTTCGCCTAAGCTCATGACGATATGACCGAAGTGGAATATGGTGGAGGGGGCACTGCACACGGCTAAGGAACGATCCGTAGATCAACTTGTGTGTCATGGGGTGCCCCTGCCCCGTGATATAAAGGAGCAGGGGGGTGCGGCCGGCCCTAGAGAGGGCGCTGGAGGAGTCCTACTCCCGGGAGTAGGACTCCCCCTCTCCTAGTTGGACTAGGACTTGGGGAAGGGGAAGAGGGAAGGGTGCGGCCCCTCCCGCTAGTCCAATTCGGACTAGGCCATGGGGCGCGCGCCTGCCCTAGGCAGCCCTCTCTTTCCCGCAGGCCCAATAAGGCCCAATACTTCTCCCGGCGAATTCCCGTAACTCTCGGTACTCGAAAAATACCGAATCATTCGAACCTTTCCGAACTCGAATATAGTCGTCCAATATATCGATCTTTACGTCTCGACCATTTCGAGACTCCTCGTCATGTCCCCGATCTCATCCGGGACTCGAACTCCTTCGGTACATCAAAACTCATAAACTCATAATATAACTGTCATCGAAACCTTAAGCGTGCGGACCCTACGGGTTCGAGAACTATGTAGACATGACCTAGAACTATTCTCGGTCAATAACCAATAGCGGAACCTGGATGCCCATATTGGCTCCTACATATTCTACGAAGATCTTTATCGGTCAAACCGCATAACGACATAACGTTGTTCCTTTGTCATCGGTATGTTACTTACCCGAGATTCGATCGTCGGTATCCAATACCTAGTTCAATCTCGTTACCGGTAAGTCTCTTTACTCGTTCCGTAATACATCATCTCACAACTAACTCATTAGTTGTAATGCTTGCAAGGCTTATGTGATGTGTATTACCGAGAAGGCCAGAGATACCTCTCCGACAATCGGAGTGACAAATCCTAATCTCGAAATCGCCAACCCAACATCTGCCTTTGGAGACACCTGTAGTACTCCTTTATAATCACCCATTCGTTGTGACGTTTGGTAGTACCAAAGTGTTCCTCCGTAAACGGAGTTGCATAATCTCATAGTCATAGGAACATGTATAAGTCATGAAGGAAGCAATAGCAACATACTAAACGATCGTGTGCTAAGCTAACGGAATGGGTCATGTCAATCAGATCATTCAACTAATGATGTGACCTTGTTAATCAAATAACAACTCCTTGTTCATGGTTAGGAAACATAACCATCTTTGATTAACAAGCTAGTCAAGTAGAGGCATACTAGCGACATCTTGTTTGTCTATATATTCACACATGTATTATGTTTCCGGTTAATACAATTCTAGCATGAATAATAAACATTTATCATGATATAAGGAAATAAATAATAACTTTATTATTGCCTCTAGGGCATATTTCCTTCACCCACACCTGTCCCAGAGGCAGAGGGCGCGCCCTCAGAGGGCGCGGCCCCTATCTCTGGGCCTGGTGGGCCTCCAGCGTCCATCTTCGCTATATCATCAGTTTTAACTCGGAAAAATCGTGGGCAAGCTTACGGGACGAAACTCCGCCACGAGGCAGAACCTTGGCAGAATCAATCTAGGGCTCGCGGAGCTATTCGCCGGGGACACTTCCGGAGGGGGAAATCATCACCAACGTCATCACCAACGATCCTCTCATCGAGAGGGGGTCAATCTCCATCAACATCTTCACCAGCACCATCTCCTCTCAAAACCCTAGTTCATCTCTTGTATCCAATCTTGTATCAAAACCACAAATTGGTACCTGTGGGTTGCTAGTAGTGTTGATTACTCCTTGTAGTTGATGCTAGTTGGTTTACTTGGTGGAAGATCATATGTTCAAATCCTTTATGCATATTATTACTCCTCTGATTATGAACATGAATATGCTTTGTGAGTAGTTACGTTTGTTCCTGAGGACATGGGTGAAGTCTTGCTGTTAGTAGTCATGTGAATTTGGTATTCGTTCGATATTTCGATGAGATGTATGTTGTCTTTCCTCTAGTGGTGTTATGTGAACGTTTACTACATGACACTTCACCATTATTTGGGCCTAGAGGAAGGCATAGGGAAGTAATAAGTAGATGATGGGTTGCTAGAGTGACAGAAGCTTAAACCCTAGTTTATGCGTTGCTTCGTTAGGGGTTGATATGGACCCATATGTTTAATGTTGTGGTTAGGTTTACCTTAATACTCCTTTTTGTAGTTGTGGGTACTTGCAATAGGGGTTAATCATAAGTGGGATGCTTGTCCAAGTTAGGACAGTACCCAAGTGTCGGTCCACCCACATATCATATTATCAAAGTACCGTACGCGAATCTTACGAACGTGATGAAAACTAGCTTGACGATAATTCCCAATGTGTCCTCGGGAGCTCCTTCTTCATTATTAGAATTTTTCCAGGCTTATCCTTTGCTACATAAAGGATTGGGCCACCTTGCTGCACTTTATTTACTTTATTTACTTTTTGCTTGTTACTATTTATCTTATCACAAAACTATCTATCACCTACTATTTCAGTGGTTGCAGAGAAAACTTTACTGAAAACCTCTTATCATTTCCTTCCGCTCCTCGTTGGGTTCGACACTCTTACTTATTGAAAGGACTACGATAGATCCCCTATACTTGTGGGTCATCAGATACTTCAAGTTGCAATCCGTGGGATCATGGACGCGCACGTCCGTGGATTCACGTGCTGATGTCGACAATAACTCTTAATAACTATATTAACTCATATCAATGGCATAATCAACTAGCGAGCAATAACAAGATATCTCAAATGACAACACTTCGTCAAAACAACCATGATATAATATGACAACAGTGGTATCTCGCTAGCCCTTTCTGAGACTGCAAAACATAAATGTAGAGCACCTCCAAAGTTCAAGCAGCGACTAAACATTGTAATTCATGGTAGAAAAGATCTAGTCATGATGCATCCAACATTAGCTACACACAATGCGTGAGGATGACAATAGTGCTCTTAGATCTGGCGCTTATTTGAGAAGGTGATGACTCAACATAAAAGTAAATAGATAGTCCTTTCGCAGAGGGAAGCAGGTATTTGCAGCGGTGTGAGAGCTCAGATTTTTAAAACAGAGATAAATGAAATTTCGAGAAATGCACCCTTCCTGTTTACTTCGCGACCATTGGTTATCGATATCTTCCATGCTAAACACATTAGTGGCAGTTCCCAAGCGGTAAAAGTAAAGGTTTACTCCCCCTCCACCAACAAACACACTCCACAGCTAGCCAAATACACGGGTACCGTCCATACCAACATCATCCCTGGGGGAGTTTTGTTCAATTATTTGCATTTTGAATTCGGGACTGGGAATCCCTATTACCGCCCCTCTCGTGCAAGGACGAGTGAATTAACAGTCATCATGAGAATAATCCACTTAGCATGGAAGATACCGACTACCTCCTGTCGCTCTATGAACAATCCAGGCACACAAAACATATGTTTATTCAAAATTTTAGAGGTGGCACATGCAAATTTACTTAGAATGACAGGGTAATACCGCATATAGGTAGGTATGGTGGACTCATCTGGAATAACTTGGTTTTTAGGATTTTGATGCACAAGCAGTATTCCCGCTTAGTACACGCAAAGGCTAGCAAATAGGTTGAGATGCAGCCAACTAGAGAGCGAAAACGTTCATGAACATGCTTTATGCATAAGTAACATTGGATACTAGCATGAGTAGGATATGAACAGCATGAACATAAATATCATAGAGGCTATGTTGGTTTTGATTCAACTACATGCATGAACATGTGCCAAGTCAAGCCACTCGAACAATCAGAGGAGGATACCATATCATCATACCACATCACAATTCATTTTAATGCATGTTGACATCTAAGATAAATCATTATCCACTCCTATCTATTTAAGCATGGCATGAGAAACTATAATCTCTAATTATCATTGCAAACATGTTCGATCATAATAGGGTGAATCATGGATATTAGTTTTAGACCTCAATAATTGTTATTTGGTGCTAGTGTTGAGCATGAACATTATATCTGGATCTTGTTTATTGCGAGACGGTTATTCAGTTAAGTCAGAGAATAATGGTTGTTCTATTTTTATGAATAATGTCTTTTATGGTCATGCACCCTTGAAGGTATGTTCTTGTTGAATCTCGATTCTAGTGATACACATATTCATAATATTGATGCCAAAAGATGCAAAGTTGATAATGATAGTGCAACATATTTGTGGTACTGCCGTTTAGGTCATATTCGTGTAAAGCGCATGAAGAAACTCCATGCAGAGGGACTTTTGGAGTCACTTGATTATGAATCATTTGATACTTGCGAACCATGCCTCATGGGAAAAATGACTAAAACTCTGTTCTCCGGAAAAACGGAGCGAGCTAATGACTTATTGGAAATAATACATACCGATGTATGCGGTCCGATGAGTCTTAAAGCACGCGGCGGGTATCATTATTTTCTGACCTTCACAGATGATTTGAGTAGGTATGGGTATATCTACTTGATGAAACACAACTCTGAAACATTTGAAAAGTTTAAAGAATTTCAGAGTGAAGTGGTGAATCATCGTAACAAGAAAATAAAGTTTCTACGATCTGATCGCTGAGGCGCCGAGATCACCCCAAGGACGCCCTCGGCGTCCAGAATATTTGACTTACGAGTTTGGCCTTCATTTAAAACAAGTGGAATTGTTCACAACTCACGCCACCTGGAACACCACAGCGAAATGGTGTGTCCGAACGTCGTAACTGTAATTTATTAGATATGGTGCGTTCTATGATATCTCTTACCAATTTACCACTATCGTTTTGGGGTTATGCATTAGAGACAGCCGCATTCATGTTAAATTGGGCGCCGTCTAAATCCGTTAAGACGACACTATATGAACTGTGGTTTGGCAAGAAACTTAAGCTGTCGTTTCTTAATGTTTGGGTTTGCGACACTTATGTCAAAAGGCTTCAGCCTGATAAGCTCGAACCCAAATCGGAGAAGTGCGTCTTCATAGGATACCCTAAGAAAACAATTGGGTACACCATCTACCACAGATCCGATGGCAAGATCTTTGTTTCTAAGAATGGACCCTTTCTAGAGAAGGAGTTTCTCTCGAAAGAAGTGAGTGGGAGGAAAGTAGAACTTGATGAGGTAATTGTACCTTCTCTCGAATTGGAAAGTAGCACATAACAGAAAAACCGCTCCCGTGATGCCTACACTAACTAGAGAGGAAGCAAATGATAATGATCATGCAACTTCAAATCAAGTTACTACTAAACTTCGTAGGTCGACCAGAGCACGGTCCGCACCAGAGTGGTACGGTAATCCTGTCCTGGAAGTTATGTTATTAGACCATGGCGAACCTATGAACTATGAAGAAGCTATGATGATCCCAGATTCCGATAAATGGCTTGAGGCTATGAAATCTGAGACAGGATCCATGTATGAGAACAAAGTATGGACTTTGGTGGACTTGCCCAATAATCGGCAAACTGTAGAAAATAAATGGATCTTCAAGAAGAAGACTGACACTGATGGTAATTTTACTGTCAGCAAAGCTCGACTTGTCGCAAAAGTTTTTCGACAAGTTCAAGGAGTTAACTACAATGAGACTTTCTCACCGTAGTGATGCTTAAGTCTGTCCGAATCATGTTAGCAATTGCCGCATTTTATGATTATGAAATCTGGCAAATGGACGTCAAAACTGCATTCCTTAATGGATTTCTTAAAGAAGAGTTGTATATGATGCAACCAGAAGGTTTTGTCGATCCTAAAGGTGCTAACAAAGTGTGCAAGCTCCAGCGATCCATCTACAGACTGGTGCAAGCATCTCGAAGTTGGAATATATGCTTTCATGAGGTGATCAAAGCATATGGTTTTATACAGACTTACGGTGAAGCCTGTATTTACAAGAAAGTGAGTGGGAGCTCTGTAGCATTTGTGATATTATATGTGTATGACATATTATTGATTTGAAATGATATAGAATTTCTGGATAGCATAAAAGGATACTTGAATAAGAATTTTTCAATGAAAGACCTCGGTGAAGCCGCTTATATATTGTGCATCAAGATCTATAGGGATAGATCAAGACGCTTAATAGGACTTTCACAAAGCACATACCTTAACAAAGTTTTGAAGAAGTTCAAAATGGATCAGTCAAAGAAAGGGTTCTTGCTTGTGTTGCAAGGTGTGAAATTGAGTCAGACTCAAAGCCCGACCACTGCAGAAGATAGAGAGAGAATGAAAGTCATTCCCTATGCCTCAACCATAGGTTCTACCATGTATGCTATGCTGTGGACCAAACCTGATGTGTGCCTTGCCATAAATTTCGCAGGGAGGTACCAAAATAATCCAGGAGTGGATCACTCGACAACGGTCAAGAACATCCTAAAGTACCTGAAAAGGACCAAGGATATGTTTCTCGTTTATGGAGGCGACGAAGAGCTCGTCGTAAATGGTTACGTTGATGCTAGCTTCGACACTGATCCGGATGACTCTAAGTCACAAACCAGATACGTATTTATATTGAATGGTGGAGCTGTCAGTTGAAGTAGTTCCAAGCAAAGCGTCATGGCGGGATCTACGTGTGAAGCGGAGTACGTAGCTACTTTAGAAGCAGCACAAGAAGGAGTCTGGATGAAGGAGTTCATATCTGATCTAGGTGTAATACCTAGTGCATTGGGTTCAATGAAAATCTTCTGTGACAACACTAGAGCAATTGCCTTGGTGAAGGAATCCAGGTTTCACAAGAGAACCGAACACATCAAGAGACGCTTCAACTCCATTCGTGAAAAGGTTAAGGATGGAGACATAGAGATTTACAAAATACATACGGATCTGAATGTAGCAGACCCGTTGACTAAGCCTCTTCCACGAGCAAAACATGATGAGCACCAAGACTCCATGGGTGTTAGATTCATTACAATGCAATATAGACTATTGACTCTAGTGCAAGTGGGAGACTGAAGGAAGCCCTAGAGGCAATAATAAATTTGTTATTTTATATTTCCTTATTCATGATAAAGGTTTATTATTCATGCTAGAATTTTATTGATCGGAAACTTAAATACATGTGTGAATACATAAACAGATACCGTGTCCCTAGTAAGCCTCTACTAGACTAGCTCGTTGATTAAAAAATGGTTAAGGTTCCCTAACCATAGATGATGTCTACTACGCAACCTTCTTCTTGTAGACTCGTGTTGGGCCTCCAAGTGCAGAGTTTTGTAGGACAGTAGCAAATTTCTCTCAAGTGGATGACCTAAGGTTTATCAATCCATGGGAGGCGTAGGACGAAGATGGTCTCTCTCAAACAACCCTGCAACCAAATAACAAAGAGTCTCTTGTGTCCCTGATGACCCACAAATATATGGGATCAGTTGTAGCCTTTTCGATAAGTAAAAGTGTTGAACCCAACGAGGAGCAGAAGGAAATGACAAGTGGTTTTCAGCAAGGTATTGTCTGCAAGCGCTGAAATTGTAAGTAACAGAGTAGTTTGATAGCAAGATAATTTGTAACGAGCAAGTAATGATAGTAGTAACAAAAGTGCAGCAAGGTAGCCCAATCCTTTTGAGGCAAAGGACAGGACAAAACGGTCTCCTATAATAAGCAAAGCATTCTTGACGGTACACGGGAATTTCAACTAGTCACTTTCATCATGTTAATTCGATTCGTGTTCGCTACTTTTATAATTTGATATGTGGGTGGACCCGTGCTTACATGATGTTCTTACTTGAACAAATCTCCTACTTATGGTTAACCCCGTCGCAAGCATCCACAACTACGAGAAAAGTATTAAGAATAAATTCTAACCATAGCATTAAACTTTTGGATCCAATCGGTCCCTTACGGAATAGCGCATAAACTAGGGTTTATGCTTCTGTCACTCTCGCAACCCATCATCTAATTACTACTCCACAATGCATTCCCTTAGGCCCAAACACGGTGAAGTGTCATGTATTCAACGTTCACATGACACCACTTAGGGAATCACAACATACATACTATCAAAATATCAAACACATATCAAGTTCACATGATTACTTGCAACATGATTTCTCCCGTGACCTCAAGAACAAAAGTAACTACTCACAAGTGATAAACGTGCTCAAGATCAGAGGGGTATTAAATAGCATATTGGATCTGAACATATAATCTTCCACCAAATAAATCATATAGTAATCAACTACAAGATGTAATCAACGCTACTAGTCACCCACAAGCACCAATCTATAGTTCCGGTACAAAGATTGAACACAAGAGATGAACTAGGGTTTGACAGGAGATGGTGTTGTTGAAGATGTTGATGGAGATAGCCAAGATGGGAGAGTAGTTGGTGATGATGATGACGATGATTTCCCCCTCCAGGAGGGAAGTTCCCCCGGCGGAATCGCTCCGCTGGAGGGCAAAAGTGCTCCTGCCCAAGTTCCACCTCGAGACGGCGACGCTCCATCCGGAAAGTTCTCTCCTTATTTTTTCTAGGTCAAAATGACTTATATACCAGAAGAAGGGCACCATAGGTGGGCTGGGCTGAGTACAACCCACCAGGGCGCGCCTGGGGGGCCAGGCGCGCCCTGGTGTCTTGTGCTCACTAGGTGGCCCCCTCCGGTGGTTATTTCCTCCAGTATTCCTTATTTATTACATAAAAAATCCTCGTGAAGTTTCAGCTCATTTGGAGTTGTGCAAAATAGGTAGCCTAACGTAGCTTTTTCAGGTCCAGATTTCCAACTGCCAGAATTCTCCCTCTTTGTGTGAACCTTGCATATTATGAGAGAAAAGGCATTAGAATTACTCCAAAAAGCATTATTATGCATAAAAACATTATAAATAACAGTAGGTAAACATGATGCAAAATGGACGTATCAACTCCCCCAATCTTAGAGCTCGCTTGTCCTTAAGCGAAAACCGAAATCGAAAAACATGTCCACATGCTTAGAGAGAGAGGTGTCGATAAAATCAAAATACGGACATAGAAGCATCATGTGAATTATTATAACAAAAACAAACTTTAACATAAAACTTTTATCATAAAACTTTTATCATAGACTTCTCATGAATAAGTAGCAATTCATTACACTAATGAAGTATAAAGCATAAACTCTATTAGAAACCAACAAACTATGTTCTCAGTCAACTTTGCAACTACAATTCATCATCTTTTCAGGAAGGGTCACGTATCGGAGCCTTTAGGCAAGTCTACATACTCAACCATCATAGAGTCTTCTATGATTTCTAACACTCACCGCATACACATGAGCAAAACGTTTCAACCGGACACATAGAAAGATAGGGGCTTATAGTTTCGCCTCCCAACGTATTCACCTCAAGGGTGATGTCAACTATAATAACTCATGCTACCCATATTCAACTGGACATATGTGCCTAGATCTTTCCTCACCACATGATGCTTGCTAAAGGATAAAAAAAGGAATACAGAGAAAAACTTTGTGTCGGTGTCAAAACCGGCGGATCTCGGGTAGGGGTCCCGAACTGTGCCTCTAGGCAGATGGTAACAGGAGACAAGGGAAATGATGTTTTTACCCAGGTTCGGGCCCTCTCGATGGAGGTAATACCCTACTCCTGCTTGATTAATATTGATGATATGGGTAGTACAAGAGTAGATCTACCACGAGATCGGAGAGGCTAAACCCTAGAAGCTAGCCAATGGTATGATTGTTGTTCGTCCTATGGACTAAAACCCTTCGGTTTATATAGACACCGAATAGGGTTAGGGTTACACAGAGTCGGTTACAATGGTAGGGGATCTACATATCCGTATCGCCAAGCTTGCCTTCCACGCCAAGGAAAGTCCCATCCGGACACGGGACGAAGTCTTCAATCTTGTATCTTCATAGTCTTGGAGTCCGGCCAAAGATGATAGTTCGGCTATCCAGACACCCCCTAGTCCAGGACTCCCTCAGTAGCCCCTGAACCAGGCTTCAATGACGACTAGTCCGGCGTGCATATAGTCTTCGGCATTGCAAGGCGGGTTCCTCCTCCGAATACTTCATAGAAGGTTTTGAACACAAGGATAGTGTCCGACTCTGCAAAACAAGTTCCACATACCACCGTAGAGAGAATAACTTTTGCATAGATCTGCTAACGTATTTTACTGTCCTGCCTCAGCGCGTTTAGCGAGGTGGTTTCCTTGGCATGTCTTATCAAAGCGTAGATCGTGCCCCCTTATTCTGGGATTCTCATCAATACGGACGTGGGTAACCCATCCGCGCCATTGATTACGGCGCTTGGGAGATAAGCGAGTTTTACTAGGCTGGTGGGGGACGCATAGCTTCGTTCGTCCATATAAGGGGATAAGGATCCACCTTTTCACCTACGCCTTCTTCCTCCTTTGCTCATCCATTTCAAGACTCGAGCTCCGTGCCCAAGTCCGCACATCCCACCTCAACCTTCTCCAACTATGTCCGGAGCGGAGGCAGTGGATGGCCTCCTCCGTCACGGAGGGCACATCAAAAGCTGCGGAGGCCGGATACTTGTCAAGCAACATCGCGCACCGGCTACCCGACGAGGGGCAGCTCATTCCAACCCCCAGGCCCCATGAGAGGGTGGTGTTTCTCCCCCACTTCCTTCGCTGACTAGGTTTTCCACTTCACCCATTTGTCCGGGGGCTCATGTTCTACTACGGCCTGGACTTCCACGATCTGGCCCCGAATTTCATCCTTAACATCTCGGCGTTCATCGTCATGTGCGAGGCCTTCCTCTGCATCCAGCCCCATTTCGGCTTATGGCTGAAGATCTTCAATGTCAAGCCGAAGGTAGTGGGCGGCCGCCAAGCGGAGTGCGGAGGCGCCATGGTTGGCAAGATGGCCAAAGTCCTATGGCTCGAGGGCTCCTTTGTGGAGACCATAAAGGGGTGGCAATCGGGGTGGTTCTACATCACCGAGCCGCGCGACACTCAATGGGTGGCGGCCCCCGAATTCCGATCTGGCGTCCCCACACGGCTCTCATCATGGAAAGAGACGGGCCTGACGTGGGGGAATTTGGACGAGCTATCCGGACTCCAAACCTGTGTCCAAAACCTGGTGGACAAGAATCTCAGGCTTGTCAACGTAATCCAGGTGATGCTCATCCGCTGAATTCTCCCATGCTAACAACGGGCCTTCAAATTGTGGGAGTTCGATCCGGCACAACACCCAACTCTGAAAAGGCTCTTCGACACTATGTACGAAGATGCCTGGAAGGTGCTGTTCAAGGGTGCCGAGGCTCCCACATCCGCTACCGAAGATCGCGGATTCAGCTCGCAGCGCCAAGCCAGCGAGGTAATTTATTTTACCCTTTATGGGACTCTTTTCTCATAGTTTGACTCTATGCGGGATCTAAAACTCTCTAACCTTTAACAGGACTGGCTGAAGACGTCCGGACAGATTAACTGTCCGGCCCCTTTGCCAGAGGACCCAGCGGACGCCCAATTGACGGGGCTGCTGGCTCCGGTACCTCATGTGGTGCCAGAGAAGAAGGCCAAGAAGGAGGCCACGGGAACTCGAAAGAGCTCCCGGCGCCAGGTGCTGTCGGACTCACCGCCCGACAACTCCGAGGCGGAATCCTCCTCTGAGGAAGAGGAGGAGTAAAAAGAAGCCTCTCTCCCAGCGGGGGGAGAGAAGAAAAGGAAGGCCGCCCCAACTGGGGAGCCAGAGGGTCCAAGAAGGGGAGGGCCCTTCATCCGGACTTCTCCACCAACACCGATAACGACGAGGAGGAGTAGCCAACAAGGGCCAAGCCCCTGGCGAGATCGTAAGTGTCCGGATACCCATGGTTTTTTTTCATTGCATAGTGTTCTCTAATGTCGAACAATCATGCAGCCCGCCCAAGGGCGAGCTTGCCACTTCGTCGAGCGGGTCCCTGAATTCGTCGGAAGTGGAGAGTACTTCACTTCCGGCCGCCTCCTCACCTCACGCTGCGGACGATGCCGAGGTGGGGCCCCAAGGGGGGCCTGGTCAAGAGGAGGTGGCGCAGGAGGCGCCGCAAGGCAACCTCCCGGACTCCAGGCGCGTGGGGGGCGAGACCCCCAGGGGCTCTACGCCCGACCCTCGTCCGGACTCCATACCGGAACCTTCAGCGGTTCTGAAGTCCGGCAAGCAGTCCCTTCATAGGAAGGGTAAGACGCCGGTGTGCTCCATCCAACCGGAGGCACCGGATAGCTTACTGGAGGCGCTTAACAGCGCCTCCATCGAGGAGGAGCACCGCCTTGTTATGAGTGTGGTGATCCAGAAGTTCATCCGCCAAGAGCGGGCTGATCAAGCTCTATACCAGCCTTCTAACAGGCTTTGAGGTAAGTTTAGAATATGTAAAAATATTACCGCATAGACAGTAGCCCCCGATGCTTAGTTCGGTGTTGGAAAGAAAAGCTGGACTAAGGATCTAAAAGATATACGCAGGAGTCTAACATAATTATGTCAATATGGGAATGCAGGCTGCGCTGCTGACCTCTGCCAAGACCGATCATGGAGGTCAATGCATTGAAGCGAGCCTCGGCGGTCCGAGAACGAGCTCGGCCTTGCCAAGAAGCAGCTCGGGGACAAGGAAGGTAAGTAATACCTTATTAAAGAAATACCTTATAGAAAGGATTTGGTTGCAAAGATAACAGGAATAACATGGTACTGCAGGGCCACGAGCGAGGTGTTGGCCTCAAGGAGGCGGTGTCCGCTGCCGAAAACAAATGCCATGGAGCGCACCGAGCGAGAGAAGGGGAGGCGACTGGCGGAGGTATGGCAAGAGCTCCAGTGCTCTCGTGGAAAAACATGAGGGTTTGGAGAGTGACTCGAAGACCCGAGAGTCCGAGCTTGCCTCGGCTCTTGAGAGTGCCAAAGCTGCTAAGGCCGAGGCCCAAAAAGCCCTCCAAGAAATTGAATCATTAAAGAAGATAGCGGCGAGTAAGGCATTCTTTATGCAAAGCGAGCATGTGAAAGTGAATTACCTATTACTTACCCGGATTCGGAGCTCTCCAGGAGCATTCGCAGATCTGCCCTATAGTGTGTCTGATGCTGCCGCGTTCTACCGCGCCAAGGAGTGGAGCTCGACGGAGAAGGTGTTCTGGTCTCAGTATGCTGAGGCCGAACGTCCGGTGCCCCTGAGCGACCAGCTGAAGCAGCTGGTCGAGCTCAACAAGGTCGCCGAACAGGCCATGAAGGGCCTCATAGTTTGGCTGTGGCCATTGGAAGCCATGCCTGTGAGCTACTTCGGGCTAGTGCAGTGGCTGGTGGACGCCTGTCCATGGATTGAAGTCATCAAGCGCTCCGTCTGCATTGAAGGTGCCCGTCGGGCCCTTGCCCGTGCTAAAGTGCACTGGGCCAAGCTGGATGCGGAGAAGCTTGTGATGGACGAGCCACCGAAGGGCAAGGAGCATCGCAAGCCCGAAATGTACTATGAGGGCGTCCTGAAGGGTGCCCGCCGTATAGCGGATGAGTGCTCCAAAGATGTAATTTTTGAATAGACTCGCATTTGTTATCCTGTACGCTGAAAACTTGTTCATATGCGCTAAACAACGCTTGTTAATTTAAAATATTACCTTCTGTGCGACCGTTTATCAGATTTTGAGAGATGGCAAGTCGTTGGCTTCGGCCCCCATGCCACGAGTGGTGGGATGTTCGGGATAAACTTGAGCGCTCTTGTTCCCATTCTTGGGTCCATCGAGGGAGGCGCTCAACGCAACGAACAAGGCAACCGGACTTATAGTGCTTGAACACTCTCACTTAGCCATAGAATTCTATAATTTTAAATTTCGGCGAAGCCCCTAGTATTCGGAAGACCGAGTTCGGGGCACTATCCATGCCTTGGCCGGACAATGTCGGTTCCTCACTCTACGCGGCATAAGTCTTTAGGGACCCGAAAAAACCTCTCGAACAACGATCGGCTCTCGCCTTATCATGACGGTCAGTTTTAGCTTTCTCCACTGAGGTGCTCAACCCAGCTCAACCGGGGCACAATCGCAGTGGTTCTCCCAGTGCTACCTTAGCCGATATAACGGAACGTAAGGTACCAAAACATGGGAGCCGGGCAAACCCAACTATTGACCCAAGACATGATTCAGAGCCGATGCATATAATGCCATAAGTTCGGGGTGCCGCACTTGTGAAAGTGTTCGGACTTATCACACCATACTTTTGGGGTACTTAAGCCCCTGGTGTATTGGCCGTACCAAATTGTACGGTTGCGCAATGTCATTAATGAACATATATATAGATAAAGAAAGGATTGCAATAATAGGCAAAAGCTATGTATTGTTTATTCAAGAAAGGTACTGCAATGAACGCAGAACGATATAAATAGTGCGATAAGCAAGGGATGGGACTATTTGACATGTCCCCCTCCAGGGGTAAGCTGCGGGATGGTATGTAAAACAGGTATAATGCTCGTAGTAGAGACCACCTAGATACTCGACGTAGCTTTCTGCTTCCCTGGCTGTTGCATCGTGAGTTCTGCAATTACGGTGCGAACAGGACTTACGGAAAACGGAGTCTGAAAGTAAGAAAAAAAGAAAGAAAAGAATGACACAATTGGGAGCCCCCAGTGCGGTTGAGCCGCATGCAGGCGTGCCGTGGTCGTGCCCTCCCTTAGGCCCATGGTATCTCCAGAGCATAGTTATGTACGCGTAGTACTGGCTTTGCTATTTCGCGAGGGCTGCGGTTGGGGCCGCATTGCTACGCGTGCTTGGATCGTGCCAGGCGGTCTTGTTGTAGGTTACTCGGCGGCGCTTGAGCGGTGTCCGGACGTTTAGTGGCCGGACTCGAGAATTGCTATGAGAGGCTGCTTTGCACCTCCGCCGCGAGGGCCGCCGTGTGCTCCTCCGTTCGGATAGAGCGTTCAGTGTTTCCATTGACCGTGATTACTCCTCGAGGGCCTGGCATCTTGAGCTTGAGGTATGCGAGAAAGTGCGGCACCGCATTGAACTTTGTAAATGCGGTTCGCCCAAGCGATGCGTGATAGCCGCCATGAACGAGACTATGTCGAAGATTAACTCTTAAGCTTCGGAAGTTATCCGGGGATCCGAAGACCACTTCAAGTGTAACTGAGCCTGTACAATTGGCCTCTACACCCGGTATGACGCCTTTAAAAGGTCGTCTTTGTGAGTTTAATCCTTGAGGGGTCTATGCCCATTTTGCGCACTGTATCCTGATAAAGCAGGTTCAGGCTGCTACCGCCGTCCATCAAGACTCTAGTGAGGTGAAATCCGTCGATAATTGGGTCAAGAACCAATGCAGCGAAACTGCCGTGACAGATGCTAGTGGGGTGGTCCCTTCGATCAAATGTGATCAGGCAGGAGGACCAGGGGTTGAACTTCGGGGCGACTGGCTCCATCGCATATACGTCCCTTAGTGCACGCTTCCACTCCCTTTTGGGTATGTGGGTTGCGTATATCATGTTCACCGTCCGCACTTGTGGGGAAAGCCCTTCATCCTCTATTGTTTGGCGGCGGGGCTCCTCCTCGTCATTGCTATACAGCCCTTGTCATTGAGTTCGCACTTAACTTGCTCTGCTTGCTTGAACACCCAACAATTCCTGTTGGTGTGGTTGGCTGGTTTTCAGGGTGCCATGTATCCGCACAGCGATCGAGTATTCGGTCCAAGTTGGACGGGCCCCGGTATTTATTTTGAATGGCTTCTTCCGCTGACCGGTTTAGATCCTCGAATCCGCATTGATCGCCGATATCTTCATCTTTATGCCGTTAATGCGGCGCTTGTTCTTGTTGCGACGCGACCTACCATTGCTGTCCTTGGTATCCGAACTACCAGGGTTTTTGGTTAAGTTGTTACTACGAGCTAGCCAGCTGTCCTCTCCCGCGCAAAAGCGGGTCATGAGTGTGGTGAGGGCTGCCATGGATTTCAGCTTTTCCTGTCCTAGGTGCCGGGCTAGCCACTCGTCGCGGATGTTATGTTTGAAGGCTGCAAGGGCCTCTGCATCCGGACGATCAACAATTTGATTTTTCTTGGTTAGGAACCGTGTCCGAATTGTCCGCCGATTCTTCCGCTGCTGAATTATGTGGCTGAGGTCATCGGCGTCGGTGGTCGCACATATGTGCCTGGAAGTTATCAAGGAATGCGGCTTCGTGTCCTCCCAACAACCAATTGATTCTGCCGGCAAGCTGTTGAGCCAATGCCGAGCTGGTCCTTTAAGCTTGAGTGGGAGGTATTTGATGGCGTGTAGATCATTGCCGTGGGCCATGTGGATATGGAGGAGGTAGTCCTCGATCCAAACCGCAGGATCTGTTGTGCCATCGTATGATTCGATGTTTATGGGTTTGAAACCCTCGGGCATTTGATGATCCATTACTTCATCTGTGAAGCATAGTGGGTGTGCGGCGCCTCTGTATTGAGCTATATCACGAAGCAGCTCCAATGATCTTTGTCTACTGTGTTCGGCCCGGCCGGAATTACTGCATCCGGCGTGACGGTTATCGTCACGTGTTGTGGGGTGCCCACGCGATCCGTAGATCGATCTTGTTTGCCTTGCCTTGTCCTCCAATATGTCTCGCAGGTCTGGCGCGTTTCCCCGTGCCTTGGTACTTTTCGAGCGACGCCAGAGTACAGCTTGAATGGAGGGTCTAGAGGCCTCTCTGTCGCGACCACGGGGTGGCCGGTCGGCCGCATCATGCGCTGGTGATGTAGGTTTGGGTGCTGCTTCCTCTAATTGGGGTAGCAGCCTGCGTTTAGGTATCTCTTGAGGGCGTTCGAGTTCATACTCTTCGCTGCAAGGACTTCAGTCCATTTGTCAGCTAGCAGGTCTTGGTCAGCTCTAAGCTGCGGCTGCTTTTTCTTGAGGCTGCTTGCCGTGGCCATAAGCCTGCGTTTGAAACGCTCCTGTCCGGCGGGATCCTCAGGCATGACAAATTCGTCGTCGTCGAGGCTTGCCTCATCTTCGGAGGGAGGCACGTAATTATCGTCCTCTACCTCTCTTTCTGCCGCACTGTCGTGCGGACTTGCTCCTCCCTCCTCCTGCGCTGAGTCCTGCTAGAGGGGGTCGTCTTCGGCATTGTCCGGGGTATTATTGTCTCCCGTGCCGGAATCATCATTTTTACTGTGGCGGGATTTAGAACGGCGCCGCTGACGTCGGCGCTTGGGTTGTTTCTTGGAGGGGTCATCCTCCGCCATTCCCATCTTTGGGGATGTCCATCGTGTGTATGTCATATGATGAGGTGGCCTTCCAGTGCCCTGTAGGCGCTGGGTCTTGGTCGTCTCCGGCATCATCATCCATACCGTCGATGTCTTCAGAGTCGAACTCGAGCATGTCGGTTAAATCATCGACAGTGGCTACAAAGTGGGTGGTGGGTGGGCGTTGAATTTCTTCGTCGTCCGCATCCCAACCTTCTGGCGTAGTCCGCCAGGCTCTCCGATAAAGAGAGAGACTTTAGTGAATTCAAGATGTCGCCAAAGGGCGAGTGCTGAAAGATGTCCATGGCAGTGAACTCCATGACCGCGCCCAATCGGATTTGATTGGCGGGCGCGGAGGGTTGAGTCCGGAGAGGAGTCCGGCACCTTGGAGTCACGATCTTCATAAGCGACAGGAATGGAGTTCGCTCAATCGCCGTTGAGATCGTAGCCCGAGGCGGTGTCCAACCACTCGTCCTCGACTGGGGAGTCGGCCCGAGCGGGTCGGGCGGACACTGGTGCGGCCTCCGGACCTTTGTTCGCGGCGAGCTAGATCGTGCCCATCGAGACAGTCTGGCGCGACTTGGCTGTGGCTCGAATCCGTCAAAGATCAAGTCTCCACGGATGTCGGCCGTGTAGTTCAAGCTCCCAAATCTGACCTGATGGCGGGCGTAGCTTCGATCTGCTCCGGATGGCCAAGTGAATTGGCCCATGATGCAAAGCTGCGAATCTGAAGATCTGTCCGGGAGAAAAGTCTCACCTGGACGCGTCGTTGTTGATGGTCGAAGGAGCCATAGGGCCTATAGGTGACGACAGGAGGAACTCTCAATGAAAGCACCAATGTCGGTGTCAAAACCGGCGGATCTCGGTAGGGGTCCCGAGCGTGCGTCTAGGCGGATGGTAACAGGAGACAAGGGACACGATGTTTTTACCCAGGTTCGGGCCCTCTCGATGGAGGTAATACCCTACTCCTGCTTGATTAATATTGATGATATGGGTAGTACAAGAGTAGACCTACCACAAGATCAGAGAGGCTAAACCCTAGAAGCTAGCCTATGGTATGATTGTTGTTCGTCCTATGGACTAAAACCCTTCGGTTTATATAGACACCGAATAGGGTTAGGGTTACACAGAGTCGGTTACAATGGTAGGAGATCTACATATCCGTATCGCCAAGCTGGCCTTCCACGCCAAGGAAAGTCCCATCCGGACACGGGACGAAGTCTTCAATCTTGTATCTTCATAGTCTTGGAGTCCGGCCAAAGATGATAGTTCGGCTATCCGGACACCCCCTAGTCCAGGACTCCCTCACATTGACTCTTGCATAAAAGTAAATACATAAAGTAAAAGATAGGCCCTTCGCAGAGGGAAGCAGAGGTTGCCATGCGCTTATTTGTTTGTATGCTCAACCCCTTAGTGCAAAAGAATGTCACGTTATATTGCCCCTTGTGGTGGCAACCTTTATTATCCAGTCTGTCGCTTTTATTCTTTACCATCACAAGTTCGTACAAGGCTCAATTTTCTCTTACACTAAATCATCTCACACTTTTAGAAGCAATTTTTATTGCCTTATTGCACCAATGACAACTTGCTTGAAGGATCTTACTCAATCCTTAGGTATGTATGGTGGACTCTTGAAAATAAGATTTGTGTTTAAGGGTTTTTCGATGCACAAGTAGTATCTCTACTTGGTGCGGAGTTTTTGTATAGCAAAGATGGGGGGCAAGCACCACATGTTGAAGGATCTATGACAATATAACTTCTATGTGAATATGAACAAACATAAATCATTACGTTGTCTTCCTTGTCCAATGTCAACAATCTTGGCATATAATATTTTGATGGGGGCTCACAATCATAAAAGATTTCCAAGACAGTGTATTTGTATGTGAATTTTCTCTTCCCTTATTAATTCATTCATGAGTTGCATCATTGACAAATGCTATGTTTGTCTATCTCTAATAAATTTTCTACTTATACTTTTCCTTATGTGGTGTCATTACCTACCATAAGATTAGCATATGATCTTTTTCATTTATTTCGTTTATTTTTATTGGAACAAGAAAGTAAAGAAAGCAAAACTCAAACTAACTTTATTATATATCTCGCAAAGGATTACAAGGACAGATCACTAAGCAAATTATCAAAAAGAAAGGATCGAACTAAACTTTTATTCATCTAAAGCAAAATATAACTTTGGATCGAATTAAGATAAGTAAAGGTGAAAGATAGTGGAGGTGATACGATACCAGGGCACCTTGATAACCCACAAGTATAGGGGATCAATTGTAGCCTGTTTTGATAAGTAAGAGTGTCGAACCCAACGAGGGGCTAAAGGTAGACCAAATATTCCCTCAAGTTCTATCGACCCCCGATACAACTCTACGCACGCTTAACGTTCGCTTTACCTAGAACAAGTATAAAACTAGATGTACTTTGTAGGTGTTGTTGGATAGGTTTGCAAGAATATAAAGAGCACGTAAATAAAAACTAGGGGCTTTTTAGGTAAAGAAGCAATAAAGTTAGTATAGAGAGTGTGGGAAAGTGGTGGTAGGAGTTGTGAAATTGTCCCTAAGCAATTGACTACTTTACTGGACCGATAGCAAGTTTTATGTGGGAGAGTCCACTGCTAGCATGTCATCCCTGACTTGGAATTCTATGCACTTATGATTGGAACTATTAGCAAGCATCCGCAACTACTAATGCATTAAGGTAAAACCCAACCATAGCATTAAGATATACTGGTTCATCTGCAACCCCGTATGCATCAATTTCTATGCTAGGTTGAAGCTTCTGTCACTCTTGCCCTCCAATACATAGTCCTATCAACATACAACTAACCCTATGGTGTGATCCACGCGTGCACTCATATGATGGGCACCAAAGGACATCAACATAAGCACAATCAAATTAAACCAACCATAGCAATTCACCAATTACCGATAGGACAACAAAAATCTACTCAGACATCATAGGATGGCAACACATCATTGGATAATAATATGAAGCATAAAGCACCATGTTCAAGTAGAGGGTACAACGGGTTGCGAGAGAGTGGACTGCTGTAGATAGATGGGGCAAGGTGATGAAGATGTTGGTGAGGATGACGGAGGTGTTGGTGTAGATTGCGGTGACGATGATGGCCCCGGCGGTGTTTCGGCGCCACCGGGAGAGAGGGGGAGAGAGCCCCCCTTCTCCTTCTTCTTCCTTAACCTCCTCCCTAGATGGGAGAAGGGTTTCCCCTCTGGTCCTTGGCTTCCATGGCATGGGAGGGGAGAGAGCCCCTCCGAGATTGGATCTGTCTCTCTGTCTCTCTCCGTTTCTGCGCTCCTGATTCTGCCCTTTCACCGTTTCTTATATTCCCGGAGATCCGTAACTCCGATTGGGCTGAAATTTGGACACGATTTTTATCCGGATATTGGCTTCTCACGGCGAAAGAAGGGCACCAACCGCCTTACGGGGTGGCCACGAGGGTCAGGGGCGCGCCCTGCCCCGTGGGGCACGCCCCCTGCCTCGTGGCCCCCTCGGGCACCATCTCGCGTTTATTCTTCTTCCCAAAAATCACATATATTCCAAAAAAATCTCCGCCAGTTTTTATCCTGTTTGGACTCCGTTTGATATGGATTTTTTGAAAAACAAAAAACATGCAACAAACAGGAAATGTCACTGGGCACTGGATCAATATGTTAGTCCCAAAAATAGTATGAAAAGTTGCCAAAAATATATGAAAGTTGTATAATATAGGCATGGAACAATAAAAAATTATAGATACGATGGAGATGTATCTGCATCGCCAAGCTTAATTCCTGCTCGTCCTCGAGTATGTAAATGATAAGAAAATAATTTTTGATGTGGAATCCTACCTAGCACTAGTAGAATGCCCGTGCGTTGCAACGGGCCGAGGGCATAAAATTTTGCAGGCATCACCATGATTTACGACAACTAAAATCAGGTTCATGTTCTTACAACAAATTAAGAATTGCATTAGTTCATAATCCAAATGGTTTGAAGACATAATACAAAATACAATAAAATAGTGTACATAAAAAAATTAAATTAAACTTTGAGAAGAATTAACAATGTCAAACAGTACCATATATATATATCACATATATTGTAAGCACTCGTCCAGACCATATTATCCTGGGTTATAGAATCTCACAGGAAAGAACTGTGCCATCAACGCACCAATAACAAATTAAACCCAAGGATTTATGTGTTGCAACTTGTTTTACATGGCAAGAGATAATACGGGTCAACGATTCATAGAGTGCCACAACAATGAGCATTGCACATAACCTGGAAGAAAGCTGACCGTGCCGCATTAATGAACTAAAAATTCTGTCTGGTAAATAGACATTCAAACGACTAAAAATTAACACTGGACGGGAACAACCTTTCTTGCCTCAATTTTCAAATGTCTCCCACCAAAGATTATACACATTTGTGTAGCTATACTTGCCTGCGAGCAAGTACCGTCCAACAAATCATTTGTATATTACACCTCTCCACTTGGAGCCTGTGGATATTCAATTAGCTTCAAAACGAGAACATGCAAAGTAAATAGTATGGACAAAAAGCAAAAGGACAAATATGAAACATGGAGAATCGGCATGATTAAATTCCCATAACAAATTAAAATTATGCTGAATTCTTCCACTATGCACAAAATCTAAAAAGGATAGCATGTCCATTGCAGGAAAATATTGTCCACGACCAGTTTCAAACACGGTTCTAGTTTCTTGTAAGAACACAGAAGAGGGCAACACACAACCAGGGTGAAACAATGTTTTAATGTACGCTTAAGAATACATACAGTAGTATGAGTTGGCTTTGAAAATTACACTCAGCTCGGCTCCCTAAATTCAATCTAATTTGGACAATCATTTCTCGGTTCACGAATTTCCTGATGTAACATGCTCATCCACGACTCAAGGCCCAGCTGATCCCGACTCCCGGGTTGGTGGCAAGTATGCTCTCCTATAGTTCGTACATGCATGATTCAAGAAACTACCTTATTCATGTTGTCCCTCCCAGAAACTGCAAGTCCTATAGAAGGTGTTTGATCAAATGATGGAAGACAGGAGGACCAGAGAAGGTGCGAGATGACAAAATGAGAGAACTAATAGAGTTTTAGTAACCATAACTAATTGTTCTACCATGAAATGTACATTACAAAGCATATAAGTTGTGTCAGTTTCTATCTGTGCCTTCATAATGTCAAACCAGAGGGTCTGTGATGGAATAATTTTCTTTGCCTTGCCCTAAAACCATAAAGTGGGTTACTAAAGACTGTTCCTAACTCTCATATTTCCTGTACAAGTCCTAAAACTTCTCACCCCGCAATCAGACAACCCCAGAGTTTCATTAAGACAAAACAAGGACCACTCCTCATAAATTTGTACTATTTTGAATGAATATAACAGGAACCCACGACCCTCAGTAACATGAACGAATGTTGAAATGAATTACCTGCGGCTTCACACCCCTTGGTAGGGGTGAAGAGGTGGAAAATAGTTTAGCATGTAACAAAAACCATATATCTACCATGCTACGAAATGACAAGTGAGCATTTAAAACATAGCTTAGATTACAAAGGACCTAAACCCTATGATTTTGGTCTTTGAATTCTGCACATTGACGCTATGAATTTCTCATTTAATGTTTCCCAAGTTCTCTATTGTTTTAAAACCTAGGATACTCCAGGGGCATATAATAATTTCATCACCATACTTAATTTAGACTTCTCTGAAAAGAGTAGAAATTACGTAGTTCAAAAAGCAAAGCTTAGGTTAATAGCTCGAGCTTCACCCTGAAACAAGAACTCAAGTATCTGTATATGTTAAAATCAACATGCCATCAGCCGGATAGAAAATTAACATCGCTAATGTCCTTCGGTCTAAGGTATGAGCTAGCATCTCCCTCTTTACCACTCTCTAGTTCTTCATCGTATGGCAGAGTAAAAAGAAGCCTATGATTACTCATTCTCCTATAAGCAACTGAACTCATTAATTACTTTGTATGATAAAATCTAGGGCAGTATTATTAATTTGAGGGCTGATATCAATGTACAATACAACAGTATGTATCATATTTATTTCTTAACAACAGTTCTCGACACGAACAAAGAAGTGTGTGAATCCAGACAACAGATTCAACTTGAAAATAATGGAAAGGTACCGGCCTGGTCCTAGCTAAGTTAATTAACACCATCAACTGATGTATGATATTGAAGAACTATTGCTTGATATTGAAAAGAAAATATTGTACAGAGTACTCGAAGCTAAACTGAAAATTAGTGGTCAATTACTTCGATGGGGCTGAAATTGCACCAATCATAAATAGCTATTTCGGTTTGGTGCAGAAGCTTGTCGATGTGGTGCCGCGAATCGATGCTGCGTAGCGATCAGTGTGCATTGAAGGTAAACAGATGGCCTTTGCCCGAGTCAAGGCATTCTGGAGAAAGATGAAGGCCATCGACGTCGCGACGAAGGGTCCGCCCGAAGGCAAAGACCGTCCGGACCCGGAGCGTTATTTTAAATACGTCCTGGAGGGCGCCCGCTTGATAGAGGGTCAATGCTCGAAAACATAATGTTCGAGTGAGGTGTATGATGATTGAAAAAGACCATTTGATAGTTAATCTATTTATGTTTTGCTCGAAAGCTTGAATTCCTCCTGTGCATCCGTTTTAATATAATCTGAAAGTTTTCTAGTCATCGGTTTCAGCCCCCTCGTAGGAAGTACGGGGGTGTTCGGAAAAGCATTTAATCACTCTTTATCCAACGTCTTGGTCCATGAAGGAGGTGATAATGCGGCGAACCAGGCAATCAGACTATAGGGCGTTAACACTTTCACTTAACCATACAAGTTTTATGGTGGGTCTACGACATAGCCCCTGGTATGTATGCGGCATGTGGTGCCTTACATAGTTGATCTGAAAAAGATCCCTCGTTTTACACGGAGAATCGCTAAGGATTCCAATAAGTCGCCAAGTGGTTGACCAGATCTCACCGCATCATGACAGTCAGTTTTCGGATTTCTCTATTGAGGTGCTCATCCGGTTTAGGCCAGGGCACAATCGCAGTAGTTCTCCCTTTACTACCCTAGCCGATTGAGCGGAACGTAGGGTAGCAAGCACAGGAGCCGGGCAACCCAACTATTGACCCAAGACAATGATTGAGAGCTGATGCATATAAGGCCAAACTTGCAACGCCGAAGTACGCTATAGAGCTGTACGGACTTTTACTGGCAACTCATTCGTTCCCATGCCGAGCCCCTGGCAGGGTATGACGAGGTGCATCTGCAAAGCAGCCGTTGAGGCCGTACTAATTGTTGAAAGAGTATGAAAGATCATTTCAGATGAGGCTTACTGAGAGCGGAGCGATGTGCCAATGATAAATTTATGTATATATATATATATATATATATATATATATATATATATATATATATATATATATATATATATATATATATATATATATATATATATATATATATATATATATAAATCACGGACCCGACTATTTGACATGCTCGGTGTCGGGATTAGAGGAAAAAGGGCATAGTACATGCTCGGAATAAAGAGTGCGGTCTACAAAAAGTTATTTTGGACCTCCTGTCACATGTCTGCGTCACCCGTCCTCGGGGTGGGGAATCCTTAACGGAAGTAGCCCCTTAGGTGAGTGTACGAATCCGAACTTCGATAGAGTCCGTTGTAGATGCTGTCCAGTTGGTCACCTGTTCTTTAGGGATGATACAGAAAAATAAGGAAAACAGATAAAAAACGTTATGGGAATGCTTGTAGGGTTGTCCGTATTGTGCTTCCGCCAATGCCCAGGGTATCTTGAGTGCGTATGATGTGCGCGTGGTGCAAATTTTGCCAGTACAGTAGGTGGGTGGCGGAAGCCGAACTGCTATTTGCGTTCCGGGAGTGGTCGAATTTCGGAGGGAAACTGTTTCTGGCTCCTGGTGTTCGGCTGGCGAGCCGATCCGTCGTCTTTATCGCCTGGTGGCCTCCTCCCCTTGTGATCAGCGTTAAGCTTGCCTGCCTGTTTGAAGACCCAACAATTTCTGTTGGTATGATTAGCTGGCCTATCAGGGTGACCGTGAATTTAACAAGGTCGGTCCAATATCCTGCCAAGGGTGGATGGTCCATCCTGGTTTGCCTTTAGTGGCTTCTTCCGTTGATCGGGCTTCAGATTGTGAAATCCGGCGTTCACCGCTGTGTCGCGTATATTACTGCGACTGTTGTGTTCGGTTCGTCGTGGCTTGCCGTTGCCATCTCAGATTTCGGAAGTGCCCGGGCCACTGGCGTCGTTGCTTTTACGAGCAAGCCAGTTGTCTTCTCCCGCGCAAAAGCGGGTCATTAGAGCGGTAAGGGCTGTCATGGATTTGGGTTCTTCCTGGCCGAGGTGACGCGCTAGCCATTCTTCCCGGATGCTATGCTTGAAGGCCGCAAGGGCTTCTGCGTCCGGACAGTTGACAATTTGGTTCTTTTTGACTAAGAACCTGGTCCAGAGCTCCCTGGCTGACTCGCCGGGCTCCTGGACAATGTGACTTAAGTCATCGGCGTATAATGGCCGGACATATGTTCCTTGGAAGTTGTCTCGAAAGGCGTCTTCCAAATCATCCCAGTTGCCAATAGAATTTTCTGGCAAACTGTTTATCCAGTACCGAGCTGGCCCTTTAAGCTTGAGAGGTAGGTATTTAATGGCGTGGAGGTCATCTCCGCGGGCCATGTGAATGTGGAGGAGGTAATCCTCGATCCATACCGCGGATCTGTTGTCCCATCGTATGATTCGATGTTAATGGGTTTAAACCCAACTGGCAATTCATGCTCCATTACTTCGTTAGTGAAGCAGAGAGGGTGTGCGGCTCCTCTATGTTGGGCCACACTATGAAGCACCTCCGGCGGGCTCGTTTACGGTGCTCAGACTGGGCATGGTCGGCTCTGTAGTGTCCGAATAAGCAACCATCATCGTCGGTCGGGGTATATCTCCGTGATCTGTGCATCGATCTTGTGCGTCCTGCTCTACCCTCCGTGTCTTGGTTGATATCGCGAGTGTTCTCTCAAGCTGTTTTGTTCTTGCTTTGACGGCCGGATGGTTTGGTATGGTGTTCTGCTTGGGCTGCTGCTTTGTCTGGATCGAACTGTGGTCGGCCCACCACATTGTTCGATGGTGGTGTGGGCTCCAATGCCCTGCCATCGTATTGAGGGAGCCACCTACTCTTGGGGTGGCTTTTGTCTGGGCTGCTAAGGCCGTATTCTTCGGTGGCCAAGACCTCGGTCCATCTATCATTGAGCAAATCTTGGTTTGCTTGAAGCTGCAGCTGCTTCTTTCTTAGGCTCCTTGTAGTGGCTATAAGCTGGCGTTTAAAGCGCTCCTGCTCAAGAGGTTCCTTGGGCATGATAAAATCCTCGTTGCCGAGGATCTCCTCTTCCTCGGAGAGTGGGGGATAATTGCTGTCCTCCGAGTCCCCATATGTGGCCTGTTCATCAGGGCTGTTTTGCCCGCCTTCCTGTTCCTCCTGCTCGGATTCTACCTCAACAGGGTCTTCATTGTCCGGAGTATTGTCTTCTCTGGTGCTAGAAGTGTTTTCTCTTGGGCGATGTGACCTAGAGCGCCGATGTCCGGGCTGTGTACCAGGAGGTTTATCCTCGACCAAATCCTCCTTGTCATCGTCGAGAGCGCCGTAAGGTGTGGCTATCATACACACGTCATACCAGGAAGTGGTCATCGTCGAGAGCACCACATGTTGAAGGATCTATGACAATATAACTGTGATGCCCCCGATTTAATCGTACACTAATCATGCACGCAATTGTGTATGATCAAGATCAGGGACTCACGGGAAGATATCACAACACAACTCTAAAACATAAATAAGTCATACAAGCATCATAATACAAGCCAGGGGCCTGGAGGGCTTGAATACAAGTGCTCGATCATAGACGAGTCAGCAGAATCAACAATATCTGAGTACAGACATAAGTTAAACAAGTTTGCCTTAAGAAGGCTAGCACAAAGCGGGATCTGAGATCGAAGAGGCGCAGGCCTCCTGCACAGGATCCTCCTAAACTACTCCAGTCATCGTCGGTGGGCTGCACGTAGTAGTAGGCACCTCTAGTGTAGTAGTCGTCATCGGCGGTGGCGTCAGCTCCTGGGCTCGATCGTGCAGTTGCAGCAATCGAGTAGAGATACGGGAGAAGGGGAACAAGGCAACCATGAGTACTCATCCAAAGTACTACAAGCAAGGAGCTACACTACATATGCATGGATATATGTGTAAAGGGCCATATCGATGGACTGAACTGCAGAATGCGAGAATAAGAGGGGATATCTAATCTCGTCGAAGACTACGCTCGCATCCTCCGTCTTGCAACATGTAGAAGGGAGTAGATGAAGTCCTCCAAGTAGCATCACATAGCAATAATCCTACCCGCGATCCCTCCTCGTAACCCCGAGAGAGAGCGACCACGGGTTGTATCGCACTTGGAAGGGTGTGTTTTATTAAGTATCCGGTTCTAGTTGTCATAAGGTCAAGGTACAACTCCAAGTCGTCCTGTTACCCAAGATCACGGCTATTGAATAGATTAACTTCCTGCAGGGTGCACCACATAACCCAACACGCTTGATCCCATTTGGCGGACACACTTTTTACGGGTCATGCCCGCCGCTGAAGATCAACACGCCGCAGCCCCACCTAGGCTGTGAGAGAGGTCAGCACGCCGGTCTAAACCTAAGCGCCGCAGTGCAGGCCCATCGCCCATAGCACACCCTGACGCTGCGAGGCGGCGGAAGCAGACCTAGCCTAGCAGGCGTTCGATCCAATCCGGCGCGCCGCTCGTCGCCGACGTCACGAAGTGCCGGCTGATACCACGACGCGGGATACCCATAACTACTCCCGCGTAGATGGTTAGTGCGTATGGACCAAATGGCGGACTCAGATCAAATACCGGATCTCGTTAAGCGTGTTAAGTATCCGCGAACGCCGAACAGGGCCAGGCCCACCTCTCTCCTAGACGGTCTCAACCTGCCCTGTCGCTCCGCCACAAAGTAACAGTCGGGAGCCGTCGGGAACCCAGGCCCACCTCTACAGGGATGGAGCCACCTGTCCTTTCAGCCCCATCTTCGAACAGTATCACGGGTAATGTAATAGTGTAAAGTACATAGTATATGCCCGTGATCACCTCCCAAGTGATCACAGCCCAGTGAGTATAGCATGGCGAGAAGGACAAGTGTGTAGGGTCACCGATGGAACACTAGCATCCTATACTAAGCGAGAGGATAGCAGGTAAAGGTAACAACAAGAGTAATAAGGACGAGCTATGCAGTAGTATAGGATTAAGCGAAAGCAGTAACATGCTACACTACTCTAATGCAAGCAGTATAGAGAAGAGTAGGCGATATCTGGTGATCAAGGGGGCTTGCTGGTTGCTCGAGACAAGAAGGAGAGGTAAATCGGTGGCGTAGTCGACCACAGGGCATCAACGTATCGCCACGGGGTCTCTGGGAAAGAAGTAACGAGGGGGAACACAATAAATAACGAGCAATCAAAGCATCACAAAGCGTAACATGGCAATACGCGGTGCTAGGTGTGCCCTAACGCGCGCGAGAGGTGGTACCGCGAAGGGGGAAACATCCGGAAAGTATCCCGGTGTTTCGTGTTTTGAGCGAGAGGAGCCGAGGGGAAAGTTGCGAGTTTGATATGTTAGGGGTGCGTGGCGGACGAACGGGCTGCGTATCCGGGTTCGTCTCGTCGTTCTGAGCAACTTTCATGTAGAAAGTATTTTCATCTGAGCTACGGTTTATTTTATATGATTTTCTAAAGTTTTAATCATTTTTAGAATTTATTTAACTATTTAATTCTAACATTATCCAGAATAGTGCACGCTGACGTCATCATGGCGTCGGTGATCAACAGGAGTTATCGGGTCAATCGGCGTGTGGGTCCCGCATGTCATACTCTGTTTACTCTAATTAGGATTTAACTAATCTAATCACAGTTTAATTAACTCACAATAGTTAATTAGGTTAACTAAACAAGATTAATTAAGTTAATTAATTCACTAATTAATTGATTATTTATTTATTAATTTTATTAATTCATTTTTATTTTATTTCCTTTTTGTTTTCTTCTTTTTTTAAGCGTTACGGGGCCGGGCCCACATATCTGTGGGCCCATAGGGACCTAGAGGACGCGGGCGTCCGGGCACAGCCCGAACAGGCGCACCGACCGGGCTTTGAGGCGGTGGTGTGGGGTGAGGCGAAGGCGCGACCGAGGCGGCCGGGCACGCAGCGTCTGGCGCCGGAATCGGCAGCGAGAGGCGTCGAGCGAAGGCCGCGACACGAGTGGGGGAGGCGCATGAGGAGGAGGCGATGGTGGCGCGCCACGGTCACACAGCAGGCGGTCGGCGCGGGTGGCGGCCGTGGGCAGCGAGGCCGTCTTGTGGGAGCGACGGGAGAGGTGTGGTGAGCGCAACGGGCGGGCCGGAGCGTCGACCATGGGCGGGATGGTGGTGACCGGGCGATATAGGGAGAGAGGTGCGAAGGGGGGCGGCGCTCACTTGCGGCGAGGGAAGGTGGGGCGACAAGGCGACATGGCGGGCGAGGGAGAGGCGATGGAGCGGCGGCGAGAGGTGGCGGAGCACAGCAGTGACAAAGCGGCGCTGGGATGGCGCCGCGTCGCAGGCTCAGGCGGCGGGATGTGGCCCCCCGATCCGGTCGAGTAAGGCGCTGAGGAGGCAGGGGCGGTGGTCGGCGGTCCGCGAGGTGGCCCAGGCGGCGACAGGCAGCGCCATGGTTTAACGAATGGCGGGCTCGGGTGCCTCGACCAGATGGGGTCGGGAGAGAGAGAGGAGAGTGGGGAGCGAGGAGGAGTGGGGTACTGGGTGTCGGTTAGGGTTTGGGCAGGGGTGTATAGGGAGTGGGGTGGGCCGGCCTGGTTAGTGGGCTGGCTGGTTGTTGGCCTCGTGGCCAGCTGGGCCACGGCCTAGCAGGGGGCTTTGTTTCCTTTTTTTATTATTTTTTTGTTTTTATTATAGTTTTAATAGCTACTGGTTTTGTAAAATTATAAAAAGAGTACCTAAATGGAGGTTGCAAATTAGCCCACCGCCACAATATATTTTGATATTTAAAATATTTAGTTCTCATTTTTATAAATTTCAAAAGGGCATTTATAATAGGTTTAGCTGCTGTTTTATTTATTTTAGTGCATTTGAATACCTTACAGAAGTGTGGTTTCTTCACCATACCTACCTATGCATTATTTGGCTCACCCTGGACATTTTAGTTTTAATATTTTGAAAACTTTTGTTGTTTGCTTTTCTTTTGAATTAGAATTTGAATCGATTTCAAATTAACGCGAGATTAGCAACCATAATCGAGGTGTCGTGGCATTATTAGCAGAGGTTACTGTAGCTTGATTATCCGGGCGTCACAATAACTTCTATGTGAATATGAACAAACATAAATCATTACGTTGTCTTCCTTGTCCAACGTCAACAATCTTGGCATATAATATTTTGATGGGGGCTAACAATCATAAAAGATTTCCAAGACAGTGTATTTGTATGTGAATTTTCTCTTCCCTTATTAATTCTTTCATGAGTTGCATCATTGACAAATGCTATGTTTGTCTATCTCTAATAAATTTTCTACTTATACTTTTCCTTATGTGGTGTCATTACCTACCATAAGATTAGCATATGATCTTTTTCATTTATTTCGTTTATTTTTATTGGAACAAGAAAGTAAAGAAAGCAAAACTCAAAAGTAACGTTATTATATATCTCGCAAACGATTACAAGGATAGATCACTAAGAAAACTATCAAAAAGAAAGGATCGAACTAAACTTTTATTCATCCAAAGCAAAATATAACTATGGATCGAATTAAGATAAGTAAAGGCGAAAGATAGTGGAGGTGATACGATACCAGGGCACCTTGATAACCCACAAGTATAGGGGATCAATTGTAGCCTGTTTTGATAAGTAAGAGTGTCGAACCCAACGAGGGGCTAAAGGTAGACCAAATATTCCCTCAATTTCTATCGACCCCCGATACAACTCTACGCACGCTTAACGTTCGCTTTACCTAGAACAAGTATAAAACTAGATGTACTTTGTAGGTGTTGTTGGATAGGTTTGCAAGAATATAAAGAGCACGTAAATAAAAACTAGGGGCTTTTTAGGTAAAGAAGCAATAAAGTTAGTATAGAGAGTGTGGGAAAGTGGTGGTAGGAGTTGTGAAATTGTCCCTAAGCAATTGACTACTTTACTGGACCGATAGCAAGTTTTATGTGGGAGAGTCCACTTCTAGCATGTCATCCCTGACTTGGAATTCTATGCACTTATGATTGGAACTATTAGCAAGCATCCGCAACTACTAATGCATTAAGGTAAAACCCAACCATAGCATTAATATATATTGGTTCATCCGCAACCCCGTACGCATCAATTTCTATGCTAGGTTGAAGCTTCTGTCACTCTTGCCCTCCAATACATAGTCCTATCAACATAAAACTAACCCTATGGTGTGATCCACGCACGCACTCATATGATGGGCACCAAAGGACATCAACATAAGCACAATCAAATTAAACCAACCATAGCAATTCACCAATTACCGATAGGACAACAAAAATCTACTCAGACATCATAGGATGGCAACACATCATTGGATGATAATATGAAGCATAAAGCACCGTGTTCAAGTAGAGGGTACAGCAGGTTGCGGGAGAGTGGACTGCTGTAGATAGATGGGGCAAGGTGATGAAGATGTTGGTGAGGATGAAGGATGTGTTGGTGTAGATTGCGGTGACGATGATGGCCCCGGCGGTGTTCCGGCGCCACCGGGAGAGAGGGGGAGAGAGCCCCCCTTCTCCTTCTTCTTCCTTAACCTTCTCCCTAGATGGGAGAAGGGTTTCCCCTATGGTCCTTGGCTTCCAAGGCATGGGAGGGGCGAGAGCCCCTCCGAGACTGGATCTGTCTCTCTGTCTCTCTCTGTTTCTGCGCTCCTGATTCTGCCCTTTCACCGTTTCTTATATTCCCGGAGATCCGTAACTCCGATTGGGCTGAAATTTGGACACGATTTTTATCCGGATATTGGCTTCTTGCGGCGAAAGAAGGGCACCAACCGCCTTACGGGGTGGCCACGAGGGTCAGGGGCGCGCCCACCCCCGTGGGGCACGCCCCCCTGCCTCGTGGCCACCTCGGCCATTGTCTCGCGTTTATTCTTCTTCCCAAAAATCACATATATTCCAAAAAAATCTCCGCCAGTTTTTATCCTGTTTGGACTCTGTTTGATATTAATTTTTTGAAAAACAAAAAACATGCAACAAACAGGAACTGTCACTGGGCACTGGATCAATATGTTAGTCCCAAAAATAGTATGAAAAGTTGCCAAAAATATATGAAAGTTGTATAATATAGGCATGGAGCAATAAAAAATTATAGATACGATGGAGACGTATCTGCATCGCCAAGCTTAATTCCTGCTCGTCCTCGAGTAGGTAAATGATAAGAAAATAATTTTTGATGTGGAATCCTACCTAGCACTAGTAGAATGCCCGTGCATTGCAACGGGCCGAGGGCATAAAATTTTGCAGGCATCACCGTGATTTACGACAACTAAAATCAGGTTCATGTTCTTACAACAAATTAAAAATTGCATTAGTTCATAATCCAAATGGTTTGAAGACATAATACAAAATACAATAAAATAGTGTACATAAAAAAATTAAATTAAACTTTGAGAAGAATTAACAATGTCAATTAGTACCATATATATATATATCACATATATTGTAAGCACTCGTCCAGACCATATTATCCTGGGTTATAGAATCTCACAGGAATGAACTGTGCCATCAACGCACCAATAACAAATTAAACCAAAGGATTTATGTGTTGCAACTTGTTTTACATGGAAAGAGATAATACGGGTCAACGATTCATAGAGTGCCACAACAATGAGCATTGCACATAACATGGAATAAAGCTGACCGTGCCGCATTAATTAACTAAAAATTATGTCCGGTAAATAGACATTCAAACGACTAAAAATTAACACTGGACGGGAACAACCTTTCTTGCCTCAATTTTCAAATGTCTCCCACCAAAGATTATACACATTTATGTAGCTATACTTGCTCATGAAACACGCATCATTCAACAAATCATTTGTATATTACACCTCTCCACTTGGAGCCTGTGGATATTCAATTAGCTTCAAAAGCGAGAACATGCAAAGTAAATAGTATGGACAAAAAGCAAAAGGACAAATATGAAACATGGAGAATCGGCATGATTAAATTCCCATAACAAATTAAAATTATGCTGAATTCTTCCACTATGCACAAAATCTAAAAAGGATAGCATGTCCATTGCAGGAAAATATTGTCCACGACCAGTTTCAAACACGGTTCTAGTTTCTTGTAAGAACACAGAAGAGGGCAACGCACAACCAGGGTGAAACAATGTTTTAATGTACGCTTAAGAATACATACAGTAGTATGAGTTGGCTTTGAAAATTACACTCAGCTCGGCTCCCTAAATTCAATCTAGTTTGGACAATAATTTCTCTGTTCACGAATTTCCTGATGTAACATGCTCATCCACGACTCAAGGCCCAGCTGATCCCGACTCCCGGGTTGGTGGCAAGTATGCTCTCCTATAGTTCGTACATGCATGATTCAAGAAACTACCTTATTCGTGTTGTCCCTCCCAGAAACTGCAAGTCCTATAGAAGGTGTTTGATCAAATGATGGAAGACAGGAGGACCAGAGAAGGTGCGAGATGACAAAATGAGAGAACTAATAGAGTTTTAGTAACCATAACTAATTGTTCTACCATGAAATGTACATTACAAAGCATATAAGTTGTGTCAGTTTCTATCTGTGCCTTCATAATGTCAAACCAGAGGGTCTGTGATGGAATAATTTTCTTTGCCTTGCCCTAAAACCATAAAGTGGGTTACTAAAGACTGTTCCTAACTCTCATATTTCCTATACAAGTCCTAAAACTTCTCACCCCGCAATCAGACAACCCCAGAGTTTCATTAAGACAAAACAAGGACCACTCCTCATAAATTTGTACTATTTTGAATGAATATAACAGGAACCCACGACCCTCAGTAACATGAACGAATGTTGAAATGAATTACCTGTGGCTTCACACCCCTTGGTAGGGGTGAAGAGGTGGAAAATAGTTTAGCGTGTAACAAAAACATATATCTACCATGCTACGAAATGACAAGTGAGCATTTAAAACATAGCTTAGATTACAAAGGACCTAAACCCTATGATTTTGGTCTTTGAATTCTGCACATTGACGCTATGAATTTCTCATTTAATGTTTCCCAAGTTCTCTATTGTTTTAAAACCTAGGATACTCCAGGGGCATATAATAATTTCATCACCATACTTAATTTAGACTTCTCTGAAAAGAGTAGAAATTACGTAGTTCAAAAAGCAAAGCTTAGGTTAATAGCTCGAGCTTCACCCTGCAACAAGAACTCAAGTATCTGTATATGTTAAAATCAACATGCCATCAGCCGGATAGAAAATTAACATCGCTAATGTCCTTCGGTCTAAGGTATGAGCTAGCATCTCCCTCTTTACCACTCTCTAGTTCTTCATCGTATGGCAGAGTAAAAAGAAGCCTATGATTAGTCATTCTCCTATAAGCAACTGAACTCTTTAATTACTTTGTATGATAAAATCTAGGGTAGTATTATTAATTTGAGGGCTGATATCAATGTACAATACAACAGTATGTATCATATTTATTTCTTAACAACAGTTCTCGACACGAACAAAGAAGTGTTTGAATCCAGACAACAGATTCAACTTGAAAATAATGGAAAGTTACCGGCCTGGTCCTAGCTAAGTTAATTAACACCATCAACTGACGTATGATATTGAAGAACTATTGCTTGAAATTGAAAAGAAAATATTGTACAGAGTACTCGAAGCTAAACTGAAAATTAGTGGTCAATTACTTCGATGGGGCTGAAATTGCACCAATCATAAATAGCTATTTCGGTTTGGTGCAGAAGCTTGTCGATGTGGTGCCGCGAATCGATGCTGCGTAGCGATCAGTGTGCATTGAAGGTGCACGGATGGCCTTTGCCTGAGTCAAGGCATTCTGGAGAAAGATGAAGGCCATCGACGTCGCGACGAAGGGTCCGCCCGAAGGCAAAGACCGTCCGGACCCGGAGCGTTATTTTAAATACGTCCTGGAGGGCGCCCGCTTGATAGAGGGTCAATGCTTGAAAACATAATGTTCGAGTGAGGTGTATGATGCTTGTAAAAGACCATTTGATAGTTAATCTATTTAGTTTTGCTCGAAAGCTTGAATTCCTCCTGTGCATCCGTTTTAATATAATCTGAAAGTTTTCCAGTCGTCGGTTTCAGCCCCCTCGTAGGAAGTACGGGGGTGTTCGGAAAAGCATTTAATCACTCTTTATCCAACGTCTTGGACCATGAAGGAGGTGATAATGCGGCGAACCAGGCAATCAGACTATAGGGCGTTAACACTTTCACTTAACCATACAAGTATTATGGTGGGGCTACGACATAGCCCCTGGTATGTATGCGGCATGTGGTGCCTTACATATTTGATCTGAAAAAGATCCCTCGTTTTACACGGAGAATCGCTAAGGATTCCAATAAGTCGCCAAGTGGTTGACCAGCTCTCGCCGCATCATGACAGTCAGTTTTCGGATTTCTCTATTGAGGTGCTCATCCGGTTTAGGCCAGGGCACAATCGCAGTAGTTCTCCCTTTACTACCCTAGCCGATAGAGCGGAACGTAGGGTAGCAAGCACAGGAGCCGGGCAACCCAACTATTGACCCAAGACAATGATTCAGAGCTGATGCATATAAGGCCAAACTTGCAACGCCGAAGTACGCTATAGAGCTGTACGGACTTTTACTGGCAACTCATTCGTTCCCATGCCGAGCCCCTGGCAGGGTATGCCGAGGTGCATCTGCAAAGCAGCCGTTGAGGCCGTACTATTTGTTGAAAGAGTATGAAAGATCATTTCGGATGAGTCTTACTGAGAGCGGAGCGATGTGCCAATGATATATATATATATATATATATATATATATATATATATATATATATATATATATATATATATATATATATATATATATAAGGAAATCACGGACCCGACTATTTGACATGCTCGGTGTCGGGATTAGAGGAAAAAGGGCATAGTACATGCTCGGAATAAAGAGTGCGGTCTACAAAAAGTTATTTTGGACCTCCTGTCGCATGTCTGCGTCGCCCGTCCTCGGGGTGGGGAATCCTTAACGGAAGTAGCCCCTTAGGTGAGTGTACGAATCCGAACTTCGATAGAGTCCGTTGTAGATGCTGTCCACTTGGTCACCTGTTCTTTAGGGATGATACAGAAAAATAAGGAAAACAGATAAAAAACATTATGGGAATGCTTGTAGGGTTGTCCGTATTGTGCTTCCGCCAATTGCCCAGGGTATCTTGAGTGCGTAGTGATGAGCGCGTGGTGCAAATTTTGCCAGTGCAGTAGGTGGGTGGCGGAAGCCGAACTGCTATTTGCGTTCCGGGAGTGGTCGAATTTCGGAGGGAAACTGTTTCTGGCTCCTGGTGTTCGGCTGGCGAGCCGATCCGTCGTCTTTATCGCCTGGTGGCCTCCTCCCCTTGTGATCAGCATTAAGCTTGCCTGCCTGTTTGAAGACCCAACAGTTTCTGTTGGTATGATTAGCTGGCCTATCAGGGTGACCGTGAATCTAACAAGGTCGGTCCAATATCCTGCCAAGGGTGGATGGTCCATCCTGGTTTGCCTTTAGTGGCTTCTTCCGTTGACCGGGCTTCGGATTGCGAAATCCGGCGTTCACCGTTGTGTCGCGTATATTACTGCGACTGTTGTGTTCGGTTTGTCGTGGCTTGCCATTGGCATCTCGGATTTCGGAAGTGCCCGGGCCACTGGCGTCGTTGCTTTTACGAGCAAGCCAGTTGTCTTCTCCCGCGCAAAAGCGGGTCATTAGAGCGGTAAGGGCTGTCATGGATTTGGGTTCTTCCTGGCCGAGGTGACGCGCTAGCCATTCTTCCCGGACGCTATGCTTGAAGGCTGCAAGGGCTTCTGCGTCCGAACAGTTGACAATTTGGTTCTTTTTGACTAAGAACCTGGTCCAGAGCTCCCTGGCTGACTCGCCGGGCTCCTGGACAATGTGACTTAAGTCATCGGCGTGTAATGGCCGGACATATGTTCCTTGGAAGTTGTCTCGAAAGGCGTCTTCCAAATCATCCCAGTTGCCAATAGAATTTTCTGGCAAACTGTTTATCCAGTACCGAGCTGGCCCTTTAAGCTTGAGAGGTAGGTATTTAATGGCGTGGAGGTCATCTCCGCGGGCCATGTGAATGTGGAGGAGGTAATCCTCGATCCATACCGCGGGATCTGTTGTCCCATCGTATGATTCGATGTTAATGGGTTTAAACCCAACAGGAAATTCATGCTCCATTACTTCGTTAGTGAAGCAGAGAGGGTGTGCGGCTCCTCTATGTTGGGCCACACTATGAAGCACCTCCGGCAGGCTCGTTTACGGTGCTCAGACCGGGCATGGTCGGCTCTGTAGTGTCCGAATAGGCGACCATCATCGTCGGTCGGGGTATATCTCCGTGATCTGTGCATCGATCTTGTGCTTCATGCTCTACCCTCCGTGTATTGGTTGATATCGCGAGTGTTCCCTCGAGCTGTTTTGTTCTTGCTTTGACGGCCGGATGGTTTGGTATGGTGTTCTACTTGGGCTGCTGCTTTGTCTGGATCGAACTGTGGTCGGCCCACCACATTGTTCGATGGTGGTGTGGGCTCCAATGCCCTGCCATCGTATTGAGGGAGCCACCTACTCTGGGGGTGGCTTTTGTCTGGGCTGCTAAGGCCGTATTCTTCGGCGGCCAAGACCTCGGTCCATCTATCATTGAGCAAATCTTGGCTTGCTTGAAGCTGCAGCTGCTTCTTTCTTAGGCTCCTTGCAGTGGCTATAAGCCGGCGTTTAAAGCGCTCCTGCTCAAGAGGTTCCTTGGGCACGATAAAATCCTCGTTGCCGAGGATCTCCTCTTCCTCGGAGAGTGGGGGAAAATTGCTGTCCCCCGAGTCCCCATATGTGGCCTGTTCATTAGGGCTGTTTTGCCCGCCTTCCTGTTCCTCCTTCTCGGATTCTACCTCAACAGGGTCTTCATTGTCCGGAGTATTGTCTTCTCTGGTGCTAGAAGTGTTTTCTCTTGGGCGATGTGACCTAGAGCGCCGATGTCCGGGCTGTGTACCAGGAGGTTTATCCTCGACCAGATCCTCCTTGTTATCGTCGAGAGCGCCGTAAGGTGTGGCTATCATACACACGTCATACCAGGAAGTGGTCATCCCGTGTCTATCGGGCAGTAGGCTCTGGCCTTGCCCCTCATGGTCGTCCACACCGTCGATGTCTTCGGAGCGGGGGTCGGGCGTGTTGGTTAGGTCTTCAACAGTGGCTATGAAGTGGGTGGCGGGTGGGAAGCAAAATTCTCCATCGTCCGCCGTAAGTTCGAACAGAACATGGTTCGGCGATGGGTTGTCTGCAAGGCATAGGTTTTTTAGCGAGTTTAGTAGGTCGCCCATGGGCGAGTGTTGGAAGACGTCTGCGGTGCTGAACTTGAAGATCGATAACCGATCGAGTTCATTATACACGGGCTCGCAGGGTTCGGAGCTCGACATCGGAGACGATTCCGGAGTTCCATTGAGGCAGATACCATGTGAAGTGGAATCTGCGTGCGGCTCCAACACCACGGAGTCGGTAGCCCCCGTGATGGGGTCGAGCTTCCGATCTTCAGATGACTTGATCTGCCTCGGATTTAAGGCCAGAGCTGCTATAGGAGCTATCTCCTGGATGGGGCCCGATGACAGGTTTAAGCCATGTTCATCGGGGCGACTAGGAGCGGTTGCCGCGGTCTCGAATCCGTCGAAGATCAAGTCTCCACGGACGTCCGCAACGTAGTTCAAGCTTCCGAATGTGACCTGATGGCCGGGGGCGTAGCTGTCGATCTGCTCCAGATGGCCAAGCGAGTTGGCCCGCAGTACGAAGCCGCCGAATACAAAGATCTATCCGGGGGAAGGTTTCTCCCTGGAAAACGTCCTTACTGACGATCGAAGGGGCCATCGAGCCCTTTTTCCTACGGCACATCGGAACTCTCAATGAAAGCACCAATGTCGGCAAAACCGGCGGATCTCGGGTAGGGGGTCCCGAACTGTGTGTCTAGGATTGATGGTAACAAGAGACGGGGGACACGATGTTTACCCAGGTTTGGGCCCTCTCTATGGAGGTAATACCCTACTTCCTGCTTGATTGATCTTGATGAATGTGAGTATTACAAGAGTGGATCTACCACGAGATCGTGATGGCTAAACCCTAGAAGTCTAGCCTATGTGAATATGGTAATGAGTATATATCCTTTCCGGACTAACCCCTCCGGTTTATATAGACACCAGGGGGATCTAGGGTTTACATAGAGTCAGTTACATAAGAAGGAATCTTCATAGTTGGTCGCCAACCTTGCCTTCCACGCCAAGTAGAGTCCAATCCAGACACGGGTGCAGTCTTCGGCCTTCACGTTTTCATAGGCCATTAGTCCGGCCCATGGATAACAGGCCGGACGCCCGAGGAACCCTTAGTCCAGGACTCCCTCAGTAGCCCCTGAACCTAGCTTCAATGACGAGGAGTCTGGCGCGCAGATTTGTCTTCGGCATTGCAAGGCGGGTTCCCTCCTTCCGAACTCCAGAATAGTCTTCGGATGAAGTTAGTGCATCTGGACATGTGTATATATTTGCGGAGAATACAATATCCCACGAGCCCAACTTGTTGATAACTGTTCATGACATCGTATCATGCCTGCCTGGTTACTATTTCCAGCCGTCGGTTAGCGAGCCGCCCCATGTCTCGTGGCGTGGTTTAATTGGCACATCTTGTCAAGGCAGAGATCGTGTCCCCTTATTTACGGGATTTTCATTAATGCAGGCGTGGGTAACCCAACCGTCCCCTGGGTACAACTCCTTTGTGATAGGTAAGTTTAGAGACCCAGGGGGAGACGCCCAGTATTCGGGGCCTTTATATAGAGACCCAGTCTCGTCTTCTTCCCTTGCGCCTGCTCCTTCCTCAACCCCAGCCACCCCAAGTTCCAACCCTCGGGTTCCAATCGCCACCAGCCCTAATCATGTCGGGATCCAACCGTCAAGGCCGGTGGGTGGCTTCTTCTGTTACAGAGGAGGATATTGCGAAGCTCCGTGTAGCGAGGTATCTGACCCCGGAAATCCTTCATCGGCTTCCGGCACAAGGGAAAGTTATACCTACCCCCAGATCTGGCGAGAGGGTAATATTTGTATCCCACCTTCTTCACGGGCTAGGGTTCGCGCTTAAACCCTTCGTCCGGGGGCTCATGTTCTACTATGGGCTAGATTTTCACGATCTGGCCCCGGACTCTATTCTCTCATCTCGACATTTATCGTCACGTGTGAGGCCTTCCTCCGGACTCCTCCGCAGTTGGGTGAGTGTCTCAAGACCTTTGATGTGAGGCCGCAGGTGACAGAGGAGGAGCAGGCAGAGTGCGGCAGCGTCATAATAGGCGAGCTGGCCAGCGCGGTTTGGCCTGAAGGATCTTTTGCCAAATCTTCCGACCTATGGCAACAGGGGTGGTTTTATATCAATGAGCCGCGGGGCTCCAAGTGGGAGGCTACACCTGCATTCCGACACGGCACTCCAATTCAACTCGCTTTATGGATCAATAAGGGATTGGACTGGGGATCCGTCAATGAAGTCCAGACTCTGCAAAGTCGCATCCGAAGCCTTACCAAGAAGGTCATCGATCTTGTGAACGTCGTTCAAGTAATGCTAGTCCGCCGGATCCTGCCATGTCAGCGGCGGCCTCTCCGTATGTGGGAGTTTAACCCAGAAGGGCGGCGGACTCTATAGCACTTCTTCGGCACTATGCATGAAGGAATGTGGAAATTATATTTCAGGGAACGAGAGCAATGGTCGGACACCACCGAAGATGTTGGCCTTGACTGCAATCATCCGGACACTTCGGTAAGTACTTGATATCCGAGCACATTCCATTCGAGCATCTCTTAACAAGATACCGAACAATCCGTCCCTGTACAGGACTGGATAAAGAAAGCGGTGCTAATCCGGTGTCCGACGCTCCTTCCCGAAGACCCTGCGACCGCCCTACTGACGAGAATGCTGATCCCGACACCATACCAGGTGTCTGCAGAGGGGGGCGAGAGCAGGGAGCCCAGAGGTGATACCCACCCTGAGGATGAATTAATCGCTGTGTTCGGGGAAAACGATACCCTTTTGCCCAAGGGTAAGGGTGCAGAGGGAGCCCTCCATGACAAGAAGAGGGCCGCTTCCGAAGATCAGGAGGGGAAGCATTCCAAGAGAGGAAAAACGCCATCGTCGGGCAGCTTGGGCCGGGCGAGCGAGGCTGCCATAGGGCTTGATGACGAGGACGAACCTCGGGGAAAACCATAAGTGAGGCCGGGGAACTTTAAACGTACCTCATTCCTTTCCTACTAGTGAAGTAATCATCCGATATATGTTCATCCATGCAGGTTAACGTCTGGTGTTTCTCAATCGACCTCCTCCTCGGGAGATCTTCTTCCGGAGATGATGGAGAGTGACGTGGCTTCTCCGGCCTCATTGCCCAATAGGGGGGATGATACCGAGGTATTGTCCCGAAGGGCTCCTCCCGATCGCCAAGTAGTACAGGAAACGAAGAAGGCGTTACCCGAAGGTGGTGCCTCTATCACTCAGGGTTCAGGAATCAAGAGTGACGTCCCCGAACCGTCCGGTTTTCAGCCGGAGACGATTCTAGAGGCAAGTAAGCGGGTTCCTTTACAGGAATGCCGTACTCCAGAGGCGGTTTCCGAAGACCCAGGAGCGCCGGAAATGCTGACGGACATGCTGCGACCAGCGTCCATTTCAGAAGAGCACCGTGCCTTGATGGTTACGGTGGTCAAAAGGGTTCTATCGGCGAAGAGTGGATTGAACGAGGCCTTCACGAGCCTTCCGAGAGGTTTTGAGGTTTGTTATGTAGTTTTGTCAATTTAATTTTATTGACAGAATGCACCTGTTGTATATGCAGTAGCCCCTGAGGCTCGGATTGCCTTCCGAAGGAAGTGATTGGAGGATCAAAGAGATATGCCCAGGTATTAACCTTGATTTAATTTGAAATATAGGTTGCCTCCCCTCCTGTGGCTGCCCGACATACGGAAGTGGCCGAACTGCAGCGAAAGCTGGGTATTGCGGAGGATGACATTGCATTGATCAACATGCGTCTTGATGACTTGCAAGGTATATATTTCGAGCATTCCTTACACCAGTGTGCTCGACGCTAAAAAGAGCTTTATATGAAATGTGCATGAAATGCAGATGGTGCTGCCGCCGCGGAGGCTCTCCGGGCGGAGCTAGTCCAGGCCAAGGAGCGGGCCCGGTTTAGTGATGCTGCTACTGAAAGGGCATCGGCTGAATTGAGGGCCGAACAAGCTGTGTGATGCCAAGGCGAGGAGAAGATATCCACGATGACACTCGCTTTGGAGAATGCTACTCGCCGCTGCGAATTTCTTGAGAAGGAGAATAAAGCCTTAACGGCTGAACTAGACAAGGCCCGACAGGAGGCGAGAGAAGCGCGATCAGAATCCAGAGCACTCTGTGAGGAGGTTCGACAGGTGAAGGAGATAGTGGCTGGAAAGCCTTTTCTGCTGCAGACTAAGTTCGGCGACCCGGACTATGCTCAGCTGAACCAAGTGTGGAGCTCTCCGGACGAGTATTTGGACTTGCCGAAGAGTTCTTCCGATGCAGTGCGGTACTACCAAGCGCGAGCTGGATATGCAACGGAGAAGATTTTTTGGTCACAGTTTGGCGCGTCAAAGCGCCCGCTGCTGCTCAATGAATAGATGTCCCAATGGGCCGAACTTCATAGGGTATCTGGCGCTGCCATGAAGGATGTCATAATTCGGCTATGGCCAACCGAGCCTGCACCGAATAGCTATTTCGGTTTGGTGCAGAAGCTTGTCAATGTGGTAACGTGAATTGATGCTGCGAAGCGATCGGCGTGCATTGAAGGTGCACGGATGGCCTTTGCACGAGTCAAGGCATTCTGGGGAAAGATGAAGGCCATCGACGTCGCTACGAAGGGTCCGCCCGAAGGCAAAGACCGTCCGGACCCGGAGCGTTATTTTGAAGTCGTCCTGGAGGGCGCCCGCTTGATAGAGGGTCAATGCTCGAAAAACATAATGTTCGAGTGAGGTGTATGATGATTGTAAAAGACCATTTGATAGTTAATCTATTTATGTTTTGCTCGAAAGCTTGAATTCCTCCTGTGTGGCTGTTTTAGTATAATCTGAAAGTTTTCCAGTCGTCGGCTTCAGCCCCTTCGTAGGAAGTATGGGGGTGTTCGGAAAAGCATTTAATAAGACTTTATCCAACGTCTTGGTCCATGAAGGAGGTGATAATGCGGCGAACCAGGCAATCGGACTATAGGGCGTTAACACTTTCACTTAACCATAGGAGTTTTATGGTGGGGCTATGACATAGCCCCTGGTATGTATGCGGCATGTGGTGCCTTACATATCTGATCTGAAAAAGATCCCTCGTGTTACACGGAGAATGGCTAAAGATTCCAATAAGTCGCCAAGTGGTTGACCAGCTCTCGCCGCATCATGACAGTCAGTTTTCAGCTTTCTCTACTGAGCTGGTCATCCGGTTTAGGCCAGGGCAGAATCGCAGTAGTTCTCCCTTTACTACACTAGCCCATAGAGTGGAACGTAGGGTAGCAAGCACAGGAGCCGGGCAATCCAACTATTGACCCAAGACAATGATTCAGAGCTGATGCATATAAGGCCAAACTTGCGACGCCGAAGTACGCTATAGAGCTATTCGGACTTTTACTGGCAACTCATTCGTTCCCATGCCAAGCCCCTGGCAGGGTATGTCGAGGTGCATCTGAAAAGCAGCCGTTGAGGCCGTACTTATTGTTGAAAGAGTATGAAAGATCATTTCGGATGAGGCTTACTGAGAGCGGAGCGATGTGCCAATGATAATTTATGTGTGTGTGTGTCTATATATATATATATATATATATATATATATATATATATATATATATATATATATATATATATATATATATATATATATATATATATATATATATATATATATATATATATATATATATATATATATAAAAGAAACATGGACCTGCTATTTGACATGCTCGGTGTTGGGGTCAGAGGAAAAAGGGCATAGTGGAGGATCGGAATAAAGAGTGCGGTCTACAAAAAGTTATTTTGGACCGCTGTCGCACGTCTGTGTCGCCCGTCCTCGGGGAGGGGAATCCTTAACGGAAGTAGCCCCTTAGGTGAGTGTACGGATCTGAACTCCGATAGAGTCCGTTGTAGATGTTGTCCAGTTGGTCACCTGTTCTTTTGGGATGATACAAAAAAAATAAGGAAAACAGATAAAAAACATCACGGGAATGCTTGTAGGGTTGTCCGTATTGTGCTTCCGCCGATGCCCATGGTATCTTGAGTGCGTAGTGATGTGCGCGTGGTGCAAATTTTGCCAGTACAGTAGGTGGGTGGTGGAAGCCGAACTGCTATTTGTGTTCCGGGAGTGGTCGAATTTCAGAGGGAAACTGTTTCTAGCCCCTGGTGTTCGGCTGGCAAGCCGATCCATCGTCTTAGTCGCCTGGTGGCCTCCTCCCCTTGTGATCAGCGTTAAGCTTGCCTGCCTGTTTGAAGACCCAACAGTTTCTGTTGGTATGATTAGCTGGCCTATCAGGGTGACTGTGAATCTGAGAAGGTCGGTCCAATATCCTGTCAAGGGTGGATGGTCCATCCTGGTTTGCCTTTAGTGGCTTCTTCCATTGACCGGGCTTTGGATTGTGAAATCAGGCGTTCACCGCTGTGTCACGTATATTACTGCGACAGTTGTGTTTGGTTCATCGTGGCTTGCCGTTCCCATCTCGGATTTCGGAAGTGCCCAGGCCGGTGGCGGCGTTGTTGCTTTTACGAGCAAACCAGTTGTCTTCTCGGACATTCATCCCGGACGCGCTAGCCATTCATCCTGGACGCTAGCCATTTGGGTCCTTCCTGGCTGAGGTGACGCGCTAGCCATTCATCCCGGATGCTATGCTTGAAGGCCGCAAGGGCTTCTGCGTCCGGACAGTTGACAATTTGGTTCTTTTTGACTAAGAACCTGGTCCAGAGCTCCCTGGCTGACTCGCCGGGCTCCTGGACAATGTGACTTAAGTCATCGGCGTATAATGGCCAAACATATGTTCCCTGGAAGTTGTCTCGAAGGCGTCTTCCAAATCTCCCCAGTTGCCAATAGAATTTTCTGGCAAACTGTTGAGCCAGTACCGAGCTGGCCCTTTAAGCTTGAGAGGTAGGTATTTAATGGCGTGGAGGTCGTCTCCGTGGGCCATGTGAATATGGAGGAGGTAATCCTCGATCCATACCGCGGGATCTGTTGTCCCATCGTATGATTCGATGTTAATGGGTTTAAACCCGTCTGGAAATTCATGCTCCATTACTTCGTTAGTGAAGCAGAGAGGGTGTGCGGCTACTCTATGTTGGGCCATACTATGAAGCACCTCCGGAGGGCTCCGTTTACAGTGCTTGGACCGGGCATGGTCAGCTCTGTAGTGTCCGAATAGGCGACCATCATCGTCGGTCGGGGTATATCTCTGTGATCTGTGCATCGATCTTGTACGTCCCGCTCTACCCTCTGTGTCTTGGTTGATATCACGAGTGTTCCCTCGAGCTGTTTTGTTCTTGCTTTGACAGCCGGATGGTTTGGTATGGTGTTCTGCTTGGGCTGCTTCTTTGTCTGGACCGAGCTGTGGTCGGCCCACCGCATTGTTCGATGGTGGTGAGGGCTCCAATGCCCTGCCATCGTATTGAGGGGGCCTCCTACTCTTGGGGTGGCTTTTGTCTGGGATGCTAAGGCCGTATTCTTCGGCGGCCAATACCTCTGTCCATCTATCATTGAGAAAATCTTGGCTTGCTTGAAGCTGCAGCTGCTTCTTTCTTAGGCTCCTTGCAGTGGCTATAAGCCGGCGTTTAAAACGCTCCTGCTCGAGAGGTTCCATTTGCAAGATAAAATCCTCGTTGCCAAGGATCTCCTCTTCCTCGAAGATTGGGAGATAATTGCTGTCCTCCGAGTCCCCATATGTGGCCTGTTCATCAGGGCTGTTTTGCCCGCCTTCCTGTTCCTTCTGCTCGGATTCTACCTCAACAGGGTCTTCATTGTCCGGAGTATTGTCTTCTCTAGTGCTAGCAGTGTTTTCTTTTGGGCAATGTGACGTAGAGTGCCGGTGTCCGGGCTGTGTACCAGGAGGTTTATCCTCGACCGGATCCTCCTTGTCATCGTCGAGAGCGCCGTAAGGTGTGGCTATCATACACACATCATACCAGGAAGTGGTCATCCCGTGTCTAGCGGGTAGTAGGCTCTGGCCTTGCCCCTCATTGTCGTCCACACCGTCGATGTCTTCGGAGTGGGGGTCGGGTGTGTTGGTTAGGTCTTCAACAGTGGCTATGAAGTGGGTGGCGGGTGGGAAGAAAAATTCTCCATCGTCCGCCGTAAGTTCGAACCGAACATGGTTCGGCGATGGGTCGTCTGCCAGGGATAGGTTTTTTAGCGATTTTAGTAGGTTACATAAGAAGGAATCTTCATAGTTGGTCGCCAAGCTTGCCTTCCACGCCAAGTAGAGTCCAATCCGGACACGGGCGCAGTCTTCGGCCTTCACGTCTTCACAGCCCATCAGTCCGGCCCATGGATAACAGGCCGGACGCCCGAGGACCCCTTAGTCCAGGACTCCCTCAGACGAGTTCAACATATATCAATATAAATATGTGAATCGACATGATAAACCCATACTGCTTGAGCAGTGAGTGTGGCAGCTAGTGCTTCAGTATTTTCTGAATACTCATTGCGTTTGAGCTTTTGAAACACTGAATCAAGAAATAAACTCATGAAGGAACATGTTCTAATCATGGGGAAATACACACAAACATTAGAAGGTCACTTTCCTTGCTCCATGCATTATTATATGGAAGGAGGTCATCAAAAATTTAATTCCGGTTCTTGTATATGGTTTCTTTTGTCAATGAAAAAGTGTTCTTTACATACACAATATCCAGGTTTTCATGAGCAGTTTGGTAATGAATCCAAAAATGAAACACTAACCTATTTTTGTAAGCATACATCCAGCGTACGCTCAGGCCATGACCTAAATAAAGTCTCTCGGTGCTACGCACCTTCACCAGTCTTAGCATTGGAGAGAGATAACCTCCTTGGGGCCACGGCCATGGCTACAACTACTGTCATGCCAATCACTCCTCAACATGAGCTGCTTGAATTCAGAGTTCAGACACACAAATAAAATTTAGTATAAACGGAGAGCAAGTTCCCTTTGCACTCTTATGTTTGTAATACACAACCACCACGATGGTGTCTCTGTATGCTTCTTTAACTCGATCCTTTCTTGACATCGATCAAACTTGTTTTATCCATACTTGGGAGCATACAAATACGAAACGTACGTATATATGAAACTAAAACGTACACATATGAAATCATCAAAAAAAAACCCAAGAATTGCATCTTTTCATCATCCACAATTCTAGATACCCAATAAAGCAAACTCTTTTATAAGATATACGAATTATAAAAAACCAAATCATCATATTTGTCGGCATTCTGAAAAAAAAGACCAACAAGTGCATGAATTGGAATGGAGAAGAAGCTCACTTGGGGCCTTGGGCATGATATGCCATCGAGGGTGTAGTTGTTGGAATTTGCTAGTGGGCTTTTGGCCCAAAGCAAAACTAAAATTCTGAAATTCTCTTGGCCCATTCATGCACACATGTGAGTGGAGTGAGTGAGGATAAAGTTTAGTCCCACCTCATAAGTTGAGAGAGAGTTGCACCTCTTTATAAGGTGAACTCTCCTACCACTTGTATGAGCATGAGAAGAGGAGACCTACACGCGCGCTCCTCCTCCTCGCCACGCCACGCCTCGCCTCGCCTCGTCACGACGCGCCGCGGGTTGCGGGATTGAGCCGAGCCGAGGACAGAGCTATGCATGTTGTCTATATTTTGCTGCTCGGGAAAAATTAATGAGTCATTAATTAATAATTAATGGGCGCGTTAATTACTGAACCGTTTCCGATTCTTTTGGATCGTGACGACTCGGACGTGGGGTTTACTCCCACGACCTACCGGGCCCGCACTATATAGTCAGGCAGACGTCTACCCTAGCCGCCGCCGCTTCGTATGGTTTCTCACTAGTGCTCCAGATCATTGCGCCGCCAAGCAAGTCTTCTCCATCCCTCCTTTCGGCGTGCACCGGGATAAGGGACAGCAGGCCTCGGGAACCCCGCCAACCCCGCCTCTCGTGATCCTGTACGGGAGAGGGGCGATCAGGTTTTTGGGGAGTGCACTCATGATCGCTTTCATAAGCAATGACTTCCTGACAGCGACTTCTTCCCGACCTCGGCAACCTCATCCTCGGCGACATGGGCGACAACGTCAACGCTTGGCGGTGCTGCTCCCGCTGCACCGTATGTGATTCTATCCTTCCTGTTCGAGATCGTGGTAGAATTCATGTTTCTAGTATGTGCCCTAGATATGATATGTTCATCTGCTATGCTAGTCCGCATGATTAGTTTAATCTCTGCTATTGTTGTCATGATCTATTTCCTATTTATTCGGATTAAATCTCATAGTAATTTGCTCATATTTCCAACAACCCAAACACCTGATTATAGGCAATTTACTCCGAGTGGTTTTGCTACGCATCCGAAGCCCTTTGCCTTTAAGGGGCGCAATATAAGAGGTGGTGCACGAGCAGTCTCTGGTTTGAGACCATGGGCTGCTATGGCGCCATTAAGGGCAAGCCCGAGGCGATCTTAATCCAGCATAGCTGGAAGCTTTTGAGAAGATCGATACTCTCTTTAAAGGCGCTCTTACGGGTGTTCTTGATGATTCCATTGTGGATTCGTATATGTCGTTTGACAACGGCAAGGACATGTGGGCTGCTTCGAGGCCAAGTTTGGTGCCTCGGACGCCGGTAGCGAAGTTATGCGTCATGGAGCAATTCTATGACTACAAGATGACTGATGAGCGCCTGTTGTATAGCAGGCTCATGAGATCTGATCGCTTCAAAAGAACTTGAGCACTCAAGTGTGTCTTGATGGACAAATTTGTTGCGGAGGCATTATTGCCAAGCTTCCACCTTCGTGGAACAATTTTGCTACTTCCCTGAAACACAAGAGGCAGGAGTTTTCCGTTTGGATCTCATTGGTACTCTTGATGTTGAAGAGAAGGCGAAAGCAAAAGACACACGTGCTCGAGTTCTTGAGGGAGCTTCTAGTGCCCACATGGTACGGAAGAAGAACTTCCAGCCCAACAAGTTCAAAAACAACAAGAACAAAACTCAGGGCAAAGGCAAGTTTGATACAAAGAACAAGCCATCATATTCTACCAACTTCAAGAAGAATTCTCATAAGAAGGGAAGGGACTTTGCCATGTCTGCGGTGATCCTAATCTTTGGGCTCCGAAGTGTCCTAACCGCTTTGAGGCGCGAACATGAGAAGAGCGGCAAGTCCGCTAATGTTGTCATCGGTGATCTTGATATGAAGGAATTAGGGTACGATATTTTTCCTACCATTCTTTCATATTTCAATCCCTGATTGGATAATTGACACGGTGCCAATGTACATGTTTGTCTTGGCGCTCCATGTTTCTTCTTACCAGGCCACGAGGACTTCTCCCGTGCTGATGGGGAACGGGTCACATGCCATCGTTCGAGGTGTTTTTTTTAGGATCGGTGGCGGTGGGAGAGGCTCCCCCGACTTTGTATTACTCACCACATAACAATTACAAGAATGTTACAATGGGTTTTAGGCCCCCAGCCACATGGGGATCGAGAATCAAGACTAGCGCCCAAATTTACAATAAAATCGAGAGAAAAGGATGAACCTTCTCGTGGCAGTTATGAATCACCAAACCCAAAAATGTTTGAACCTAGCTAACCCACATTTGACGAGCAGTGCTGGATCCCCCTGAAATGTTGGTTGTTTCTTTCCATCCACAGGCTCCAAGCAGCAAGTAGGAAGATATCCATAAAGAGCGGCCGATGCCAGTTTTCTCTCCCGCCATGCAAGATGGCTAACCGATTGGTTCCTCCTGGCCAGGTCAGACCAACCTTACTCCAACATTGTTGGGCAAAAGGGCACTCGAAGAAGAGATGTTCGACAGTCTCCTCGGGCGGGTTTTGGCAGAGCATGCAAGCGTAGTTGCCCCCGGCCACAGCAAAGTGTCGTTGCTTCAGCATGTTCCTGGTATTCAAACGATCGACCATAAGCAGCCATCCAAACATCTTAAATTTGATCGGGCATTTGGATTTCCATAGCCATCCAAAGGCCTCATCATCTTTCACCTGCCCGAAACAGTAGTTTTAGTATTTCTTTGACGAATATCGTCCTAGGTCACAGACCCAAACGTCGGGCGAGTCGGTTTCCAGGCTGACATACAAGGACCCTTGCTGGATTTCTCTGACCTCCTCCCTAGCCTGGATTGGGAGAGGTAGACTGAAGATCGTGGTCGGATGAGTGGTCCTGAGAACCTTGGCAATGGAGTCATCCTCGTTCAGAGCAAAAGAGAAGGCTCGCGGATGCGTGTCCATCAGTGTGGGGCCAGTGTCGATAAACGGACATCTTTCCAAAAGCAGAGCTGCAACCATCCCGGGGATGACTTTGGTGACCCTCGGAAGGTTCCATTGAGCTGCATTACGTCTTTCCACGAGCGAACCCACGAGGCTCGGTGGCGTGCGGCACCTTGTTCAGTAGTAAGCCTCCTATACTAGCTGAACCCGGGGCACATCCTCACGATTGTAGAACTTGAACAAGTACTTTAGAAGGGCGCGGCATTTTGCATTTTGATATCGATAACACCAAGGCGCCACACCGTTTGATTCGACGGACAAGCTCCCGAGCAGCAAGGGAGTTGGCTTTGATCCCATCATCGAGTTTTTGCCCGAGGCGTATCGTCGTAATTTGTCAAGGTGCTCAACCACTTTAGGGTGCAGTTTGATCGTGCACATTGCGTAAATTAGCATGGAGGTGATCATCGAATTCACCAGCGTCGACTTTATTTGACGACATGAGTGCTACGGCGGTGGAAGTTTTCCTCTCAACAGAATGTACCAATGGCATGAGGTCGAGAACGGTTGGCCTCGTCGTCCCCATGGGGAGACCGAGATAAGTGAACGGCAGGGTGCCAACGGAGCAGCCAAACACCCCTGCCAACCCGCCGGCATGCAGTTGGTCGACATTAATGGGTATGAGGGTCGATTTATGAAAGTTGATCTTGAGCCCTACCGAGGCCGCATAATCCTCCAAGATAAGTTTCATGCGGGCGGCCTGTGTCGGACACGCTTGCATAATCAGGATTGTGTCGTCAGAGTATTGCACCACTGGGAAGTCACCTGCATTCTCACGAGGGATGGGGAGCTCCAGCAGACCTTGAGCGTAAGCATCATTGATCGCAGCTTGGAGCAAATCGGCCGCGAGGACAAAGATCAATGGCGAAAGAGGATCACCCTGACGCACGCCACATTTGCATTTGAATTTCCGACCAGGAACACCATTTAAAAGGACCGATGAAACTCCCGAGCCAAAAATCGTTTCCATCCAACCTAGCCACCTGTCATCAAAACCCATGTGTCTCATAATTTCCAACATGGGGGCGTGTTCAATCGTATCAAAGGCCTTGGCGAAATCAAGCTTAAGCAGTATAATCTCCCTCCCAGACGAGTGGCATTGATGGATATATTCATACGACCATGCGAGACAATCTTGGATAGTCCGACCTTTAATAAATCCATACTGGTTCCTGTGTATGATTTTTAAAATGACTCTCTGTAGCCGGTTCGCCAAGATCTTAGTAATGATTTTCAGACAACAGTTCAGTAGGGTAATGGGTCTGAAATCATTAGCCGTTTCCGGAGAGGAAATTTTAGGAATCAGGGTGATAAACCCCTCACTAATGCTAGTGATGTCAAGACCACCAGCATGGAACGCGTGACAGAGGTCATAAAAATCTGACTTGATGATTTGCCAACATTTCTTAAGAAAACAACCATTAAAACCATCCGGGCTGGGGGCTCTGTCATTTGGCATTTCCTTAACAACAGCATCGATTTCATCAGTTGAGAAGGGCGTACTCAGTTGGTCCAACCCTTCGATCATGCGGATGATCCTAGATAGGTCAAACTTCATGCTGGTGGGTTTAGAAGAACCCAAACGATCCTTGTATGTATTGAAGAGGACCCCCACCTTGCCAACATGATCATGAATTTCGACCTCGCCAACTCTTAGTGTGGCAATAGCATTGTGCCTATACCTCTCTGTGGCCAATGACTGAAAGAGCTTTGTATTTTCATCAGCAAAGCGAAAGTACCTGATGGTACATCTTTTTCGCCAGTATTCATTCTGGTATTTGAGCAAGGCCTGTAGGTGGGTTTTCAAAATCTTCCTAAAGTTTGACTCCGGACCATATAAAGGTCGTTTGTCCTCAAGGGTGTCCATGATGGCCAGAGTCTCATTGCAGTTCTGAATCAGAGCTTTAAGTTTCGAGACACCCTTGCTCCATCGCTTGAGATCATATCTCAAGCTCTTTAGTTTTTTGCATACTCGGGCCGCGGCATTGGGTGCGTGACATGTTTTAGCCCGTGAACTGGCAACCACCTCCATGAACCCATCATGGTTGCACTAGAAATTCTCAAACCGAAAAAGTTTGGACCGGGGGATGCTTGATTCAATTGTGACCACGCATGGAATGTGATCTGACACAGGCTTCCCCAGGGTTCAGCTAGTATATGAGGTGGTCCAACAAGAGGACGAAAAGAACCAATCCAACTGTTCGAGCAGAGGGTCATCCTGCATATTACTCCAGGTAAACGCTCGGCCTTTTACAGGCAGTTCCATGAGCGACTGTGCCTGGATGAGCTCATTAAACAATAGCATGTCTGCAGCGTCACCCCCAGGTTTGTTTCTGTTACTCGTGGATCGAATAAAATTGAAGTCTCCAAGAATTAGCCAGTTTTCTTCATCAGGGATGTTTAAATCAAAAAGCCAATTGGTAAAATCCAGTCTGCGCTGACCAGAGCAGGGGCCATATACATTGATCAGATTCCACACATCATTCGACTGCGTAGCCGCAAAAGAAATACCAATGGCAAAAGAATCCACGAACCAAGATGTGCCCGTAAACACAGCACTATTCCAAATGACTATGATGCCACCCGAGGAACCCACTGACGGCGCAAAGACAAATTTATCGAAATGCTTAGGGCAGAAAGTCTTAATAAAGGCAAGATCAAAGGATTCGCGTTTGGTTTCTTGGATACATAGCACAGAACAACCGCTAGTATCGATCGCATTCCTAACAGCCAAAAGTTTTGCATCAGAGTTTATGCCTCTGATGTTCCATGAGAGCACATTCCACGATTTATTCATCGGAGTGAGAGGCTTCAGTCTTCATCTGCCCTCGACGAGCGCTGGTCATCCAGCAGATTCTCACGGGAGATGGCTTCCGGAGCAATGCCACACTTGCTACCCATCGACTGAAGATCCTCGATCGGAGTTGGTGGGGGGCAGACAGCATCGGGCACCTGCACAGGAGCAGCAGCCAAAGAAACATTATTGACAAAAGGAATCTCGCGTGGTTTCACCCTAGACTTGTAACGCTTTGTGTCTGGAGCATGGTTGACTTTGAATCCATCATATTTGTTGGATCGATTGCTCCGTCGAACAGCAGTGGTGTCCAAAGGCACTGACACATTGCGGTGTTGAGTAGCATTGAACACAGAGGAGGATGCAAGAACCTGAAGCGCAGAAGCCTGGTGAGCTGAAGGCACTAATTCCACTGCATCCGGGGCGAGCTACGTGATCGCCTTGAAGCCGGGAGAGTGTACTGGCATATCCCAGATTGCCACTTCAGGCGATAAGACAGACGATGGAACAACAATTGTCCCCCACTGACAGACAGAAGCAAAGATCCTTGAGAAAATATCAGGTTCAGGTACCATCCCCTCAATCCAAATTGCAGCAACAGCATTGAGATGATTCTGAATAATCTGAAAGGGATTTAGAGGCAACACGACAGAAGAGGTATGTTGAAGGGTGATAGCTGGTGTATATATGCGCTTGAGCATGCCCCCAATCCAAGTTAAGAACTCATGATCGACTGGAACCTGAAGAAAAGCAGAGCGTCCCCCAGCCCTGACGAACTCCAACCTGGCTGCAGGGTTTCCATTGACAAATCCATCAGCCAGAGCTTCAACTGCCAGAAATTCTGAGTCAGATGACCAGATATCAGAGAGGTTATCCTGCACATTATGCTCCGGGTCCACCCCATCCATGAGAGATGGACCATCATACTGAAAGAAGGTCCTAAAACTGAATCCGAGTAAGGTGGAGGGATCTGAGCCACTCCCCCACCCATTTTCTTGAACACCACGAGCAGGTTCGAAGCATTCCAGGCGGCCTCATTCAATGCATCTTGAGCCATCATCTCATCAATCCTTGCTTGCTGCATGAGGGTGTAGTAAGGTAATTGATATGGATGTGGAGATGCATTCAAAAGCGGGGGGACATCCTCATTACCAACCAAGTTTGGTACGGTATTTCGGCCATTCAGCACATAAACTGGCACTGACCACGAGCGAGCAAGACCCGGTAGCATACCCACCCTGGTAATCACAAGACTATGCGGCACTTCAGCAACATCCTTGATGTGACATTTGACGAGGATTCTAGCCTTGTTCTGTCCCGGGCAGGGCCAGACAAGCAGCTTACCAAAGTGTGAGACAGCCTTATGGACATAATGCTCAGTTTGATAGTCCATAGGAAAAGCAAGAAACATGACCCAAACTTCATATTCAAAGGCCGGCATGCGCATATTGATACCCTCATCATGTGGAACTAGGGAGCAAGTGGAATCTTCGGTCAAAGCATGCGGTCCTTCTCGAATGGCAGCATCTCTACTCTCCATATCCGCAAACACAACACACCCGATCCCCAGCGGGTAAACAAAATCATCTAGCAGTTCATACTCTAAATCACCAATGATAATGCGGCAGACCTCAGCTAACCAAAACTCCTTCGATGATCGGGGACCGGGGATTAGCGGAGGCGATGGCGTACCTATCATGATTTGAGGCGGATCATCCACCACCATAACGTGACGCTGGACCCGGTGAGCAGGCCCGCGATCAAAGGTGGATCCAACCGGGGCGAAGGCGAACGGGCTCACGGGGAAGTTCGCCATGGTAAATGAAGCCCGATGCTGCGGCGGCTTGAGAGATTCCGCCGGAGAAGGAGGTAGTGGGTGTTTGGAGACGGTCGAAGAGGAGAAGGATCGAGGTGCTTGAGGCGTGGGTGTAGAACTCGAGGGGAGCTTCACCTCACCCGATTGGGGTTTTTGGCAGGGAGAATTGACTACACCCTGACCAGGGAGACGTATCGTCAAGCAATGGGGGTTAGCCACGCCCGCGTGGTACGGGATTATCTGTTTCCGTTGCCATGTGTAACCACCCTGCGGATCCCTAGCAACACGGGCCATACCAACATCCACAAAGTTACCATCCTCAATTTCATCCGCAGCAGCCCGAGGCAAGATCCTCTCCGATTGTGTTAGATTTTTCCTTTTCCAAGCCCAACGAGGGCGATAAACACAAGACGTGCGCTTACGTGAATTGTGGCCCAGTCCATAACAAAGAGAACAACGCCGAAGCCCAGGACAAAGCCTAGTCATATGATCCACCGCAGAACAAGCCATACACGGAAAGCCTAACGGGTCTGGGCCCACTTTGCATAGCACATGCATGTGAGCAGCAGTGCGTGTATCCGAACATGCGCAGGCGCCAGAGTCATCTCCACATCGTTGACAGAAAACACCCGTGCAAGCATCGTCAACATGGCCAAAACGATCACAGAGAGAACAATGCAAAAGTCGTTTTTAAATCTATTCCTTGGTGGGTACTGACGGAATTTGCACCATAAGCTTAAAATTATCATTATCGTAACCGGCCTGCCAGCCATCCAGAACAGAAAGAAGTTTTTCATCCGTAAGTGAATCCCATAGTCCCACAAGATATCCTTTCCCATGAATAGATGGTAACCTTCCGGGAATATCGGGACTAGTAGGTAAGGATATGGAACCAATCCGAAAGGAATCCGGAGAAACCGGAGATGAAAAACTACCAAAGGAGATCCAATCAGAAGGCTCGCCGGAATGCAATGCCGTCGGCGGCGGATTGAAACCCAATTTTTGCAGTACTGGTAATGACTCAGGATCCAATGGTAATTTACCCTGGCTAGAGAGCCATTTAGATTTAATCGCCGGGCCGGTGAGGAAGCCAACCAGCTTAGCTCGAGTCAGCGTGCCAAGATGGGAGCCTTGGGCGTGAATTCCCGGACGATGAAGATGAAAGTGACAAATAAAGTCCGCCAAATCGATCTCTTAACCCAAAAATGAAATGTTCCACATGATTTGAGGCCACTGAAAACCGAAAGTGCCGATCACCCAATTGCAAAACATTGAAACCAGTAGAAAGACCTCCAATACATGATTGCAGGCCAAACCCACCGAATCCACCGAGAGGGGAAAGAAGCAAAGAAGGAAACTTCAAGGAAGAATTCCTTGGAGCGGAGTTGGGCCGAAGTGTACCGTGGATCCAAACCTTGCCTTTGTGCCTCAACCTTGAGGCCTGGGGAGAAATCCCAATGGAGAAGGCCATCCATTGGGGACGTCGGGAGGAGATCCTAGGGTTAAACCCTAGAATCGCCATGAGAGTCGCCTGAGGTGGGTGGGTGGGGGAGTCGCCATCTGGGTCGGGCCTATTAAGTTTGCCGCTCAAAATGTTATTCAATCTCTATTTTAAAATCGAGCTCTGGCACATCTACAAATCCCATCGTTCGAGGTGTTGCTACGGTCGATCTGAAGATTACTTCGGGGAAGACCGTGCGTCTGAAGAACGTTCATCATGTGCCGTCCATCAATAAAAATCTCGTTAGCGGTTCCCGTTTTATGTCGAGATGGTTTTAAGTTGGTTTTTGAGTCCAATAAAGTTGTAATTTCCAAGTGTGGACAATTTGTTGGAAAAGGCTATGAGTGCGGAGGCTTGTTCCGCCTATCTTTGTCAGATATTTGCACTAAAGTTATTAATAATGTTTGGCACAAAATTGAGTCTGATATTTGGCATTCACGACTTTGCCACATTAACTTTGGTTGCATGACGCGGCTAGCCAATCTGAATTTAATTCTGAAAATCTCTGCTGTCAAAGGCTCTAAGTGCCAAGTATGTGTGCAAGCTAAGCAACCTCGCAAGTCCCATAAGACTGCAGTGGCAAGAGACTTGGCACCACTAGAGCTTATACATCTGATCTTTGTGAGATGAATGGCGTGTTGACAAAAGGTGGAAAGAGATATTTCATGACGTTGATTGATGAATCCACTAGATATTGTTATGTGTATCTTCTGAAATCAAAAGATGAGGCTTTAACTTTCTTCAAGAACTATAAAGCTGAGGCAGAGAACCAACTTGATCGAAAGATTAAACGGCTTAGGTCCGATCGTGGTGGAGAGTATTTTTCCAATGAATTTGATCTGTTTTGTGCGGAACATGGTATAATCCATGAGAGGACGCCTCCCTACTCACCTCAGTCTAATGGGGTGGCGAAAGAAAGAACCGAACTCTAATCGATCTGGTTAACGCCATGTTGGACACATCGGGTCTTTCCAAGGAATGGTGGGGGGAGGCGCTAATGACCGCGTGTCATGTCCTAAACCGAGTTCCCACAAAGCATAAGACCATGACTCCATTTGAGGAATGGGAAAGGAAAAGGTTGAAACTCTCTTACCTACGTTCTTGGGGTTGTTTGGCGAAAGTTAATATACCAATTCCCAAGAAGCGCAAGCTTGGACCAAAAACCGTGGATTGTGTTCTTCTGGGCTATACTTTTCATAGCATTGGCTATAGATTTTTGATAATAAAATCTGAGGTATCCGACATGCATGTTGGTACGATTATGGAGTCTAATGATGCAATTTTCTTTGAGGACATATTTCCTATGAAGGATATGTCAAGTTCATCAAATCAGGAGATACCTATTCCATCTAGTGAGGAACTCACTGTAATTCCTGAACCCACCATTGCGATGGAACACGTTGAGAATCCAGTTGAGGGTGACAATGAAACTCCTATAAGGAGTAAGAGACAGAGGACTGCAAAGTCCTTTGGTGATGATTTCATTGTGTACCTTGTGGATGACACACCCAGGACTATTTCAGAAGCCTATGCATCTCCGATCTCGACTCATGGAAGGAAGCTGTTAAGAAGCGAGATGGATTCCATCTTAGCTAACGGAACACGGGAGATCACTGACCGTCCTTATGGGTGCAAACCTGTAGGATGTAAGTGGGTGTTCAAGAAGAAGCTTAGACCTGATGGTACGATTGAAAAGTACAAGGCACGGCTTGTGGCTAAGGGTTATACCCAGAAAGAAGGTGAAGACTTCTTTGATACTTACTCACCCGTGGCTAGACTGACCACAATTCGGGTGCTACTATCACTGGCTGCCTCACATGGTCTTCTCGTTCATCAAATGGACGTTAAGACGGCTTTCCTCAATGGAGAGTTGAAGGAGGAAATTTACATGGATCAGCCAGATGGCTTTGTAGTACCTGGTCAAGAAGGAAAGGTATGCAAGTTATTAAAGTCTTTATATGGCCTTAAACAAGCTCCTAAGGAGTGGCATGAGAAGTTCGAAAGAACATTAACTACTGCCGGCTTTGTAGTAAATGATGGTGACAAGTGTGTGTACTATCGCCATGGTGGGGGCGAAGGAGTTATTCTTTGTCTGTATGTCGATGACATATTGATCTTTGGAACCAAACTTGATTTAATCAAGGAGGTTCAGGATTTCTTATCTCGCTGTATTGAGATGAAGGATCTAGGAGTAGCTGATGTTATCTTAAACATCAAGCTGTTGAGAGATGAGAATGGTGGGATCACACTGCTTCAGTCTCACTATGTGCAAAAGGTCTTGAGTCGTTTTGGGTATAGCGACCGCACGCCTTCTCCAACTCCATATGATGCTAGTGTGCTGCTTCGAAAGAATCAACGGATTGCTAGAGATCAACTGAGGTATTCTCAGATTATTGGCTCGCTTATGTATTTGGCGAGTGCCACGAGGCCTGCCATCTCTTTTGCTGTGAGCAAACTGAGTCGGTTTGTGTCAAAACCGGGAGATGATCATTGGCGTGCGCTTGAGAGAGTTATGCACTACATGAAGGGCACTGCGAGCTATGGGATTCACTACACCGGGTATCCAAGGGTACTGGAGGGTTATAGTGACTCGAACTGGATATCTGATGCTGATGAGATTAAGGCCACAAGTGGTTATGTTTTTACACTTGGTGGTGGCGCTGTTTCCTGGAAGTCTTGCAAGCAGACCATCTTAACGAGGTCAACTATGGAAGCGGAACTCACAGCATTAGACAGTGCCCTTTGTTGAAGCGAGAGCGGCCGTGAGCTATTGATGGACTTACCTATGGTTGAAAAACCAATACCCCCTATCCTCATGAACTGTGATAATGAAACTGTGATCGTCAAGATAAACAGTTCTAAGGACAATATGAAGTCCTCAAGGCATGTGAAGAGGAGATTAAAATCTGTCAGAAAACTGAGGAACTTCGGAGTTATTACGTTGGATTATATCCAAACGTCGAAAAACTTGGCAGATCCCTTCACAAAGGGTCTATCACGTAATGTGATAGATAATGCATCGATGGAGATGGGTTTGAGACCCACCGCATGAGTTGTCCATAGTGGTAACCCACTCTATGTGATCGGAGATCCCGTGAAGTAGAAGTAGGAGACAAGCTGTTGGTCAGCTGAGAGGAGAGTATCCTTATTTTAATCATCCCACTCCGCGAAGATGCAATACTCTCCTGATCTGCATGGCAGGTTGATACTTATCTTAATGTGTTCCAAGTGGCTTATTCGGGTAAGAAGAGATGTTGTCCTGCAGAACATCTTCTCGAGGAACACACCTATATGAATTTGATTTGTTAACGTCGCAGATCTGTGAGAATTGGGTGTACTCTAATAAATTCATGAAAGGCCCGGAGTATGAGCGTATCGCTCCACCTTGCAGGAAGCCTTATGCAGCCCAGTATCGGTCAAGAGTTTGTGTGAAACTAGTCTCATAGAAAACTTGTAGTTCAAGGCATAGTCCACTATTCAAGTTGTGATCTAGTGTAGCATAAATCTCTAAGTGGAAGTTCAACTTCACAGTCTCCACTAAGCACCGGTATATAAACAATGTTTTGGAAATAAATGGTGAAATTTTCCAATGAGACTTTGTGGGGGATTGTTGGAATTTGCTAGAGGGCTTTTGGCCCAAAGCCCAACTAAAATTCTGAAATTCTCTTGTCCCATTCATGCACACATGTGAGTGGAGTGAGTGAGGCTAAAGTTTAGTCCCACCTCATAAGATGAGAGAGAGTTGCACCTCTTTATAAGGTGAGCTCTCCTACCACTTGTATGAGCATGAGAAGAGGAGACCTACACGCGCGCTCCTCCTCCTCGCTCGCCTCGCCACGCCACGCCTCGTCACGATGCGCCGCGGGTTGCGGGATTGAGCCGAGCCGAGGACAGAGCTATGCACGTTGTCTATATTTTTGCTGCTCGGGAAAAATTAATGAGTCATTACTTAATAATTAACGGACGCGTTAATTACTGAACCGTTTCCGATTCTTTTGGATCGTGACGACTCGGACGTGGAGTTTACTCCCACGACTTACCCGGCCCGCACTATATAGTCAGGCAGACGTCTACCCTAGCCGCCGCCGCTTCGTATGGTTTCTCACCAGCGCTCCAGATCATTGCGTCGCCAAGCAAGTCTTCTCCATCCCTCCTTTCGGCGTGTACCGGGAGAAGGGATAGCAGGCCTCCGGAACCCCGCCTCTCGTGATCCTGTACGGGAGAGGGGCGATCAGGTTTTGGGGGCGCTTTTCATGCGATCGGCTGGCAGCGATGACCGCATGAACGATGACTTCTTCCCGACCTCGGCAACCTCATCCTCGGCGACATGGGCGACAACGTCAACGCCCGGCGGTGCTGCTCCGCTGCACCGTATGTGATTCTATCCTTCCTGTTCGAGATCGTGGTAGAATTCATGTTTCTAGTATGTGCCCTAGATGTGATCTGTTCATCTGCTATGCTAGTCCGCATGATTAGTTTAATCTCTGCTATTGCTGTCATGATCTATTTCCTATTTATTCGTATTAAATCTCGTAGTAATTTGCTCATATTTCCAACAGTAGTTGCTCATCTCCAGTTCGACCATCTTCTTTCTTGCCATTCTGGCACACTCCATCTTCATGTATGGCCCCTACTGTGTAAGGAGCAGTGTAAGCCAGCGACGATTCAGCGACCCACCATCTCGATCCGCCAGTGCCACGTGCTCCATCGGCACCTCGTTCTTCTGGTGCAACCTCGCCGCTTTCATCGATTGGAATGCAATATTAGCTATGCATTCTTCTCGCCTGGCGCTTGACGACGGCTTCCCTGATCAGATCCATGATCCACGTCGCGGGGATCCTGGTGCCGTCCACGTCAGCCGCTGCCACCATTTTCTCCTTGAGGATGTTGTGGATCTAGTGGTCCACATAGTCCACCGAGCGTGCGTGAGGCGACGCACCACATCCATGGCCTTGGGCATGTCCAGCCCGCAACATATTTAGCACACGTCCTACATGGTGTGGCATGGATGCAGGTCTCCTGCGGTGGCTGGCGAGGCCGCAAGGGCCACCACGGAAGCCCCTCTGGCAAGGCGAGATCCACGACAACACGAGATCAACAATGACGGCTTTTCCGACAGTTGGGGCAGGCAGAATCGGTGGCGGCGAGGAGAATACTCCGTGTGAGAAACCCTAGCACTTGAGAGAGAGAGAGAGAGAGCTAGGCATCCGGGGCGAGGCAGGGGCGCTAGGTTTTCCATCTTGGTTTTGATTGGAAAAAACCACAGGAGTAAACGAGACGTGGGGCTTACTTGGGATAAAAATCGGTGAGGTACATGAGGACCTTTGTTCGATCTATGGTGGTGGGGTTGGTGACTTATTTCGTTCTACCGAAAACCGTTGGAGGTGGCAGAGAAAATCGGTGGGATGAGAGATTAAGCAGATGGCGGTTTTTTTAGCTTAAAAGAAAATCGATAGGGGTGGGGATCGATCGGTGGGGTTATGAGGGGATCGATGGGGTACAAACGAACCAACCAACAATGTATGGACCCCTCCATTAGGAGTAGAGATAATTAGAGACAAAAGGCAAAGATCAATGCATTAGGAAAGTTAGGATTTAGAATTTATTGTCATTAAACTGAATTTTATTGATTGGTAACTTGCTATCGTTTCTTGCCCGTTTGTAACATGTCTAGTTAGGAAATTTTGAAAAGCTAAGGAAAGTCTTCATTATGAGGATAAAAAAACCAACGTGAGGAGATATGGTGGTGGGATGTGAGACGAAAATAAGCCAAACGAAAAAAACCATACGAAAGTGGTGAGACTATTCAACCAACTCGTCCAGTAGGAGTAGAGATAATCTTGATCATTTAATCTAATCATGGCATGAATATTAAGACACGAGTGATTCAATGCAATAGTCTATCATTTGAAATCAAGACAATAATACTTCAAGCATACTAATAAAGCAATCACGTATTTTCAAAATAACATGGGCAAAGAAAGTTATCCCTATAAAATCATATAGTCTGGCTATGCTCCATCTTCATCACACAAAATATTCAAATCATGCACAACCCGGATGACATGCCAAGCAATTGTTTCATACTTTTGACGTTCTCAAACCTTCTCAACTTTCACGCAATACATGAGCGTGAGCCATGGACATAGCACTATAGGTGGAATAGAATATGATGGTGGAGGTTGTGTGGAGAAGACAAAAAAGGGAGAAAGTCTCACATCGACGCGGCTAATCAACGGGCTATGAATATGCCCATAAATTGATGTCCACGCGAGGAGTTGGGATTGCCATGCAATGGATTCACTAAGAGCTATAAGTGTATGAAAGCTCAAACTGGAAACTAAGTGGGTGTGCATCCAACTTACTTGCTCATGAAGACCTCGGGCATTTGAGGAAGCCCATCATCGGAATATACAAGCCAAGTTCTATAATGAAAATTCCCACTAGTATATGAAAGTGATATCTCAAGAGACTCTCTATATGAAGAACATGGTGCTACTTTGAAGCAAAATTGTGGTAAAAGGATAGTAGCATTGCCCCTTCTCTCTTTTTCTCTCATTTTTTTGTTTTGTTTTTTTGGTGGGCTTCTTTGGCCTCTTTTTTTGTTTGGGATTCTTTGGCCTCTTTTTTTTTAAGTCTAGAGTCTCATCCCGACTTGTGGGGGAATCATAGTCTCCATCATCCTTTCCTCACTAGGCAAATGCTCTAATAATGATGATCATCACACTTTTATTTACTTACAACTCAATATTACAACTCGATACTAGAACAAAATATGACTCTATATGAATGCCTTTGGCAGTGTACCGGCATGTGCAATGATCTAACATAGCAAAGATATCAAAAAACAGACAAGGCATGAAAACATCATGCTAGCTATCTTACGATCATGCAAAGCAATATGACAATGAATGCTCAAGTCATGTATATGATGATGATGGAAGTTGCATGGCAATATATCTCGGAATGGCTATAGAAATGCCATAATAGGTAGGTATGGTGGCTGTTTTTAGGAAGATATAAGGATGCTTATGTGTGATAGAGCGTATCGTATCACGGGGTTTGGACAATGCACCGGCAAAATTTGCACCAACTCTCGAGGTGAGAAAGGGCAATGCACGGTACCGAAGAGGCTAGCAATGATGGAATGGTGAGAGTGCGTATAATCCATGGACTCAACATTAGTCATAAAGAACTCACATACTTATTGCAAAAATGTATTAGTCATCGAAACAAAGTACTATATGCATGCTCCTAGGGGGATAGATTGGTAGGAAAAGACCATCGCTCGTCCCCGACCGCCACTCATAAGGAAGACAATCAATAAATACCTCATGCTCCAACTTCGTTACATAACGGTTCGCCATACGTCCATGCTACGGAAATCACAAACTTCAACACAAGTATTTCTACAATCCACAACTACCCACTAGCATGACCCTAATATCATCATCTTTATATCGCAAAACTATTGCAAGGAATCAAACATATCATATTCAGTGATCTACAAGATTTATGTAGGATTTTATGACTAACCATGTGAATGACCAATTCCTATCATCTCTCTAAATGGATATAAGTGAAGCAAGAGAGTTTAATTATTTCTACAAAAGATATGCCCATGCTCTAACAAATATAAGTGAAGCAAAAGAGCATTCTACAAATGGCGGTTTTCTATGTGTAGGGAAACAGGCAATCCAAACTTCAAATGATATAAGTGAATCACATGAAGCATTCTATAAAGCCATGCAAAGAGCATTCTATAAATCAACCAAGGACTATCTCATACCAGCATGATGCATCAATGAAAAGTGAAAACTAAATGCAAAATACGCTCCCAGATTTGCACATATCACATGAACGAAACGAAACCGAAAAAGAAAGATGGGATGCCTTCCGGGGCATCCCCAAGCTTAGACGCTTGAGTCTCCTCGAATATTTGCTTGGGGTGCCTTGGGCATCCCCAAGCTTGAGCTCCTGCCTCTCCTCCTTCTCCTCATATCGAGACCTCCTCGATCTTTGATCACTTCATCCACACAAAACTCAACAGAAAGCTCGGTAATATCTGTTAGTATAATAGAGCAAATCACTACTCTAAGTACTGTTGCAAACCAATTCATATTTTTTTGCATTGTAGCTACTGTAATATAACTTTTCCATGGATTAATCCACTGATAGAAATTGATAGTTTCATCTAAACAAGCAAACTATGCATCAAAAACAGAATTTGTCTTAAACAGGACAGTCTGTAGTAATCTGAACATTCACCATACTTGTGGCGCTCCAAAAATTCTGAAAAAAATTAGGAAAATAAAAAATTTGTATAGAAAGACAGTGCAAAAAGTTTCAGAACCGTTTGATGTTCCAGTAAAAAAATGTAAAATCATGTACTACAACCAAAGTTTCTGTTTTGCACCGCACAAACCAACAAGCAATGTAAACATCCTAAAGGCAAATCTTGGCACATTATTTTTATAATACAATGGAATTTTACAAGGGGATAATTATTTTTGTTGAAAAGTTTCTGTAATCAAGATTCACAAAGTATCCGTGAGCATGAAGAAAGTTCAAGGAGCTCCCCCACTTCAACAATGCTTGTCTCTCTCACTTTCACTTTCCTTTTTGAAAAGTTTTGGGTTCCCCTCTTTTTTTTGTTTTTAAACTATATAAAAGCACGCAACAGAAATAAATGACTCTCCAAAACTTCCGGGTTGTCTCACTGGCAACGCTTTCTTTAAAGCCATTAAGCTAGGCATATAGTGCTCAAGTAATGAATCCACCCGGATCCCAAGGTATATCATAGCCAATTTTAATTAACAATGATTTGTAATTTAGTAGTGAGCACAAAGTAACATATATCATGTAACGAAGTCTAACTCTCTTCCTATGCATCGGCATGTCATAAAAGAACAATTCATGAACATCAAGTAAAGGCCAATACATAGCATAAGTAGTTTCTTGCAATTTTATCGTGTTGGAAACATAGAGAGGTGGAAATATAGTTCCTTTCTCATAATAATTGCAAGTAGGAGCAGCAAACACATGCATATTATATCTATCAAAATTTGGACATGATTTTTATCCAGATATTGGCTTTCTTGCGGCGAAAGAAGGGCACCAACCGCCTTACAGGGTGGCCACGAGGGTCAGAGGAGCGCTAACCCCCCTGGGGCGTGCCCCCTGCCTCGTGGCCCGCTCGGGCTCTTATCGCGTTGAATTTTCTTCCAGAAAATCACATATATTCCAAAAAAATTTGCGTCAGTTTTTATCCTGTTTGGATTCCGTTTGATATGGATTTTCTGCGAAACAAGAAACATGCAACAAACAGGAACTGGCAATGGGCATTGGATCAATATGTTAGTCCCAAAAATAGTATAAAAAGTTGCCAAAAGTATATGAAAGTTGTATAATATTGGCATGGAACAATCAAAAATTATAGATATGATGGAGACGTATCACACCTCCCCCAAGCTTGGCGGGAGCCAAGGGGAGTGCCCATACCCGATACTCAATTTTCTTTTGGTGATGAAGAAGAAGGTGATGGTGATGAAGTGGAGGCAATCTTGTCCTCGGGTTTCCATGGCAGAGGTCCACCATCATAAGAGGAAGAATGAGTCTCATGGGTCCTACAACTGCCAGCCAAACTCATACCTTTAAACCTCGCCTCATATTCAAAGACTTGGTTTTGGAGATCATAGATCTGGCTTTGGAGGAAGTTGATTTGCTCGTTGTGGGTGAAGACAATGTCCTTCATGGACTTGCCATCCACCTTGAGATCACGGGTAAAGTCCGTAATCATGAGGTGATTGTCATTGAATCCACGCTCCACCATCCCCTTGCACCAAAAGACTTCCTGCTCCATAGCTTCAAGCCTGGCCTCCACGGTTCCCGTCCCCTTTGGGACCTTGCACATCGCCGATGTGCAGCACCCCCCTCATGCATCTGGATGACCTGAGGGTGCTGCACCACCTCCCGCAAATATGGGTTGATGACGTTCTTGAAGAACTTGTCCTTGGAGGAGCTTGAAGCGGCCATGGTGTAGATGGGATCTGTTAGAAAACAGCAAGGAAAAGAAAATAGAAGATTTCTCCGTGATACGGTGGTCAATAGGTTTGGGGGGGGGGGTATATAAAGATTTTATAGTTGTTTCTTATTTTCCTAATTTTTCAAATATTCCAAATCTGATAAAAAAGTATTTTTGCAGATTTTTTGGAGTCCGTTTACTTACCGTATCACGTACCTCCTCTTTTTCACAATTCTGGAGTGTTCCGGAAGGTCTATTTTATGTGTTCTTCCGGTGCCATAGTTTGGATAATATTACTTTCAGCATTAATGGGCGTACCTGAGATATAATGTTTTATTCGTTGCCCATTAACAACCTTTGGGTTAGTACCTTCGGCATTATTTATTTTGATAGCTCCAGACCGATAAACCTCCTCGATAACATAGAGTCCTTCCCATTCGGAGAGGAGTTTTCCAACAAATAATCTGAAATGAGAGTTGTACAAAAGAACATATTCTCCATATTTTAACTTTTTTTTAAATAATTTGGCATTTTCATAAGCTTGGGTTCTCTATTCATCTAATGAGCTGATATCAAACAACCTCTTTTTAGCACCAAGTTTAAAATAATAGTTGAGTTCTTTAATTGCCCAATATGCTTTATGTTCTAACTCAAGAGGCAAATGCCAAGCTTTTCCATAAACCAGTTTATAAGGAGACATACCCATACGGTTTTTATATGTTGTTTTATAAGCCCAAAGTGCATCATCTAATTTCTTAGACCAATTCTTCCGAGACCTATTGACAGTCTTTTGCAAAATTAATTTTATTTCTCTATTTCTAAGTTCAACTTGACCACTAGACTGAGGATGATAGGGTGATGCAATTATATGGTTAACCTCATACTTCGGAAGCATTTTATGGAAAGCACCATGAATAAAGTATGTACCACCATCGGTCAATAAATATCTAGGGACTCCAAATGTTGGTAAAATAACTTCTTTAAGCATTTTAATTGAGGTGTTGTGATCAGCACTACTAGTTGGAATAGCTTCTACCCACTTAGTAACATAATCAACAGCAACCAAAATATGTGTATACCCATTAGAGGAAGGAAAATGTCCCATGTAATCAAAACCCCAAACATCAAATGATTCATTAGCAAGTGAATAATTCATAGGCATTTCTTGATGCTTACCGATATTACCTATTCTTTAACCAACATCACAAGATAAGACGATCTTACGAGCATCCTTGAAGAGAGTAGGCCAATAAAAACCAGATTGTAATACCTTGTGAGAAGTTCTGTCTCCCGCAAGACGCCCTCCATAAGCTTCGGAGTGACATTTCTGTAGGATTTGTCCCTGTTCATGCTCAGGTACACAACGTATGATAATACCACCTACTCCTTCTTTATAAAGATGTGGTTCACCCAGAAGTAATGTCTTAAATCATAGAAGAATTTTTTATTTTGTTGGTATGTGAAGCTAGGTGGTAAATATTTAGCAACGATGTAATTAGCATAGTCAGCAACCCAAGGAGTGTTATGAGAAACATTTATTGCAGCTAACTATCGTACATAGGTAGTGGGTAATCAAGGACATTCTCCAACCTAGATAAGTTATCATCCACGGGGTTCTCTGCTCCTTTTCTATCAGTGATATGCAAATCAAATTCTTGTAGCAAGAGAACCCATCAAATAAGTCTAGGTTTAGCATCTTTCTTTTCCATAAGATATTTTATAGCAGCATGATCGGTGTGAACAATAACTTTAGAGTCAACAATGTAAGATCTAAATTTATCACAAGCAAACACCACTCCTAGAAATTCTTTTTGAGTAGTAGCATAATTTCGTTGAGCACTGTCTAGAGTTTTACTAGCATAATGAATAACATTTAATTTCTTATCAACTCTTTGTCCTATAATAGCACCAACAGTATAATCACTAGCATCACACATAATTTCAAAGGGCAAGTTCCAATCAGGTGGTTGAACAATAGGTGCAGAAATTAAGGCTTTCTTGAGTGTTTCGAAGGCTTCTAAACAATCATCATAAAAACAAAAGGAACATCCTTTTGCAAAAGATTTGTAAGGGGCCTAGAATTTTTAGAAAATTCTTTCATAAATCTCCTATAGAAACCAGCATGACCAAGGAAACTACAAATATCTTTGATATCTTTAGGACATGACATTTTCTCTATTGCATCAACCTTAGCTTTGTCCACCTCAATATCTCTTTTAGAAATTTTATGGCCCAAAACAATGCCTTCATTAACCATAAAGTGGCACTTCTGCCAATTCAAGACAAGATTTGTTTGCTTGCATCTCTGCAAAACTCAATCAAGATTGCTTAAATAGTCATCAAAAGACTTCCCATAACCAGAAAAAGTTATCCATGAAAACTTCAACAATCTTTTCACAAAAGTCAGAGAATATAGAAGTCATACATCTTTGAAAGGTAGCAGGTGCATTGCACAAGCCAAAAGGCGTACGTCTATAAGCATAAGTTCCAAAAGGACAAGTAAAAGTGGTATTTTCTTGATCAGGTTGAGAAACAGGTATTTGTGAAAAACCAGAATATCCATCAAGGAAGCAAAAATGTGTGTGCTTAGATAATCTTTCTAGCATTTGATCAATAAACGGCAGAGGTTAATGATCTTTTCTAGTTTCTTTGTTTAATTTTCTAAAATCAATTACCATTCTATAGGTTGTAACAATTCTTTGTGGAATGAGTTCATTCTTACCATTAGGAACAACAGTAATACCACCTTTCTTAGGGACACAATGAACATGACTTGCCCATCTACTATTAGCTATAGGATAGATTATACCTGCTTCCAGAAGTTTTAGTATTTCTGTTCTTACCATTTCTTTCATCTTCGGATTTAACCAACGCTGGTGATCAACAACGAGCTTAGCATCAGGTTCCATATTAATCTTGTGCTGACATAGAGTGGGACTAATGCCCTTTAAATCATCAAGAGTATATCCAGTAGCACCTCAGTGCTTCCTTAGAACTTTCAATAATCTTTCTTCTTCATGTTCTGAAAGGTTAGCACTAATAATAACAGGATATATCTTCTTCTCATCAAGATAAGCATATTTCAAAGTGTCTGGCAATTGTTTTAATTCAAACACAAGATCACCTTTAGGTGGAGGAGGACCTTCTAGAGTTTCAATAGGCAAATTGTGTGTAAGAAGAGGACGTTGTTCAAAGAAAATCTTATCTAATTCATTTCTTTCATGCATATGTAAATCATTTTCATGGTCTAGCAGATATTGTTCTAAAGGATCAATAGGAGGCACAACAATAGAAGCAAGACCAATTATTTCATCCTTACTAGGCAATTCTTTTTGATGAGGTTTTCTACTAAACTTGGAAAAATTAAACTCATGAGACTCATCAGCAAAACTAACACCGACAGTTTGTTTCTCATAGTCTATTTTAGCATTAATGCTGTTCAAGAAAGGTACCAAAGATAATGGGACAAAAATCATCTTGTGGGGAACCAAGAACAAGAAAATCAGTAGGGTATTTTATTTTCCCACACAAGACTTCAACATCTCTAACAATCCCAATTGGTGAAATAGTATCTCTATTAGCATGTTTAATAGTAACATCTATCACTACAAAAAACAGACACATCCGTGACATTTTGGGCCGAACGAAACTTTTTTCTGTCATACATATGACACTTCTATGACGATAATTGTGACAAAACCCAGTATCATCATAGATGTGGTGGGCTCCTACTTCTATGACAAAAAATCATGACAGAAAATGGGCTTTTCGTCCTGGGCAGGCCGGAGATGCAGCTGCATGACATTCTTTGGGCCGTCCATGACGGAAAAAACCGTGGTAGAAGCGAGGGGGAGGAAAATTTCGGGGAGTTCCCGGTTACGGTGGGAGGTCGGGGGCCGAGTGATGCGCGTTTCTCTCGTACACGTACGCGCGTGTGTGCGAGGCGTTGGCTCTAACTGAACCCGAGCGAGGCGTTGGGCTCTAACTGAACCCAAGCGATTGCACTGCAGGCTACGCGTTACTGAACCCGAGCGATCGATCGATGGCTGTTAACTAAACCCGATCGAGCGATTCCTTCGCTACTGCTGCTAACTGAAGCCAATCGATGCTGCCTCTGGGATGAGTAGTGAGTGTTGCGGGGGGTGGATGAACAGTGAGCGGTGGCGTTTGCCTCTGGATGAACAGGACCCCGTGGTGTGGAGGGCTGGATGAATAGTAGACGGTGGAGGGGTGGCCATGGAGGGGTGGTTGAACAGGACCCCGTGGTGTGGAGGGCTGGATGAACAGTAGACGGTGGAGGGGTGCATGTGAAGGGGTGGTTGAACAGTAGCCGGTGGAGTAGCGTGCGGTGGAGGCTGGATGAACAAGAGCCCATGGAGGCTAGAGGAGGTCGACGGTAGCCCGTGGAGGCTGGAGGAGGTCGACGGTGGAGATGAACAGTATCTTGCGGAGTCCCGTTTTGCGGTACGCCACACCCCTCACGATGAACAGGACCCCCGTTTCGACCGGAGGAGGTCCGTTTCATCCGTTTTGTGGTAAGCCACACCCCTCCCGATCAACAGGACCCCCGTTTCAACCGTAGGAGGTCCGTTTCCTCCATTTTGCGGTACGCCACACCCCTCCCGATCAACAGGACTCCCGTTTCGATCGTAGGAGGTTCGTTTCCTCCGTTTTGCGGTACGCCGGACCCCTCCCGATCAATAGGACCCCGTTTCGAATGTGGCCGGTCGAACACAAGGCTGTTTCCTCTGTTCTACGGTACGCCAGGCCTCGTTTCCATCGCCTTTTCCGTCCAAGCCGGTTGGCTCCCACGCGTTCCGTTGCCTCCCGATGAACACGACACATTCCGTTGCCTCCCCATGAACACGACGACGACGCTGTTTCTCCGTTCCGACCCAGCCATGTACACGAGCCCTCGCCGTACGTATGCGAGAGTAGGCGTTCGAGACCCTGCCCGTATGTACGTACGTGGCGGTATTTTCTTTCTTGCACCCCGGCGCTGTGACGTATGTGTACATGCTACGTGCGCGCTTTGTACTACACTGCGGCGGCGCCTCTACAACCACCAGTATATATGTACGCATATCGTTCCCGACCAGAATGACAATGCTACGTGCGCTCGACCAAGTGGGTCCCGGTATCGAGCACTTCCTTGCATGCGAAGATGTAGCTGGTGGGTCCCAGCAGTCAGGGGGCGAATCGTTTTTTTGCCCGGACGCACTTCCTTGCGTGCGAAGATGTAGCTGGTGGGTCCCAGCAGTCAGGGGGGCGAATCGTTTTTTTTTTGCCTGGACGAACTTCCTTGCGTGAGAAGGTGTCGCTGGTGGGTCCGAGCGGTCAGGGGGGCGAATCGTTTTGGTTTTTTGCCCGGACGCACTTCCTTGCGTGCGAAGATGTAGCTGGTGCGTCCCAGCAGTCAGGGGGAAAAGTTTTTTTCGCGAAATACAGTAGCCCGTCCGGTGGGTCCCAGTTGTCAGGTGGAGGAATCATTATTTTCCGCGTAATAAGGAGGCACTTCCTTGCTGCGGCCGTGGACCTAGCTGTCAGCCTCTCCACATACAGTCCACGTCCAATGGAAGTCGTTCCTTGACCACGTTGACCACACCGGCCGAGAGCACCAGGGCGGTGGACGACGGCGAGGCCTTGGAAGGGGACGACGGGCAGCCGGGGAAGACGCTGCAGTGGAAGCCCGCGCGGATAGGAGTACGAGGGTTCACTGGTTCGGCAGCGGTGTGAGGCTACCGTCGCCGCAGGGCCTGGCCAGCGGTGGGAATAGTAGGGGGCGGTGAGGCCTCCGCGGTAGCACAATCGGCCACAGGAGGCAGGATTATGCGACACGACCGGCGCTACTTTGGGCGGCTGGAGCAAGAAGACCAGAGGTTGAAGAAGCACTACGGCCGTTGGATGGACATCCTACGGTCACTAGAGCAAGAATCATTCATATTGACTAAAGTTGACAAAGGCCCCCGTCCCAGTCAACTTAGTAGGCCCACAAGTCAGCCTCCCACAAAGGTGGGTCCCAGCTAGCAGGGGGAGTATTCTTTTTTTTGTGCGTAATAAGGAGGCAATTCCGGTGGGTCCGAGCTGACAGCGGGGGGAACGTTTTTTTCGCGAAATACGCTGGCCTGTCCGGTGGGTCCCAGCAGTCAGGGGGAAACGTTTTTTTCGCGAAATAAGGCCGTCCGTGCGGTGGGTCCCTGCTGTCAGGTGGAGGAATAATTATTTTGCGCATAATAAGGAGGGACTTCCTTGCGGCCGCCTGGACCCAGCTGTCAGCCTCTCCACGTACAGGACTCTTCGGATGGAAGTCGGTCGTTAACCATGTTGACCACGCCGCGCCGAGAGCACCAGGGTAGTGGTCTGGACAACGACGAGGCCTAGGAAGGGTACGATGCGGAGCCGGGGAAGATGCAGCAGTGGAAGCCCGCGCGAAGAGGAGTACGAGGGTTCACTGGTTCGGCTGCGGTGTGAGGCTGCCGTCGCCGCAGAATAATAGGGGGTGTGGGTGAGTAGAGGGATGGCCTGTCCAGCGGTGGGAGTAGTACAGGGCGGTGAGGCCTCCGCAGCATCACAGCCGGCCACGTGAGGCAGGAGCACGCGACACGACCGTCGCTGCTTTGGTCGGCTGGAGAAAGAAGACCAGAGGTTGAAGAAGCACTACGGCCGTTGGATGGACATCGTACGATTACTGCAGCTAGAATCGTTTATATTGATTAAGTTGACAAAGCCCTTGTTACGCGTCAACTTAGTAGGCCCACAGCTCGGATTTGGTAGAGAACATATAGCTTATTTGCGATTTGTAAGAATGTACAACCCATTTTTTAATTCTAATGGAATTTACTACAGCCCATTTACAGTTTGTTAAAAGTACAACCCAACTTCTAGCTAGGACAACGATTAATAATTTCAAACAACCGCTCAAAACAGAATTAAAAAAGATTCCCACATTTTGATGGGATCCGAAATATTTTTATCCAAAATTTCAAGTCAGGTTAAATATAATTTCAAAATAAAGTTGTATTACGTTAAAATCCAACGAAATGTTGCGCGTGCAACAAGTAATGAAATTATAATTTCCAAATTCCAAAAATAATATATTTTTCAAACTAATTACGTGTTTGGTGCATAGTAATTGCCCAGTTATTATAATTACATCCCATTCATTATTTCTTAAAGTCCATTTTCTTGTTAAGCCTAATGGATACCTCCTAGGAAACTTTGCAGCCCAGCGGGGCGGATAACAAGTTGACCCGAATATTGTGTACAACTGTCGGCCCAGTTGCATTGCTGATGTTGAAAAAAAGGGCCTGTGTAGTACAGTACAACCTAACATGGTTACTCAGCCCACATTCAGCGACGCCGGAAAGGCCCAAACAAGGCTTCTGTACAACTTTTTGAAGTCATTGAGCTTAGTTAATAACTTAAGAAAAAAGTTAGATTACAGTGGAACCTAATTAAAAGCTGTCACGAGCAAATAAATAATTCAATGGGTCCCACTGTGTGTGTGTGTGTGTGTGTGTGTGTGTGTGTGTGAGAGAGAGAGAGAGAGAGAGAGAGAGAGAGAGAAGAGAGAGATAGAGAGAGACCCATCGGTCGATGCTCGTAAATACATCTTTTAGCCATATGCATTGCTGATGCTCAGTAAAAACTTATATAGTTGACACAATCATATAGAACATCATAGCACACTGAACTTGCATACAAAAATTTCACGCAGGCGGCACAATCAGGACGGAAGCAGTGGATCGCTACGGGAAGGGCTATGTTGAAACCAACGAAGTCGTACATGATGGTTCATCGTCTTTATTAATGACGCGGAAATATCTTGAATGCTATGCAAAGAAAACAAACAGACAACACAATAAGTTCTGCTAGCACATTAAGTTGACGTACAGCCCTTTCTAAAAAAAGTTCAGGTACAAAATTAGAACAGGTCACAATCAAATGTACTGGCATATCAGTGCTTCAGACCCATAGCTCGGATTTAACTAGTACTATCTAACAAGATTCAATTGTTACCTAAAATTAGAGCACATCCAGGCAGCCAGCCCTGCCTCTTCTCCCAAAGAAGCAGTGGCCTCCGCCGCGCGATGGAGTAGGCCCTGTGCCATCCATCGTTCCGAGCAACAAGGGGAAAGTCTGGCATTGACTCCTGTAATGGACGTCGTCGTCGAACCCTGGCACCAGCGGCGGCGGCAGGACTTCGATTGATAGATTGACCACTTCTTCGACATGCACAAACACTCGATACAGGTACATCCCTAACGTGGTCCGCGGCGGCCTTGGTGGCGAGAATTGTACAACCCCGGTTTCGGCACCGGTATCTCAACACCAATCACCTTCGGTATGGTGGGCGGCTTCTTCATCCATGCCATAACGGTCAGAGCCCAGCTGTCTGGAGGAACAAACATACTTACGAGCTCACCTCCAAGGTCGTTGATAAGCTCGTTCACGGACTCGCTATTCCAAACACGTCGAGGCATGCCGTGGAAGGTAAGCTTTGTTAAAAACTCAAGCTCAGAGGGCACCGAGCCCCATCCTGGGTGCCACCGATCAAAGCTCACCAGCGCGCCAACGCAGGACAAACGCCGGGAAGATTCGAACACACGACTGTAGTCGAAAGTTGTCCGGAACCTGACGAAGAAATCAGCCGGTGGCGGACAGACTTCGATGAGCTAGTCACTTATTTGGATGCCGTGCGCAATGCCAAGAGCTTTGACAAGGTCATCCGGTGAGACGGGAGGCCGGTCGCCGTTGATGGTTACCATCAGCACTTTGCCGGAAAACTGGTCGTCAAGCGCCGCCATGCCGCTGTTGAGCGACAGCACACAGCGATCGAAGGCAAGATGGACCTCAGGATCTCCGGCTCGGAGATCCGTGTTGGCCGGCGACATGATAGTGCGCTTGAGTACAGGCAGTACAGGAGGGGGGAATTGGAGTAGGGATCAAGAATCCAGAGGTGGGGGAGGGGCGGGAGACTGGGGATGAAAATGTAGCATGAATTTCGAGCACGCGCCAATATGCTCTCGGCGCGCAAGCGCACGAAAAAACCGGTTGCGCCCACATGTCGGCCTAAGAGTCGTTAGTATTTATTTTTTGGAGAGCCCGGCCTTTTTTTCAGGATCTTTTGAGAGCCCGGCCTGAGAGTCATAATTGACCTGTTTGGCATTGCGTTACTACTCGCCCCATATTCAACGACACCTCACTGGCCCAAACAAGTGTACATCATCAAAAAGACAGTGAGCTCAAATTATATAACTTGAAAAAAGGAGATATACTCTGAACACTAGAGAATGGTGATGCCCTCATTTAGCCCACCAGTAGTTTGAGACAATAAACAGTTCGAAACAACGATATATACAAAATTCAAACACTGACTAGTTACTACTACTGACATAAACAACAAGACATGATAGTTCATAAGAAGTCTTGCTACACCACCAAAACGCACCCATCTCAGAACGCCGACTCTCGTGATCCGCACGAGAATGACATTCTAAATGTAGCAACTATTACATAGAAAGAGTGACATAGACGAGGATAACCAAATGACAAGGAATATGCATAACAAAAGAAAGAACTACCCATCCAGAACCAGCAGCAAAGACAACAAAATCATTCGAAGAGATGATCCAACACCATCATAATTTGCAGCCCCGCTTCAGCGACCAGTGATCCGGAGACACCAGTACTCCACCCTTTCGATGCAACAGCCAAATTACCTATCAACTTGAAGGCTTGAACCACATCACTCCCTGTCGTAATTGAGACATCCAAGGATCAAAGTTAATCCGGATGCCTTTGTCATTCTCACCTTCTTTGGGTTGCAGGCTGTATCGTTGACAATCAGGGGAGTTTGCTCCCGAACTCCTAGGGCTCGCCGTGTAGACACAGTTTTCAATAGCAAACAGAGCCTCTCTGCCATCAAGGTCCTTGCCAACGGTGATCTCCTGGTTAATCGGATAATTGAGTCCGAGAAACAGAGAGTGTGAACCAAGGCTGTTTACCCACCTCCAACTAAAAAATCCTAAAGGCCCCAACAAGCTGGTATCCTGCTCATAGACGTAACAACCACTGTTCGGATACTCACGTATTACACGGTGCTTGTATACAGTGGGGTTTTTGCAATATAACTTTTCCGGCTCATGTGTCCGAATGATCATCAGTCTTTTGCCATCGTCTGATCGAGCGAGGAACCAGTTGTGCTTCCCTGTTTTTGGCAAAGGTGGTGTGATTACAAAGGGCAGTAACTGTAGGGACACTGCATCATATCAAAAAGGACAGGCATTGTTAATGTAAGATCAGCATTGTTCAGAGAATGAGTAGGATAATGCAAGAAACAGCATTGATATGTCCCTGTTGGAACTGGGAGGAAAATACAGGGAAATGTATACTGGGTTCGAATATATAGAAGTGCCATGCATGGTTATACTCATGTTATGTCGCAATCGATTCTTCACAAGAAACTACCATGTCATGCATGTTATGTAATCATGTTCTGTCCTCACAAACAAATTCTTCAAGGTAACTAATAGACCATGCATTGTTATATACTCGTGTTCTGTGGGAATTTTTTTTGTGAGGATATTATTCTAGCCATTGATTGCTGAAGGGAGAATATAGGTGTGTACACATGGTAAGCATTGCAGGATTTCACTACTTCCAAATATAGAGTTCTCCATATGCACATTTACTTCCCTAATGTATGGTTAGATGAAACCAACAGTGTGGTGCATGTTTTTACATCATGAAAATGAGGAAACTAACATGTCCGTTGATACACGATCATATTTAGTAGTAGTATATAGATTACTGTAAAATAAGGATAATATCCATATATTCCTAACCGTTTGATTATTCAGGGTACAAATTGGCTGTAATGACATGGTCACAATCGCATGAATTAACTCATTCCAAATATTGCTGATTTACGGCGTCTCTAATATATTGCCATAGTTCTACTCAAATTATGCTCAAACAGGGATATGCCAATCATCACAAAAAGTTCAAACAGTGTCATGGCATCATCATTAACATGAGATGGAAACAACTTACACGCGCCGTCCCAGCAATACGTGGTGCCATCTGCTTTGTCGATCGCGTAGATGATGCCATTGTGTTTAATAACATCACAGAAGTGTGTATCAGCTTTGACGATGATCCACTGTGAGACGAGTTGTCTCCAGCTAAAGAAGGCACCGGCGTAAAGATAGGCCAGTCCGCGGTCGAACAAGGCAATTAGCTTGAAGTCTGCATAATTCGCATGTCGTGTGGGCACTTGGCAGATTACAATCTTCTGCAAAACAAGGTCCGTCCAACTGATATAGTAATCTAGATGACTTGGACCGCGATGGTAATACTCTATATAATCCAACGGAGGAAGGATACGAGCACCAACTTTTTACCGTCTTCTCTGAAGGCAGCCATCCAGTGGGAGTTCATGCATGCCGACCTAGTACATACCTGCCAAGAAGTTTCGGGCGATGATGATCGGATCGATGTCGAGGGAAATGATGTACGGCGACACACTACGTACCTGCAAAGAAGTTTCGGCTAATGGAGATCGGATTGAAGTCGAGGGGCATCATGCACGCCTCCGTATCATGGTGAGCCAATCTCGCAAGAGCAGATAGCAGCAAGCAGGGTACTTGAAAAGCTTAGGCCTCGCTTCGACGATGGTCGTGTGCATGTCCCTCGAGCATGCAGCCAGCCACAGGGCGGTCAACATATCCATACACGAACAACAGAGGTCGAGGATGTCACTTGGGAGATTGCTCCAATCGCGGCTCATATGGATGCGGCGCGGGTCGCGTTCGCCCATGGTGGAGTTTGGAAGGGGCTTGATTTACGGGGGAGAAGGATGTCGGTGCTGGAGCGGCTAGCGAGGGAATAGTGGTACTGGGGGAGGTGAGTGAGGCGACGGTACACGGGGGCACAATGATATGGAGACGGAGACGGAGACGGAGACGGAGACGGAGATGGAGATGGAGTGGTGCTATTGGAGCGGAGAGGGAGACGAGGCGAGGCGCCAATGTGCCGTACAGCAGCGGTGACAGACTGCACAGTGCATAGGGTGAGGCTGACTTTGGTAACCCGAACACGCCGCCTCGCCTGGACTAGTGTCAGGCGCAGGGTGTTGTCACTTCACTGTGAGGACCGGATGAATAGTATTTTGACCATCAAGTGTACCACAGTTGTACTACTACTACTACTAGTAGGAACATGAGTACTCCAGTATTGTATAGCGGAAATAGGTCTCCCATGCTAGCATGCCTGTTCACTTCATCATTCAGGTATCATCCATATTGCGAGCAGAACCAAATTATCGTGCATGCCCAATCAACGCCCTGCCGCGATGCATGCAGTGGTCGTTCTGGTGCATCAAGGACGGCATGCAGATCGTTCCACACTTGAGAAGAGGAAAAATGGAAAGGTAGAACGCGGCAGCAGAGGAAGAGAACGCTGGCTAACGAGGCTGGGAGGGGATCGAGCAGGAAGTTAATGCTCCACGCCTAAAGGTTTTGGGAAAACCTGATTTTCATAAGGTGACTTATACTCACCTAAACGGAGGGAGTATTCCTTAACCAGAGAATGTTGTGTCTCCCACTAACGCGCTAAAAAAAGCTACGACACATTTTTTTTATCTGTTTGCATAGGTCCCACCTATCAGGAAGGATGGGTACGTACACGAAAAGGTACGACTCCTCAGTCTACCCGCATAGCCTTTTCGTTTTGTCTACCTAGCCATCTAATCAACTACCTGCACGCCACTTCTCCCATTTACTTCTCCATCGGGAACCGATTCGCCTCGGCTTCTTCACATCCCCTTCGTCTTCATTTGCATCCAAACCCCAATGTGTTCACATTGTTTTAACCTCTTTAAATAATCATCTACTACTTCAGTTAGACTAGCCATCTAATCCTAATTCTCCAAACCATAGCCCTCCATTCCAGCGGTTCCAAATTGCGAAAGAGATCGAGATGCAGGTTTTTAGCGTCCAACATGTCCTCGTCAAAGGCTCGGTGCGCATAGTTGCCACCGTCACCATCCACCCAAGGGTTGTTCGGCAGTGGATCAACAATGTATACAACTCCCGCAAAAAGGTAGAGACGAGGGTCATCGGTCTCGACGCAGAGTACACGGAGCGTGCCCCTGGGAAGATCCAGCACGCCGCCATCCTTCAGCTGTACCTCGAAGATGATGTTTTGGTGTACCGCATCATACACTCGCCCTCCATCGAGGGGGACAAACAGAAGCTGGAGCCGTACAACTTTGATTTGAAAAGCATCTCTGACCAACAAACCAGAATCAAAATTCCTGTAGAAGATTGTGCTAAACAGACACCATCCCTATTCGACGTAGAAAATTTTATGCTCGGTACAAATCTTCAAAAGGGTGACGAGATGGTGGCATTAAGGTCGTCTGGATGGGAGAATTATCCCTTGATGTACGAGCGGATAAAATATGCTGCCCTCGATGCCCGTGTGAGTTTCGAGATAGCTGCAAGGTCCAAAGAGCTTGTTGCGAAGCCGTCTCCCACAGAGAATTAGAACAAGAAGAAGAAGAAGAAGAAGAAGAAGAAGAAGAAGAAGAAGAAGAAGAAGAAGAAGAAGAAGAAGAAGAAGAAGAAGAAGAAAACGCTGCACCAGCAGGAGGGCATTATGGATGGATGAACTATTTTCTCTCTTGTAAAAAAAATTATTCCCTCTCGGTGTATATTGATATAGATGGACTATTTCGGTGGTGTGCATGTCTTTCGAACAGAGTAGTAGCGTGGGTCCGCTTGATGTCGGGGAAGCTGATCGTGACCCACGAACACCTATGGGACCTAGCGGACCGGGTCCCTTTTGGTTCGGAGGGGGACGGAGATTGCACGAAGAGCAGATCGAGGCGATGCACACGAGCAGTTTACCCAGCTTCGGAGCTCTCCGTAGAGATAATACTCCTACTGCTGCTTAGTTGATTGTATTGTGTTCTTGCTAGGGAGCAATGGGAGCTACAAAACCTAGCTTGAGTGAGTGTAGTCTCGAATGAGTCGAATGAACCGAACCGAATCTAACCCTTTCTACGTTGCACACGGGCCTCCTTTTATAGGCTCAAGGGGTCACCGACAGGTGGCAACGTAGATGAGGGTACAAATGGAAAAACAGTAGTTGGTGCACCGACTTGTACAGTGTACAGTGCTCTATACCTAACTCTGACGGCAAGGGACAAGATCAATAAATGCCCGTCCCTGTCGCCTAAACAATGCAACAGGGACCGTCAAGTGCACCACCGTTTTCCACGATGGTAAGCTTGTCAGCGCCGCTTATCGCTGCTCCCCGCTGGCTGCACAGCCTCTTGACACGCACGCCTGGAATCGCCCCATGGCGACACGTTGGTGGATGAGCTGGAGCGCAGATGAAGAGAGGTTGCCTGCCGCGGCAAGCACCTTGCCGCGGCTGAATCCTTGTCGCGCTCGGGAGCTTTTCGCTCACCAAGCCTTCCCGGCAAGCTTCTCTTGCCGGGGTCTTGTTTCCTTCGTGCCTTGAGTGGCCTTCCCGGCAAGCTCCTCTTGCCGGGGCCTTGAATATTTCGTTCTTGAATGGCTCCAAAGGAGCCACGGAGGACCTTGGCGGTCACTAGGCAAGCCCTGCCGCGGGGTGCTGCGACTGCCCGTGCACGAGTTCGGGATACTAGGGTACCCCTACTCTAGTACACCGACACTTGACTATAAGGAACTATTTATCCGCATATATAGCTTTCTCTGCTACTCCTTCTAGTGATCGGTATGTAGTGCATGTGTCCGTAGACATGACAACTTGTCCATGGAAGTTCAACTACGGTGACCATCACGTATCTCCAACCCACGGCACCACGCCCCCCAACGTGCGCCTCACCCCTCTTGGCCCCACCGCACCTCTGCCTTTGTGTGCATGACATGTGGGCCACCTAAAATGCGGCGAGCATCAAGTTTCTACCACAGCCACCCGCGATTCCCACGACGCCGCTCGAACCCATGAAACCACACGTCCCTCGACCTGCGGCTCATCCCTCTTGGCCCCACTGCCCCTCTGCCTTCGAGGGCATTACATGTGGACCAGTCACCTATCGGGTCCACATGTTATTGACTCAAAGGTAGGTGTAGAAAGGCGCTGAAGCTCAGTCCCGGCGGCCCTAAGAGGGAAATGTAACTCCTGCGCCAGGGCTTGTGTTGCTCCCGCAGCACGAACTCGTGCCAAACTCGAGATTTGTTTCTTTACTATACATGCACGCAATGATTTAATGGACATTGTACTCTCAACATGTGATGGGGAGCTCTAAATTTGAATTTGAAACTTATAAAACGAAAAGATTCAAAACAAATAAACTGGGAGAGAGGGAGTATATCGTAGGATGTGTCCCATACAAAATAAGTCCCCTGGTTTCTCACCGCGAAGATGCGGTTAGAAAGGAGGACAACATCTTCCTACTCGTACGGCAACAAATCGGCCACAGACAGCATGGTCCGCCTTTGATCGCCATGTGCAAGGTTCGTGCTATCTTATTCAATCTCACCGTGGTTCCATCGTACCAATTCATGTGGTGGCCTGTTGCATGGCTGATCCCAATGTTGGATAAAGGTTCTACGGGAACGGTGTCACCGTTGTAAATGTTGTGCAAATTGATGTTGGGTACCCTCCCGTACATATGCAAGCCAATCTCCACTCGCACCGAGCCTAGCCTGTGAAACAGTGGGCAGGGGGAGAATTAGGAAATGGACACGGAAGTAGTCTTTAGAATGCATTTACTATGTGATCAAACTCATCTTACCTGCTCATCGGAGGAAATCCGAGTGCCCCTCAACGTCGGCATCTCAAGGGGCGTCAACTTGCAACTACGGCCACGCCGCGCTGGAGAGACCCCCAAGGAAACATCCTCGTGCGTTCCACGGAACATCAAGATGCATTTGTATGAGTAGTTTATCTTGTGAGAGAAACGGAGGAATGAGGGAAGGCCTCTAGATATAGAGATGGACACTACTACTACCAATGTGCTGGCCCGTGCGTTGCAATGGATCCAAACTAGTAGAATAATACTTGTTCACGTGCTTGAAATATAAACACTCTAGTTTTGATATACATGTGTCAGCAAACACGACAGCTTGTCCATGGAAGTTGAACCACGGCGACCATCATGTTTCTTGTTTCTACCACTTCCACACCCACACGCGATTCCCACGACACTGCTCCAACCCACGGCACGACGTCCCCCGACGTCGACATGGATCCTCTGACATGGCTATCACTACCTTGCCCTGCCTTTTCTTCGCTGACAGGTGGGACCCATGCTTATGGGTCCCACATGCCAGTGACAGAATGGTAGGATTGTTCGTGCCCCTCATCCCTCTCGGCCCCACTGCTCCTCTACCTTTGTTTGCATGACATGGGGGCCAGCTGAACTGCGGCGACCATCAACTTTCTACCACAAACACACCTGATTGGACGCGGTTTGCCTGCTCCGCTGCTGTGCTTTGATCCGTACTGCCGCACCATCAAATTTTCATCCAGCGGTCGTGACACATTTCGTCCTGGGCATCAATCCTCAGCTGGAGTACTTATGTACTACAGGTAGTACCCGCCGGTGTGGCCATCTACGCATCGTAACGCCCTGACGCCCAGCTGTGGCACCCTCACCACCTTCATGCCACCACCGGCCGGTTCATCTCGAACGAGTGAGTCGCGAACCACGCCACCACCATGAGAATGACATGTGGGCCAGCCGCATTTAAGGTCCGCATGTCATTGACTCATAGGCCGGGCACTAAGCCACTGAAGTTCGGTCCTGTGGGCCCCGAGAGGGAAATGTAACTCCTGCGGCAGGCCTTGTGGTGCACCCGCAGTACGAGCTCGTGCCAAAACTGGAATTTGTTTCTTACTACTACCAACTAGTACTAGTAATGTACATGTGCATTCCACGCATGAGATTCTGGTGGTTTGTGCATTATGCTTCTACATGTGGAGTTTTCTGGATTCTAACATGTGGCAAAATCTGGTGGAATGTAAGGTTAGGCAAGTTTGATTAACGTGAGTGTTTGGTTCAAGCCACACCTTAGGCAAGCCACACTAAGGCCCCACATGACATACACACAAAAAATGTGGCAAGATTCCCTTAGGCTTGCCAACTTGTGGCTCTCATTTTGAATAACTAATAACTTTGCCTAAGCTTAGTTGTGGCAAAGTTAGTCATGAATTAAGTTCAACCATGGAGTCTTCTAGATTATACGTGTGGCAGAATCTAGTGGATGATATCCAACGGCCAGTAGTGCTCTGATTTGCCATCTTTGTACCGTCGGATTGGCTTCATCCAACGACCAACTTTCAAAGTTATTCACACACTATATAGGGGGTATAGATATAGATGTGCTGGTCCGTTGCACTGGATCCAAAGTATATCTATTTAGTGGAGTGCACTCTAAACACATTATCTATTTATTTTTCTCTAACCTTTCGTAGCCATGCAACCAAGCCACATAAGCTTCGTGAGTGCCCCCCACATCATATTATTCATACTACGTTGATTGAAAAAAAGATAAATCACCCAAAACAAGATCTTCCCATTTTTTGTTCCTACGATGTTGTGCCGTGCACGTATCTACTAGTTGTATAGTGGTAGTACTAGTAATATAGTATTAGGAGTACAAACTTGGTACTAGTAGGAGTAATACTAGTACGGAATGCTCCTACTCTATCAACGAGCCCCGTCTCACACAAATTTTCTTGACTTCCGTGCTACAGCTAAATCTTCCCATTGTTTCTGTTTTCCAACCCGGCGGCGGGTGGGGTGTCGGTTTGCTCAACGGCGGTTCCACATGAAAGTGAAAATGCTAGGCAACACGGCTTCCCTAAGCTATGTGTCGTGCCGGACGGGCCGTGTTGTACTCCCGATTCCCGGGCGTGTGGGGGTGCGACGTGAACGCGGCATGCCTTTTCCTTTTACTAGCAATGTGCCCGTGCATTGCGACGGATCCAAAGTAGTAGAATAGTAGTATTTGTTCACAAACTTGAAATAAATCACTATTGTTTTGATATACTCCTAATATATTACTCCCTTCGTACCTAAATATTTGTCTTTTTTGAGATTTCAAATGGATTATCACATACGGATTATATAGACATATTCTAGTGTTTCTAGCAAGATGCCCGCGTGTTGCATGAAGTTGATGGAAAAGGTAAGCACAACTTATAAATTGACGGATGGAGTACTAGTTACAGTGATGCATATAATTAAGCAAAGGGATTGCACATGTCGGTATTGACTGGAACGAGAATGCAACCGCACAATAAGAATTAAAGCCACGATGATGCGATCGCAGTGGTGGTTACAGAAGGAAAGAAGAAAGATGGATCGAGTTGTGATCAGATCGAGTTGTCACCCTTCTGCTGTCATTGTTGGGGGGGGGAGGGAGAGAAAGACGTATCGAGAGTGTGCACGGTAGGCACAGAGGCACAACTGGTGTGTGTTTGTGTGTGTGTGTGTGTGTGTGTTTGAAAGAGGAGTAGATAGATTATTATCAAGATCGATGTGCGACCCTACTCCTTCGGTGCCAGGTAGTGTGTGTGTGTGTGTGTGTATGTTTGAGAGAGAATCCAGTCGATAGATTAGTATGAAGATCGAGGTGTCACCCTACTCCTTCGGTGCCGGGTAGTGTGTGTGTGCATGTTTGAGAGAGAAGCCAGTCAATAGATTAGTATCAAGATCGAGGTGTCACCCTACTCCTTCGGTGTTGGGAAGTGTGGGTGTCTGGGGTGGGCAGTGACACTCACATATCTCTACTTCTTATAAAAAACAGAGTTGGTGATGATGGTGTTCCTGCCATCTTGCAATATAGGCCATCGGATTTATATCCGACGGACGGGAAGGAAAATATGGCAATTTTGCAAAAAGATACCCACACCCCTCTCCGCATTTGCAAATAAGGCATTCCCTCGTTCATCCTTTTCTCCCACAAGATAAACTTCTCATATAAATGCATCTTGAGGTTCCGTGCAACGCATGGGAATCTTGCTAGTAGGGAGAAGGAGTTTGTGTGACACATATCTAGCTATATTAAGGGATAGGTAGATAGCATATGTGTGAGAGACATTATTATACTTTGAGACATTAGTGGCTGTGGGTGGGCGGAATTGAAGGGGTGGGCGTATTAGACATAGAGAGCATGTGTGTTTCTGTGTGAAATACTTGTAGGACGGTGTAGAAAGACGAATTTAACCCTGACGGAGGGAGAGAATTACATGAAGTGCGCGTGTGTGATTCCGATGCCCACAGGGAAATGAGATATGTATCCGATGCACAATTCATTCACGTATCACTATCTAGCGATCATGGACGTGGATTGCTTGAACATAAGTCAATATCTACTTCGTATCGTGGCCAAAGGTACAATATCGATTCAACGCTATAAAGATTGGACACTCACATATCACATTTTTTTCTATTTAAATAAACCTTTTCAGTTGTGCATGCCAAAGTTACAGTGATGTTTCTTCAAACAACCAATGTAGCTATCATGTACATGCACCATTGTTACTCTTGCATTCATATTCATTAGTCTTGGATGATTTAAGTTTCTATTTTGAAGTAATATATGTAGTATTCATATATGAATTCAACGGGTACGCAATTTATGAAATGGAGGCTATGTAATCATATGAGGTAACACTTTTAAGTAGTTAACTACAATATCCATTTCTTATTGTGCGCCTCTACACTAACACGTCAATGCATTATGTTTAAAGTAAATGACCAATGGCACTAAATTATCTATTTACATGAGAAATATATAGGCTGAGCATTTGATCCCTTTTTTTGTGAACGCGCCACTACACCCGTACGATTGGCCGCGCCCGTGTGAACGTCCAAGTTATCGGCGCATCATCCCGAGTTATTGTCTTTTTTTCTGGGGTGGACTTCACACCAGTTATTAACTGCTGATGCGTGCCCCGTGTACACAGTCTAGCATGACCTTCCCGCAATCACGGTCCAAAATTAGTTGAAACTGGATACGAACGATCTCGCGGGCGGCAAAATCTCCCGCCTCCTTCTAAAATTTCCGCCACCTTAGTTTTTAGCATGCGAAATCCCCCTTTTGTCCTTGGTGCACAGAAACGAACAGTTACAATACCGCCCTCATCTACATGATAGGTCGGGGCTGCTTTGGTAACTTCCGGTTCCCCCCACTACAACGACACCCCCATCCCCCCCCTCCCGCAAAAACGACTAACACCACAGCACCAGAGAATCTTACATCACACCGTCCGTACTTCATCGCCCTTTCTGCCCTCCCTTCTCGAAACCCTAGACTGCTCATCCACTGGCGTACCATAGCCCATTCACTGCCAGCGGCGTCCACCTCGCCGGATCTGCTTCTGCGGTCGCATCTACCCATCCCACCTCGCCTAGAAACAAGTAGACTGCTCATCCACCACTGTACCACAACCCATTCAGTGTCGGCCTTGTCCACGGCGCCGGATCTACTTCGCCGGTACTCTCGTCAACCGCCGTGCATCTGCAGCGGCTCATTCGTACTCCCCACCGGAGACGCTTCGTCCACACCCCCCAAAGCCACCCCACCGACGCCCGCGTCGACGGCCTCTGATCCTCTTCGCCGACACCTTCCTCAACCCTACCGGAGCCGCTTCGCCGACACCTTCCTCAACCCTACCGGAGCCGCTTCGCCGACACCATCATCAACCCTATCGGAGTAGCTTCGCCTATGCCATTCTCAACCCTATCGGGGCCGCTTTGCCAACTCACAAGTCCACGGCCTCAGATCCGCTTCCTCGCACCCTCATCCAACCTACCGGAGCAGCTTCTGACGCCCCATCCACGGTCGCAGATCCGCATCATCGACACCACCCTTAACCCAACCACCGGAGCAGCTTCTGACGCCCCGTCCACGGCCGCAGAACCGCGTCGTCGACACCATCCTTAACCCAACCACCGGAGCAGCTTCTGATGCCCCGTCCACGGCCGCAGATCCGCGTCGTTGACACCATCCTTAACCCAACCACCGGAGCAGCTTCACCTACGCCCTCGTCCACGGCCACAGATCCGCTTCGCCCACACCATATTTCACCCTACCGAGCCGCTCCACAAACACCCTACTCGACGGTTCTAGATCTCCTTACGGACCTCGACAGCCAAAGACAGCGTCATCACCCTCGACGCGTTTCTAACCTGATTCCCACTGCTCGAGAGATGCCAAGCACCCGCCATGCCTAGGTACTTGTCACCTTTAAACCCGCCCAACATCACCGCCGATGTACTTCAAATATACTAATCGGTCATTGTTACTGTTATGCGGTGGCAAAACTACAAGGACGATGTTTCTTCCGGATCTAACAGCTTGGCCAACCAAGATCCTGGACTGAGGCATTGCTATGATCTTGTAAGCGTCTCTCTCTCTTGTATTGTTCTCAGGCTGCCGCCGTGTGCTTTGCTAGGATTTTGACCAAGAATCCCTTTGTGCGCATAATGATTTCTACCATCGGCTGCTAAATTAGATATGTAGATGTCATACATGATACTACCTCGCACTCCGCTCCTAAATATAAGTCTTTCTAGAGATTCCACTATAGGCTACATACGGAGCAAAATGAGTGGATCTACACTCGAAAATGCATTTATATACATCTGTATGTGGTCCATACTGGAATCTCTACAAAGACATATATTTAGGAACATGGGAAGTACATTACACAAAATCGTAGGTGGCATGTAGGAATTCCAGTGCACTACATTGGGCTCCCTTAAAGTGCCTGCTAGTCCAGCATACAGAGGCACGGCTAGTTTATGGTACGCACACAATCGTTAATTGGTGGTTTAAATATGCGCAAGGGATATTCAATGTAGTATCATGTAGAGATGTCAGAAATTAGCCGTGTCAACTTGCAGATAGGGTTACACAATGAAAAAGTACAAGATGTATGTGGCAATTTCATGGAACATCGCAAAAAAAGGAGAGGCAGCGGTGAGCCTATACAGTGTGCTATGGTACGTCACTCCTCCATTGCAATCATCGTGACATGTTATTTGTATGCTACTTCTATTAGCCAAGTTTCTTAGGGACAGTTATTACGAGTTATCCTAAGAAAATAAGCACCTGTGAATATAAGCTCCATGTAATAAGCCAACCAGTTCTTTCATTACGTTTTCAGCTTATCTTTGGTATGATCAGTGGAAAGTCTAGATTGCATTATATATTTTTCATTTTGCTGCCCATATGGAAATTAATTTGACTTGCAAACATCACAAATCGAACCCAGTGCAATAATTAATATGATAGGAAAACAGACCATCACTATTTTCTCAAAATGCAAATACAAAGATACCATCTACTTGGCACAATCTACTTTGGCCAATGTTTTCCATAGACATCACATTGCCTAATTTAAACGAAGAACACATGACCCACATTTAAATGAAGAAAAATTATTTATTGAAATTCGATGGTCCAAGTGGCTGGTTATTATCATATAGCAGCAGCACCTTAAAGCATCATATAGCAGCAGCAGCTCATAGCAACTCATCATACAGCAGCAGCAATCTGCAATTCATCATATACCAGCAGAAGCTCATAGCAATTCATCATATAGCAGCAGCAGGTGCAGCTCATAGCAATTCATCATATAGCAGCAGCAGGAGCAGCTCATAGCAATTCATCATATAGCAGCAGCAGGAGCATCTTGTAGCAACTCATCATATAGCAGCATCAGCTCATAGCAATTCATCATATAGCAGCAGCAGCAGCAGCTCATACCAACTCATCATACAGCAGCAGCAGCTCATAGCAATTCATCATATAGCAGCAGCAGGAGCAGCTCATAGCAATGCATCATATAGCAGCAGCAGAAGCAGCTCATAGCAATTCATCGTATAGTGGATCAGAATGAAAATTTGGCAAAAAAATCAGAGGAGATCCTCACCTTGTTGGATGAGCTCATCCTTCAACAACACCTCAAGGCCATGGCCTGGGAGGAGGGGAGGGGGAATAAGGTGCCTTCTGCCGCAGTGTGGCATTAGCCGTAGTTGTGCAACGCCCACCGGAGTAGTGCCTTGGACGAACCACGGTGGAGCAGCTGCTGGAGACCATGAGAATGAGGGGCGGCGCCAGAGGGAGGAGCAGCCAGGGAGATTTTCCCCTACCCGCCGGCCATGTAGCCTAGCTGGACATAGCATCATCGAGGACCAGGCCAAATGGGTCCAGTGGCAACGGCTCGCTGGAGGAACCCTAGTGCTACAGGCAGGGGATCGAGGTAGAGGGAAAGGGGAGAGGAGATGCAAGCGGGCAGGGCAATGAATGCTTGCGTGTTTGTTTTTACTTGAGGGTGAGGTGTGACACGGGCGTCAGCAGTTGCATTTTGAGTGTAATATAGGAAGACAATAGAGTCATTTCACTATTCCCCTTCCCTTCAATTTTTAGTGAGGTTCTACCCGAAACACCCCCCTCCAAAGCGAAATTAGTTAAGCCCAAGCCCATAACTCAAAAATGACTTCTTTACAACTTTTATGGCTTATTTTGACAATATGCCCTGAAAAGGCGGAATCGAACTGGCCCTTAACCTGCAATTCAATTGTGCGTGCAATGATGAATCACTCCTGCCTGCTATCTGTACATTTAGGCATCATCATACATGGCATAACCTAATGCATGTGCTTTCCATTGTAGAATCTGGAATATGCAATGTTTATGTTAGTTCATACGTTGCACATGATGTTTAAATGGCCCTTAAATCTGGTCAGTCAAGTGATGGTCTTTAAGCCTCCTTCTTTGCTTCTTTTCTTGATATGTAAGATTTGCTCACACATATGTTCAATTGCTTGTTTGCATCAGCCAGCCATACTAGGACTGTTTGCTTTGATTATTTGTTGTTCTTGACCTAACACTCTAAGGGCTACTGTAGTGGGGCCTTGTCTAACTCATAGGTGACTTAAAGGTTTGGCTGTACACTACAGTAGGCTCTCCAAGAGTACCTGGAGATCCAGTTCGAAGGTATGCCTAGTTTTTACATAGTGCCGACATAGTAAATGCTCATTTCATTGTGTGCAAGTGTAAGAGATGCAGCATGTTTCATTATGTGGTGTTGTTTTTTTATAATATCATCCTTTTGTGTTCACAGACTGGAAAGTATGCATATTTATCTTACAAGGAGACGAGTAACTAGTTTGTGTCACCTTGCAGAGGGGGTGCAATGAAGATAAGATTGAGGATTTCCAAGTACAAGATGTTAGGAAGGGGCCTTGCAAGAGAAGTAGGAGCTGCGCTGAGCCTCTTCAACCTGCTAAGGTAAGTCACTGTATGCAACTCAACAGTTCAATTCCTTGTTTATTTCAGGCATAGTTAATTTACTCTTTTCAATAGCTTTATTTGTCCTCAGTTAATGAGATGCCCAAATAATCATGCCTGACGTTCGGTACTTGTATCACTATTAGTTGACATAATTAAAGGCCTTACCGTTTAATTACTCTGCCGAAGTGTGCCTGAAGCTTTGAAGTCTATTAACCAACTATTATTGCATGAGGCTCACAATCTAGTTTATACTACGCTAATGATTGCATAGTTTTTCCTACTGTAGTATGTTTGTATGGAACCCTCTGCTGTTCATTATGCTCCCTAAGACTTGAATTGAGGTACAGAATGGCCAACTGCTTGCTTACTTATACACAACGTGCTGTCTAAATTTGTAACTTGTCTATGTTTTCGATTGGGCCCCAACATCATGCTCCTCTGGTGAGCTAAGAGGGATTTCTATATGCAGGCTGCACAGACTATCTATTTTATGATTTTTAAAATATCACCTACTTATGCTTCATGACGTGTAACATTTTTTTGTGAAAGTGACGTGTATCATTATTGTTAGTCCTATTTTGCCATGTAGTACAAAATAGTTTCTTGTTCGCTTCACTGTTGTAACTACATTTTTGCCCTAGACATGTGTACTTACAGAAACATTTCAGGATGAAGTGACATCAACACAAAAATTTGCGAGCAGTGCGGCATGGCCGTTACCGAATGATTATGGATTGGAATTGGAATGTGTTGATGTTCTCGAGCATCAACTAGAGGTGGCAAGACAACGTGTACATGATTGTCAACGTATAATCAACAAGTTGAGACTGGACATGCAGGTATTAGATGCATGAGTCAAAAAAATGAAACAAGACACCGAGGTAACCATGAAGGAATAGGAGATTTTGCAGACTGAAATTTGTGATATCTGAATCCGGCCAATCCTATTTTCTGAAGAGATTATAGTTTAAATGGAGTTAAGTTGATGCGCGTCCTTGATGTATGAGCTGTATTTGGCCAGTGTATGTAATTTGCTGTTTGTGTATGCTTTATTATCACCTATGCCGAACCATAATGCCCAGTGGGTATAATCGGTTGTAATTTCTTTATTGTATAGTGTAGGATTATTCTACCTTTCTATGCCTTGATCTCTTTGTTGAATAGTGTATGCTTTTTAGAGGTGATAGTATTGAGTAGGATAATTCTTTGAATATGCTATATCGTTCAAACGGGGGCCAACTCACCCGACCATGGCCCTTCACGGGCCGTCGGATCCATGGGCCTTCTATGTCTTGTAGGATCCATGCGCCTTCTACGTCTCGTAGGATCCATGGGCCTTCTACGTCTCGTAGGATCCATGGGCCTTCTACGGCCTCGTAGGATCCATGGGCCTTCTACGTCACGTAGGATCCATGGGCCGCCGATTCATTTATGGGTCTTGTACGGGCCTTTAATGGGACGTAGACGGGCCTATAATGGAAATCGTACGTTTTATGGGCTGACCATAACGGGCCGTTAATAAGCCGTATTTGGTGATGCTATGAAAATGGCCCAACAGACTAACGGACCACAAACGGGCCGACTGTAACGACGGGCTGAATTTGGCTCACAAGCAGAAAATGACAGTAACGGGCCGTAAGTAACCGAATGCTGCAAATGAGCCCAAGAATAAATGGGCCCTCAGAAGGCCGAAAGTTAACTTGGGCTGGAAACGGCCCAACGGAATAACGGCCCGTTAATGGGTATAAAGTAATACATTGTTCAATACGGGCCAGTTTCAGCACGGGCCACTAATGGGCCAAGAGTTACAAAGGGCCTCATATGGGCCGAAAGACGTCATGGGCCATAGATGGGCCAGAAGTAAGAACGGCCTGGAATCATATTGGATGGCCCAGATGACCCTACTGGGCCTAATTTGCATAGGGCGTAACGGTGTCTTCTGTCCAGTGAGTGGATGACATCTGTCCCAATGATGAGCCGACACGTGGTTCCTCCATCCAATGATGATTTTAAATGTGGAAAATCCCCATTGGTCGGGGCTGTTAACGGGTTATCGGATGCAAAACCCGACCCGATATCTTAACGGTGTTCCGTTACGGTGGATGCCACGTGTCGGTCACCCTTGACGAAAGCACTTCTGTGACGCGCGATTTATCGTCATGGAAGTGGAGACTTCCGTGATGATAATTTTGGTAATGTCATGGAACACTTCTGCGACAGCACATGTATGACTATCTTGATTCTGTCATAAAATTATCATGGATGTACATGCATGACAAAAAACGCGACTTACTGTGACAAACACATATCATCACAGAAGTGTATTTTTTTGTAGTGTATGTCTTCTATTTCAGAGGGTGCTATATCATTCATAATGTCTTGATATAAGGTAAAGGGAATAGCACTCGTGCTAGCACCTAGGTCGCATAAACCATGATAAACAGTGATCTCATATTTTAACTGAGACAACGGGCATGCCAACAACATGTCTATGTTTACCCTTTTTTATCGGGTTTGGCAATTCTAGCAGCTTCATCACAGAAGTAAATAACATGCCCATCTATATTTTCTTCTAGGAGATCCTTAACCATAGGAACACTAGGTTCTACTTTGATTTGTTCATCAGGTTTAGGTGTTCTAATATAACTTTTCTTGACCACAATTGAAAATTTAGCATGTTACTTCATCCTAACAGGGAAAGGTGGTTTCTCAATATAAGCAGTAGGAACAACTGGATCAACATTATAAATAATAGTTTGCTCTTTAGCTAGTACCGGTTCTTTAGTTTCTTCTTTAATAGGTGGGTGATATTTAAACCACTTCTCCTTAGGGAGATCAACATGAGTAGCAAAAGATTCACAATAGGAGGCTACTATATTAGAGTCAAGTCCGTATTTAGTGCTAAACTTTCAAAAAGCATCGGTATTCATAAAAAATTTAACACAATCAGACTTAAGCTTAATACCCGACTCCTTACCTTCGTCGACTTCCAAATCTTCAGAGTTGCGTTCATTTCTTTCTAAGGGATCCCAGCGAATTTAATAGTCTTCTTCATAAAACAACTAGCACAAGAAGTATCAAGCATGGATCGATCATTATGAGAAAGCCGAGCATAAAAGTTCTCGATAATAATTTCTCTTGAGAGCTCATGATTGGGGCATGAATATAACATTGACTTAAGCCTCCCGCAAGCTAGAGTGATACTTTCTCCTTCACGAGGCCAACAATTATATATATAATTCCGATCACGATGAACTAGATGCATAGGATATTTTTTTTGGTGAAACTTCAATTTCAATCGATTCCAGTTCCAACATCCAATATCATCGCATAGCCTATACCATGCCAATGCTTTTCCCTTCAAAGATAAAGGGAAAACCTTCTTCTTAACTTCATCTCCGGGTAAACCTGCAAGCTTAAACAAGCCACAAATTTCTTCCACATATATCAAGTGCATATCAGGATGTTCGGTTCCATCTCCTACATAAGGATTAGCTAGTAGTTGTTCTATCATACCCGAAGGAATTTCATATTCAATATTTTCAGTAGGTGCAGTAGGTTGAGGAGTGACTAATTATGGTTCCGCTCGAGGTGAAGATACCCCGAACAAACCCCTCAAAGGATTGTTCTCCATAGTAGCAAGTGACAATAAATTTCAGCACGTAGTAATAATTTTTCCTTAGCAATTTCCACTTACCAAGAGTGCTTTGCTCCCCGGCAACGGAGCCAGAAAATAGCCAGGATGGCCCACAAATATATGGGATCAATTGCAGCCTTTTCGATAAGTAACAGTGTCGAACCCAACGAGGAGTAGAAGGAAATGACAAGTGGTTTTCAGCAAGGTATTGTCTGCAAGCGCTGAAATTGTAAGTAACAGAGTAGTTTGATAGCAAGATAACTTGTAACGAGCAAGTAATGATAGTAGTAAAAAAAGTGCAGCAAGGTAGCACAATCCTTTTGAGGCAAAGGACAGGCCAAAACGGTCTCTTATAATAAGCAAAGCGTTCTTGAGGGTACACGGGAATTTCATTTAGTCACTTTCATCATGTTAATTCGATTCGTGTTCGCTACTTTGATCATTTGATATGTGGGTGGACCGGTGCTTAGTTGTTGTTATTACTTGAACAAACCTCCTACTTATGGTTAACCCCCTCGCAAGCATCCGCAACTACGAGAAAAGTATTAAGAATAAATTCTAACCATAGTGAGGGAGTCCTGGATTAGGGGGTGTCCGGATAGCCGGACTATAGCCTTTGGCCGGACTCCTGGACTATGAAGATACAAGATTGAATACTCCATCCCGTGTCTGGATGGGACTTTCCTTGGCGTGGAAGGCAAGCTTGGCGATACAGATATGTAGATCTCCTACCATTGTAAATGACTCTGTGTAACCCTAACCCTCTTCGGTGCCTATATAAACCGGAGGGTTTTAGTCCGTAGGACGAACAACAATCATACCATAGGCTAGCTTCTAGGGTTTAGCCTCTCTGATCTCATGGTAGATCTACTCTTGTACTACCCATATCATCAATATTAATCAAGCAGGAGTAGGGTTTTACCTCCATCGAGAGGGCTCGAACCTGGGTAAAAACATTGTGTCCCTTGTCTCCTGTTACCATCCGCCTAGACACACAGTTCGGGACCCCCTACCCGAGATCCGCCGGTTTTGACACCGACATTGGTGCTTTCATTGATAGTGCCTCTGCGTCGTCATCTTTAGGCCCGATGGTTCCTCCGATCATCAACGACAATGCGCTCCAGGGTGAGGCTTTTCTCCCCGGACAGATCTTCGTATTCAGCGGCTTTGCACTGCAGGCCAATTCGCTCGGCCATCTGGGGCAGATTGAAAGCTACGCCCTTGGCCACCAGGTCAGATTTGGAAGTTTGAACTACACGGCTGACGTCCGCGGAGATTGATCTTCGACGGATTCGAGCCACGCCAAGCGCGCCGCCTTTATCACGAGGGCATGATCTAGCTCTGCCGCCGAACAGTTTCCTCGAGGCCACACCAGTGTCCGCTCCGACCTTTAGCTCGGAGCCAACTGCGCCGATCAAGGACGGGTGGCTGGACACCGCCTCGGGGGTTGCGATCTCTACGGCCGTTGAGCCATACACCTACCCGCCCTGCTGGCTTCAGAACTCAAGGCGCCTGACTCCTCTCCGGACTCCGAGCCTTCCGCGGCCTTGCCAATCGAATCCGATTGGGCGCCGATCATGGAATTCACCACCGCGGACATCTTTCAGCACTCGCCCTTTGTCGACATCCTGAATTCACTAAAGTCTCTCTCTTTATCAGGAGAGCCCTGGCCGGATTATGGTCAGGAAGGTTGGGATGCGGACGACGAAGAAATTCAAAGCCCACCCACCACCCACTGAGTAGCCACTATCGATGATTTAACCGACATGCTCGACTTCGACTCTGAAGACATCGACGGTATGGACGACGATGCAGGAGACGACCAAGAACCAGCACCCACAGGGCACTGGAAGGCCACCTCGTCATACGACATATACATGGTGGACATCCCAAAAGATGGGAATGGTGATGGAACAGCGGAGGATGACCCCTCCAAGAAACAGCCTAAGCGCCGACGTCAGCGGCGCCGCTCTAAATCCCGCCACAGCAAAAACGGTGATTCCGGCACGGGAGACAATAACACCTCGGACAGTGCCAAAGACAACCCCTCCAGCAGGATTCAGTGCAGGAGGATGGAGAAGCCAGCCCTCATGAGAGAGCGGCAGAAAAATAGGTAGAGGACGATAATTACATGCCTCCCTCTGAAGATGAGGCAAGCCTCGACGACGACGAATTCGTCATGCACGAGGATCCCGTCGAACAAGAGCGCTTCAAACGCAGGCGCATGGCCACGACAAGCAGCCTCAAGAAAAAGCAGCAACAGCTTAGAGCTGACCAAGACTTGCTAGCTGACAGATGGACTGAAGTCCTTGCGGCCGAAGAGTATGAACTCGAGCGCCCCTCCAAGAGCTACCCAAGACGCAGGCTGCTACCCCGATTAGAGTAGGAAGCACCCAAACCTACATCACTAGCGCATGACAACAGAGAGGCCTCTCGGCCCTCAACTCAAGCCGCACCCCGGCGCCGCTCAAAAAATACCAAGGCGCGGGGAAATGCGCCAGACCTGCGAGATATATTGGAGGACAAGGCAAGGCAAACAAGATCGATCTACGGATCGCGTGGGCGCCTCGCGACACGTGACGATAACAGTCACGCCGGATATGGCAACTCCGGCCGGGCCGAACACAGTAGACAAAGCTCATTTGAGCTGCGTCGTGATATAGCCCAATACAGAGGCGCCGCATACCCACTATGCTTCACAGATGAAGTGATGGATCATCAAATCCCTGAGGGTTTCAAACCCATAAACATTGAATCATACGATGGCACAACAGATCCTGCGGTTTGGATCGAGGACTATCTCCTTCACATCCACATGGCCCGCGGTGATGATCTACACGCCATCAAATACCTCCCACTCAAGCTTAAAGGACCAACCCGACATTGGCTTAACAGCTTGCCAGCAGAGTCAATCGGTTGTTGGGAAGACCTGGAAGCCGCATTCCTCGACAATTTCCAGGGCACATATGTGCGACCACCAGACGCCGATATCCTAAGCCACATAATTCAGCAGCCATAGGAATCGGCCAGACAATTCTGGACACGATTCCTAACCAAGAAAAATAAAATCGTCGATTGTCCGGATGCAGAGGCCCTTGCAGCCTTCAAACACAACATCCGCGACGAGTGGCTTGCCCGACACCTAGGACAGGAAAATCCGGAATCCATGGCAGCCCTCACAACACTCATGACCCGCTTTTGCGCGGGAGAGGACAACTGGCTAGCTCGTAGTAACAACATGACCAAGAGCCCTGGTAATTCGGATACCAAGGACAGCAATGGCAGGTCGCGTCGCAACAAGCACAAGCTCCGCATTAACGGCGATAATGCTGAGGATACGACAGTCAATGCCGGATTCAGAGGCTCTAAACCCGGTCAGCGGAAAAAGCCATTTAAAAGAAATACTTCGGGCCCGTCCGATTTGGACCGAATACTCGATCGCTCGTGCCAGATACACGGCACCCCCGAAAAACCAGCCAACCACACCAACATGGATTGTTGGGTGTTCAAGCAGGCAGGCAAGTTAAATGCCGAAAACAATGACAAGGGGCTGCATAGCGATGACGAGGAGGAGCCCCGGCCGCCAAACAATAGAGGACAGAAAGGCTTCCCCCACAAGTGCGGACAGTGAACATGATATACGCAACCCACATACCCAAAAGGGAGCGGAAGCGTGCACTAAGGGACATATATGCGATGGAGCCAGTCGCCCCAAAGTTCAACCCGTGGTCTTCCTGCCCGATCACTTTTGATCGAATGGACCACCCCACTAGCATCCGCCATGGCGGATTCGTTGCATTGGTTCTAGACCCAATCATTGACGGATTTCACCTCACTAGAGTCATAATGGACGGCGACAGCAGCCTAAACCTGCTTTATCAGGATACAGTGCGCAAAATGGGCATAGACCCATCAAGGATTAAACCCACGAAGACGACCTTTAAAGGCGCCATACCAGTGTAGAGGCCAACTATGCAGGCTCGATTACACTTGAAGTGGTCTTCGGATCCCCGCATAACTTCCGAAGCGAGGAGTTAATCTTCGACATAGTCCCATTCCGCAGCGGCTATCACGCACTGCTCGGACGAACCGCATTTGCAAAGTTCAATGCGGTGCCGCACTACGCATATCTCAAGCTCAAGATGCCAGGTCCTCGAGGAGTCATTACGGTCAATGGAAACACCGAACGCTCTCTTCGGACGGAGGAGCATACGGCGGCCCTCGCAGCGGAAGTACAAAGCAGCCTCTTAAGGAAATTCTCGAGTCCGGCTATTAAACGTCTGGACACCGTCAAGCGTGCCCAGAGTAACCTACAACAAGATCGCCTGGCACGTTCCAAGCACGCATAGCAATGCGGCCCAAGCCCCAGCCCTCGCGAAATTGCTAAACCAGTACCACGCGTTTATAATTACGCTCTGGAAATACCATGGGCACAGGGGAAGGGGCACGACCACGGCATGCCCAGAATGCGGCTCAACCGCACCAGGGGCTCCCGATTGTGTCATTCTTTTATTTTCTTCTCTTTTTTTAGTTTCAGGACTCCGTTCTCACGAAGCCCTATCCGCAAGAGAATCGCCGATGCACGATGCAACAGCCAGGGAAGCGTAAAGCTACGTCGAGTGTCCAGTGGTCTCTATTACGAGCGGTATACCTGTTTTACACACCAGCCCGCAGCTTACCCCTGGAGGGGACATGTTAAAAGTCCCATCCCTTGCTTATCGTGACTATTTGTATCGCTCGCTCTTCGCAGCCCTTTTGAATAAACAATACATAGCTTCGCCTATTATTGAATTCCCCTTTTTTCTATCTATATATATATATATATATATATGTTCATTTATGACATTGTGCAACCGTACACTTTGGTACGGGTAATACACCAGGCGCTTAAGTACCCCACAACATGGTGTGATAAGTCCGAACACTTTCAGAAGTGCGGCACCCGAACATATAGCATTATATGCATCGGCTCCGAATCATGTCTTGGGTCAATAATTGGGTTTGCCCGGCTCCCATGTTTTGGTACCTTACGTTCCGTTATATCGGCTAAGGTAGCGCTGGGAGAACCACTACGATTGTGCCACGGTTGAGCTGGGTTAAGCACCTCAGTGGGGAAAGCTAAAACTGACCGTCATGATAGGGTGAGGGCCGGTCGCTGTTCGAGAGGTTTTCGAGTCCCTAAAGACTTATGCCGCTTAGAGCGAGGAGTCGGCATTGTCCGGCCTAGGCATGGATAGTGCCCCGAACTCGGTCTTCCGAATACTAGGGGCTTCGCCGAAATTTAAAATTATAGAATTCTATGGCTAAGTGAGAGTGTTCAAGCATTATAGTCCGGTTGCCTTGTTCGTTGCGTTGAGCGCCTCCCTCGAAGGACCCAACAATGGGAACAAGAGCGCTCAAGTTTATCCCGAACACCCCAAAGACTGTGGCATGGGGCTGAAGCCGACGACTCGCCATCTCTCAAATTTAATACACGGCTGCACAGAAGGTAATATTATAAATTCAAAAGTGTTGCTTAGCGCATATGAACAAGTTTTCAGTGCACAGGATAACAAATGCGAGTCTACTAAAAAATTGCATCTTTCGAGCATTCATCCGCTGTAAGGCGGGCACCCTTCAGGACGCCCTCATAATACATTTCAGGCTTGTGATGCTCCTTGCGTGGTGGTGGTCCGTCCGTCACAAGCTTCTCAGCGTCCATCTTGCCCTAGTGCACCTTAGCAAGGTCAAGGGCCCTACGGGCACCTTCGATGCAGACGGAGCGCTTGACGACGTCAACCCATGGACAGGCGTCCACCAGCCGCCTCACCAGCCCGAAGTAGATCCTAGGCATGGCTTCCTTAGGCCACAGCCGAACTATGAGGCCCTTCATGGCCTGTTCGGCCACCTTACGGAGCTCGACCAGCTGCTTCAACTGGTCGCTTAAGGGAACCAGGTGTCCGGCCTCAACATACTGAGACCAGAACACCTTCTCCGTCGAGCTTCCCTCCTCGGCTCGGTAGAATGCGGCAGCATCAGACACACTGTGGAGAAGATCTGCGAATGCTCCTGAAGAGCTCCGGATTCGGGTAAGTAATAGATAATTCACTTTCACATGCTTGCTTTGCATATAGAATGCCTTACCCGCCGCTATCTTCTTCATCGCCTCAATTTCCTGGAGGGCTTTTTGGGCTTCGGCCTTAGCGGATTTGGCGCTCTCAAGGGCCGAGGCGAGCTCGGACTCTCGAGTCTTTGAGACGGGGCTCCTGTTTCTCTCGCTCTGTGCGCTCCACGGCCGCATTGCTTTCAGCCTTGGACACAGCTTCCTTCAGGGTCGCCACCTCGTTCGTGGCCCCTGCAGTATTCACGTTATTCCTGTCATCTTTTGCAACCACCTCTTTTAAATAATCCCATAAGGTATTACTTACCTTCCTTGTCCTCAAGCTGCTTCTTGGCAAGTCCGAGCTCGTTCTCGGACCGCTCGAGGCTCTGCTTTAATGCATCAACCTCCGCTGTCAGTGCGGCAGAGATCAGCAGCGCAGCCTGCATTCCCATGTTGACATACTTATGTTAGACTCCTGCATATATCTTTTTAGATCCTCAGTTCGGCTATTTCTTTCCGAACACCAAACTGAGCATCAGGGGCTACTGTCTATGCGGTAATATTTTTACATATCTTAAATACATACCTCAAAGCCTGTTAGAAGGCTGGCACAGGCTTCAGTCAGCCTGCTCTTGGCGGACTGAACTTTCTGGATCACCACACTCATAACAGTGCGGTGCTCCTTGTCAATGGAAGCGCTGTTAAGCGCCACCATCAAATCGCCCGGTGCCTCCGGTTGGACGGAGGTTGCCGGCGTCGCAGTCTTGCCCTTCTTACGAAGGGGTCGCCTGTCGGACTCCGGAACCACTGAAGGTTCCGGTACGGAGTCCAGCACAGGGCCGGACTTAAAGCCCTTTGGGGTTTTATCCCCTTTGTGCCCGGAGACCGGGAGGTCGCCTTGCGGCGCCTCCAGGGCCACCTCCTCCTGGCTGGGCCCCTTTTGGGACTCCACCCCGGCGTCATCCGCGGCGGGAGGAGACAAGGCGGTCGGCAGTGAGGTGCTATTCACATCCGACGAATCCAGGGAGCCGCTCAACGAAGCGTCGAGCCTGTCCTTGGGAGGACTGCATGGTTATATTCGGCGTTAGAAGATGTTGTGCGACAAATGGAACGCAGTGAGTTATTCTGGTATCCGGACACTTACGATTTCACCAGGGGCTTGGTCCTTTGTGGCCACTCCTCTCCGCCATCGTCGGCGTTGGTGGTGTAGTCCGAAGGGAGGGTCCTTCCCTTCTTGGACCCTCCGGCCTCCCCAGTTGGGGCGGCCTTCCTTTTCTCTCTCCTCACTGGGGACAGGCCTCTTTTCCTCCTCCTCGTCTTCGCGGGAGGAGTCCGCCTTGGAGTCATCGGACGATGAGTCCGACAACACCTGGCGCCGGGAACTCCTCCGAGTTCCCGTGACCTTCTTCTTGGCCTTCTTCTCCGGCACCACGTAAGGTGTCGGGACCAGCAGCCCCATCAAGCGGGCATCCACAGGGTCTTCTGGCAAGGGAGCCGGACAGTTAACCTGTCCGGACATCTTCTGCCAGTCCCGTCAAAGGTGAGGGAGTTTTAGATCCTGCATAGAGTCAAACTATGAAAAAAGAGTCCCGTAAAGGGTAAAATATCTTACCTCGCTAGCTTGATGCTGGGAGCTGAATCAGCGATCTTCGGTAGCGGATGCGGGAGCCTCGGCGCCCTTGAACATCACCTTCAAGGCATCTTCGTACGTAGTGTCGAAGAGCCGGCTCAAGGTTCGGTGTTGTGCCGGATCAAACTTCCACAAGTTGAAGGCCCGTTGCTGGCATGGGAGGATCCGGCGGATGAGCATAACCTGGACTACGTTGACAAGCTTGAGCTTCTTGTCCACCAGGTTTCAGACACAGGTTTGGAGTCCGGTCAGCTCTTCCGAATTACCCCACGTCAGGCTCGTCTCTTTCCATGAGGTGAGCCGTGTAGGGAAGCCAGATCGGAATTCGGGGGCCGCGCCCATTTAGAGTCGCGCGGCTCGGTGATGTTGGCCATCTTGCCCACCATGGCACCTCCGCACTCCGCTTGGCGGCCGCCCACTACCTTCGGCTTGACATTGAAGGTCTTCAGCCACAAGCCGAAGTGGGGCTAGATGCAGTGGAAGGCCTCGCACACGACGATGAACGCCGAGATGTTGAGGATGAAATTCGGGGCCAGATCGTGGAAATCTAGGCCGTAGTAAAACATGAGCCCCCGGACAAATGGGTGAAGTGGAAACCCTAGTCCGCAGAGGAAGTGGGGGAGGAACACCACCCTCTCATGGGGCCTGGGGGTGGGGATGAGCTGCCCCTTGTCGGGGAGCCGATGCGTGATGTAGTCGGACAAGTATCCGACCTTCCGTAGCTTTTTGATGTGCCCCTCCGTGACGGAGGAGGCCATCCACTTGCCTCCCGCTCCGGACATAGTTGGAGAAGGTTGAGGTGGGATGTGCGGACTTGGGCGCTGGAGCTCGAGTGCGCGGAAATGGATAAGAAAAGGAGGAAGAAGGCGTGTGTGAAAAAGTGGATCCTTATCCCCATATATGGACGGACAAAGCTATGCGTCCCCACCGGCCTGATAAAACTCGCTTATCTCCCAAGTGTCGTAATCAATGGCGCGGTTGGGTTACCCACGCCCGTATTGATGAGAATCCGGAATAAGGGGACACGATCTCCGCTTTGACAAGACGTGCCAGGAAACCGCCCGCTAAACGCTACCTGAGGTGGGACAAGAAAACGATTTGAATAAAGGCTTGGCCGTGGTGTGATGTCACGCCACGGAATACGTCAGCAGATTGAACTTGTGTAAATATTATTCTCTCTACGGTGGTATGTGGAACTTATTTTGCAGAGCCGGACACTATCCTTGTGTTCAAAATCTTCTATGAAGTATTCGGAGGAGGAACCCGCCTTGCAATGCCGAAGACAATATGCGCACCGGACTCGTCGTCATTGAAGCCTGGTTCAGGGGCTACTGAGGGAGTCCTGGATTAGGGGGTGTCTAGATAGCCGGACTATAGCCTTTGGACTATGAAGATAAAAGATTGAAGACTTCGTCCCGTGTCCGGATGGGACTTTCCTTGGCGTGGAAGGCAAGCTTGGCGATACGGGTATGTAGATCTCCTACCATTGTAACCGACTCTGTGTAACCCTAACCCTCTTCGGTGCATATATAAACCGGAGGGTTTTAGTCCGTAGGACGAACAACAATCATACCATACGCTAGCTTCTAGGGTTTAGCCTCTCTGATCTCGTGGTAGATCTACTCGTGTACTACCCATATCATACATATTAATCAAGCATGAGTAGGGTTTTACCTCCATCGAGAGGGCCCGAACCTGGGTAAAAACATCGTGTCCCTTGTCTCCTGTTACCATCCGCCTAGATGCACAGTTCGGGACCCCTACCCGAGATCCGCCGATTTTGACACCGACACATAGCGTTAAACTTTTGGATCTAATCGGTCCCTTACGGAATAGCGCATAAACTAGGGTTTAAGCTTCTGTCATTCTCACAACCCATCATCTAATTACTACTCCACAATGCATTCCCTTAGGCCCAAATATGGTGAAGTGTCATGTAGTCGGCGTTCACATGACACCACTAAGGGAACCACAACATACATACTATCAAAATATCAAACACATATCAAGTTCACCTGATTACTTGCAACATGATTTGTCCCGTGACCTCAAGAACAAAAGTAACAATTCACAACTGATAAACATGCTCAAGATCAGAGGGTTATTAAATAGCATATTGGATCTGAACATATAATCTTCCACCAAATAAACCATATAGTAATCAACTACATGATGTAATCAACACTACTAGTCACCCACAAGCACCAATCTATAGTTCTGGTACAAAGATTGAACACAAGAGATGAACAAGGGTTTGAGAGGAGATGGTGTTGTTGAAGATTTTCATGGAGATTGCCCTCCCCAAGATGGGAGAGTTGTTGCTGATGATGATGACGATGATTTCCCCCTCTGGGAGGGAATTTCCCCAGGCGGAATCGCTCCGCCGGAGGGCAAAAGTGCTCCTGCCCAAGTTCCTCCTCGAGACGGCGGTGCTCCGTCCCGAAAGTCCTCTCCTTATTTTTTTTCTAGGTCAAAATGACTTATATACCAGAAGATTGGCACTGGAGGTCAGCTGGGCTGAGCACAACCCACCAGGGCACGACTGGGGGTCCAGGCGCGCCCTGGTGTCTTGTGCTCACCAGGTGGCCCCCTTTCGGTGGTTATTTGCTCCAGTATTTCTTATTTATTCCATAAAAAATCCTCGTGAAGCTTTAGCTCATTTGGAGTTGTGCAGAATAGGTAGCCTGACGTAGCTTTTTCAGGTCCAGATTTCCAGCTGCCGGAATTCTCCCTCTTTGTGCGAACGTTGCATATTATGAGAGAAAGGCATTAGAATTACTCCAAAAAGCATTATTATGCATAAAACATTATAAATAACAGTAGGTAAACATGATGCAAAGTGGATGTATCAGTCCCCAACACACCCGATACAATTATAAATTGTATAGGTGCACTGGTTCGGCGGAGAGATGGTGATACAAGTGTAATATGGATGGTAGATATAGGTTTTTGTAATCTAAAAATATAAAAATAGCAAGGTAGCAAGTAACAAAAGTGAGCAAAAACGGTATAACAATGCTTGGAAACAAGGCCTAGGGTTCACACTTTCACTGGTGCAAGTTCTCTCAACAATGATAACATAATTAAATCATATGGTAATCCCTCAACGTGCAACAAAGAGTCACTCCAAAGTTCCTACCGCGGAGAACATAATATGAAATTGCTTGTAGGGTACGAAACCACCTCAATGTTTTTCTTTCCGATCAATCCATTGAGCTATTCCTATAAGTGTCACAAACAGCCCTAGAGTTTGTAGTAAAATAACACCATATGACACACATCAATCAACCCTAATGTCACCTATACTCCAATTTCACCACAAGTATCCGTGGGTCAATTATACAATATGCATGAAACAACATAAGATTCATAATATTCAATCCAACACAAAGAACCTCAAAGAGTGACCCAAGATTCCTACCGGACAAACAAGGACGAAAACATGCATCAACCCCTATGCGTAGATTACCCCAATGTCACCTCGAGAATCCACGAGTTGAGTGCCAAAACATACATGAAGTGAATCAATAGAACACCCCATTGTCACCACGGGCATCCACACAAGACATATATCAAGTGTACTCAAATCCATAATAGTATTCAATACGATAATAGTGAAACCTCAAAGGGAAAAATAAATTCATCACAAGAAGGTAGACGGGAGAAACACCATATGATCCAACTATAGTAACAAAGCTCGCGGTACATCACGATGATGGGCCTCCAAGCGTAGAGTTTTGTAGGACAGTAGCAATTTTCCCTCAAGTGGATGACCTAAGGTTTATCAATCTGTGAGAGGTGTAGGATGAAGATGGTCTCTCTCAAACGACCCTGCAACCAAATACAAGAAATCTCTTGTGTCCCCAACACACCCAATTCAATGGCAAATTGTATAGGTGCACTAGTTCGACGAAGAGATGGTGATACAAGTGTAGTAATGATAGTAGATATTGATTTTTGTAGTAGGAACAATAAAAAACAGCAAGGTAGCAAGTAGCAAAACCGAGCACAATCGGTATTGCAATGCTTAGGAACAAGGCCTAGGTTCCGTACTTTTGCTAGTGCAACCTGCCAACAATGTTAACATAGTTGGATCATTTGATTATCCCTCAAAGTGCAGTAAAGAATCACTCCCAATGTTAACATAGTTGGATCATATGAATTTTTTGTAGAGCACGGAACCACCTCAAAGCTATTCTCTCCGTTCGATCTATTCAAAATTTCGTACTAAAATAACGCAAAGCTATTTTTGCCGTTTGATCTATCCTAGAGTTCGTACTAGAATAACTCCAAAGCAAATTCATATTCATAATACTCCATCCACACGAAGAACTATAAAGAGAACCCAAAGTTTCCGGTAGAGAAAAACATGCACTACAAGGATTCCGGTCTATTGCAACAAAATTTATTGCTACAACCATGTTTTGTTGCAATAAAACACAATATTACCACAAATTCTTCGGTTGTGGTAATAGGCCGCACATATTGCCATAACTTAGTATGGTCACGATAAATACTAAATTTGTTGCAATAGAGGCCTCATATTGCAACAAACTGTGTCGGTGTTGCAATATGGTATGATCTTCGATGACAAAAAATCTGTTGCTTGCGAGGGCGCTTATTTTGTTGTGATAGAGACTAGGTATTTCATCGTAATAACTATTTGTGGCAATATTCAAAATATATTGCAACATCAACATCACGTTGCATTAGTTACACATATTGTTGCAAGAAAGTGGCTACCTATTGCAACAAAGCGTATCGGCGTTGCAATAGGACAGTGATATTGCAACAAACAAATTTCATTTTGCGAGGCAACCATTTTGTTGTAATAGAGACTAGGTATTTCAACAGAATAACTATGTGTGGTAGTATTCGAAAAGATATTGCAACATTGGTGTGACGTTGCATTAGTTACAAGTAAAACAACGAGAAAATATATTATTTGAATTTATAGATTTTAAGTTATGATTTTTGCAAGCTTTAAGGAGTAATTAAATATTTTAATAGCACCGATTTCAATTTAACCAAAACAGTGGGAAAATTTTATAAATGGATAGAACACACTTTTTCTTAATAGAAATACAAATTTAATTTGTTAAATTTGGATTTGAAATGGGCAAGTTGTTGCCATTTCTAACAAAATTTATTGCTACAACCATGTTTTGTTGCAATAAAACACAATATTACCACAAATTCTTCGGTTGTGGTAATAGGCCGCACATATTGCCATAACTTAGTATGGTCACGATAAATACTAAATTTGTTGCAATAGAGGCCTCATATTGCAACAAACTGTGTCGGTGTTGCAATATGGTAGCGGTACTGCGACAAAAAAATCTGTTGCGCGAGGGCAGTTATTTTGTTGTGATAGAGACTAGGTATTTCATCAGAATAACTATTTGTGGCAATATTCAAAAATATATTGCAACATCAACATCACGTTGCATTAGTTACACATATTGTTGCAAGAAAGTGGCTACCTATTGCAACAAACTGTATCAGCGTTGCAATAGGACAGTGATATTGCAACAAACAAATTTCATTTTGCGAGGCAACCATTTTGTTGTAATAGAGACTAGGTATTTCAACAGAATAACTATGTGTGGTAGTATTCGAAAAGATATTGCAACATTGGTGTGACGTTGCATTAGTTACAAGTAAAACAACGAGAAAATATATTATTTGAATTTATAGATTTTAAGTTATGATTTTTGCAAGCTTTAAGGAGTAATTAAATATTTTTAATAGCACCGATTTCAATTTAACCAAAACAGTGGGAAAATTTTATAAATGGATAGAACACACTTTTTCTTAATAGAAATACAAATTTAATTTGTTAAATTTGGATTTGAAATGGGCAAGTTGTTGCCATTTTCAAACTAACTACTGTTTTCTGCCAAAAACAGGGGACTTGTCACACGTGCGCGCCGACCTGCGGTGTTGGTCTGTCCTGTGAAATATTATAACGAAAATTGGGTGTGGTGCGGACTGGCCTTCGAACCCACGACCTCATGAGTGGGGTGCGCAGTGCTTGCCACCGAGCTACAGCAGCACATTTGTGATCCACATACACCTTGATTTATTAGTACTATAGAAGTTGAGCCTTAAATGGCTAGTTTTTCAGTTGGGCCTTGTGTCGCTAGTTAAAAGTAAGACTGCCAGGTTCCAAGACTGACCTCTAAATTGAGGTAATCACTTACGGTGCTCACCTGAAAATAAAACTTGCCCGTGATGCTAGCGAAGGTATGGTTTATCAACTGAAATTTTACGAATTTTGTACACTTAGTACTACATTCTCCTCGCATATAGACCAATTCTGTCTATATGGTTTATCAACTGAAATTTTACGAATTTTGTACACTTAGTACTACTTTCTCTTTGCATATAGACCAATTCTGTCTATTGCTCGCCTCGCATATATTTGAGCGGCCCTGTACGCGAACCGGGTGGTTTTCTACTGGATTTCTTTTTTATTTTGTGCAAGTTCATGTTTAATTTCCCTTTTTTATTTTTAAATTTGTGTTCCTTATATATAAAAGTTTCAATAATTATTAGTGTACAATTATTGTGATTCTAAATCTCTATTCTATTTTTGTTATTTTGTACCTTGAAGAGGTAAACATGAACTAATTTTTTACACAATAATCTTTTAATGCACGTCAAACATTTTCTAAAAACACGTTGATAATTGCGTAATAATAATAAATTTTAGAAATGTACTAATAATGTTAAGCATGTTTGTAGATATCTAAGAATAATTTTAAACAATAATATTGGAATGCACATTGAACATTTTATAAAAATATGTTGAACATTTTTTAAATACACTTTGCCAAAAAAATCCAATGGTTGACGAACATTTTTTAAACACGTTGGCAATCTTTTAATTTCGTAAAATGCAAACGAAGTTTTGAAATTATGAAACTTGGCATGGTGCCCTCGTATGATACCTAGAGGCTCTGGTAAAAAATTGAGAAAGTTTCACAATAGTGCTGGCATGCGCTGCTTAGAAATTGGCCTTCTTTGAGGAAGAATCTATGTTACAAAAAGGAACGGGTCAGTTGTGAAGGTAAAGTGATCATTGCGTCATATGTTGACCTTAAAATGCTTTGTACACTTAACACCGTTGAATGATCCATGTCAAAAACTGAGGATTTTCAGGGTCCATTTGCCATATTTAAGTCATTTCATGCATTTCTTGGCATTTAATGAATACAATTCAATTTTGAATTGCAGGTGCATGAAAAAGTCGGCCAATTTGGTTTGAAAAACCCTACTTGTCTTACTGAGTCTGTATTTGTGTCTTGTCCAAGAAAATAAAAAAGAGTTACACACATGAGGGTGGCAGACTCTGACCTTGAACATGGAGTTTATTGATTTTTAATTTCTACAAAATGCAAACGAAATAAAAAAATCGAATTTGGCATGGTGCCGTCGTATAACACCAGGAGGTTGTGGTAAAAATTTGATATGGTTTCATAATATTTGTGTCATAACCTTCTTAGAAACACTGGGCCATCTTTGAGTAAGAATCTAGGTTTCACGAGGGAATGAGTCTTATTTGAAGGCGAAGCGACCGTGCATGAATAGATTGGCAAAAATTGTTTAAAAAATCCTTTTTGTGTTAAGGAGTCTATGTTTGGGGTCATATAAAAGAAAAGAAAAGGGGTTCAAAACCTGAGGTCCCCTAGACTTGACCCCGGACATAGAGTTTGTTGGATTTGTTTTTAATTCTGTAAATGCAAACGAAGTCTATAAAACATGAAATTTGGACTGGTGCCCTCATATGACACCAAGAGGTCGTGGAAAAGATTTGAAAAGGTTTTGCAAAAGCTATGGCATATGCTGCTTAGAAACCGGGCCATCTCCAAAGCAGAATCTTTGTTTCGAGAGGGAACGAGCCATGTTTGAAGGCGAAATGACAGATGCTTCATCCGCTAGCCTTGAATTAATTATTTTCAGAGAACTTAGTACATTTAGTACCTTCCACTCTCACGTAACAACACACAAGTAGTATACACAAAAATTGCTAAATGTCTAGCAAGTGTTTCCTACCACTGCACTGAAGGAAATATGCCCTAGAGGCAATAATAAAGTTATTATTTATTTTATTATTACATGATAAATGTTTATTATTCATGCTAGAATTGTATTAACCGGAAACATAATACATGTGTGAATACATAGACAAACAGAGTGTCACTAGTATGCCTCTACTTGACTAGCTCGTTGATCAAAGATGGTTATGTTTCCTAACCATAGACATGAGTTGTCATTTGATAAACGAGATCACATCATTAGGAGAATTATGTGATTGACTTGACCCATTCCGTTAGCTTAGCACTTGATCGTTTTAGTTTACTGCTATTGCTTTCTTCATGACTTATACATGTTACTATGACTATGAGATTATGCAACTCTCGATTACAGGAGGAACACTTTGTGTGCTACCAAACGTCACAACATAACTGGGTGATTATAAAGGTGCTCTACAGGTGTCTCCGATGGTACTTGTTGCGTTGGCATAGATCAAGATTAGGATTTGTCACTCCGATTGTCGGAGAGGTATCTCTGGGCCCTCTCGGTAATGCACATCACTACAAGCCTTGCAAGCAATGTGACTAATGAGTTAGTTGCGGGATGATGTACTATAGAACGAGTAAAGAGACTTGCCGGTAACGAGATTGAGCTAGGTATTGAGATACCGACGATCGAATCTCGGGCAAGTAACATACCGATGACAAAGGGAACAACGTATGTTGTTATGCGGTTTGACCGATAAAGATCTTCGTAGAATATGTAGGAACCAATATGAGCATCCAGGTTCCGCTATTGGTTATTGACCGGAAATGTGTCTGGGTCATCTCTACATAGTTCTCGAACCCGTAGGGTTCGCACGCTTAAAGTTTTGTGACGATCGGTATTATGAGTTTATATGTTTTGATGTACCGAAGGTAGTTCGGAGTCCCGGATATGATCACGGACATGACGAGGAGTCTCGAAATGGTTGAGACGTAAAGATCGATATATTGGACGACTATGTTTGGACATCGGAAGTGTTTCAGGAGGTTTCGGACATATATCAGAGTACTGGGGGGTTACCGGAACCCCCCGGGAGTGTAGTGGGCCTATTGGGCCTTAGTGGAGAAGAGGAGGGGCGGCTAGGGCAGGCCGCGCGCCCCCTCCCCCTCTAGTCCGAATTGGACAAGGAGGGGGGCGGCGCCCCCCTTTCCCTTCCCTCTCTCTCCTCCTTCCCCCTTCTCCCACTCCTACTAGGAAAGGAGGATTCCTACTCGCGGTGGGAGTAGGACTCCCCCCTTGGCGCGCCCTCCTCCTGGCCGGCCGCCTCCCCCCTAGCTCCTTTATATACGGGGGCAGGGGGGCACCCCAAGACACAACAATTGATCATTGATCTTTTAGCTGTGTGTGGTGCCCCCCTCCACCATAATCCACCTCGGTCATATCGTAGCGGTGCTTAGGCGAAGCCCTGCGTACGTAACTTCATCAACATCGTCATCACGTCGTCGTGCTGACGAAACTCTCCTTCGAGCTCTACTGGATCGTGAGTTCGCGGGACGTCACCGAGCTGAACGTGTGCTGAATACGGAGGTGCCGTACGTTCGGTACTAAGGATCGATCGATCGTGAAGACTTACGACTACATCAGCCGCGTTGTCATAACGCTTCCGCTTTCGGTCTACGAGGGTACGTGGACACACTCTCCCCTCTCGTTGCTATGCATCACCATGATCTTGCGTGTGCGTAGGATTTTTTTTTTGAAATTACTACGTTCCCAACATGCACATCATTGACAATGGCTAGGTCATCAGTGAGTTGATTTTTTTCATTTAAGTAAAATCCATACATTAAATAAATATTCAATAAAAATACAAGTAATATATTTAAATATTTACCAGTTATAATGGTATACTTTAAATGTAGAAAAAACATAATTGATCAATGTTCACTCAAAACAGTATGTGTAAAAACTCAAAATATTATGAAAAGTGTTCTTTGGTTATTCTAATGATTGGATAATATTGTTCAATGAAATGATAACAAATTAACTTATTCAATAAGGAGACATAAATTCATTTAAGCTATAACAAGTATTAAACTTTCTAAGTTTATTAAACCCATATGAAATGATAACAATTTATTAAATCATTTTGAAAAATATTGAAACTTCTAAAAATAAAATATATGTAGTATGTAGATGTAAAAAGTGTGCTGGGGTAATATGGTAATTTTTTTGCAAATTATTTTAGAACGGTGTCTCACTTTTTTTTTTCAAATACGCACGAGTGTGCGTATTATATATTAAGAGAAGAAGAGGGAAGAGAACCCAACCACAGTAATTACAACGCGTTACAAACGCACTCCACCGTACGCCACATTACATTACACCGCTGGGCTGCCTTGCTCGCCGCTGGGCCGAGAGTCAACAAAAGCCCATTAGGTTCCTAGCTGAGTATGCATGTATCGTGGGTGAAGAAAACCGTGGCTTCTCATTGGTTCACTCTGCCCTCACACGTATCGCCGGTCACAGCCGTCAGATCCCCTCCAATACAACGGTGACAGACTCGTTCCCATCTCCCGTGTTTCTTCTCCACCCACGAGGAGACGTATCCGCCGATCCTTCCCAGATCCTCGCAGCGCCTTCCTTCCTCCTTCCCCTAATCCACATCTTCCTTCTCCCAGCATCTCCCTTCCACCATCCCCTCACCGAAGGCAAGCACAGCCCCCTCGAGTCTACGACGCCCAGGCCGACATCGAACCTTTTGCGGGTTCCACGCTGGGCCGCCGAGGGGTCTGCATCCACCGGTCGATGGGGAGCAGCACCGTGGAGGACGCACGGCCGAACGGTGCGACGGCCTCCACTTCCCGAGCGTTGACGGACGGGTTCTACGGCGCCAACTGGATGTCTTCCCGTTCAGCCGCGACCGGTGCCCGTGTCGCTGCAAGGCGCTTGCCACCTCGATGACTGGCTCGTCCATATACGCAGCGAGGCCCCTAAAGGCCCACCTGGCGCTGGTGCCGTTGATGTGGCCTGTGCGCGAGTCGCTGCAGACCGGAGAGAGAGGATCTGCTCCTAGTATAGGACGCCATGGAAGGTTGTCCTTTTTTGTTCTGTTCTTTTATTTTTTCCATTTCTCTTCCTGGTCTAGACATGTTGAAGGCTCTGTTTCTTGCAGGTACTGCTCCGATGAGGAGAAACTGCTGCTACAGGACGTTCTCCTCCTCCCCTACCCCCACACGTGGTGAGCTCCAACCTCTCTTTCCACCCCTTGCACATATGATCTGAAGTGGACATCAATTGCAATTGTTATGAACACAACATAACAGCAAATATTGGTTTAGTTTCTCTATGCAATTCGATTGTGATTGTGCTGTTTGATGATGCTTGCTTCAAAAAAGGAAATCATGGATAATAGATGAGGGAAACAGCGAGCTTCCTTTCAAATTATTAATACTAATAATCCTTTGGTTCATGAAACTTCCATTTCTTACGTGAAATCTGTACCTACTATAAATGCTACCATCAAGTTAGCTCAAGCACAGGCAGCTTGATTGATTTCTATATATGCTAGCAGCAGTAACTACATGTCTCCTATACTAGCTCTATTCAATTCCATACTAGCTCAAGAACACTAGCTATTACATGTTTGTTCGCTTCGGAATAGCAGGCATCCTCCATGGACGATTCGGAGCAGCAGCATGCACATATTTATTCTGTTTGAACTCTGCATGACATGAAATAATTATTTTCAGTGTTTTTCTCAACTTGTTTTCATTGTCACTTGATATATACTTAGCTTGTACTTGAAGCTATGGGTTAACGATGATGATTTTGTTTTATTTTGAGGCATTGGTGCCCCATCATCGAGTGCACGGATGCAACAACAGCAAGAATATCATGGCCGTGCGTATCATCAATCACACCATGGAGATCATCCATCTCTTCACCGAGGCTAACTCAACCAAGATCAATGTCGATGTTATCATCCACATGTATCTCTCTTGGTTTCCTTTATTCTCTCATGCCTTTGTGATGTTAGTATGTGTGCGCTGACTATTATCATTGGATCTTGCCAGTTGAATGGATGGTTGTGGTAGTAGAATGGTATTTTTGCTTAGGTAAAATCATACTTATGGAGTAGTAAATAACCTGTCATGTCATTCTCCAAGTCTGCACATAGCATTGTTATTTTAGGAGCAGATTTCTCATCCTTAAGAAACCTGAACTTATTTCTGGTATGTAATCATATGACATGTCTCATGTAAATGAATATGGGTTCTTGTCAATTTTTTAATCTACAAATGATCTAGTGTTTTTTTACATGGTAGCTTAGTATCCTCCTTCCTATTCTAATATGTAAACTTCTAATATGTGAGGTGCATAGGTGCATGAAGTGCGTTTGCCTTAGGTTGCTCCTGCTTGTAGGCGGTTTGGTCCAGTGTCACTTAACCGTTGTGACCTGGCTGGTTTGGTTCAGCTTCGAGTTGCGCAGGCCGACATGCTCGTGAACATCGAGGTCGGATCAAGTACGATGGTGAAACTATAGATTGAGTTGCAACTTAAATCAATAGTGGATGCTTTTGGTACATGTACTTGTGCTTATGCTTTAGACATTTACACTTGTAAAACTGTTTTAACCTCTCCTAAGTTACATGCTTGTTGACACAGTATTACTCCAGTTAGTTTGGCGATAGTTATTTTTAACAATCGGGCTAGAATAATTGTATGGCGTATGTTATGTTGGACTCATTAACTAGAACTATTTTTTTTATTTCTTGATTGCGGGATCCAAAGGTCTAGCTCCATTGGACTCTAGATTACAGACAGTTTAGTCTTGGCCCTTAATTAGGATGGCAAAATTACATTTGAGTATCATTTGATGAATATTTGCTATGAGAATTATGAATTTTATGAATCGACATATTATACATATGGTTTTGAATATTGTAATTGAATACTTGTATTTTTTTTTACGGTTGCAATAGGCTATTGCCACAACCCACTTTTGGTTGCCACATGTTAGCACCACGAAAAGTTTAAATTGTCGCAATTGTTTCTCGCAACAAACATTGCACCCGTTGTGATATCTATTTATCACCACCAAAACTAGTATGTTGCAATTTCTTGTTACGATGACTGGAATATTTGTTGCCATAAGTTAATGCCACAAGTGTAGCAATTCGTGGCAAAATGCCTAATACCATGAAAACAAGGATTGTTGCCATAGTTTATTGCCACAATTGACTATTGCCACGGAAGAGTATGCGCCATAAAACGAGCATCGTTGGCATAGGTTGTTGCCACAAATGTTCTATCGCCACGAGCTATTAGTTGCCATGATTTGTTACATGTTGCATTAAAGCTATCTCCACAAAGTAAATTGTGGCATCAGGTGAGTGTTGCCACGGGAAAACATGTGGCAACTTTGCACATGGTTGTTGCAATAGCAGACTTTATTGCCACGATTGTTTTTTTGTGGCAATAACCTATTACCATGTGTACAGTCGCAACGGCTGCCAACAAATGTTGTTTCGTGGCAATAGGTACTTATCGCCACAAATCGGCATGTATTGCGACGATCCATTTTGTTGCAATAGACCCGGATCCTTGTAGTGATGCATCAACCCCTATGCATAGATTACCCCAATATCACCGCAGGAATCCGCAAATTGAATGCCATAACACCTATCGAGTGAATCAATAGGATACCTCATTGTCACCTCAAGTATTCATATTGCAAGACACATATCATGTGTTCTCATGTGTGAATATTCTATCCGACAAGAAAAACTTAGAAGGGTAAAGATTCAATTCATCATAACAAGAGTATAGAGCGGAAAACATCATATGATCCGACTATATTAACAAAGCCCATGATATAGATCACGAGAGATAGAGAGAGATCAAACACATAGCTACTGGTATAAACCCTCATCCCCGAGGGTGGACTACTCCCTGTTCATCGTGGTGGCCGCCGAAATGATGAAGATGGCCACCGGAGATGATTCCCCCCTCCGGCAGGGTGCCGAAACGGGGTCTAGATTGGTTTTCGGTGGCTACAGAGCCTTGCAGCGGCGGAACTTCTCGTCTAGGGCTATTTCTGATGGTTTCTCGATTTATAGGATTTTTGGGCGTCGATTTCACGTGAAGATGGGCCTCGAGGTGTGCACAACCCACCGGGGCACGGGCAAGGGCCCAGGCACACCCCGATGTCTTGTTCCCTACTGCTTCATCTTCTGGTCCTTCCATGAAGCTTCGGGGGTCTCTTTTGTTCCAAAAAAATATCAAAAAGTTTCAGCTCATTTGGAGAACTTTCGTTTCTGCACAAAAAACAACACCAACGGTAGTTCTGCTGAAAACAGCGCCATTCCAGGTTAGTTCCATGCAAATCATACCAAAACCATATAAAATTGTTGTAAATATGGCATGAATACTTCATAAATTATAGATACTTTAGAGACATATCACACGATCGTGCCAAATCAAGAACGCGAGAGAGAGAGAGAGAGAGATCAAACACATAGCTACTGGTACATACCATCAGCCCTGAGGGTGAACTATTCCCTCCTCATCATGGAGACTACCGGGATGATGAAGATGGCCTCCTGTGATGGTTTCCCCCTCCGGCAAGGTGCTGGAACGGGCTCCCGATTGTTTTTTCATGGCTAAAGAGGCATGCGTTGGCGGAACTCCCGATCTAGGTTTCTTTTTGGAGGTTTCGGGATTTATAGGTATTTTTTCGTCGGTTTCACGTCAGGGGGGCCCGCGGGGCCAGGAGGCGCGCCCTAGGGGTGTCCCTCCACCCTTGTGGTTGCCTCAAGACTCCTCTGGCCCAACTCTGATGCTCCGTGGGCTTCTTCTGGTCCATAAACAATCAGCATAAATTTTCAGCTCGTTTGGACTCTGTTTGATATTCCTTTTCTGTAAAACTCAAAAACAAGGAAAAAATAGAAACTGGGACTAGGCTCTAGGTTAATAGGTTAGTCCCAAAAATAATATAAAATAGCATATTAATGCAAATAAAACATCCAAAAATGATAATATAATAGCATGGAACAATCAAATAATATAGATACATTGGAGATGTATCAATAGACAGATGTTGTCATTTGATAACGGGATCACATCATTAGGAGAATGATGTGACGGACAAGACACATCCGTTAGCTTAGCATATTGATTGTTCAGTTTATTGCTATTGCTTTCTAGATGACAAATACATATTCCTTCGACTATGAGATTATGCAACTCCCAGATACTGGAGGAATACCTTGTGTGCTATCAAACATCAATACATAAATGGGTGATTATAAAGATGCTCTACAGATATCTTCGAATGTGTTTGTTGAGTTGGAATAGATCGACATTAGGATTTGTAACTCAGAGTATCAGAAAGGTATCTTTCGGCCCTCTCGGTAATACACATCACAAGAAGCCTTTGCAAGAAAAGTGACTAAGGAGTTAGTTGCAATATGATGTATTACAAAATGAGTAAAGAAACTTGCCGGTAACGATATTGAACTAGGTATGAAGATACGGACGATCGAATCTCGGGCAAGTAACATACCGATGGACAAAGGGAATTATGTATGTTGTCATAAGGTTCGACCATGAAGATCTTCGTAGAATATGTAGGAGCCAATATGGGCATCTAGGTTCCACTATTGGTTATTGACAGGGGAGGTATCTCGGTCATGTCTACATAGTTATCGAACCCGTAGGGTCCGCACGCTTAATGTTCGTTGACGATATAGTGTTATATGAGTTATATGATTTGGTCACCGAATGCTGGTTTTCGGTTTTCAGTGGCTACAGAGCCTTGCGGTGGCGGAACTTCTCGTCTAGGGATATTTCTGATGGTTTCTCTATTTATAGGATTTTTGGGCGTTAGTTTCACGCGAAGATGCGCCTCGAGGTGAGCACAACCCACCGGTGCACGGGCAAGGGCCCAGGCGCGCCCCGGCGTCTTGTGCCCTACTCCTTTATCTTCTGGTCCTTCCATGAAGCTTCGGGGGTCTCTTTTGTTCCAAATAAAATCATCAAAAAGTTTCAGCTCATTTGGAGAACTTTCATTTTTGCACAAAAAACAACACCTCGGTAGTTCTGCTGAAAACAGCGTCAGTCCGGGTTAGTTCCTTGCAAATCATACCAAAACCATATAAGATTGTTGTAAATATGGGATGAATACTTCATAAATTATAGATACGTTGGAGATGTATCAGCATCCCCAAGCTTAATTCCAACTCATCCTCGAGTAGGTAAATGATAAAAGAAATAATTTATGAAGTGTGAATGCTAGCATAGTGCATACGTTGATCAATGATAATTTCAACCACTTTTCCTAGCATCATAACAACTGTGGACTGCTACCTATCATATTCATCACATTCTTTTCTTTGTAGCATGGACATTTGGACTTTTATATGGTTCAAAGAAATAGTCTAGTTTTCATATGAGGACTTAACTACTCAAGCATATCAACAAGCAACAATGTCTTCCAAAATATCAATGCTAAAATAAGTTATCCCTAGCCCATCGTGCTCAATCATTGATCCATTCATAGAACACACTCGCATATTAGCTATACCCAATGCTCAAGTACGATCATATTGCCTCCTAGTTGGTGCTTTATAAGAGAAGATGGAGACCCAAATTCAAAATAAAAATTGCATAAAGTAAAAGAAAGGCCCTTCATAGAGGGAAGTAGGGATTTGTAGAGGTGCCAGAGCTCAAAGCGAAAGTTGAGAGATAAAAAACATTTTGAGAGGCATAATTTTCCCACCAACGAAAACGACTTAGAGCTCCCAACACTTTCCATGCTAGATATATCATAGGCAGTTTCCAAATAGAAAATAAAGTTTATTCCTTTCTCCACCATAATTCCGCTTTCCATGGCTAATCGTATCCATGGGTGCCCTTCATACCAACACTTTCCAAGGAATTTATTATTTGACAACATAAATAAATTCATTTTTCATTTCGGGACTGGGCATCCCTAATACCTTTGCCTTACTCTCGTGCAATGACAAGTGAATAAACACTCATTGTGAGAATAACACATCTAGCATGGAAAATATTGGCCACCCCTCACCGCCTCGTGAGTGGTACGAGCACACAAAAGAGAATTTTATTTCAAAAATTAGTGATGGCACACACAAATTTTCTTAGAACGGCAAAATAATACCGCATATAGGTAGATGTAGTGGACACATGTGGCAAAACTGGTTTAAATGATTTTGGATGCACAAGTAGTGATCATACTTAGTGCAAAATGAAGGCTAGCAGAAGATTGAGAAGTGACCCACCAAGAAACGAATAATCTCATAAGCAAGCATTGTGCATAATTAACACCGAATAATGCACCACAAGTAGGATGTAATTTCATTGGATGGCTATTGACTTTCATGCTTGCATATGGAATCACAATCCTTAACAGCAATATTCTTACTAAAGCACAATTACTCATCAACATGACTCACATATCACATCATCATATCTCAAAACTATTACAAGGAATCAAGTTTATTTTGTCCAATAATCTTCTTTGAAGTTTTTATTATATCCTTCTTGGATATCTATTACTTTGGGATTAATTTTTCATGTATTGCTTTTGATAAACTCAAACAAATATAAGTGAAGAACATGAGCATAATACTTCTTTCTCTCAAATTAATTTAAGTGAAGCAAGAGAGAATTTCTACAAAAATACTAAAGCACACCGTGCTGAAAAAGATATAAGCGAAGCACTAGACCAATTCCATAGAAAAGAGCTTCGTTGACGGGACGTGAGTGCCGCTTACCTAGCCTCTCTGGCAACTATTTGAAGACTCTATTTTATTTAAAAACTTTCAGTTCTAAGTATTTTATTAAAACAACAAGAAAAACTAAATAAAATGACATTCCAAGGATAGCACACATCATGTGAAGAAGCAAAAACTTAGGCTCAACCGATACTAACCGATAATCGTTGAAGAAGAAAGGTGGGATGCCTACCGGGGCATCCCCAAGCTTAGATGCTTGAGACATCTTGGAATATTAACATGGGATGCCTTGGGCATCCCCAAGCTTTAGCTTTTGCGTCTCCTTAATTCCTTTAATATCACGGTTTCCCTAAATCTTAAAAACTTCATCCACACAAAACTCAACAAGAACTGGTGAGATAAGTTAGTATAAACCAATGCAAAAACCTTATCATTCTATACTATAGCAAATCACTAAAATTATTATTCAACATGGCATACTAAATGCCTCTGCATATTTAATAATCTTATCCTCAAATAGAATCATTAAACAAGCGAACATATGCAAACAATGCAAACATAACAGCAATCTGCCAGAACAGTACAGTCTGTAAAGAATGCAAGAGTATCAATACTTATTCAACTCCAAAGATTATGAAATTCTACCACACTGTAAAAAAATTATCAGATCTTATGATGCAAAAAGTTTCAACATTTTATCACACTCTGACATTTCTAGGGAATTTTTGCAACACCGATAGACTTTCTGTTTTCAAACAGCCACAAGTAGACTTACAGAATAAGTATGGCAAAGGCTATTATTGCCACTTTTATTGAAATGAAAGATGAAAATAAATATTCTAAATAACAACAAGCAAATCCTAACTAAATAAAATGACGCTCCAATTAAAACACATATCATGTGACGAACGAAAACATAGCTCCAAGTGAGGTTACCGATAATGTTGGAGACGAAAGAGGGGATGTCATCCGGGGCATCCCCAAGCTTACTTGCTTGGATCTTCCTTGAATATTACCTTGGGGTGCCTTGGGCTTCCCAATCTTAGGGTCTTGTCACTCCTTATTCTCCTCATATTGATATCTCACCCAAAACTTGAAAACTTCAATCACACAAATCTTAACGAAACTTCATTTGATAGGTTAACCATTTCCCTTTGCTACTGTCAAAGATAAGATTCATAATTGTTTCCACACATTGCCTACTGTAGCATCTCATTTACAAAATTTATATTGAGCAATATAAACCATATAAACTACAAAACAAGCAAACTATGCATTGAAAACAGAATCTGTCAAAAACAGAACACTTTGTAGTACTCTGTACTCCAACCATACTTCTGCTACTCGAAAAATTATTAAAAATTAGGAAAATGTAGAGAATTTGTATATCTATCACCTGTAAAAAATTCAGAGCAAAATCATGTTCCAGTGAATTTTCAAATTTCTTGGACTGAGCGCAAAGGTTTCTTTTTTTGCACAGATTCAAGTCAACTATCATCCACACTATCCCAAAGGCTTTACTTGGCACTTTATTGAAACAAACACTGGTGCGCGTCGGTCCTAAACAAAATGTTTTTCACCCCTTTCCGCGACGGCATTTGGAACCGTCGCCAAGTGAGTCTGTGCAATAGGGTGTCCCTCCCACACGAGCCAGAAATCGTCGGGGATAGGCCCTCCTGGGACCTAGGCTAGGGACGTGTGCGATCGGGCGAGGCATCAAAACCCAATCATTTCCGTAGGTATGTACATCCCACACGGTAATCCGATAAAATCATTTTCGTAGGTATGTACATCCCACACGGTAATCCGAGAAAATCATTTCCGTAGGTATGTACATCCCACACGAAAATCCGAGAAAATCATTTCCGTAGGTATGTACATCCCACGCAGTGAATCCCAGAAAAACATTTCCGTTCATATGTATATCACACACAATCAATCCAAGGAATATGTTTCCGTTCTTATGTACATCCCACACAGTCAATCCAGGGAAAACATTTCCGTTTGGACGTAAATCCCAGGCTCGTGTACGAAAGGTGTAACTATCACACACGGTCTTCCTTGGTTAACTGTTTGCTTTCTCAACTATATCACACACGATTTGATGAACAAAACTGTGTGGCATTGGGCTATCCATCGCAAGCGCTTTTACTTCTAGAACCGTTTGCAAAGGTCCATGACACATTTAGCAGGTTTATTAGTTTACAATTAATAATTTCATTATTATGCAAATTCACATTTCATATCGAACAGTTGTTTGCCAATTTTATATCAGGCACATAAATATATTTTAACATCACTGTACGGTAGCTACATGAAAACGTCATAGTACAACATATAGCTAGTTCAACTTCATAAGAACAATATATTCATTTCCCTAATTGAGATCATCCAGCACTACTAGGAAAAGGCCTGCTAGTGGCGCACCTATTTTGGCTACTAATGGCGCACTACAGGTGCGCTACTAGCATCACGCCATTAGAATTTAATACTAATGGAGCCATTAGTATACCAGATACTAATGGCGCACCAGGGAGTGCGCCATTAGTATATCACACGGTGCGCAATTACTATCTCACTTAGTAATGGCGCGCCACATAGAAGTGCGCCATTACTAACAATATTTTTCAAATTTTTTTCTGAAATTTGTTTTCAATTTTTTTTCGTTTTTTTTCTTAATCTCGGGTCACTATGGCTTAATCTCGGGTCAATATGCTTAATCTGAAGTCAAATCGCAGTAAGTGGTCAAACTTCCCGGAAGGTCACCCATCCTCACACTACTCCAGCCCGAGAATGCTTAACTTCGCAGTTCTATCCAACCCCAGCACCGCCTCACTTAACAGGCACTTGTTGATATATCTATCATATCAATCCTATTAAACCTTGTTGATGTCTAGGACTTTGTTCATGTTCATGAGTATGATGAAATTTTGAAAAATATTTCAAACTTCCCGGTCATATTACGTATCATTTTTTGAAAAAAATTCCAAAAAAAAATTCGAAACTAATTTTTTTCTGTTACTAGTGGCGCACCAAGAAAATGGTGCGCCACTAGTAAGTTTGAAATTTTTTCCATTTTTTCCCCTCTAGATCTTAAAAGCCCCGTAACATTTTTTCTGTTAGGTTTTTAAGGATTTTGAACATGTTTAACGGGTTCCCCCCGTTAAATTCGGATGTAACTTTTCGAGTCAATGATTTTTCATATAAAAAACTTTTTAATCCGAGAGAGATTTTGCAAATAAAGTCGAAATTCATATTTGCAAATTTTTCCAACAACTAGACCACATATCACATGGGAAACTTATTTTATTTTATTTTTTTGGCATTGCCATCATTTTATTTTATTTTTTAACTGAAAAGGCGGTCCTCGGGGAGGGGTGCATTCGGTGGATTTTTTGGGCCAAGTTAGTATGGCGCACCGCGGGAGTGGTGCGCCATTAATAGTTTTGAAAAAAAAATAAAAAAATTGAAAAAAAATTGAGAAAAAAATAGTAGTGGCGCACCGTGGATGTGGTGCGCCATTACTAGTGTAACTAGTAATGGCGCACTATCCCCTGGTGCCCCATTACTAGTTTTGAAAAAAAAAGTTTAAAAAATTGAAAAAAATTACTAGTGGCGCACCGTGGATGTGGTGCGCCATTACTAGTTTAAGTAGTAATGGCACACTATCCCCTTGTGCGCCATTACTAGTTTTGAAAACAAAAATAAAAAAATTTGTTACTAATGGCGCACCGTGGATGTGGTGCGCCATTAGTATTTGGACACTAATGGCGCACCAACATATGGTGCGCCATTAGTATATAGTAGTGGCGCACCACATGCCTGGTGTGCCATTAGTGTCCATATCATCTATAGCCCTTCTCCTAGTAGTGCAGGGTCGTCTTATCCACCTCTACTTTCAGTTCAGTAAGAACTCGTTTTGCACGGGCCAACTGTGAAAGTGCCTCCTCCTTCGCCAACACCATCTTAGCAAAGTCTGATTTAAAAAATCTGAGCTCATTCTCCACCTTCAACTTTTTATCCCGCATCTTGAAATATCCTTCAGCGTTGACAAGACTTTCTGTAAGCCTACGTGTGTTCACTTCCTCATACATGCTCCAGAGCTTCGTTACGGACATCTTCAAAGACTGTTGATCAACCCACTCCAAGTAAGAACACTTCCGTTCATCCTATAATATTTAAAAATAGATCAATAACAATTGTAGGGGAAATGGGTTTATAGCAACATAGAAAATCACCAATGCTTATTTCGAAAAACTGAGGAAACATGTTAATTATGACATATCTTCTCAAAAAGATCAATGTGCAAATGAAATAATTGGTACTGAGACAACAACCAAATTCTGGAACATCAGAAGCCATAATTAACTACAACGACGCTGCAAGTTCTTACTCATGTACAATAAATAACAAATTGAACATTTTATGAGGAAGGTAAATATAACTGCAACAGTATACAGTGTTTGGATGAGAGCAAATTGATACTAACAGGTGAGTACATGCACAAATTTAGTAACATAGAACTAATAGCACTAAGGCCGTCCGCTATGTATGCCAAAACTGGTGTAAAGACAACTGTTGCTACATCTCGCACCGGTGCCCTGAACTGGCGAGCCGATGCAGCAGAAAAAAGCTGAGGGACCCGGACTCAAGAGCATGTAGTTGCTCCGATGCCCAGTTCCTTCGTGCCATAAAGATTTAGTACTTTACTGCTTGGCTGCTCGGATGTGTGGACCAAAGTTGGCTGCACAAACTGCTGAAGCGGTGCCAAATAATTTTCTAATGGCACTGCTGATGAGATGGCAACAATTTAAGATACTAGGTACAAACTGTGACACTGTCTTAGGATGCGTTTGGTTGAAGGTGTGGTATGAATGGGTTGGGACCATGACAGTGTTTGAATCACATCTAATAAATGATTTGTAACAATGGAAGAGGGTCTAACCTTCTCTTCACATGCCAGAAACTTTCTCCCAGTGTTCACATAATCAAACGCAAGTAGCTTCACGCATGGAGATTAATGGTGACAACGAGCAGATAGATCTTCAGCCACCCCGCTCCATTCGTTGCCACTGATGGTATTAGGGAGCTACAAGAGGAAGAAACGACTCAAATCGACCTCCGGGTAAAAATCCTTCATTCCAAGTCATAGCCCGAGAGAGAGAAGAGAGGCATACCCTGGTGGTGAAGGAGTAGTCACCGGAGGAGGAACCGATGGAGATGTCTTTGAAGAACACCATGGCGACCCCGGTGGTAGGATGCGAGACGGCGAGAGAGAGGAAGCGGCTATAGCTTAGCAAGGAAGGAAGGAACGAGAAAACAGAGGAAATGTAACTTGTGGTCGGGGAGAAAAGGGGGTAGGGAAGGGGGCGGGGTTAGATATTTAGGCGGTAGGTTAAAATTTTGGAATTATGGGGGGAAACTTTGTGCGCGGTGTCGCTGGACCATTCACTTTGAACGATTGTGTGCATCGCAAACGATTCTTCTGCTTTACGCACATGGGATGAGTTTGATAATTCAAATTTTGGTCTCAAGGCATGGGAACATTCACTTTGAACGCGCGCGGTGCCGCCGGACCATTCACTTTGAATGGTTGTGTGCATTGCAAACGATTCTTCTGCTTTACGCGCATGGGATGAGTTTGATAATTAAAATTTTGGTGGAAATTTCCCCGGGTACATCATTGCATAATTTAACATCACTTGCTAATTTGGGCACACAAAAGAGCATACAGCAGACTGACAACACCTACTGAATCGAGCAATTTTAGTAATTACACAGAGCCAGTTGACCTAAACATTGCTCTAACAAAAGACCAGCATTAAAAACAAAGCCTAAGCACGCATAATTAAAAATCCGCCACCGCGCCGGCCTATGCATCGCCGGTGTGAGATGAGACGTCGATGACTTGTCCTGGCGACATGCCATCGTTGGTGGACTCGGCGCCCCATGCTGAAGTGGACCGCATCCTCGTCCTCGTCCTTGGCGCCGCCCTCAAGGTTGTAGTACTCGTAGTAGTGGCTGCGCCAGAGCTCACGTTGGTACTCCGCCGCCGATTCTTCGACGGACAGACTCTTCTCTACCTCGACCTCGGCCACGAGCAACTTATCCTCCCGGCGCTCCTCGATCTCCACCGCCTCCTGCATCTCCCGCTCCCGCTCGGCGACCTCATGAGGAAGCAGGTGCTCCATGGCCACCGCCGCCTTTTCAGACATGTGTTGCATGCTGGAGTCCGAGGTGGCCAGGAATACCTTGTTGTGTGCATCCTCGATCTTGGCGTGAATGGCCTCGACCCGGGCCAGGGCGAAATCAGCGGCACAGACGGCATCTCGAGCATTCTTGGCGTTTGCAGCTGTCATCGCTGCAGCCGCTTCTGCCGTCACGGCTGCCGCAGATGCCCTCTCGGTGGAAGCGAAGGCGCTCTCGCCGCACGCGGCGGCGGTCGGGGGACGCGGCCATCGTACGGGCCTTCACGAAGCGTTTCCACGGTGTTATATTTGCAAGAAGGGGGTGCGGGAATGGGGATCGGGATTCATGGATTCGGGGGTTACCGACACTAGAGCAGACGAGCCAACGAAGCTTAAGGAGGGAGACTTAAATAGACCGAGATATTTAGATCGCAAACGGTTCCTAGAAAACAACTGTGTGTGATGTTGTAGATATTTTTTATTAACTGTGAAAAACGAATTTGGAATAAAGTGCCAACGGATGGTGTTTAGATGAACGAGAAATTTTGTAGTACTAATACAACTGTCATATCAAATTTTGGAAAATTCCAAGGGTCATTTGACCTTCTGAAACATTTAAGTGATTTTCTAGCCATTTAATGACCGTAATTGAAATTGGAACTACATGTACATGCAACAGCTAACCATAACGGTTTGAAAACTCATATTTCGTGTACTTGTGTGCGATTTAATTCCATGTGTAGTAAGTTGGAAGGAATTTTCAAACATATTGGTCTAACGGCTATGACACAATAAAACATGGAGTGACATGGCATTTTAATTCCAAAAAATTGAAAGTAAAATAAGAAACACATGAAAGCTTGGTTGATGTAATGTCATGCCACCAAGATGACGTGGTAAAAAATTGGCATGTTTGACCAGAGTTTGGACACACACCTCTCACAAACTGGAGCAACTCACTAGAAGGCTCGTGGTTCCGAGAGGGAACAATGCATGTTTGATGACGAACGAGAGATAGCTTCCTCTTACAGCCTTCAAATTTTTTCTACGTCTAACGTGCACTACTACAACTATAATGTGAAATTTTGGAAAATTCTAGGGGTCATTTCACCTTTTAAAGACATTTAAGTGATTTTCTAACCATTTAATGACCATAATTCAAATTTGAACTACATCTACATGCAATGCCTAACCAAAACGGTTTGAAAAATCATATCTGTGTACTTGTGTGCGAGTTAATTCCATATGCAGTAAATTAGAAGGAATTTTCAAACATATTGGTCTCACGACATGGACACATGCATACGTATGCATGGAATGACATGGCATTTTAATTCAAAAAAATAGAAAAATGATCAGAAACACATGAAACCTTGGTTGATGTAATGTCATGCCACCAAGATGATGTGGCACTAGTAGAAAAAGGGTCAAATGGGAGACACATTAGTCCCGGTTTGTAACAGAACCGACACTAATGTGTCCATTAGTGCCGGTTCCAATGGCTAGGCGGGAGGAGCTCTTTAGTACCGGTTCATGGCGAAACTTTAGCACCGGTTTGTGCCACGAACCGTTACTAAAGAAAGTGGTGGCAGGATGTTGTCAGAGTGGGGCCCCTCCAGCACCTTTAGTACCGGTTCGTGGCACGAACCGGTACTAAAGTTCGGCCTATATAACCCTTCGTCCACCCGCACTCTGTTCTTCCCCCTTTCCCCTCTCCCTCTCCTCTGTTCTTCCCTTCTTCCTCTCGAGTTCATCACAAATTTTGCCCAAAATTTGTCAAGATTTGCAGCCCCCATCCATTCAAATGATCACAAAGGTTAGCAACTTTGTCCTTTCATCTCTCATTGCTAGATTAGCTCTTGCATTGGTTTTTATAGTGATTAATTGTGGGTTTTAGTAATTTGGGAGGAATTATATGTGGTAGTATTTGATTTATATGCAAATTGAGGTCAAAATAACACTTAGTTTGCATATGTAGGTGTGGTTTACTTAGTGCCTTCTAAATCTCCATCGTAACCACCTTCGATCGCCCGCACCGTCCCATCGCCGGCACCACCTTGTGGTGAGCCTCTTGTTCATGAAATTTTATATAAAAAATTGATGTTTGTGTGATTTGTACATATAGTCACAGGTATAATTATCTTACCTTTACGTTCTTTGTTATACATAGTGCCATGGTTTTGATATCCATCCCCGTCAGCCCTCGTCCTTGTTATGATTCGGATGTGGTATATTCTCTTTTAAAACTATTTGTTGAATTTCGTGTTTATGACAAATTATGCCCATCAAGTTGACATAGATATTTTTATCTAGGAGGTATGTGAACCGGAAATTCCAACCGACCCTATTGCCGAGTGGTTAAATTTAGTTGAAAGAGAAAACGACTATTTGAAAGAAAAATTGAAAAGAATTGAGGGGGAGAAGATGGAATTGGAGTTGCATGTTGCCGATGTCGTCGATGATCACAAGATCAAGATGGATAAAATGCGCTTGAAGATTAGAAAGATTAGAAAATATGCCATTGATAGTGAGGCTTGGTATCATTATTCTGTTGGATCAATCGTTTCCTTAGTTGCGATCTTGATCGCATTTGTTGTTGCATTTAAATGCTTTAGCTAGAGAGTTATTTGTTTGTTGCATTTAAGTGGTGTATGAACTTTATGTATGAACTTTATGTATTGTATTAATTTGCTGTTTTCGGTGCTGTGTATTGAAGATGAGCCGGCAATGGATGTACGATGACCGATGCTCTCCCGAGTTCATTAATGGCGTGCATACTTTTCTGCTTGCGGCTGAGGAAAACAAGCGGGCGAATGGTTTTATGCCTTGTCCATGTGCTGGCTGTAAGGATGGTCACAATTACTCTACGTCAAGAACCATTCACGTCCACCTGTTTGAGTCCGGTTTCATGCCCCACTATAATGTTTGGACCAAGCACGGAGAAAGAGGGGTTATGATGGAAGACAATGAAGAAGAAGAGGATGACGACAGCTATCCCGCCACGGGTTCCCTGAATACGATGCTACAACAATGGGGAAGAAGCTGAGCGGTAATGCGGAAGATGCTGAGCCGCAATGCGGGAAGAAGTGAAGAAGAGGCATCAAATGAGCCCATTGATGATCTAGGTCGGCCATTGCCGATGCAAAGAGAAACTTCGCAAGTGATTTGGAGAAGAAGTTGCAGCGCATGTTAGAGGATCACAAAAATTGTTGTACCCGAATTGCGAGGTGACAAGAAAAGTTGGGCACCACACTCGAATTGCTGCAATGGAAGGCGAGAGAATGGTGTATCCGACAAGGGATTTGGAAAGTTCTGGTAATGATAAAGAATATGCTTCCAAAGGACAACGAATTGCCCGAGAGTACGTATGAAGCAAAGAAGGTTGTCTACCCTCTAGGGTTAGAGGTGCGGAAGATACATGCATGCCCTAATGATTGCATCCTCTACCGCGGTGAGTACGAGAATTTGAACGCTTGCCTCGTATGCGGTGCACTGCGCTATAAGATCAGCCACGATGACCCTGTGATGTCGAGGGCGAGCGCCCCAGGAAGAACATTCCTGCCAAGGTGATGTGGTATGCTCCTATAATACCACGGTTGAAACGTCTGTTCCAAAACAAAGAGCATGCCAAGGCGATGCGACGGCACAGATAAGACCGTAAGAAAGACGGAAAGTTGAGAGTACCCGCTGACGGGTCGCAGTGGAGAAAAATCGAAAGAAAGTACGGGAAGGAGTTTGTAGATCACACAAGGAACGTATGGTTTGGTCTAAGCGCAGATGGCATTAATCCTTTTGGGGAGCAGAGCAGGAACCATAGCACCTGGCCTATGACTCTATGTTTGTATAACCTTCCTCCTTGGTTGTGCATGAAGCGGAAGTTCATTATGATGCCAGTGCTCATCCAAGGCCCTAAGCAACTCGGCAACGACATTGATGTGTACCTAAGGCCATTAGCTGAAGAACTCTTACAACTGTGGAATGGAACAGGTGTACGTGCGTGGGAGTCTTAAAGAAATATGTTCACAACCGTGCTAGGCCAGAAGGAAGCATCTCCAAGGGCCATGAAAATGAGGAGGTCATTGAGTTTTGTATTGACTTTATTCCTGACCTTAAGCCGATTGGTGTTCCTGAATCGCGGCATAAGGGTATACTGGATGGAAAAGGCACGTTAGGAGGGGATCAAATAATATGTATGGACGGACATTCTCTCACTGAAGCACACTACACAGTTCTACAGAATTCCGCCTTGGTGGCTCCGTATATGGACGAACACAAGAATTTGCTACGCTCCAAACACCCGGAGCGGTCTGATGACTGGATTACACGTGAACAAACCAGGAGTTTCGCCAGCTAGTTGCAGACACGTACCATGCATGACGCCTCTGTTCAAGATGACTTGTACTTGCTGTCCCAGTTACCATCTTCGAATATAATGAGTTTCAAAGGGTACGATATAAATGGTAATACATTTTACACGATCGCCCAAGATAAGAAGAGCACCAACCAAAACAGTGGTGTCCGCTTTGATGCAGCAACCAAGACGGGAAAGGAAACATATTATGGTTATATACAAGACATATGGGAACTTGACTATAGGCGTGGTTTGAAGGTCCCTTTGTTTCGGTGCAAATGGGTCAATATGACACGAGGTTGGGTAACGGAAGACCCGCAGTACGGAACGACAACAGTGGATATCAACAATCTTGCGTATGCAGACGAACCATTCGTCCTAGCCAATGATGTGGCACAGGTTTTCTATGTGAAGGACATGTCTACCAAGCCAAGAAAAAGAAAAGATAAGGAAGCGAATGCATCATATGATGAGCCAAAGCGGCACATAGTTCTTTCTGGGAAGAGAAACATCGTGGGTGTGGATGACAAGACAGACATGTCAGGAGATTATGAAAAGTTTGATGAAATTTCTCCATTCACAGTATATATTGACCCGAGCATCCCGTTAAATGATGAAGATTTTCCATAGTTACGGCACAAAGGGACACACGCGGAGAAAAAGTTTCACACCCGAAGATCTGGGATGTGATCGGCTTCACTATCATCACTTTCTTCTGTGTTTCACACCCAGGAGGGAATCTCTATAATAGTTAGGGTAGCTAGTTATGTGTTTTGTCATTTGAAACGCGAAGAAATTTTATGTGCAAACAAATTCTTTCATGCATTTACTGATTTTTTCAGCTAAATTGAAAAACACTTCAAATGAATTACGAAAAGATTGAAAGTTGGCATGGTATCATAATTTCACCCACATAGCATGTGCAAAAAAGTAGAGAGGGTTACGGCAAAAACTGGATGCACTTCGTGTACAAAATGGACAATCTCTTTCGAACTATCAGGGTTTCGGACGAAAACTCATCTGTTACAAAGGCATATTTCATTTTTTAAATAACATAAGCATTACCAAATTGAATATAATGATAAAACACAATAATATTAAACATAATAAAAAAGAATCACTGAAAAATGTATTTTTAAAGTTAAGTTATTCACAAACTACTGATTCACACAAATTTCAAATAATTCAAAATTTAAACTATTCAAATTTTAAAACTACCAGCACTAACAGAAAGTTAGTATTTTTTTTGTACGTAAAGCAACAATATTCACAAAGAAACTCTAAATACAGCAAAAAACAACTAAAAAATAAATAAAACAAAATTAATAATGCAGAAAAGAAAAAAAAGCCCACCTACTAGGCCAAAGCGGCCTGCATACGACTAGAAACCCAACCTGTTGCTGGGCCAGGATGCAGGCCCGCAAGCCCAGTTGGCCCCACATGGCAGAGTAGCAGAGGTAGGCCCAGAAAGCCTGCATTTGACAGGAGATTAGTGCAGTTCCCGTGCCGGGGCTTATAAACTGGTCCTGGCGCTCCTCAACTAGCGAGGTGGGACTAAACATCTGCGCCCCTTGCCTGGCAGTGCACCCCCCAATAGTACCGTGTCGTGGCACCAACCGGCACTAAGGGGGGGGGGGGTATTTAATACCGGTTGAAGCCACCACCCGGTACTAAAGGGGTGCGCCTCCTGCCGCTTCGCCTGGCCAAAAGAGACCTTTAGTACCGGTTGGTGGCTCCAACCGGTACTAAAGGGGTGTTCTATATAAGAAAACACTTCGAAAAATTTCGTCAGTTTCCTTCTCCACTTCCCTCTGCTTCATCGCCGCCGCCCCGTCCCGCGTCGTCGCCGCCTTCGATCAAGGCCGTCCCGTCGACTCACGCCGCCCTGTCCTTGTCGCGCCGCCCGTCACGTCGTCGCGCTGCTGCCCGCCCCGTCCCCAAGACTGCCCAGCGTGCCGTCCCTCAAGACCGTCCGTGTCGCCGTCGCCGTCGTTGTTGCCTGGAACTTGCCTCGCCGTCGCCTCGACCTCTCGCCTGGCTGTGAGCCCCTGTCCCCCCTCTCCTCCCTCCAATCGAAGCCGCCGCACCGCCGACGCCGTCTCCTTGGCTCGCCTCGCCGTCGCCTCTGCACACACATGCATACACATACACACACATACACACAAACACACACACACACACACACAATGTTTTTAGTTCTTAGTTTTTCTGTTTTTAGTTTTTAGTTTTTTCTGTTTTTTTTGTATTAATGTTATAGAAATGTTAGTTATATATAGAAATGTGTTAGAAATGTTAGTTATATAGAAATGTTAGTTTTTTCTGTATTAATGTTATAGAAATGTTAGTTATATAGAAATGTTAGAAATGTTAAAGAAAAATTAGTTATACAATTTTAGTTATAGAAATGTTAGAAATGTTAGTTTTAAAAAAATTAGTTATACAATTTTAGTTATAGAAATGTTAGAAATCACAATCCAATCATTTAAATAATGTTACTTTTGCGGCATATAGTATTTGTTATCGACGATACCCGGCCCGCATCCTCGCCGTCGACCCGTTCGCGACGACGTCCTGCTTCCAAGGACCCATATCCGGGACTGGGCTCCGCCGGGCTGGCACTAGGAGGTGCTACCTTCAGGGACGCGACGCTTGGTGAGGAACCCGACCCCGGGTCTCGTCGTCGACCCTGATCTCCTTTGGTGGCGTTCAGGTGGGCCACTTTCGGTGCGGAGGGAGCTGGCCCCGCCTGAGGCGATACGTCGCCGTGTCGTGAGGAGGATTTGCACGCCCATCGCTACATGGCTGCTATGGACGTCAGGTTCTCCAATACATGGCAGGTTCTTTGGGGAGATCACTCGAGCTATGATCCAGTGATGGCTCCTTCACTTTGGTTGTCCACCGCCCGCGCCTCAGGAACCGCGAGTGGCCTAGATTATTCTTTAGTATTCGATCTTTATTAGCTAGCTAGCTAGTGATGTATTCGATATATAATATTCGAGATGATTTATTCGAGATTATATATATTATTCGAGACGATGTATTCAAGATTATTTCTATTATTCGAGACGATGTATTCGAGATTATATTCGATGATGCTTATTATGTACTATGATTGATTCAGATTTTCCTTATTAATTGATTGCATCGATGCATTGCAATTTGAATACTAAATTGTTTTATATTTCTTTTGGATTAGTTAAATAAAAGCTATGACGGACAATACCGGCAGACAGGGAGAAGTGGTCTTGTTCGATATCATGCGCCATCCTCGCGAGCCAGATGATGATCAGAATGAAGAAGATTATGACGGCTCTGAATATCTAAACAACACCGGGGAGGGTGATATGATATTCGATCGCGACGACCGAATTGATGAAGTCATGAACTATGATTATGATGATGACGAAGAAAATGTTCATCTTGAAACAAAAAAGACCGGTGAGGTATATTTCTATAAGCAGGCATCTAGTGATCATCACATGTTTTAAATGACTTGAAGATATATTAACGAATCAATCTTTCTTCTTTCAGCCATCCGGATCGAGCAAATCTTCATGCAGCAGGACATGAGGCCCAAACAAAAAGTTGAAGGAGGGTGTAAAGTACAATATCGAGGCCATCAAACCTAATGGCGAACCATTAGCGCCTAAGAAGATTGCGGACAAGTTCATTCATCAGTGCGGAGTTCTTGTGAAGGACCATCTCCCGATCTCCCTTCAAGAATGGAGAGAGCCAGCAAAGCCACGTCCAGATCTTACTTTTGTCGACGACAAACAAAAAGTTCTTCTTTGGGAAACTCTCTTGGAACATTTCACCCTACCAGATCATTTCACAGATGCAGGTGTGGAGAAAGTCAAGGACGCTGCTCTTAGGAAGATGGCGGTTGCATTCAACAACCACAAGAAACGTGTATGGGACAAGTATGTCAAAGGAGGAAGGAAGACTCCAGTATTCGAGGGAACACTAGAGAAGCAAAGTGCTCATTGGGAAGATTTCGTGAAATTCAAAGAATCAGAATTATCTAAGGAATGGTCGAGAATAAACAAGGCCAATGCCGCAAAAAAGGATAAGTTCCATAAGCTGGGGCCAGGTGGCTACGCGGTGGCAATGCCTAAGTGGGATAAGTCTGAGAAAGAGAAGGAGGATGCAGGTGTCACCCGTAAACATTGAGCTGGCCCCTGTGCAGGACTTGGTTCTATGCGCATGGGGAGTTGGACCCAAGACAGCAAAGTTTCAAAGAAGGCATGTCGAACGGGCCAAGATAAGCTACTTGTTGCAATAGAAGAGGCTCGACCGGGGTGTTCCAGCCCAACAGAGAGAACGACGAGCTTACGCGTGCCTGGGAAATCTGAACACCCGGAAGAACACGAGGCAAGGCGTTATTCCGTGGTATGAGGGTTTTGACCGAACGCCACTACGTAAGCCATGCGAGAAGTAAGATTGCGGAGGAGAAGAGGAGGAAGATGGAGGAGGAGCAGAGGAAGCTGGACTATGAACGCCTTCAAGGCCTAGAATCAGCGCACGTGGACTTGGCAGTCAAATTCAAGCGGCAGCAGGAGCAGATCGACTCACTTAGCTAGCAAAGGGGTCTCAGCAGCGGCAGCAGCTAGCGGATGATCCAGCATTGGATAGCACCATCCCATCCATGCCAAGAAGCAGTGTGGGTTCCGCCCCGGGCGACGCAATGCTGGATAGATACCCCATGGATGACATCATGGAGAACACTAACTGCGAGCTACACTTCAAAATGAAGACATATCCATGAAGGTGGCGGACGCCATTGCTTTTACAAATCCCCCCGAGGCAACCTTCCATTGCAACCCGATTCCAGCGGGCTATGCTCATGTCTTGGTTGATGAGGTGGTGGACCAGTATTCGGGGCTAGAGCTTGACATTCATGGAGGTGACGAGGAGCACACACTGGGAGAGGCCAAACATCGTATCATCCTATGGAGAAAGGATTGCATCATCTTCCGCGTCAGTCGACTCCTCGTCGAAGTCCGCCACCGAGTCAGCTGACTCCCGCTCCTCCAAGTCCACCAACGCGTCAGGCCACTCCTCCTCCTCCAAGTCTGGCAAAGCGTCAGGCCACTCCTCCTCCAAGTCCGACACAGCGTCAGACCACTCCTCCTCCAAGTAAGGCACAACTTCAGGCCACTCCTCCTCCAAGTCCGGCACAGCTTCCGGCCACTCCTCCTCCTCCAACTCAGCCACGTCAGCCGTCTCCGCCGCCTCAGCAATCACGGAAGAGAGCCGCCGCGGCTATGGTGCGTAGCGGTACAAGTTGAGGTAGTACGGGAGGTACAGGCGGAGGCAAGCGATTTCAATATGGTCCAAGCCTCGCGCCTCTTCCGTAGAGGCCTTAAGACAAGTCCGAGGAGGAAAACGCAGCCATAGTGAAGGCCCCGGTGGAAGCCCATTTTGCACCGAAACCGCCACCGCCGCCAACGGAGAAACTGCCTGAGGAAAAGATTGACCACTTCATTCGTATGGCTAGAGCACCAGCTCCCAAGCCTGTTGACACAGACTATGAGCGCCACCTCAGGAAGTTAAATCGAGCACGTCTACAGAAAGAGGCGAGCTCGAGCTCGAGCAAATCAGCTGGCACAAAATGCGGTAAAACCTTCCCCAGCTGGGAGAACAGGCGGTGCAATCAATCCCCCCGCTTGTTGTGCCCACAACACATAAGAGTACGCGCGCCCTATATTATTGTGGGCAAACCGTTAATGTTCCCCAGCTGGGCGATGTGGTAATAACCGAGGAGCATATAACGCAGGCTGAAATCCTCAAGATCACTTTTGGAGAACTCCCGGAGATCGAGCCCATGTCTCCACTTAGAGAGGAGGAAATAAAACGGAAATATGTCCTGGGCCAACCTTTGGTTCAGCTAGATGAGGTCAAGAAGCTCCCAAGGAGAATGTATTAATTGCATCAATGGTACATGAACATTACCAAGATTTCCAATCGAGTGTCCCTCATGGTGAATGTCAAGAAGGATCATTACTTCCATGAGAAAGTTGTGTCCGTTGAGTATTCAGAACTATTTCAGTTATACAATCAAGACGCACTCGACAAATCTATTGTCAGTTGCTATTGTCTGTAAGTGATTTATTTCTGTAATTTAAGTCTCAAGCTAGCTGTAGTGATCATTTTGATCAATCATTACCTGTAATTATCCTCACTATATTCTTTTCTGTGGTATTATGCAGGATGAAGATGTATGGAATGAAAAAAGGTGCACGCTATGGCATTGGGTTCATTGACCCAAATACCATTAATCAATACACATGGGAATTAGATACATATTATCAAGCAAGTGTAGAGGAAAGCATGCTAGAGTTCTTCAAGCGCCTCAATACCAATGAAGATATACTACTTCCTTACAACTTCAGGTGAGTCACACTGTCTTGTACTACAAATTCTGTTTTTGCTTACTAGCTAGCTACATGTTTTTGCATACATATGCCCGCTTAATTAAGACATGCAAACGTGTGTGCATGCAGTTTTCACTGGATCTTGTTAATCATTAAAGTTGATGAAGGAACAGGTTGAATCATGGACTCACTACTTAAGAAAGAAAGTGACTACACCATCGTGAAGGGATAGTAGCCAGGTAATTTCAATCATTATTAACTATATCTCGCCTATTTAATTAGTTCTTCATTTCCTGATAACAACTATTTAATAACCCTTTATTCATTTTCTTTGTCATGGTAGGGCTTGGGCAAAGTTCATCAACGCTACTCCGTGCCAATGGAAACAAAAGCTGAAATGTTATCGACCCAAGGTAAGTAATTAAGTAGTACTAACTAGCTAGCTGCCATCTCTTTAATTATCATGCTTGATTAATTATTTTCGATCAAATTCCATTCTCGTAAAGGCCTCAAGCGGTAGCTGGGACTAATCTGTGTGCATACTACGTTTGCGAGAACATTCGCATGATGGCGTCCGAAAGGAGCAGATCTCAAAGACAGGGCTGGGTACGTTTGTCAGAACACTATTCACAATTTTTACACCATCATCGATATCTAGTCACACAACTAATACGCATGCATATTGATCTCCTTCTTAACAGTTCAGAGAGGTGCGGGAGAAGCTCCTACCAACGGAGCGCATACAAGCAATTCAAGAGGAAATAGCGGGATTTTTGCTCGACCAGGTCATAGATACGAACGGATAATACTATTACCCGCTACCGCCCCCATGAACCACTTCCAATTGTCATCGTGCTCCGAAGGCACCATATATATAGGAAAACACTATTCTAATCCTAGGATTAGAATAGTTATTTGGATCACGGTGCGCTATATAGGAGCGATCAGGTTGTTCCCGAACTCCCGAACCCGCAAAAGAAAAAAAAGAAATGAGCCACAGCCGCTCGTTCTCCATCCACCTCGATCCCCAATCCTGCCGCCGATCTTCGCTCCAACAGGGCCATCGCACCAGCTTCTCCGGCAGCAACGGACACCCGCCAGCTTCCCCGGCCGCCGCGCCCACCCGCCACCTTCCCTGACCACCTCGCCTCCCCCCGCGACCCACGCATCTCTTCCACCTCCCGACCGCTACCAACCCACCCCGAGTCGAGCGGATCATGTAGCCGCCATTGCCCCCAACCCCCAGCCCGCCAGCCGCCGGTGCGGCAACCGAGCAAACGCGACCTGTTGCATCCCCCGAGCTCTCTCAATGTGTCGCGACCACCGCCTCCCTGTAGCGCGCCTCCGCCAATGTCGTCTCCTCGATGCGCGCCGCCACCGCACGGCCCCCATCCTGCCTCGCATGACTCCCCAGTAGAACCACCGCCATGGCCGCATCCTTCAGCTCCACCCCGTCGCTGCAGTCCAACGACTCCAATTGCAGCCGTTCACCACTATGAGGTAAGCTGGATCCCAACATCTTGCTCATCCCCGTCGCAACCAGAGTGGTCGCAGCGATGGCTCCCTGCATGCCGCAACTGTAGCTCAACCTGCCTTGTGATGCTGTCGAAGGCCTCCCTCGCTTCTTCTCGTCGTCGGCGCGTCGTGCGGCAAGAGCACGCGCAGACTCGGTGGTGGAGCTCCAGCTCTGGCCGCATGGCCCTGCCCCTGCACCACCCCTTACCAGAGCGCCTCCCCCAACCGCCGACCAAATGTCCCGCGCCGACTACCAGGTCGCTGCAGTACATGCTTGTGTAGTGCGCCTCCTACTGTTGTCCTACTGTACGCTGTTAAGATCCCAATTCTTCCACTACCTCTAGCCACTTCAATTCAGTTCAACCTGCCCAGCCACATCAGCTCGATTGTTTGTGTTTTGAAGAACAAAACAGAGTTGGCTGAAAATTTCCAATAGTTCAATGAATCTCGTAGTGGAAGGAATCATGTGGGAAAAAGTTGCTTCGACCCATTCCGGTGCTGCAGCAAATTATGTTGATTGTGTGTCATATCTATTATGTGTGTTACCTCTCTCTCTCTCTCTCTCTCTCTCTCTCTCTCTCTCTCTCTCTCTCTCTCTCTCTCTCTCTCTCTCTCTCTAATTGATTCTAATCCACAGCCGACAGTGCTCCCAAACATCTACGGATGGAGCTCTTGCGGCTGATTGCTGAAGTTCTAATTAAAAATGGATAGAAGTCCAGTGAAGAAACGGATTCTGTGTGTTGTGTGCCGCCGCTGCCGCGCTTCTGTGTGTAGTGTGCACGCCCAAGAACGCAAGTATGAAGAAGTTAAACTGACGAAGACAAACAACACTTGATAACTACTGAGTTAACTAGCGAACGGAGGAATGCGTGAGGCATATGGTTTTCGTTAGTGTATATATCTCTACATATTTAATCAGTGAACGACTCCTTGTTTTATTAGTGAACATTAAAAATACAACTAGTTCGAACACTTCAAAGTTAGTGTTAACTTAAAAAGAATTTTGCTGTGGCATATCGTGTGTTAAAAAACAAAAAACAACAGCTCAGATTTCAGTGAAAAAAAAATAGAAGTTCATATATTGATCCTGAGAGAGTTCAACTATGTATGCGTGTGCAAACTTTGACACCCTCCATATGTTTAATGAAAAATTCCAACAAAAGAGCTCGAAAGAATTTCTCGTTTGTTAAAAAAACAAAGCTAAGCTAAAGCACTACCTTCTTGTATGTGAATGAGATGTCATCTAAAATAGGATATACAAGAAATTGCTCGTGTTTCTTTTTTAAAAAAAATTGGATTTTCCTCGTTCATAAAAAGATAACCAAATTTTTTACAAGTTAGATTTTCCTCGTTTCTAAAAAATAAGAGAGGCCAACTCAAAATAACAAAGAAATTCAAAAAAGTATATAAAAATGGATTTTAAAAAAAAACTAGAAATTTTAAAATAACCGAGAAGGTCAAAAAACATAGAAGTTCAAAATTGAAAACCCTAGAATTTCAATTTGAAATAACCGAGAAGGTCAAAAAATCTTGAAGTTCAAATTTAAAAACGTAGAAAATTGTTTTCTTATTTAAAACCATATTTTCTAAGAAGTTCAAAGTAAAAATAGAGAAGTTCAAGGTTAAAAACTTATATCTTTTCTTATTACTAAATAAGAAAATTAAGAAGTTAAAATTAAAAATAAGGAAAAACTAAAAAGTTTTAAAAGACTTAGTAGTTCAAAAATTATTTAAAGAAATCATTTTCCATGTTTCAAAAGAAATTAGAGATTTAAATTTAACAAACATAGAGGTTCAATGTTTATTACGTAACCAAGAAAGTCAAATTAAAAATACAAAGAAGTTAAACTTTTAATAATAAATGGGTTACATTAAAACCTAGAGGTTCGAATTTAAATAACCGAGAAGTTCAATTTTTAGTACAAAACCAAGATGCAAGTTAAAAAAAATCTAAATTAAGAAGTTCGAATTAAAAAGACGAAGAAGTTCGATGCTTGTTACAAGCCCAAAAGAAGGTCATTAAAAAGCATCTCAAACAATTTTGTAAAAAAAGATTTTCCCATTTAAAATAAACCTAGAAGCTTAAATTTAAAAACGGGACGGCTCGAGGTCTATCAAAAGGTAGGATTTTTCTATCACTAAAAGTTCAACTTCGAAAAATAGAGCGGAAATTTCATAAAAAATATTAAGAAATTCAGATTAATATTCATAAAAAACTCAGATATTTTCACGTAACTGAGAGAAGTTCAGATTGATAACTGCGAGAAGTCCACGTACTACACGATGTGCATTTTGTATTAAGAAAAAGAATAAAAATGCAAATACTAAATTTTTTGTTGTTATAAGTTCAAGTTCTCGATCGGAGAAAGTTAAAAAATTTATTGTTAGAGAGGTTTGTACAAAAGGAATATCATTTGTCGAATGGATGAGAAAATTACAAAAGAAAATACGTCATAGAAGTTCAACATGAAAATAGTAGGAAGTTCAACTACTACACTGAATGAATTTTAGATGAAAAACTTTTAAAATCGTCGCGAGTATGAAAAAATGATCAACACGGGAAAGTTGCGTGTTTACAACAGCTTTCCACCGGTATATAATTTGCTCAATTCCGGTGAGTGTTCCGGTGAGTGGATGGAGAGTTACGAGCCAAAAAACTACATGAAAACAGAGTGAAGTTCAAGTACACATGCAGAGAAGTTCACGTTCTTCACGCGATGCATTTTCGACGAATCTGTTTTGCCATAACCGCAGAACGAATGATCTCGCCATTTTGAAATTACTTGAAAACGGCTAGGAATCAAAGAAAACCGTCAACATGAAAAAGTTTCGTATTTTCGGTAGCTTTTAGACGGTATATTATTTGCTCCATTCCGACAAAGTGTGTAGAAATTATGGCAAAAATAAGTCTTTAGCCATTTTCAAAATTGACTTAAAACCGAAAGCAATTGGTAGAAATAATATATACCAAAAAGTTTCGCATTTCCTCAGGCTTTCCAACGCCATATCATTTGTTGCATTTGGGCGTAGGGTTAAAAAATTAGCTCGAAAATACGAACTCGGTAGAACTTGTATCATTTTCTAAATTACTTTTAAACCGTTCAAAATTAGAAAAAGCTTTTAACATGATAAAGTAGCGCATTTTCATAAGCTTTCCAACGCCATATCATTTGCCTCCATTGGATTAGCCGTTTATAAATGGCATCAAAAATACGAACTCAGCTTTCAGTTTGCAAAATTTTACTATTTTCCATATTACTCTTTATCTATAGGGAATTAGAGAAAACTTTCAACATGTGGAAGGAGCGGTTTTGTAGCAGATTTCCAACGTCATATTATTTGCCTCATTCCGATAAACGGTTTAGAAATGCGATCGAAAATACGATTCACGTTTTTTGTATGAAGAAAAATGGTTTTCAAAACTGCTCTTAAACTGCTTACATTTTGCCAAAAATTTAACTTGGGTCATGATATCGGCGTCCATAGCTTTCCAACTGTACATCGCAAGCCCCATTTGGGCAATGTTGGCAGAAGTTCAACCTATCACTGGGAGAAGTTCAAGTCGAACAAATCAGGCAGTAAAATTGCAAAAAAGGCAATTTCATCACGACCCGAGAACAAAATCCGCCAGCGAGCGAGATTTCTATTTAAAACCGGTATTTAGTTGCTAAAAACATTTCTAGATTACACTAGCATCATATAGAACACTACTGACCAGAATAATTCACGGGGGAAGCCACGGTTGCAAAGATAGCCCGAAGATCGGATTCGTACAGAGGGAAGTTCAGGCGCGTGTACAAACAAAAAATACGTCCGAGAAGTTCAACGTGAAAACAATATGAAGTTCAACTACTACGCTGAATGAATTTTAGATGAAAAAACTTTTAAAATCGTTGCGAGTATGAAAAAATGATCAACACGGGAAAGTTGCGTGTTTACAGCAGATTTCCATCGGTATATCACTTGCTCAATTCCGGTGAGTGGATGGACAGCAAGGAGCAGTGAATAGAGATATACGAGCAAAAAAAGCACGTGAAAAACAGAGTGAAGTTCCAGTACACGTGCCGAGAAGTTCAGGTTCTTCACGTGGTGCATTTTCGAAGAATTAGTTTCGCGATAAAGGCAGAACGAATGATCTCGCCATTTTCGCAATTACTTGAAAACAGATAGGAATCAGAGGAAACCATCAACATGAAAAAGTTTCGCATTTTCCGTAGCTTTTCAGCGGTATATTATTTGCCCCATTCCGATAAAGTATATAGAAATTATGCCAAAAATACGTTTTAGCCATTTTCCAATTTGACTTAAAACTGTAAGGAATTAGGAGAAACAATATATAATAAAAAGTTTCGCATTTGCTCAAGCTTGCCAACGCCGTATCATTTGTTGCATTCGGCCGTACGGGTAAAAAACTAGCTCGAAAATACAAACTTGGTGGAACTTGTACCGTTTTCTGAATTACTTTTAAATCATTCCAAATTAGAAAAAACTTTCAACATGAAAAAGTAGTGCATTTTCATAAGCTTTCCAACGCCATATCATTTGCCTCAATTGGATTAGCCGTTCAGAAATGCCATCGAAAATACGAACTCGGCTGTTCGGTTTGCGAAATTTTTCGATATTCCAAATTACTCTTTAACCATAAGGAGTTAGAGAAAACTTTCAACATGTGGAAGGAGCGGTTTTTCAGCAGCTTTCCAACGCCATATTATTTGCGTCATTCCGATAAATGGTTTAGAAATGCGATCGAAAATACGATTAACATTTTTTGTATGAAGGAAAAACGGTTTTCAAAACTGCTCTTAAACCTCTTAAATTTTGCCAAAAATTCAACTTGAGTCATGATACTGGTGTTCATAGCTTTCCAACGGTATATCGCAAGCCCCATTTGGACACTTATTAGCTGAAGTTCAACCTTGTACTCGGGGAAGGTCAGGCGCGTTACTCGGGAAGTTCATGTTGTGATCAGAATATTATTTTGATCCCGTGATCATAATAGTGTTTATGTATGTATATATATATATATATATATATATATATATATATATAGGAAAATCCATCCTACCACCGGGGTAGTTACCCCACATGTCTCATATACTATCTTATGGTAGTATATATCCTACTTTATCATTTTAAGTATGTTCATATACTATATATAAGATACTCCAAAGTGAGTTGCATGAAAAAATTTCAAGTTGGCCCATGGTTTTATTATATTTGTGAAATAGGTACATATTTGTACATAAAAGAGAGCATACTCAAAATATGATACATACTACCAAAAAATAGTATATATACTACCTAAACATTCTTATATACTACATACTACGCGTACATACTCTCCGATTTGATAGATACTACATACTACATATAAAACTTATGGTGGTAACTACCACTGGTGGTAGATAAAATTTGTCCTATATATATATATATATATATATATATATATATATATATATATATATATATATATATGATCGGTTCTACTAGAAATTCTATTTATATATATGCATAACGTGTACAATATGTAGTATCGTAAAATACCAGCAAACGAAAAAGAATTAAATGGAAAACACAAAATTAAATGAAAAAGAAATCATAAACCCAAAACCCCCAACCTTTTAATACCGGTTGGTGTCACCAACCGGTACTAAAGGGCTCCCTGCCCCCGGAGCTGGCTCGTGCCACGTGGTTGGCCTTTAGCACCAGTTCGTGAGGAACCGGTACTAAAGGGGGGGGGGACCTTTAGTCCCCACACTTTAGTGTCAGTTACCGAACCGGCACTAAAGGTCCTTACGAACCGGTGCTATAGCCAGGTTCTGCACTAGTGTGGTAAAGAAATTGGCATGTTTGACGAACTTTTGGACACACACCCCTCACAAACCGGAGCAACTCGCTAGAAGGTTCATGGTTCCGAGAGGGAACAATGCATGTTTGATGACGAACGGGAGATAGCTTCCTCTTATGGCCTTCAAATTTTTTCCTACATTTAACATGCACTAATACAACTGTCATGTAAAAATTTGGTAAATTTCAGGGGTCATTTGACCTTTTAAAAACATTTAAGTGATTTTATAACCATTTAATGACCGTAATTCAAATTTGAACTACATCTACATGCAACGCCTAACCATAATGGTTTGAAAAATAATATATTTTTTGTACTTGTGTGCGAGTTAATTCCATGTGGAGTAAATTTGAAGGAATTTTCAAACATATTGGTGTCAAGGCATGGGCACATGCATGGAGTGCATCCCATGGCATTTTAATTCCAAAAAATTAAAAAATGATCAGAAAAACATGAAACCTTGCTTGATGTGGTAAAGAAATTGGCATGTTTGACGAAGGTTTGAACACACGCCCCTCACAAACCGGAGCAACTCGCTAGAAGGTTCGTGGTTCCGAGAGGGAACAATGCATGTCCGATGACGAACGGGAGATAGCTTCCTCTTACGGCCATCAAATTTTTTCTACGTCTAACGTGCACTACTACAACTGTAATGTGAAATTTTGGAAAAATTTAGGGATCATTTGACCTTTCAAACATATTTAAGTGATTTTCTAACCATTTAATGACCGTAATTCAAATTTGAACTACATCTACATGCAACGCCTAACCAAAACAGTTTAAAAAATCATATATGTGTACTTGTGTGTGATTTAATTCCATGTGCAATAAATTAGAATAAATTTTCAAACATATTGGTCTCATGACATGGACACATGCATACGTATGCATGGAGTGACATGGCAGTTTAATTAAAAAAATAGAAAAATGATCAGAAACACATGAAACCTTGGTTGATGTAATTTCATGCCACCAAGATGATGTGGTAAAGAAATTGGCATGTTTGACGAATGTTTGGACACACGCCCCTCAAAAACCGGAACAACCGCTAGAAGGTTCGTGGTTCCGCGAGGGAACAATACAAGTTTGATGACGAACGGGGGATAGCTTCCTCTTACAGCCTTCAATTTTTTTCCTACGTTTAACGTGCAACTGTCATGTGAAAATTTGGTAAATTTCAAGGGTCATTTGACCTCCTAATGACATTTAAGTGATTTTCTTACCATTTAATGATCGTAATTCAAATTTTAACTACATCTACATGCAACGCCTAACCAAAACGGTTTGAAAAATCATATTTTTGTGTACTGTGTGCGAGTTAATTCCATCTGCAGTAAATTTGAAGGAACTTTCAAACATAATGGTGTCAAGGCATGGGCACATGCATGTAGTGCATGGCATGGCATTTTAATTCTAAAAAAATGATCAAAAAAACATGAAACCTTGCTTGATTTATTGTCATGCCACCAAGTTTGGACACACACACCTCACAAACCGGAGCAACTCACTAGAAGGTTCGTGGTTCCTAGAAGGAACATGCATGTTTGCTGACGGACGGGAGATAGCTTCCTCTTACGGCCTTCAAATTTGTTTCCAACGTTTAACATGCACTAATACAACTGCCATGTGAAAATTTAGAAATTTTCAGGGGTCATTTGACCTTTTAAAGACATTTAAGTGATTTTCTAACCATTTAATGACCATAATTAAAATTTGAACTACATCTACATGCAATGCCTAACCAAAACGGTTTGAAAAATCATATTTTTGTGTACTTGTGTGCGAGTTAAAAAATCATTAGACGATGTAAATATCCGGTGTTCAAAAATAAAATGTAAAGATCTGGCAAGGCAGCCGGACCATACACGATTGGCACTCAATCTCGGGCTCGAGGTTTGGTAGGTGATTGGCTGGGATCATTAATCAGACACGGTTTTGTATTGGAAACCGTTAGCTATTATGTTCACACACGGATTTTCTGCGGGAATTATGTGTAATTCAAACTACATTACTCAGAATTCCGGCGACGGCGTGTATCGTCCCCACGATCTAGATTCCGGCCGCCAATAAATACTACCTTGCTCACGTCGTCCCGCCTGCATTCTCATCTACATCTCCCTGCCCTCGCCCTCTCTCTCTCTCAAATCTCTGCCATGGCGCCGCTAGTCTGCCCACATGCCGACGAGGAGTCGCCGCTGAGGGAGTCCTGGACTAAGGGGTCCTCGGACGTCCGGCCTATTATTCATTGGGCCGGACTGATGGGCCGTGAAGATGTGAAGGCCGAAGACTATACCCGTGTCCGGATTGGACTCTCCTTGGCGTAGAAGGCAAGCTAGGCGACCAACTATGAAGATTCCTTCATATGTAACCAACCCCATGTAATCCTAGATCTCTCCGGTGTCTATAAAAACCGGAGAGCGTAGTCCGGATAAAAGGATACTCGTTACCACATTCACATAGGCTAGACTTCTAGGATTTAGCCATTACGATCTCGTGGTAGATCAACTCTTGTAACACTCATATTCATCAAGATCAATCAAGCAGGAAGTAGGGTATTACCTGCATAGAGAGGGCCCGAACCTGGGTAAACATCGTGTCCCCCGTCTCCTGTTACCATCGAACCTAGACGCACAGTTCGGGACCACCAACCCGAGATCCGCCGATTTTGACACTGACAGCCGCACCCCGAGGATGCTCACTCGATTAGCAGCGACGAGGACCCCTACGCGCCACCTGATGAGGTTGCGCCCCGAACTTTGGATTGGTTTTGGGGGCAGCATAATCTTTGTCTGTGGAAGTCGCTGCCGCCGGCTGAGAAAGCCAGGCAAGTGGCGTTCAAGAAGGAGATGGCCGAGGAGGAAGCCAAGAACCAGGCGGCCTGTGAAGCCCGTGATGCCGCCTAGAAAAAGGAGGCGGCGGAGCTTTGGGGGCGGGCGCGTCGTCATGCCGAGGAGGTTTACGAAGACGGGTACTTCGCGAGGAAGGTCATAGGCGCTGGTGTTGGGGAACGTTGCAGAAAATTAAAATTTTTCCTACGGTTTCACCAAGATCCATCTATGAGTTTATCTAAGCAACGAGTCATGGGAGAGAGATTGCATCTACATACCACTTGTAGATCGCGTGCGGAAGCGTTTAAGGGAACGGGGATGATGGAGTCATACTCGCCGTGATTCAAACCACCGATGACCAAGTGCCGAACGGACAGCACCTCCGCGTTCAACACACGTACGGAACGGACGACGTCTCCTCCTTCTTGATCCAGCAAGGGGAAGGAGAGGTTGAGGAAGAAGGCTCCAGCAGCAAAGACGACAGCAGTGATGATGGTGGAGAGGCAAGATCTCGGCTGTGGCTTCCCAAGCACTCAACGAGGAGGAGAGGTGTTGGGAGGGAGGGCTGCGCCTTGATGTGTTTTGCAGCCTCCCTCACCCCTCTATTTATAGGGAAGGGGCAGGGGCGGCCCCTCTAGATGAGATCTAGAGGCGGCGGCTGAGGAGGGGGCTTGCCCCCCAAAGGGGGCGCCCCACTAGGGTTCCCCAACCCTAGGCGCATGGGCCCATGGGGTGGGCGCGCCCAGCCTCCGTGGGCTGGTTCCCTGCCCATTGTGGCCCATGAGGCCCTCCGAGAGGGGTGGCCCCTCCCGTGGACCCCGAACCTTTCCGTGGCCCCAGACAATACCGATATGCCCCTCAAACTTTTCGTGTCCGTATGACAACTTCCCATATATAAATCTTCACCTCCGACCATTCCGAACTCCTCGTGACGTCCGGAATCTCATCCGGACTCAACAACATTCGTAATCACATACAAGTCTTCCTAATAACCCTAGCGCCACCGAACCTTATGTGTAGACCCCACGGGTTCGGGAGACATGCGACATGACCGAGACGACTCTCCGTCAATAACCAACAGCGGATTTGATACCCATGTTGGCTCCTACATACTCCTCGATGATCTCATCGGATGAACCACGATGTCGAGGATTCAAGCAACCCCAGATACTATTCCTTTTGTCAGACGGTATGTTACTTGCCCGAGATTCGATCGTCGGTATCCCAATACCTTGTTCAATCTCGTTACCGGAAAGTCACTTTACTCATACGGTAATGCATGATCCCGTGACCAGACACTTGGTCACATTGAGCTCATTGTGATGATGCACTACCGAGTGGGCCCAGTGATACCTCTCCATAATACGGAGTGACAAATCCCAGTCTCGATCCGTGTCAACCCAACAGACACTTTCGGAGATACCGTAGTGCACCTTTATAGTCACCCGATTACGTTGTGACGCTTGGTACACCCAAAGCACTCCTACGGTATCCGGGAGTTACACGATCTCATGGTCTAAGGAAAAGATACTTGACATTGGAAAAGCTCTAGCAAAACGAAATACACAATCTTGTGCTATGCTTAGGATTGGGTCTAGTCCATCACATCATTCTCCTAATGATGTGATCCCGTTACCAATGATATCCAATTTCCATAGTCAGGAAACCAAGACTATCTATTGATCAACGAGCTAGTCAACTAGAGGCTCACTAGGGACATATTGTGGTCTATGTATTCACACGTGTATTACGATTTCCGGATAATACAATTATAGCATGAATAAAAGACAATTATCACGAACAAGGAAATATAATAATAATCCTTTTATTATTGCCTCTAGGGCATATTTCCAACAGTCTCCCACTTGCACTAGAGTCAATAATCTAGTTACATTGTGATGAATTGAACACCCATAGAGTTCTGGTGTTGATCATGTTTTGCCCGCGGAAGAGGTTTAGTCAACGGATCTGCGACATTCAGATCCGTATGCACTTTGCAAAATTCTATGTCTCCATCTTGAACATTTTCACGGATGAAGTTGAAGCGACGCTTGATGTGCCTGGTCTTCTTGTGAAACCTGGGCTCCTTGGCAAGTGCAATAGCTCAAGTGTTGTCACAGAAGAGTTTGATCGGCCCCGACGCATTGGGTATGACTCCTAGGTCGGTGATGAACTCCTTCACCCAAATTGCTTCATGCGCTGCCTCCGAGGCTGCCATGTACTCTGCTTCACATGTAGATCCCGCCACGACGCTCTGCTTGCAGCTCCACCAGCTTACTGCTCCACCATTCAACATATACACGTATTCGGTTTGTGACTTAGAGTCATCCAGATCTGTGTTGAAGCTAGCGTCGACGTAACCCTTTATGACGAGCTCTTCGTCACCTCCATAAACGAGAAACATGTCCTTTGTCCTATTCAGGTACTTCAGGATATTCTTGACCGCTGTCCAGTGTTCCTTGCCGGGATTACTTTGGTACCTACCAACCAAACTTACGGCAAGGTTTACATCCGGTTTGGTACACAGCATGGCATACATAATAGTGTTGGGGAACGTAGTAATTTCAAAAATTTTCCTACGATCACGCAAGACCATGGTGATGGCATAGCAACGAGAGGGAGAGTGTCCGCCCACGCACCCTCGTGAGACCGAAAGCGGAAGCGTTATAACAACGCTGTTGATGTAGTCGACGCTCCACGATCCGACCGATCCAAGCACCGAACGACGGCACCTCCGAGTTACGCACACGCTCAGCTCGATGACGATCCCGGACTCCGATCCAGCAAAGTGTCGGGATGAGTTCCACAAGACGACGGTGTGGTGACGATGTTGATGCTCCATCGACGCAGGGCTTCGCCTAAGCTCATGACGATATGACTTCTCCGGCGCAGGCTTCTCCTAAGCTCCGCGACGATATGACCGAAGTGGAATATGGTGGAAGGGGCACCGCACACGGCTAAGGCAAGATCCGTAGATCAACTTGTGTGTCTTGGGGTGCCCCTGCCCCAGATATAAAGGAGCCAAGGGGAGGTGGCCGCCCTAGGGGAGGCGACAAGGAGGAGTCCTACTCCCACCGAGTAGGACTCCCCTCTCCTAGTTGGACTAGGATTGGAGGAGGGGAAGAGGAAGAGGCGCCCCCCTTCCTTGTCCTATTCGGACTAGAGGGGAGGGGGCGCAGCCCACCTTGTCCTGCCCTTCCTCTTCTCCCATGGCCCATTAAGGCCCATGGACCTCCCGGGGTTCCGTAACCTCCTGTACTCGCAGAAAATCCCGATTTCACCCGGAACACTTCCGATGTCCAAATGTAGGCTTCCAATATATCAATCTTTATGTCTCGACCATTTAGAGACTCGTCATGTCCGTGATCACATCCGGGACTCAACAACCTTCGTGCATCAATACTTATAAACTCATTATGAACTGTCATCGAAACGTTAAGTTGCACGGACCCTACGGGTTCGAGAACTATGTAGACATGACCTAGAACCATTCTCGGTCAATAACCAATAGCGGAACCTGGATGCCCATATTGGTTCCTACATATTCTACGAAGATCTTTATCGGTCAAACCGCATAACGACATACGTTGTTCCCTTTGTCATCGGTATGTTACTTACCCGAGATTCGATCGTCGGTATCCAATACCTAGTTCAATCTCGTTACCGTAAGTCTCTTTACTCGTTCCGTAATACATCATCTCACAACTAACTCATTAGTTGTAATGCTTGCAAGGCTTAAGTGATGTGCATTACCGAGAAGGCTCGAGATACCTCTCCGACAATCGGAGTGACAAAACCTAATCTCAAATACGCCAACCCAACAAGTACCTTTGGAGACACCTGTAGTACTCCTTTATAATCACCCAGCGTTGTAGACGTTTGGTAGTACCCAAAGTGTTCCTCCGTAAACGGAGTTGCATAATCTCATAGTTATAGGAACATGTATGGGTCATGAAGAAAGCATTAACATACTAAACGATCAACTGTTAAGCTAACGGAATGGGTCATGTCAATCAGATCATTCAACTAATGATGTGACCTTGTTAATCAAATAACAACTCCTTGTTCATGGTTAGGAAACATAACCATCTTTGATTAACAAGCTAGTCAAGTAGAGGCATACTAGTGACATACTGTTTGTCTATATATTCACACATGTATTATGTTTCCGGTTAATACAATTCTAGCATGAATAATAAACATTTATCATGATATAAGGAAATAAATAATAACTTTTATTATTGCCTCTAGGGCATATTTCCTTCAAATAGATCCTATGGCTGAGGCATAGGCGATGACAATCATCTCTTCTTTATCTTTTGCCGTGGTCGGGCATTGAGCCGAGCTCAAACTCACACCTTGCAGTACAGGCAAGAACCCTTTCTTGGACTGATCCATTTTGAACTTCTTCAAAATCTTATCAAGGTATGTGCTTTGTGAAAGACCTATGAGGCGTCTCGATCTATCCCTATAGATCTTGATGCCTAATATGTAAGCAGCTTCTCCAAGGTCATTCATTGAAAAACTTTTATTCAAGTAGGCCTTAATGCTGTCCAAGAGTTCTATATCATTTCCCATCAAAAGTATGTCATCTACATATAATATGTGAAATGCTACAGAGCTCCCACTCACTTTCTTGTAAACGTAGGCTTCTCCATAAGTCTGCATAAACCCAAACGCTTTGATCATATCATCAAAGCGAATGTTCCAACTCCGAGATGCTTGCACCAGCCCATAAATGGATCGCTGGAGCATGCATACCTTGTTAGCATTCTTAGGGTCGACAAAACCTTTCGGCTTCATCATATATAGTTCTTCCTTAAGATAGCCGTTAAGGAATGCCGTTTTGACGTCCATTTTCCATATCTCATAATCATAGTATGCGGCAATTGCTAACATGATTCGGACGGACTTCAGCTTCGCTACGGGAGAGAAAGTCTCATTATAGTCAACCCCTTGAACTTGCCGATAACCTTTAGCGACAAGTCGAGCTTTATAGATGGTAACATTACCAACCGCGTCCGTCTTCTTCTTAAAGATCCATTTGTTTTCTATCGCTCGCCGATCATCGGGCAAGTCTGTCAAAGTCCATACTTTGTTTTCATACATGGATCCTATCTCGGATTGCATGGCTTCAAGCCATTTGTTGGAATCCGGGCCCGCCATCGCTTCTTCATTGTTCGAAGGTTCACCGTTGTCTAACAACATGATTTCCAGGACAGGGTTGCCTTACCACTCTGGTGTGGAACGTGTCCTTGTGGACCTACGAAGTTCAGTAGCAACTTGATCTGAAGTACCTTGATCATCATCATTAATTTCCTCTCCGGTAGGTGTAGGCACCACAGGAACATTTTCCTGAGCTGCACTACTTTCCGGTTCAAGAGGTAGTACTTCATCGAGTTCTACTTTCCTCCCACTTACTCCTTTCGAGAGAAACTCTTTTTCCAGAAAGGATCCGTTCTTGGCAACAAAGATCTTGCCTTCGGATCTAAGGTAGAAGGTATACCCAATAGTTTCCTTAGGGTATCCTATGAAGACACATTTTTCCGACTTGGGTTCGAGCTTTTCAGGTTGAAGTTTCTTGACATAAGCATCGCATCCCCAAACTTTTAGAAACGACAGCTTAGGTTTCTTCCCAAACCATAATTCATACGGTGTCGTCTCAATGGATTTAGACGGTGCCCTATTTAAAGTGAATGTAGCTGTCTCTAGAGCATATCCCCAAAATGATAGCGGTAAATCGGTAAGAGACATCATAGATCGCACCATATCCAATAGAGTGCGATTACGACGTTCGGACACACCGTTACGGTGAGGTGTTCCAGGCGGCGTGAGTTGTGAAACGATTCGACATTTTCTTAAGTGTGTACCAAATTCGTGACTTAAATATTCTCCTCCATGATCCGATCGTAAGAATTTTATCTTTCGGTCATGTTGATTCTCTACCTCATTCTGAAATTCCTTGAACTTTTCAAAGGTCTCAGACTTGTGTTTCATCAAGTAGACATACCCATATCTACTCAAGTCATCAGTGAGAGTGAGAACATAACGATATCCTCCACGAGCCTCAATGCTCATTGGACCACACACATCAGTATGTATGATTTCCAATAAGTTGGTTGCTCGCCCATTGTTCCGAGAACGGAGTCTTGGTCATTTTGCCCATGAGGCATGGTTCGCATGTGTCAAATGATTCATAATCGAGAGACTCTAAAAGTCCATCGAATGGAGCTTCTTCATGCGCTTGACACCAATGTGACCAAGGCGGCAGTGCCACAAGTATGTGGGACTATCGTTATCAACTTTACATCTTTTGGTATTCACACTATGAATATGTGTAATATTTCGCTCGAGATTCATTAAGAATAAACCATTGACCATCGGAGCATGACCATAAAACATATCTCTCATATAAATAGAACAACCATTATTCTCGGATTTAAATGAGTAGCCATCTCGTATTAAACGAGATCCCGATACAATGTTCATGCTCAAACTTGGCACTAAATAACAATTATTGAGGTTTAAAACTAATCCCGTGAGGTAAATGCAGAGGTAGCGTGTCGACGGCGATCACATCGACTTTGGAACCATTCCCGACGCAAGATCGTCACCTCGCCCTTCGCCAGTCTCCGCTTATTCCGCAGCTCCTGCTGTGAGTTACAAATATGAGCAACGGCACCGTATCAAATACCCAGGAGTTACTACGAGTAATCGGTAAGGTACACATCGTTACATGTATATCAAATATACCTTTAGTGTTGCGGCCTTCTTGTCCGCTAAGTATTTGGGGCAGTTCCGCTTCAAATGGCCCTTCCTTTGCAATAAAAGCACTCTGTCTCGTGCTTGGGTCCATTCTTTGACTTCTTCCGGCAACTTGTTTATCGGGCGCCGCAACATCTTTGCCGTCCTTCTTGAAGTTCTTCTTACCCTTGCCCTTTTTGAACTTAGTGGTTTTATTGACCATCAACACTTGATGTTCTTTCTTGATTTCAACCTCTGCTGACTTCAGCATTGAGAATACTTCAGAATGGTCTTCACCATCCCCTGCATATTGTAGTTCATCACAAAGCTCTTGTAGCTTGGTGGGAGCGATCAAGGATTCTGTCAATGACCGCCTCGTCCGGGAGGTTAATGTCCACCTGGGACAAAGCGGTTGTGCAACCTGCACATTTTGAGTATGTGCTCACCGTGTAACTGTTTTCCTCCATCTTACAACTATAGAACTTGTCGGAGACTTCATATCTCTCAACCCGGGCATGAGCTTGGAAAACCATTTTCAGCTCCTCGAACATCTCATATGCTCCGTGTTCCTCAAAACGCTTTTGGAGCCCCGGTTCTAGGCTGTAAAGCATGCCGCACTGAATGAGGGAGTAATCATCAGCACGAGACTGCCAAGCATTCATAATGTCTTGGTTCTCTGGGATGGGCGCTTCACCTAGCGGCGCTTCTAGGACATATTGTTTCTTGGCTGCTATGAGCATGATCCTCAGGTTCTGGACCCAGTCCGAATAGTTGCTGCCATCATCTTTCAGCTTGGTTTTCTCTAGGAACGCGTTGAAGTTCATGTTGACATGAGCGTTGGCCATTTGATCTACAAGACATATTTTGCAAAGACTTTAGACTAAGTTCATGATAATTAAGTTCATCTAATCAAATTATTTAATGAACTCCCACTCAGATTTGACATCCCTCTAGTTATCTAAGTGTTACACGATCCGAGTCGACTAGGCCGTGTCCGATCATCACGTGAGACGGACTAGTCATCATCGGTGAACATCTCCATGTTGATCGTATCTTCCATACGACTCATGTTCGACCTTTCAGTCTCTTGTGTTCCGAGGCCATGTCTGTACATGCTAGGCTCGTCAAGTTAACCCTAAGTGTTTTGCATGTGTAAAACTGTCTTACACCCGTTGTATGTGAACGTAAGGATCTATCACACCCGATCATCACGTGGTGCTTCAAACGATTTAACTTTAGCAACGGTGCACGATTAGGGGAACACTTTCTTGAAATTATTATAAGGGATCATCTTATTTACTACCGCGCTCTAAGTAAACAAGATGCATAAACATTATAAACATCACATGCAATTATATAAAGTAGTGACATGATATGGCCAATATCATATAGCTCCTTCGATCTCCATCTTCGGGGCTCCATGATCATATTGTCACCGGCATGACACCATGATCTCCATCATCATGATCTCCATCATCGTGTCTTCATGAAGTTGTCACGCCAACGACTACTTCTACTTCTATGGCTAACGCATTTAGCAATAAAGTAAAGTAATTTACATGGCGTTCTTCAATGACACGCAGGTCATACAAAAATAAGACAACTCCTATGGCTCCTGCCGTTGTCATACTCATCGACATGCAAGTCGTGATTCCTATTACAAGAACATGATCTCATACATCACAATATATCATTCATCATTCATCACAACTTCTCGCCATATCACATCACATGACAATTGCTGCAAAAACAAGTTAGACGTCCTCTAATTGTTGTTGCATCTTTACGTGGCTGCAATTGGGTTCTAGCAAGAACATTTTCTTACCTCTTAATAACCACAACATGATTTTGTCAACTTCTATTTACCCTTCATAAGGACCCTTTTCATCTAATCCGCCCAACTAAAGTAGGAGAGACAGACACCGCTAGCCACCTTATGCAACTAGTGCATGTCACCGGTGGAACCTGTCTCACGAAGCGCACGTGTAAGGTTTGTCCGGCCGCTTCATCCCACAATACCGCTGAAGCAAGAAAAGACTAGTAGCGCAAGCAAGTTGACAAGATCTACGCCCACAACAAAATTGTGTTCTACTCGTGCAATAGAGAACTACGATAGACCTAGCTCATGATGCCTTTGTCACAGAACGTTGCAGAAAATTAAAATTTTTCCTACGGTTTCACCAAGATCCATCTATGAGTTTATCTAAGCAACAAGTCATGGAGAGAGATTGCATCTACATACCACTTGTAGATCGCGGCGGAAGCGCTCAAGGAACGGGATGATGGAGTCGCACTCGCCGTGATTCAAACCACCGATGACCAAGTGCCGAACGGACAGCACCTCTGTGTTCAACACACGCACGGAACGGACGACGCCTCCTCCTTCTTGATCCAGCAAGGGGAAGGAGAGGTTGAGGAAGAAGGCTCCAGCAGCAGACGATGGCGTGATGATGGTGGAGAGGCAAGATCTCGGCAGGCTTCGCCAAGCACTCAACGGAGGAGGAGAGGTGTTGGGAGGGAGGGCTGCGCCTTGGATGTGTTTTGCAGCCCTCCCTCACCCCTCTATTTATAGGGAAGGGCAGGGGGCGGCCCTCTAGATGAGATCTAAAGGGGCGGCGGCGGGGGGGGCTTGCCCCCAAGGGGGCGCCCCACTAGGGTTCCCCCAACCCTAGGCGCATGGGCCCAAGGGGCGCCCAGCCTCCAGGATGGTTCCCTGCCCTGTGGCCCATGAGGCCCTCCGAGAGGGGTGGCCTCCCGGTGGACCCTCGAACCTTTCCGGTGGCCCCAGACAATACCGATATGCCCCAAACTTTCCGGTGTCCGTATGACAACTTCCCATATATAAATCTTCACCTCCGACCATTCCGAACTCCTCGTGACGTCCGGGATCTCATCCGGACTCAACAACATTCGGTAATCACATACAAGTCTTCCTAATAACCCTAAGCGCCACCGAAACTTATGTGTAGACCCTACGGGTTCGGGAGACATGCGACATGACCGAGACGACTCTCGATCAATAACCAACAGCGGGATCTGGATACCCATGTTGGCTCCCACATACTCCTCGATGATCTCATCGGATGAACCACGATGTCGAGGATTCAAGCAACCCCGTATACTATTCCTTTTGTCAGAAGGTATGTTACTTGCCCGAGATTCGATCGTCGGTATCCCAATACCTCGTTCAATCTCGTTACCGGCAAGTCACTTTACTCGTACCGTAATGCATGATCCCATGACCAAACACTTGGTCACATTGAGCTCATTGTGATGATGCACTACCGAGTGGGCCCAGTGATACCTCTCCGTAATACGGAGTGACAAATCCCAGTCTCGATCTGTGTCAACCCAACAGACACTTTCGGAGATACCTATAGTGCACCTTTATAGTCACCCAGTTACGTTGTGACGTTTGGTACACCCAAAGCACTCCTACGGTATCCGGGAGTTACACGATCTCATGGTCTAAGGAAAAGATACTTGACATTGGAAAAGCTCTAGCAAAACGAACTACACGATCTTGTGCTATGCTTAGGATTGGGTCTAGTCCATCATATCATTCTCCTAATGATGTGATCCCGTTACCAATGACATCCAATGTCCATAGTTAGGAAACCATGACTATCTATTGATCAACGAGCTAGTCAACTAGAGGCTCACTAGGGACATATTGTGGTCTATGTATTCACACGTGTATTACGATTTCCGGATGATACAATTATAGCATGAATAAAAGACAATTATCACGAACAAGGAAATATAATAATAATCCTTTTATTATTGCCTCTAGGGCATATTTCCAACAGCTGGGAGCCTCGTCGCTGTATGGAGGTGGGCCAATAAGCTCCAGCGTGCCACCGACGAGAAGCTCCGGTGGGCGCCCAACGAAATGGCAAGATCGGCCGCTCGCGTCCGCCAGCAAGAGGCAGATCGGTACGTCAAGCGCTGCGAGGCGGAGGAGTCGGAGTATCGCTCAAGACTGGAAGACGCCAGCGCACTGAGGAGCTGTCAAGCAGGAGCTGTTTGAATACTGCCCTGGGAGGGATTATTAGTTTTAGTATTGTTCGCTTTCAATTTTATGCATTGTACCTAGTAGTTAAGTATCATCACGTATATGTGATGATATATATATATATATATATATATATATATATATATATATATATATGTATGTATGTATGTATGTATATATATTCTGTGATGATCTAATGAACAATTAATATATATTATATTATGAATTACATTTTCTATCTGTTTTTGTATATTAATTTGAATCTAGCTATTATCATCCACATATACAGAATGGAAAGCGTATACACACACATCGAAACAGAACATATAAGAATGCAAAACAGAGTACACACATTGAAACACAGCAATAAACAGAGAAATACCATGATTGCTGTGAATACATAGCTATCCACGTCGAAACGACTTTCCAAAATAAAACGTGTCCATGAGACCGTGACCAGCAGCCCTTGCATAGGGTAGCTCTTGGCTCTGCCTGAACTCGTGCAGGCATTCGTCCACACTGTCGACACGCTCACGGTACATTTGGAGCGCCATCTCGAGATCCAAGTTAGCTATTTCATTGGAGATCACCAGCTCGAGGATGCGACGGCCATGTTCCTCTACTACGCCCAGGTAGACACCTGGGCCAAGGAGGCGGTCGAGCCTACGGAGCAGCGTTTTGGCATCCAGCAAGCCATGGACAAGGCGAACGGCGGCACCTACACAAACGGTGCGGCGGGCGTCCGGTGCAAGTACGGCGCGGCCAGCCTCTGGTGCAAGTACGGCGCTGAGGGCCTCTGCCCACTCCTGGCGAGGAATGGGGGTACTGACGGGACGTGTACCCAGCTGTTACGCCGTGTCGATAGCAGGCAAGCACCGACGGATCCACTGTTGCTGTGCGGCGCGCCGCGCCTCTCGCTCTGCGGTGTTCCAATGGTCTCGCCGTGCGGCAAGCCGCAGCTTATCGGTGCGGACGCGCCTAGCTTGCTCTGCGGTGCGCCATCGATTATGTTGTGCGGCGAGCTGCAGCCTGTCGGTGCTGACATGCCTATCTTGATCCGCGGCACTCAAGCGTCATGCGCCAAAGGTCTGGTCAACCCTGGCGATGACGCGCATCACGGCGTCGTCCATCGCGTTGCCGGGGAGCGCCTCGGCCTCGACGGGCCGTGGCGCCTGCTCGTTTCTGCTCATCGACGAGATTGATGGCAGAGGTGGCACTTTGGTGGGTTGGCATGCCTGGAAATGGTGGATGTGCTACAGGCTGCGCTTGTCGCCTCCGTGCGTTGCGCGCCCCCTATGCTCAATATAGCAAGGTGGCGGGAAACAGGTAAGGAAATGGCGGGAAATGGTGGCGCGTTCATAAAACGCCATCAATTAATGTAAACTTAGCATCGAGCTAGCACAAGTCGTAGATGATGATCAGATGAACATGGACCACACTAGGGAACCCGTCGGTGATGAATTCATCAATCTCAAACGGTTGAATACTAGCAAGCGTTTGCCCCAACACACACGGCCTATTCCATCACAAATAAGTCGGATGGATCAACTGTATGTCACGTATCGCACATTGTCAGAAAGTAATGTGGTAGACCTTCTTTAACATGTGTTAAAAAATAAAAATAAAATAAAAAACAAGGACCTTGAGGTTAAATTAGCTGAGGGAATGGGGCATTTCGGTCATTTGACCAAAATGACCCATCCCATCACCTAATTTAACATCGACACAACTTCCCATCCAGTCACCCATCCGATGGCTGCTCCAGCCTGAGCACACTTAACTTGATAGTTTTCTTACATGAGCTACTAGTGGAACAACTAGTCCTTGCTGATAGGAATGCATGTTCACATCCTTATGGTGCATCCGGATGACCGCCCGTCCCACAATGGCCAATAGATGTTGTGTAGACAGAGCATATCACATACGTCTTATTAGAAGCAATCGTCTGCGTTATTATCAGTCTTCACACACATTTCTGATTGCATACCTGTTTGCCGCGTATCACACACATCTTGTTATATTGAACCGTTTCTGTTCTCTTTCCCAATCACAAACAGTTCATCCAGGTGAACCGTATGCTGTATATTGCTACCTCTTGAGCACTGCGTTGATTTTCCCGTGAAGAGGGAAGGGTGATGCAGTAAAGTAGCGTAAGTACTTCCCTCAGTTATTGAGAACCAAGGTATCAATCCAGTAGGAGACCACGCTCAAGTCCCACACGCACCTACACAAACAAATAAGAACCTTGCAACCAACACTATAAAGGGGTTGTCAGCCCCTTCACGGCCACTTGCAGAAGTGAGATCTGATACAGATGATAAGATAATATTTTTGGTATTTTTATGATAAATACTAAAAGTAAAGAAAGCAAAATAAACGGTATAGAAATAACTTGTTGACAGAAGATTAATATGATGGAAAATAGACCCGGGGGCCCTAGGTTTCACTAGTGGCTTCTCTCGAGATAGCATAAGTATTACGGTGGGTGAACAAATTACTGTCGAGAAATTGATAGAATTGAGCATAGTTATGAGAATATCTAGGTATGATCATGTATATAGGCATCACGTCCATGACAAGTAGACCGACTCCTGCCTGCATCTACTACCATTACTCCACACATCGACCGCTATCCGGCATGCATCTAGAGTATTAAGTTAATAAGAACAGAGTAACGCTTTAAGCAAGATGACATGATGTAGAGGGATAAACTCATGCAATATGATATAAACCCCATCTTTTTATCCTCGATGGCAACAATACAATACGTGTCGCTTCCCCTCATCCTTTGGGATCGAGCACCGCAAGATTGAACCCAAAGCTAAGCACTTCTCCTATTGCAAGAAAGATCAATCTAGTAGGCCAAACCAAACTGATAATTCGAAGAGACTTGCAAAGGTAACCAATCATACATAAAAGAATTCAGAGGAGATTCAAATATTGTTCATAGATAATCTTGATCATAAACCCACAATTCATCGGATCTCGACAAACACACCGCAAAAGAAGATTACATTGAATAGATCTTCAAGATAATCGAGGAGAACTTTGTATTGAGATCCAAAGAGAGAGAAGAAGCCATCTAGCTAATAACTATGGACCCGAAGGTCTGAGGTAAACTACTCACACATCATCGGAGAGGCTATAGTGTTGATGTAGAAGCCCTCCGTGATCAATGCCCCCTCCGTCAGAGCGCCGGAAAAGGCCCCGAGATGGGATCTCACGGATACAGAAGGCTGCAGAAGTGGAAATAGGGTTTTTGTTCCATATCTGACGTTTTCGAGGTAAGTAGGTATATATAGGAGGAAGAAGTAGGTCGGTGGAGCTACGAGGGGCCCATGAGGGTGGAGGGCGCGCCCGGGGGGTAGGCGCACCCCCGTGCCTCGTTGCCTCCTCATTGATTGCTTGACGTCCACTCCAAGTCCTCTGGATCTCGTTTGTTAAGAAAATCACGTTCCCGAAGATTTCATTCCGGTTGGACTCCGTTTGATATTTCTTTCCTTCGAAACACTGAAATAGGCAAAAACACAGCAATTTGGGCTGGGCCTCCGGTTAATAGGTTATTCCCAAAAATAATATAAAAGTGTATAATAAAGCCCGTTAAACGTCCAAAACAGAATATATAATAGCATGGAAGAATAAGAAATTATAGATACGTTGGAGACGTATCATATATCGCACACAACTTAATCTGGCTGCCCGTTTCTTTTGTGTTGCCTAATCACAAACAGTTCATCTGAGTGAACCGTATGTTGTGTATCGCACACGCCTTCATCTGGCTGCCCGTTTCTTTTGTTCCTCCTCATCGCAAATAGTTAATTGAACTGAACCGTATGCCCTTCATCGCACACGCAACTAAAACCTGAACCGTGTTTGATGCATCCGTCATCGCAAACGTTTTAGATATTTCTGACGGTTTTCATACACCGCCGTTTGCGATTATGGCATCACACACAGTTTCTCGAAGGGTCTCTGATTGTAGTGTCGCGTTAGCAGCATCCTGCAGTAGTGAAAAGCAATAAAACATGATTACTACAGTAGCATAATCATGTTAACACACAAAATCAGTAGGTAGAAGTGTTGGGTTGTCTCCCAACAAGCGCTTTTCTTTAATGCCTTTTAGCTAGGCATGATGATTTCAATGATGCTCGCGTAAAAAGATAAGAATTGAAACATAACAAGAGCATCATGAAACACATGGCAAGCACATTTAAGCCTAACCGACTTCCTATACATAGGGATTTTGTGAGCCAATAACTTTTGGGAGAAAGAATCAACTAGCATAGGAAGGCAAAACAAGCAAAACTTCAAGATTTTCAACACATAGAGAGGAAACATGATATTATTGCAATTCCTACAATCATAAGTTCCTCCCTCATAATAATTTTCAGTAGCATCATGAATGGATTCAATAATATAGCTATCACATAAAGCATTGTTTTCATGATGCATAAGCATAGAAATTTTATTATTCTCCACATAAGCAAATTTATTCTCATGAATAGTAGTGGGAGCAAATTCAACAAAATAACTACATGTGATTGAAAATTAATATCATGATGACAAGTTTCAAGGTTATCATTATTCAATATAGCATACATGTCATCACCATAATAATCATAGACAGCAACTTTGATATCATAGTTAAATGAAACCTCTTCCATGATAGTGGAATCATCATTAAATAAAGTCATGGCCTCTCCAAATCCACTTTCATCAATATAATCATCATAAATAGGAGGCATGCTTTCATTATAACAAATTTCCACATCAAAACTTGGGGTAAAAAAGATATCATCTTCATCAAACATAGCATCCCCAAGCTTGTAGCTTTGCATATCATTAGCATCATGGATATTAAAAGAGTTCATACCAAGAACATTGCAATCATGCTCATAATTCATTCGAATCATTTTATTGAATTCTTCTTATATCAATTTAGCACAATTTTCCGATCCATCATTTTCAAGAAAGATATTATAAAGATGATAAATAATATGATGCAACCTCAATTCCATATTTTTGTAGTTTTCTTTTTTATAAACCAAACTAGTGATAAAACAAGAAACTAAAAGATTCGATTGCAAGATATAAAGATATACCTTCATGCACTCACCTCCCCGGCAACGGCGCCAGAAAAGAGCTTGATGTCTACTACGCAACTTTATTCTTGTAGACACGTGTTGGGCCTCCAAGCGCAGAGTTTTGTAGGACATAGCAATTTTCCCTCAAGTGGATGACCTAAGGTTTATCAATCAATGAGAGGTGTAGGATTAAGATGGTCTCTCTCAAACGACCCTACAACCAAATACAAGAAATCTCTTGTGTAACCATTACGCCCAATACAATGGAAAATTGTATAGGTGCACTAGTTCGGCGAAGAGATGGTGATACAAGTGTAGTAATGATAGTAGATATTGATTTTTGTAGGAACAATAAAAAACAGCAATGTAGCAAGTAACAAAAGCGAGCACAATCGGTATTGCAATGCTTAGAAACAAGGCCTAGGGTCCGTACTTCCGCTAGTGCAACCTCCCAACAATGCTAACATAGTTGGATCATATGATTATCCCTCAAAGTGCAGTAAAGAACCACTTCCGAGTTCCTATTAGCCGAGGACAAAAGATAGGAATAGTTCGTTGAGCATGAAACCACTTCAAAGCTATTCTCTCCGTTCGATCTATTCAAGAGTTCGTACTAAAATAACACAAAGCTATTTTTTCCATTCGTTCTATCCTAGAGTTCCTACTAGGATAACACCAAAGAAAATTCATATTCAGAGTACTCCATCCACACAAAGAACTACAAAGAGACCCCAAAGTTTCCATCGAAGAAAAACGGGCATCAACCCCTATGCATAGATTACCCCAATATCACCGCGGGAATCCGCGAGTTGAATGCCATAACACACATCGAGTGAATCAATAGGATATCTCATTGTCACCTCAAGTATTCATATTGCAAGACATATATCATGTGTTCTCATCTCTGAATATTCAATCCGACAAGACATAACTTTGAAGGGTAAAGATTCAATTCATCATGACAAGAGTATAGAGGGGATAAACATCATATGATCCGACTATATTAAGAAAGCCCGTGATATAGATCACGAAAGAGAGAGAGATCAAACACATAGCTACTGGTACAAACCCTCAGCCCCGAGGGTGGACTACTCCCTCCTCATCGTGGTGGCCGCCGGGATGATGAAGATGGCCACCGGAGATGATTGCTACCTCTTGAGCATGCGTTGGTTTTTCCCTTGAAGAGGAAAGGGTGATGCAGCAAAGTAGCGTAAGTATTTCCCTCCGTTTTTGAGAACCAAGGTATCAATCCAGTAGGAGGCCACACGAAAGTCCCTCGTACCTACACAAGCAAATAAGAACCTTGCAACCAACACGATAAAGGGGTTGTCAATCCCTTCACGGCCACTTGCAAAAGTGAGATCTGATAGAGATAATAAGATAATATTTTTGTTATTTTTATGATAAAGAGTAAAAGTAAAGAACGTAAAGTAAAATAGATGTAAACTTATATGATGGAGAATAGACCCGGGGGCCATAGGTTTCACTAGTGGCTTCTCTCATGATAGCATAAGTATTACGGTGGGTGAACAAATTACTGTCGAGCAATTGATAGAATTGAGCATAGTTATGAGAATATCTGGGCATGATCATGTATATAGGCATCACGTCTGTGACAAGTAGACCGACTCCTGCCTGCATCTACTACTATTACTCCACACATCGACCGCTATCCAGCATGCATCTAGAGTATTAAGTTCATAAGAACGGAGTAACGCATTAGGTAAGGTGACATGATGTAGAGGGATAAACTCAAGCAATATGATATAAACCCCATCTTTTTGTCCTCGATGGCAACAATACAATACATGTTGTTTCCCCTACTGTCACTGGGATCAAGCACCGCAAGATTGAACCCAAAGCTAAGAACTTCTCCCATTGCAAGAAAGATCAATCTAGTAGGCCAAACTAAACTGATAATTCGAAGTGACTTGCAAAGATAACCAATCATACATAAAAGAATTCAGAGGAGATTCAAATATTGTTCATAGATAATCTTGATCATAAACCCACATTTCATCGGATCTCGACAAACGCATCGCAAAAGGAGTTACATCGAATAGAACTCCAAGAAGATCGAGGAGAACTTTGTATTGAGATCCAAAGAGATAGAAGAAGCCATCTAGCAAATAACTATGGACCCGAAGGTCGGGGGTAAACTACTCACACATCATCGGAGAGGCTATGGTGTTGATGTAGAAGCCCTCCGTGATCAATGCCCCCTCCGGCGGAGCAACGGAAAAGGCCCCAAGACGGGATCTCACCGGTACAGAAGGTTGCGGCGGTGGAAATAGGTTTTCGTGGTGCTCCTGGATGTTTTCGGGGTACGTAGGTATATATAGGAGGAAGAAGTAGGTCGGTGGAGCCACGAGGGGCCCATGAGGGTGGAGGGCGCGCCCAGGGGGGTTAGGCGCTTCCCCCTTCCTCGTGGCCTCCTCGTTGGTTGTTTGACGTCCACTCCAAGTCCTTTGGATCACGTTTGTTCCAAAAATCACGCTCCCGAAGGTTTCATTCCGTTTGGACTCCGTTTGATATTCTTTTTCTGCGAACCACTCAAATAGGCAAAAAACAGCAATTTGCAATAGGTTAATAGGTTAGTCCCAAAAATAATATAAAAGTGTATAATAAAGCCCATTAAACATCTGAAACAGAATATATAATAGCATGGAGCAATAAAAAATTATAGATACGTTGGAGACGTATCAAGCATCCCCAAGCTTAATTCCTGCTCGTCCTCGAGTAGGTAAATGATAAAAACAGAATTTTTGATGTGGAATGCTACTTAGAATAATTCTCAATGTAATTTTCTTTATTGTGGCATGAATGTTCAGATCCGAAAGATTCAAGATAAAAGTTTAGTATTGACATAAAAATAATAATACTTCAAGCAGACTAACAAAGCAATCATGTCTTCTCAAAATAACGTGGGCAAAGAAAGTTATCCCTATAAAATCATATAGTCTGGCTATGCTCTACCTTCACCACACAAAGTATTTACATCATGCACAACCCCGATGACAAGCCAAGCAATTGTTTAATACTTTTGACGTTCTCAAACTTTTTCAGTCTTCATGCAATACATGAGCGTTAGCCATGGACATAGCACTATGGGTGGAATAGAATGGTGGTTGTGGAGAAGACAAAAAGGAGAAGATAGTCTCACATCAACTAGGTGTATCAACGGGCTATGGAGATGCCCATTAATAGATATCAATGTGAGTGAGTAGGAATTGCCATACAACGGATGCATTAGAGCTATAGGTCTATGAAAGCTCAATGAAAGAAACTAAGTGGGTGTGCATCCAACTCGCTTGCTCATGAAGACCTAGGGCAATTTGAGGAAGCCCATCATTGGAATATACAAGCCAAGTTCTATAATGTATTTCCCACTAGTATATGAAAGTGACAACATAAGAGACTCTCTATCATGAAGATCATGGTGCTACTTTGAAGCACAAGTGTGGAAAAAAGGATAGTAACATTGTCCCTTCTCTCTTTTTCTCTCATTTTTTTATTTGGGCCTTCTCCTTTTTTTGGCCTCTTTTTTTTCATCCGGAGTCTCGCCCCGACTTATGGGGGAATCATAATCTCCATCATCCTTTCCTCACATGGGACAATGCTCTAATAATGATGATCATCACACTTTTATTTACTTACAACTCAAGAATTACAACTCGATACTTAGAACAAATTATGACTCTATGTGAATGCCTCTGGCAGTGTACCGGGATATGCAATGAATCAAGAGTGACATGTACGAAAGAATTATGAATGGTGGCTTTGCCACAAATACAATGTCAACTACATGATCATGCAAAGCAATATGACAATGATGAAGCGTGTCATAATAAATAGAACGGTGGTAAGTTACATGGCAATATATCTCGGAATGGCTATGGAAACGCCATAATAGGTAGGTATGGTGGCTGTTTTGAGGAAGGCATATGGTGGGTATATGATACCGGCGAAAGGTGCGCGATATTAGAAAGGCTAGCAATGGTGGAAGGATGAGAGTGCGTATAATCCATGGACTCAACATTAGTCATAAAGAACTCACATACTTATTGCAAAAATATATTAGTTATCGAAACAAAGTACAACACGCATGCTCCTAGGGGGATAGATTGGTAGGAAAAGACCATCGCTCGTCCCCGACCGCCACTCATATGGAAGACAATCAATAAATAAATCATGTTCCGACTTCATCACATAACGGTTCACCATACGTGCATGCTACGGGAATCACAAAATTTTGAACAAGTATTTATCAAATTCACAACTACTCAACTAGAATGACTCTAATATCACCATCTTCATATCTCAAAACAAATATCAAGTACCAAACTTCTCTTAGTATTCAATGCACTTTAAAGTTTTTATCTTGGATGCCTATTATATTAGGGCTAATTTTATAACCAAGGCAAATTACCATGCTGTTCTAAAGGATTCTCAAAATAATATAAGTGAAGCATGAGAGATCAATAATTTCTACAAAATATAACCACCACCGTGCTCTAAAAGATATAAGTGAAGCGCTAGAGCAAAATTGTTTAGCTCAAAAGATATAAGTGAAGCATAAAGAGTGTTCTAATAAATTCTGATAAATGTGTGTCTCTCTCAAAAAGTGTGTACAGCAAGGATGATTGTGGTGAGATAAAAAGCAAAGACTCAAATCATACAAGACGCTCCAAGCAAAACACGTATCATGTGGTGAATAAAAATATAGCTCCAAGTAAAGTTACCGATGGACGAAGACGAAAGAGGGGATGCCTTCCGGGGCATCCCCAAGCTTTGGATTTTTGGTGTCCTTGGATTTACCTTGGGGAGCCTTGGGCATCCCAAAGCTTAGGCTCTTTCCACTCCTTGTTCCATAATCCATCAAATCTTCACCCAAAACTTGAAAACTTCACAACACAAAACTCAACAGAAAATCTCATGAGCTCCGTTAGCGAAAGAACACAAAACACCACTTCAAGGTACTGTAATGAACTCATTATTTATTTTTATTGGTGTTAAACCTAATGTATTCACACTTCTCTATGGTTCATAAACTCCATTACTAGCCATACATTCATCAAAATAAGCAAACAACACACGAAAAACAGAATCTGTCAAAAAACAGAACAGTCTGTAGTAATCTGTACCTAACGCAAACTTCTGTAACTCAGAAAAATCTACCAAAATAGGAAGACGTATAGAATTTGTTTATTGATGTACTGAAATTGGAATCAATATTTTATCACGTTCGGGTGATTTTTAACAATTGTTTTCGTGAACAGAAAGTTTCTGGAATTTTCAGCAAGATCAAATAACTATCATCCAAGAAGATCCTATAGGTTTAACTTGGCCCAAACACTAACTAAAACATAAAAACATTTCTAACCAGAGTCTAGATCAAATATTTATTACTAAACAGAAACAAAAAGCAAGAAAATAAAATAAAATTGGGTTGCCTCCCAACAAGCGCTATCGTTTAACGCCCCTAGCTAGGCATTGAGGTTTCAATGATGCTCACATGAAAGACAAGAATTGAAGCGCAAAGAGAGCATCATGAAACACATGACAAACACATATAAGTCCAACATACTTCCTATGCATAGGCATCTTATAGGAAAACAAATTATCATAGCAAGCAAAAACTAGCATATGCAAGGAAGTGGACAGAAACAATAGCAATCTCAACATAACGAGAGGCAATTTTGTAACATGAAAATTTCTACAACCATATTTCCCTCTCTCATAATAGTTACATGTGGGATCATAAGAAAATTCAACAAAATAGCTATCACATATTACATGTGGGTAATTTTTTCGGGGCTGATGCTGCAAACCATGTTCAAATGATATACAGTTCAAAGTGGTTGATGCTGCAAACCACATGTTCCGTGGTTTTTCAAAGTGGCTGATGTTGTTAGTTTCTTCTTTGGAGTAATTTTTTTAGACAAAACATTATTTGTAGTAAGCACTTGATGCCATGGAGAGGTTGATAGTAATACCATTGTTAATTTGGCAGCTGAAAAGTGTGACTCTTTATGCTCTCCCTAGTCCCCACGCCATCGACCACTTCACTTCATACTCTTGCGTGCTATGGCTTCCGAACTGCCGTCAGTCTTGTTTACCTTGTTCATCTAGTAGTATACTCTATCTCTTTCCCAAATTTACGAGGTTGGTAGGAATAGCAAGGCCATGGGTTGGATTCTTACTTGCTTTGTATGTGATGTTAAGCATCTTATCCATGCATTGGAACTTGTAGTGGGAAAAAGAGAGCCAGTGTGCAATGCATGTGGTGATAACAATTCTCTTGCCCTCTTTTATAGCTTGTCTATGCAAATACTTAGTTAGAACAGTGGAAGGGGTAAAAACAGTGGTTTCGGTAATATTACAGAAGGTTTTTGATGATGTTTTCGGCAAGTAAATGAAAACTCCTTGCCATGAGAGCATTTGGACATGTTTGGCAATAGACATAAATGGTTTTGAGGGGTTTTGGTGATGTCATCTTGTTCTCCAAGAGATGATACTTGGCACGATAACGAAATATGGCATTTTTTACATGCTGGAATTTTCTTGGAATTTATAGAGAATATTTCCTTCGTAAATATTCCAAAAGCTTGAAATATGAAAAAACGGTTTTTGATGGATTTAACCAATATTTTGAACATGACCGTGTGTTGAAACCCTTATATATGGACAATATATGTCCAATGAGCTTCCCTAAATTTTCTCAAATATTTTGGAAACACTAAAATAATTTTAACCTATTAAAGACCTTTTTTGGCCTTAAGAAAAAGTGTTTAATTAGTTAGTTACTTTTTAGGTTAATTACTTAGTTAGTTAGTTAATTTTTTTAGGTGTTGTTTTCACCCACCAATTTTTTTATTATGGTTATGTTGTACTAATTTCATTTACTCTTTGTCATTGCAGGTGTTGACAGATCGTGGGCGCGTGTCGAGAGCGCTCCGAGCCTCCTTCTTCCTCGGCGCGTGCTTGGAGGGGTGCTGTTATTCCACCCCAACGCCTTCGGTGAGCGCTGGTGGATAGCATGCAGACATCGGTGGGTGCTTCTTCTCCGGTCGGGAGAGGTCAGGGGAAGTCGAAGAGGGGTGCAGCTAGAGGTGGACGTGGCGGCTGAAGAGGTAGGAAGGATGTTGTGCCTTCCTCGCCGCCACCCCAAGTTGATTCTCCAGACCACCAGAGTGCTCCTTCTCAGGTGGACCCGTCGGACTCGGAGCCATCTCGGACTCCGGTCCACGAGCCTCAGGTCACCAAGCCTTCGTCCCACGAGACTCGGGCCCCAGAGTCTTCGTCCAACGAGACTCCGGAGACTAGTGGCCATGCTGATGGCGAGGAGACCTGGTCTGACGATAGTTTTAGCGAGGGCGAGCTGGTTGAGCAGGGCAAGAAGGTCTACCAGTGTGGTGGTACGAAGCTCCCGGCCGTGCCGGTGACTCGTGATCAGAGGTGGTTGATTCAGCCTAACGGGGAGAAGTAAGTGCATTTACTCTTTTTTAACCTTTGTCCTTCATGTTTCTTCAAATTAATATCTAATGTGTTGGTCTTGTCATACTGTAGGGGTTGGATACACGCCGATGGTGTCCGCAGGCCCAAGCAGGTCCTTGGTGTGCTTTGCCGGCACCACTTCCTTAGGTGGGTCACGTTGCCCGGTGAGGGTCAAGTTCCACAGCTAGCACTGAGCTGGGAGCTATACGTGGCTGCCTCGGCCCCGCCGGAGGAGAGGGTCGACGACGTCTTGTGCGAGACGGTGGCTAACATTGTGAGGCGGCAGTTTTGGGTAATTTTTCCTTTACAGAATTAAAAATGAACATTACCTAGTGATTGTACTAATCAGTGTTTTCTTGTTCGATTGCAGACCTTCTACAGGTGTTCTGAGGAAGACGAGGCGGAGGCGGCTAGGGTTCTTGAAGCCGAGTGCAAGCGCCTACTTCAGAACTTAGGGCACGAGGCTAGGGTGCAGGCTGTTCGAGACTACTATGCCTCGACTAACATTAGGAGGGCCAAGAAGAAGTGCCGCTGCAAGTATCTGAGTAAGGAGAAGTACATGAAGGTAATTATCTATTCTTAAGGCCTTGTACTTAGTTTCCTTGATTTCATTCGTAGGCGTACCGCTGAAATTTCTCTTTGCCAAACTTAGGAGCCCCCGAGATGGTGTGAGGATATGATGGACTGTTGGGAGGCATTGGTGGATGAGTGGTGCTCTCCCCAATGGCTAGCCGAACACAAGAAGGCTAGGGATAAGTGTGCCCAAATGCGAGGTGTGCCACACCATCAAGGGAGCTCCAACTTGTTTGAGTACAGGGTTCACTGGGTATGTGGTTTGAGCCCTTAACGATTCATGCAATTTCATTCTTCATGCTAGCTTCAGCCCTTAACTAATATGTTGTTCATCTGTTTTAGGCAAAACACAACATGAAGGACGTGCCACCGTTGTACGACCTCTATGCCATGACCCATATTGCCCCGTTCAAGAAGACCAAGGCATTCTCTAAGGATGACCTCGATCATCCAGAGAGCTTCACCAACATCTCCTCCCACAACAAGCTCGTGAGGTACGAAGACTTTGGGAAGGCGACGAAAGGGGATGACTTCAACCCAAGCCAGAGTCCTTTTGATCCAGAGCTCGTGATGCTATCTGGTGAGGGGAGGAAACATGGCTATAGCGGACACGGTGTGTTTCATTTGAATGGTCATTAGTTACTAGTTTTCACATTTCAATTGCATCATGCTAACGAGACATTGCAAATGATCTTTGGTGCAGCATGCCTCCCGACAAGCATCGGCCGATCCTTCTCCGACTTGCACTGGCGCAACCCCGACCCCGGCCGGTCCTTCTCCGTATGGCACTGCCGCAAACCCAACCGGTCCTTCACCTCCGTGATGACGGTAAGTGTTGGGGAACGCAGTAATTTCGAAAAAAAGTCATATGATCACGCAAGATCTATCTAGGAGGAGCATATCAACGAGCGGGGAGAGTGTGTCCACGTACCCTCGTAGACCAAAATCAAAAGTGTTCTATCAACGCGGTTGATGTAGTTGCACGTCTTCACGATCCGACCGATCCTAGCACCGAACGTACGGCACCTCCGTGTTCAGCACACGTTCAGCTCGATGACGCCCCTCGTACTCTTGATCCAGTTGAGGCCGAGGGAGATTTCCGTCAGCACGATGGCGTGGCGATGGTGATGATGAAGTTACCGGCGCCGGGCTTCACCTAAGCACTACGATGATATGATCGAGGTGTAAAACTATGGAGGGGGGCACCGCACACAGCTAAAGATCAACATGTGTGTCTATGGGGTGCCCCCCTCCCTCGTATATAAAGGGGGGAGGAGAGGAGGCTGGCCCTAGGAGGGGGCGCGCCATGGGGGGAGTCCTACTTGGACTCCTAGTCCAAGGTCCAAGTAGGAATCAATCCCCCCCCCCCCTTTCCTAGTCCAAGTAGAAGAGGACGGGAAAGAGGAGAGAAGAGAAGGAAGGAGGGGGGGCGCCGCCCCCTCCCCTTGTCCAATTCGGACTGGGAAAGGAGGGGCGCGCACCACCTCTGGCCTGCCCTCTGTCTTCTCCACTAAGGCCCATTGTGGCCCATTAAACCCCCGGGGGCTTCCGGTAACCTCCCGGTACTCCGGAAAATACCCGATACACTTCGGAACCATTCTGGTGTCCGAATATAACCTTCCAATATATCAATCTTTATGTATTGACCATTTCGAGACTCCTCGTCATGTCCGTGATCTCATCCGGGACTCCGAAAAACCTTCGGTACATCAAATCACATAACTCATAATACTAATCATCATCGAATGTTAAGCGTGCGAACCCTATGGGTTCGAGAACTATGTAGACATGACCGAGACACATCTCCGGTCAATAACCAATAGTGGAACATGGATGCTCATATTGGCTCCTACATATTCTACGAATATCTTTATCGGTCAAACCGCATAACAACATACGTTGGTCCCTTTGTCATCGGTATGTTACTTGCCCGAGATTCGATCATCGGTATCATCATACCTAGTTCAATCTCGTTACCGGGAAGTCTCTTTACTCGTTCCGTAATGCATCATCCCGCAACTAACTCATTAGTCACATTGCTTGCAACGCTTATAGTGATGTGCATCATCGAGAGGGCCCAGAGATACCTCTCCGACAATCGGAGTGACAAATCCTAATCTCGATCTATGCCAACTCAACAAACACCTCCAGAGACACCTGTAGAGCATCTGTATAATCACCCAGTTACGTTGTGACGTTTGATAGCACACAAGGTGTTCCTCCGGTATTCAGGAGTTGCATAATCTCATAGTCAGAGGAACATATACAAATCATGAACAAAGCAGTAGCAATAAAACTAAATGATCATTTATGCCAAGATAACGGATGGGTCTTGTCCATCACATCATTGTCCTAATGATGTGATCCCGTTCATCAAATGACAACACATGTCTATAGTCAGGAAACATGACCATCTTTGATAAATAAGCTAGTCAAGTAGAGGCTTACTAGGGACACTCAGTTTTGTCTATGTATTCACACATGTACTAAGTTTCCGGTTAATACAATGCTAGCATGAATAATAAACATTTATCATGATGTAAGGAAATAAATAATAACTTTGTTATTGCTTCTAGGGCATATTTCCTTTAGTCTCCCACTTGCACTAGAGTCAATAATCTAGTTCACATCGCCATGTGATTTAACACCAATAGTTCACATCATTATCTGATTAACACCCATAGTTCACATCGCCATGTGACCAACACTCAAAGGGTTTTTAGAGTCAATAATCTAGTTCACATCGTTTATGTGATTAACACCCAAGAGTAATAAGGTGTGATCATGTTTTGCTTGTGAGAGAAGTTTTAGTCTACGGGTCTGCCACATTCAGATCCATAAGTATTTTACAAATTTCTATGTCTATAATGCTCTGCTCGGAGCTACTCTAGCTAATTGCTCCCACTTTCAATATGTATCCAGATTGAGACGCGGAGTCATCTGGATCGGTGTAAATTCTTGCATCGACGTAACTCTTTACGACGAACTCTTTGTTACCTCCATAACTGACAAATATTTCCTTAGTCTTCTAAGGATAATGTTGACCGCTCTCCAGTGATCTACTCCTAGATCACTATTGTACTCCCTTGCTAAACTCATAGCAAGGTATACAGTAGGTTTGGCACACAGCATGACATACTTTATAGAACCTATGGCTGAGGCATAGGGAATGACTTTCGTTCTCTCTCTATCTTCTGTCGTAGTCGGGTTTTGAGTCTTACTCAATTTCACACCTTGTAACACAGGCAAGAACTCTTTCTTTGATTGATCCATTTTGAACTTTCTTCAAAAACTTAATCAAGGTATGTGGTTTGTGAAAGTCGTATTAAGCATCTCGATCTATCCTATAGATCTTAATGCTTAATATGTAAGCAGCTTCACCGAGGTTTTTCATTTTAAAACTCCTTTCAAAAACTCTTTTATGCTTTCCAAAAAATTATGTATCATTTCCGATCAATAATATGCCATTCACATATACTTATCAGAAAGGATGTAGTGCTCCCACTCACTTTCTTGTAAATACAGGCTTCTCCAAAAGTCTGTATAAAACCATATGCTTTGATCACACCATCAAAACGTTTATTCCAACTCTGAGAGGCTTACACCAGTCCATAAATGGATCGCTGGAGCTTGCACACCTTGTTAGCATTCTTTGGATCGATAAAACCTTCTGGTTGCATAATATACAACTCTTCTTCCAGAAATCCATTCAGGAATGCAGTTTTGAGATCCATTTGCCAAATTTCAAAATCATAAAATGCGGTAATTGCTAACAAGATTCAGAAAGACTTAAGAATCGCTACGGGTCGAGCTTTGAAGACAATAACATCGTAGTCAACTCCTTGAACTTGTCGAAAACCTTTCGCAACAAGTCAAGCTTTGAAGACAGGAACATTACCATCAGCATCAGTCTTCTTCTTGAAGATCCATTTATTCTCTATGGCTTGCCGATCATCGGGCAAGTCAATCAAAGTCCATAATTTGTTCTCATACATGGATCCTATCTCAGATTTCATGGCCTCAGGCCATTTCACAGAATCTGGGCTCATCATCGCTTCCTCATAGTTCGTAGGTTCATCATGGTCTAGTAACATGACTTCCAGAATAGGATTACTGTACCACTCTGGTGCGGAATGTACTCTGGTTGACCTACGACGTTCAGTACTAACTTGATCCGAAGTTTCATGATTATCATCATTAACTTCCTTACTAATTGGTGTAGGCATCGCTGGAACTGATTTTTGTGATGAACTACTTTCCAATTCGGAAGAAGGTACAATTACCTCATCAAGTTCTACTTGCCTCCCACTCACTTCTTTCGAGAGAAACTTTTTCTCTAGAAAGGATCTATTCTTAGCAACGAATATCTTGCCTTCCGATCTGTGATAGAAGGTGTACCCAACTGTCTCCTTTTTCACATAAGCATCGTAGCCCCAAACTTTAAGAAACGGCCGCTTAGGTTTCTTGCCAAACCACAGTTCATACGGTGTCGCCTCAACGGATTTAGATAGTTCCCTATTTAACGTGAATGCAGCTGTCTATAATGCATAACTCCAAAACGATAGCGGTAAACCGGTAAGAGACATCATAGATCGCACCATATCTAATAAAGTACGGTTACAAAGTTTGGACACACCATTACGCTGTGGTGTTCTAGGTGGCGTGAGTTTTGAAACTATTCCACATTGTTTCAAATGAAGACCAAACTCGTAACTCAAATATTCGCCTCCATGATCAGATCGTAGAAACTTTATTTTCTTGTCACGATGATTTTCCACTTCACTCTGAAATTCTTTGAACTTTTCAAATGTTTCAGACTTATGTTTCATTAAGTAGATATACTCTTATCTGCTCAAATCATCTGTGAAGGTCAGAAAATAATGATACCTGTCACGAGCTTCAACACTCATCGGACCGTATACATCGGTATGTATTATTTCCAATAGGTCAGTGGTTCGCTCCTTTGTTCTGGAGAACAGAGTCTTAGTCATCTTGCCCATGAGGCATGGTTTACAAGCATCAAATGATTCATAATCAAGTGATTCTAAAATCCCATTAGCATGGAGTTTCTTCATGCGCTTTACACAATATGACCTAAACGGCAGTGCCACAAATAAGTTGCACTATGATTATTAACTTTGCATCTTTTGGCATCAATATTATGAATATGTGTATCATTATGATCGAGATTCAATAAACCTTTATATTGGATGTATGACCATAGAAGGATTTATTCATGTAAACAGAACAACAATTTTTCTTCGATTTAAATTAATAACCGTATCGCAATAAACATGATCCAATCATATCATGCTCAACGCAAATACCAAATAACATTTATTTAGGTCCAACACCAATCCCGAAGGTATAGAGAGTGTGCGATGGTGATCTTATCAACCTTGGAATCATTTCCAACACACATCGTCACCTCTCCCTTAACTAGTCTTTGTTCATTTTGCAACTCCTATTTCGAGTTACTAATCATAGCAACTGAACTGGTATCAAATACCCTGGGGTTACTATGAACACTAGTAAAGTACACATCAATAACATGTATATCAAATATACTATTGTTCACTTTTCCATCCTTCTTATCCGCCAATTATTTGGGGTAGTTCCGCTTCCAGTGATTAATCCCTTGTAGTAGAAGCACTCAGTTTCAGGCTTAGGGACCAGACTTGGGCTTTTCCACTTGAGCAACAACTTGCTTGCCTTTCTTCTTGAAGTTCCCCTTCTTCCCTTTGCCCTTTTTCTTGAAACTAGTGGTCTTGTTAACCATCAACAATTGATGCTCTTTCTTGATTTCTACTGTCGCTAATTTCAACATACGAAGAGCTCGGGAATTATATTCGTCATCCCTTGCATATTATAGTTCATCAAGAAGTTCTAGTAACTTGGTGATAGTGACTAGAGAAATTTGTCAGTTACTATCTTATCTGGAAGATTAACTCCCACTTGATTCAAGCAATTGTAGTACCCAGACAATCTGAGCACATGCTCACTGGTTGAGCAATTCTCCTCCATCTTGTAGGCAAAGTACTGCCAGAGTCCTCATACCTCTTTACACGGGCATGAGTATGAAATACCAATTTCAACTCTTGGAAAATCTTATATGCTATGTGGCGTTCAAAACATTTTTGAAGTCCCGGTTCTAAGCCGTAACGCATGGTGCACTGATAACCCATAAGTATAGGGGATCAATTGTTGCCTCTTTCGATAAGTAAGAGTGTCGAACCCAACGAGGAGCTAAAGGTAGAACAAATATTCCCTCAAGTTCTATCGACCACCGATACAACTCTACGCACGCTTGACATTCGCTTTACCTAAAACAAGTATGAAACTAGAAGTACTTTGTAGGTGTTGTTGGATAGGTTTGCAAGATAATAAAGAGCGCGTAAATAAAAACTAGGGGCTGTTTAGGAAAAGAAGAAATAAAGTTAGTACATCGAGTGTGGGAAAGTGGTGGTAGGAGTTGTGAAATTGTCCCTAAGCAACTGACTACTTTACTAGACCGATAGCAAGTTTTATGTGGGAGAGGCCACTGCTAGCATGTCATCCCTGACTTGGAATTCTATGCACTTATGGTTGGAACTATTAGCAAGCATCCGCAACTACTAACATTCATTAAGGTAAAACCCAACCATAGCATTAAAACATATTGGTCCCCCTTCAATCCCGTATGCATCAATTTCTATGCTAGGTTGAAGCTTCTATCACTCTTGCCCTCCAATACATAGTCCTATCAACATACAACTAACCCTATGGTGTGATCCACGCGCGGGCTCATATGATGGGCACCAAAGGACAGCAACATAACCACAAGCAAATTAAACCAATCATAGCAATTCACCAATTACCGATAGGACAACGAAAATCTACTCAGACATCATAGGATGGAAACACATCATTGGATGATAATATGAAGCATAAAGCACCATGTTCAAGTAGAGGGTACAGTTGGTTGCGAGAGAGTGGACCACTGTAGATAGATGGGGGAAGGTGATGGAGATGTTGGTGAAGATGACGGAGGTGTTGGTGTAGATTGCGATGATGATGATGGCCCCGACGGCGTTCCAGCACCACCGGAAAAGAGGGGGAGAGAGCCCCCCCCCTCTTCTTCTTCTTCTTCTTCCTTGACCTTCTCCCTAGGTGGGAGAAGGGTTTCCCCTCTGGTCCTTGGCTTACATGGCATGGGAGGGGCGAGAGCCCCTCCGAGATTTGATCTGTCTATCTGTTTCTCCGTTCCCTGATTCTGGCCTTTCACCGTTTCTTATATTTCCGGAGATCCGTAACTCCGATTGGGCTGAAATTTGAACATGATTTCTATCTGGATATTGGCTTTCTTGCGGCAAAATAAGGGCACAAACCGCCTTACTGAGTGTCCGCGAGGGCCCAGGGCGCGACTGACCCCCTGGGGCGCACCCCTCACCCTCGTGGGCCCCTCGGGCATCGTCTTGCGTTGATTCCACTTACCAAAAATTACATATATTCCAAAAAAGATCTCCGTCAGTTTTTATCCCGTTTGGACTCCATTTGATATGGATTTTCTGCGGAAAAAAAACATGCAAGAAACAGGAACTAGTACTGGGCACTGGATCAATATGTTAGTCCCAAAAATAGTATAAAAAGTTGCCAAAAGTATGCAAAAGTTGTACAATATCTGCATGGAACAATAAAAAATTATAGATACGATGGATACGTATCAGCATCCCCAAGCTTAATTCCTGCTCGTCCTCGAGTAGGTAAATGACAAAAAAAATAATTTTTTATGTGAGATGCTACCTAGCATAATCTTGATCACATAATCTAATCATGGCATGAATATTAAGACATGAGTGATTCAAAGCAATAGTCTATCATTTGACATTAGAAAATAATATTTCAAGCATACTAATAAAGCAATCATGTCTTTTCAAAATAACATGGGCAAAGAAAATTATCCCTACAAAATCATATGGTCTGGCTATGCTCCATCTTCACCACACAAAATATTCAAATCATGCACAACCATGATGACAAGCCAAGAAATTGTTTCATACTTTTGACGTTCTCAAACCTTTTCAACTTTCATGCAATACATGAGCGTGAGCCATGGACATAGCACTATTGGTGGAATAGAATATGATGATGGAGGTTGTGTGACAATATATCTCGGAATGGCTATGGAAATGCCATGATAGGTAGGTATGGTGGTTGTTTTGAGGAAGATATAAGGAGGCTTATGTGTGATACAGTGTATCGTATCACGGGGTTTGGATGCACCGGCGAAGTTTGCACCAACTCTCGAGGTGAGAAAGGGCAATGCACGGTATCGAAGAGGCTAGGAATGATGGAAGGGTGAGAGTGCGCATAATCCATGGACTCAACATTAGTCATAAAGAACTCACATACATATTGCAAAAATCTATTAGTCATCGAAACAAAGTACTACGCGCATGCTCCTAGGGGGATATATTGGGAGGAAAAGACCATCGCTCATCCCCGACCACCACTCATAAGGAAGACAATCAATAAATACCTCATGCTCCAACTTCGTTACATAACGGTTCACCATACGTGCATGCAACGGCAATCACAAACATCAACGCAAGTATTTCCACAATCCACAACTACCCACTAGCATGACTCTAATATCACCATCTTTATATCGCAAAACTATTGCAAGGAATCAAACATATCATATTCAGTGATCTACAAGTTTTATGTAGGATTTTATGACTAAGCATGTGAATGACCAGTTCCTGTCATCTCTCTAAATAGATATAAGTGAAGCAAGAGAGTTTAATTCTTTCTACAAAAGATATGCCGACGCTCTAACAAATATAAGTGAAGCAAAAGAGCATTCTACAAATGGCGGTTTTCTATGTGAAGAGAAACAGGAAATCCAAACTTCAAATGATATAAGTGAAGCACATGAAGCATTCTATAAAGCCATACTCAAAAGATATAAGTGAAGTGCAATGAGCATTCTATAAATCAACCATGGACTATCTCATACCAGCATGGTGCATAAAAGAAATGTGAAAACTAAATGCAAAAGACGCTCCAAGATTTGCACATATCACATGAATGAAATGAAACCGAAAACATACCGATACTTGTTGAAGAAAGATGGGATGCCTTCCGGGGCATCCCCAAGCTTAGACGCTTGAGTCTCCTTGAATATTTACTTGGGTTGCCTTGGTCATCCCCAAGCTTGAGCTCTTGCCTCTCCTCCTTTTCCTCATATCAAGACCTCCTCGATCCTCGAACACTTCATCCACACAATACTCAACAGAAAGTTCGGTAAGATCCGTTAGTATAATAAAGCAAATCACTATTCTATGTACTATTGAAAACCAATTCATGTTTTGTTTCTGCATTTTATCTAATGTAATACAACTTTTCCATGGCTTAGTCCACTGATAGAAATTGATAGTTTCATCAAAACAAGCAAACTATGCATCAAAAACAGAATCTGTCTTAAACAGGACAGTCTGTAGTAATCTGAACATTCACCATACTTCTGGTACTCCAAAAATTCTGAAAAAATAGGAAAAATAAACAATTTGTATAGAAAGATAGTGCAAAAAGTTTCAGAACCGTTTGACGTTCGAGTAAACAAAGTAAAATCGCTCACTACAGCCAAAGTTTCTTTCTTGCACCGCACAAACCAACAAGCAATGTAAACATCCTAAAGGCAAATCTTGGCACATTATTTTTGTTTTTAACTCTATAAAAGCACACAACAGTAATAAATGACTCTCTAAAACTTCCGGGTTGTTCCCTGGCAGCGCTTTCTTTAAAGTCATTAAGCTAGGCATATAGTGCTCAAGTAATGGATACACCCGGATCCCAAGGTATATCAAAGCCAATTTTAATTAACAATGATTTGTGATTTAGTAGTGAGCACAAAGTAACATATATCATGCAAAAACGAAGTCTAACTCTCTTCCTATGCATCAGCATGTCATATAAGAACAATTCATGCACACATAGTAAAGGCCAATGCATAGTATAAATAGTTTCTTGCAATTTTATCATATTGGAAACATGAAGAGGCGGAGATGTAGTTCCTCTCTCACAATAATTTCAAGTAGGAGCATCAAGCTCATGCATATTATATCTATCAAAATCATCATGTGTAGTAGTAAAATGCAACCCATCAATATAATCATTAATAAGGGCAAACTTCTCCGATATAGTGTAGTCGGGAGAATTCAAAAAGGTAATAGGACTATCATGCGTGAGTGCAATAGCAACAGTTTCGTGTTTAACATAAGGAACTATAGCAAGTTCATCTCCACATGCATAATTCATATTGGCATCTTGGCCACAAGCATAGCAAGCATCATCAAAAAGGGATATTTCAAAAGAATCAACGGGATCATAACAATCATCATAGCAATCATCCTTCGGTAAGCATGAAGGGAAATTAAACAATGTATGAGTTGAAGAGTTACTCTCATTAGAAGGTGGGCACGGGTAGCTACTCCACTCTTCCTCCTTTTGTTCTTCACTCTCCTCATCATCTTTTTCATCCAATGAGCCCACAGTTTCATCTAAATTCACATAAATTCCAAGCATAGCACTGCAAACGATGAATTTGATCTAGTAAAAGTTTCCCTTTTTCAGATATGCGGTGTCGCACATAACAAGCATGCTCATCTAAAGATTTGCCCTCAACTAAGCTAGTTGGGGTTTCTGCACGAGCACATAGGGATCAAAGATGATCCAAGTAAAAAGCTTCAGGAGTGTGATAGATTTTGAGTGGTTCTTCAACCATTGGTGTAGTAGGTACAACTATTTTTTTGGTATTTTGCGTTTCCTATCCATAACTAAAGATAGAAAACAAGAGCACAAATTAAAAATTACTTAGTGATAAAGCAAACAAGCACACACAAGAATATTCACCCCACGCTATAAATCCCCGACAACGGCACCAGAAAAAGGCCTTGATAACCCACAAGTATAGGGGATCAATTGTAGCCTCTTTCGATAAGTAAGAATGTCGAACGCAACGAGGAGCTAAAGCTAGAACAAATATTCCCTCAAGTTCTATCGACCACCGATACAACTCTACGCACGCTTGACGTTCGCTTTACCTAAAACAAGTATGAAACTAGAAGTACTTTGTAGGTGTTGTTGGATAGGTTGACAAGATAATAAGGAGCGCGTAAATAAAACTAGGGGCTGTTTAGGTAAAGAAGCAATAAAGTTAGTACAGCGAGTGTGGGAAAGTGGTGGTAAGACTTTCGAAATGGTCCCTAAGCAATTGACTACTTTACTAGACCGATAGCAAGTTTTATGTGGAGAGGCCACTGCTAGCATGTCATCCCTGACTTGGAATTCTATGCACTTATGATTGGAACTATTAGCACTTATCCGCAACTACTAACGTTCATTAAGGTAAAACCCAACCATAGCATTAAGATATATTGGTCCCCCTTCAATCACCTATGCATCAATTTGTATGCTAGGTTGGTGCTTCTGTCACTCTTGCCCTCCAATACAAAGTCCTATCATGTAGGATCGAAAGTATGTCTAGAGGGGGGGTCATTAGACTAGTTGACCAAATAAAAATCTAGTCTTTTCCTAATTTTAGTTCTTGGCAGATTTTAGCAACTTTAGAACAAGTCAAGCAATCTTAACACAATTCAAGCAAACATGCAAAGAGGATTTGAGCAGCGGAAAGTAAAGCATGCAACTTGCAAGAACGTAAAGGCAAGGGTTTGGAGGATTCAAACACAATTGGATACACGGATGTTTTTGTCGTGGTTCCGATAGGTGGTGCTATCGTACATCCACGTTGATGGAGACTTCAACCCACGAAGGGTAACAGTTGCGCGAGTCCACGGAGGGCTCCACCCACGAAGGGTCCACGAACAAGCAACCTTGTCTATCCCACCATGGCCGTCGCCTACGAAGGACTTGCCTCACTAGCGGTAGATCTTCGCGAAGTAGGCGATCTCCTTGCCTTTACAAACTCCTTGGTTCAACTCAACAATCTTGTCGGAGGCTCCCAAGTGACACCTAGCCAATCTAGGAGACACCACTCTCCAAGAAGTAACAAATGGTGTGTTGATGATGAACTCCTTGCTCTTGTGCTTCAAATAATAGTCTCCCCAACACTCAACTCTCTCTCACAGGATTTGGATTTGGTGGAAAGAAGATTTGAGTGGAAAGCAACTTGGGGAAGGCTAGAGATCAAGATTCATATGGTAGGAATGGAATATCTTGGCCTCAACACAAGTGTAGGTCGTTCTCTCTCAGAAAATGTGTATTGGGAGTGTAGGTCCGTTCTGATGGCTCTCTCCACGAATGAAGAGGAGGTGGAGGGGTATATATAGCCTCCACACAAAATCTAACCGTTACACACAACTTACCAATCTCGGTTGGACCGAATTGAAAAACTCGGTCGGACCGATTCAGCAAATCTAGTGACCGTTAGGATTTTCGGTGGGACCAACATGCAACTCGGTAGGACTGATATGGTTAGGGTTAGGGCATAACGTAATGTCGGTGAGACTGATTACACAAATTCGTGAGACCGATTTTGGTAATAAGCTAACCAGAGAGTTGGTCATGTAAACTCGGTGGGACCGATTCGCTCATTTCGGTGAGACCGAAATGTTACAAAAGGGAAATAGAGACTTTACATTGCAATCTCGGTGGGACCGATCGCTCATCTCGGTAGGACCGAAACATTACGAAGGGAAACAGAGAGATTACAATCCCATCTCGGTGAGACCGAGATCCCTATCGGTGAGTCCGATTTGCCTAGGGTTTGTGGCAGTGGCTATGCCATCTGAACTCGGTGGCACCGGATGGAAAGAATCGGTGGGGCTGAGTTTGACTTTTGGTTTAAGTCATATGTGGAAGTGAGAAAGTGGTTGAGGGCTTTGGAGCATATCAGTAAGCACTTTGAGCAAGTAAGCCATTAAGCAACACCTCATCCCTCCTTGATAGTATTGGCTTTTCCTATAGACTCAATGTGATCTTGGATCACTAAAATGGAAAATGTAGAGTCTTGAGCTTGAGCCAATCCCTTTGTCCTTAGCATTTTGAGGGGTCCACTTTTCTCATGCATGCCATGCCAATCATTGAGCTTTCCTGAAATATTAGTCTTGAAATAGTGTTAGCTCAATGAGCTATATGTTGTTAGGAATTACTAAAACCACCTAGGGCTAGTTTCACTTTCAATCCCTCCCTTTTTGGTAATTGATGACAACATATAGATCAAAGCTTCGACAAATGATAATAAGAGTGAAAAACATTGTCGCTTTGAGAAGTATGTGAAAAGCTAGAGCTCCCCCTAAATTTGTGCATAGTTTAAGATTTGCTTTGGACTGCAAATGCACAATGAGTTAGGATCATGGGTTACTCTTCCATGTCACATACATCTTGGTGGAGCGCTCAAAATGATAATAAATAAATACATGCACTCATCACCAAGAAAAGTGAATGATCATATGGGAGATAAAAAGATAAAATCATCCAACAAGCATTAAGGTAGCATATGATCAAACACATGATCATCCAAGTATCTCACAAACGCATAAAGTATCTCAAACAAGCAAATAAAGTTCGACCACCAAAACAAGAGAGAACAGAAGCAACACTCTCTCTCGAAGCCTATGATCTATACATTTTTCTCCCCCTTTGGCAACAAGTTACCAAAAAGTTCATAGAAAATGCATAGCACTAAATCGACTCTCAGGCTTGGTCTTCAGGTGGTGGTGTAGACAGAACTCCAAGAATGAAGGCATCAGTCGATGTAGATGGTGCTGGAGGAGTAGGTGCTGGAGCTGGTTGCACAGAAGCTGTAGCTGGTGCAGATGTAGTGGCTCTGGTGTCTGTAACAGGCACTGCAGCTGATCTCTGGCTCCTGGGCACTCTGGCAAAAGCATCAGTAGTAGTCTTGCCCTTCCTCTCCTGCATATCATCCTGAAGTTGCTCAACAACTGACTGTATCTCAGTGACCTTCACATCCATGTCATAGAACTTCTGCTCCATGATCCTCTCCAAGCTCTCCTGGTTTCGAGTTAGGGTGGCCAGTCCCTTCTCAATCCTCAGAGTGGAGGCAATCAAGTAGCCAAGCTGATCCTGCTTGCTCTTTAAGAAGTACTGAGATGCCTCATCAATGGTTGGCATCTTTGCAGCCTTTTCAGTCCTTGCCTTCTCCCTCTTTGCTTGTGCTTGCACAGAAGATGGTTCATCTTCATCCATCACCACTGTGTTGTCCTCAAAATCTGGATAGATGGGCATGTGTTCCTTGTCCAAGAGGTATGTGCATGTGCCCATCTTGGAGTTGATGAGCTCCTGGATCTGTGGGGCATACCCACAACTTCTCTTATGATCTGCAGCAGTCCTCTTGATAGTTTCCACTATGAGGCTCATGACCTTGAACTTTTGAGGCACATCAAATATGTGAAGTAGGTTGATGGCATGGCCTCTGATCATCTTGTGATCTCCAGATTTATGCAAAAGAGTGTGCCTGAGGATCCAGTTGATTGTTGGCAGTCCTGACAGAAGATAATGTACTGAGCCAAACTTGTGTGTCTCAATAGCAGCATCTGGGATCTCTCTGTACATGTGTGCCATGGAGTTGTGATCCTTCTTCTTCTTGGCATAGACATCCAAGTAATCCTCATTCTCCTTAGGAGCATTGATCAACTTTGCCCATTCTTCAGCGATGATTGGTACCTAGTACCTTGGACATCCAAACAATCCTTCCATCTGGGTAGAAGTGAGGCATGCAAGAGAACTGCATAATAAGCTCATCATTCCACTTTGTGAGCTTCTGCCCAACAAAGTCATCCACTCCACAAGCATTGAAACTGTCATATACCCCTGGATAATGCTCTTCATTCTTCCTGATGTACTCCCGATCTACCCATCTCATATCACAGACTATTGGCTTCTTGTCAAGCAGCACTGTCTCATAGAAGTCCTGTTGTTCCTTTGTATGGAACATGTAGTCCACAGTAGTTCTTCTCCTGAATGCATAGGGATCAATCAATCTCCACTGTTTGAGTCATGCATCCCTCCTGAGCTTCATGTCCTCAGCTACTGGATGAGCATCATTGTGATCTGGAATTTTGGGCTTCAACTTTCTCAAGACATGTTCCTCGTCATTTTCTTCTTCAACAACAGCTTCAGGCACTGGGGCCTTGTTCTTCTCTGCAGCTGGAATACTCCTGGTGTTACTCTTGGGTGCAGATTTGGGCTGTGGAGCAGCTACCTTAGGAGCTTCTTTGGGCTTTGATGAAGCAGCCCCTGACCTGATGGCATCACCCATAAGCTTTTGAGCTTTGGGTGCTGGTGCAGCAACATCTTCCTCTTCTTCCATCATGGAAGGCCTTCCAACAACCCTGGCCATGGTCTTCTTGACCCTTTGCTTCCTCTTCTTCCCTTCTGCAGCAGCCTCTTTGGGTTCAGTTTCCAAAGATGCTTGAGTGGAGGCTCTGGCTTTAGACATGGGAATTCCTTTGGCAGGTGCTTTGGTCTTCATACCAGGCTTAGTGGCAGCAGCTATGCCACAATCCTTCTTGAGACCTTCTTCTTGGAAGTGGCCTCATCCTCAACAGCCATATAGTCTTCATCCTCAGAATCTGAAGTTTTCTTCTTTCTACTCCTGGTGGCTACCTTGGGTAAGTTGCTGGGTGTGCTCCTGCATCCATCATCTGAGCTGCTAGAGGGACTAGTTCCCTCACTCATGTGAACCTGCTCCTCTGACTTGTTCTGACTGTCACTCTGATCAGACATGATGCAAACACTGACAGCTGACCCTGTGAATAGTTTATAAATGAGGTAGAGTGGATGAGCATCACAAAATATAAAGGTTTTTGCAAAAGAATGACTCAAAAACTTAGTTTTAGTTTTTCACAGAAAGCATTTTGGATCTACCGATTTGTAAACTCAGTGATACCGAAGCAGCTTTTGGAACCTAAACTGGTGAACTCGGTCAGACCGAGTCACAGTTCGGTGGCACCGAGAATGCTAGGGTTTCACAAAGTCTTGAACTCGGTCACACCAATTTGCAGTTCTCGGACAGGCCGAGAATTACATGTGCAATGGCCTTAGCCGAATTGGTGGTACCGAGTTCTACAACTTGGTTGGTCCGAGATGATTTCGACGGAAATCTAACCCTAAATTTTCAATTCACATCTAATCTATGGAGTGTTTTCGGTGGATAAGATGATCTCAATCGTGGCAAGATTAATGGCAAAACAATGTGCTAGGGATTCAGAGTTAGGAATAGCAAAAAGATCAAGTCCATACCCTAGTTCGGCGATGGACTTGCTACGGCGGCGACGACGGAGACGATTTCCGTTGACGGCAGCGGAGACCGGCGGCAGGAGCCAGCTGGTGACCAGGAGGACGAACCGGAGACCACGGAGGCAGAGCAGGCTGAGCATGGGCGAAAGAGTTCGGAGAAATTTCCAAAATTTGACCCGTGGATATATATAGCCTGACCCTGTCGGTGTGACCGAGTGGAACAACTCGGTGGCACCGAGATGCATAATCGCAAGCGATTCTGACAACTCGGTGTGACCAAAAAGTTCAAATCGGTTGCACCGAGATTGAAAACCTAAGTAGATCGACTTAGTGATCTCGGTATGACCGAAATGGAGAATCGGTCAGAGCGAAGCGCACAAAGAAGTTTTGGAAGTTTAAGTCTATGACGAATCGGGGACTCCGAGTGCTCCTCACACAGAGTGGTACGAATCTGACTTGATCAAATTTTGTGATGTAGCATGAATAGAGTTTGAGACGAGAAAAGCATAGATAGCTAGAGAAGGTTCTTAGGCATTCTTGTCCATCCACTTGGCAAAAGAAAAGGAATCCAAACAATCAAAACAACAAGTGGATGTCCTCGAATGAGTAAATTATGCAACCAACATGCTCACACAATAAAATGGCAAATGAAATATGTGGCAAAGCATGCACAACCAATTCTAGCATCTATCAAGAAATTGGCGATGACTAGGTCATCTATATATGAGTATATTGACTTAGGAGTCAAATGAGAACATTTGATCATAGGTCATACTCATCATTTAAGCACAAGTGGGGTTACCACTTTTACATGAAGCGTTGTCATGTTCACACCATTAGAGTTGCTTTAGCTCAATTCTTTGAGTAAATCTCCCCCTAGATGTGAGATCCCCCCCTAAGAGGGATGAACTAACCTTGGGTTTTGTCGATGATGACTTCATGTTGGTGTCGAAGATGTGGATGCTCAATGTTGATGTAGATCATTAGGAGCAATCCTTTGGAGTGAGTTGCACTTTCAATACCTACACGGGTTAGTCCCACAAGGAACAAACAAGGATATCCATAGAGATAGAGTGATGCACACACAAGATGATGTCCATGAAGGCATTGGGTTACCTTGTCCCTTGTCTTACCAACAAGAGGGTTCGTGACTCCCTGAACTAGTGCAAGATGTGGAAGTTGATTGCACTTGTTCTTGCCAAAATGATATGAGTGAAATATGTTGGCAGAGTCACCCTCAAGAACTCTCTAGTTCTTCTTCTTCGGGATCCACATCATCTTGATGGGAATCCTTGGAGTTGTAGTCGTACTTGATGAAGTAGAACTTGATGTAGTTTTGGGAACCCACTTGACCAAAGCCTTAGGAGCTTCTTCAAATTCATCAATCTCCTCTTGAAGCTTGTCCTTGCCTTTTTGCTTGTGGTCTTGTGGTGGAAGATCATCTTGAGCTTGTGTCCCTTTGAAAGATGTAGGATCATACTTCTCCTATTGAGGAACAAACTTCGTATTGGGGTATTGATCTTCTTCCCACTCAACTCCATTGGCATTGAACTTTCATTCAAAACCAACACCTTGGTTCTTCCGGTGCATTCCTTGCTTGCGTACAATTTCCTCGAATTGCTTACTCCCGGCAACGCTCTTGTAAACACCTTTCTCTATAATTCCCTTCAATAAGCTATTTTCTTGCTCAAGTGTAACTTGGCTAAGAGAATCATTAGAGGAATCAAGAGAACTACTAGAAGCAACAACATTGGATTTAGCATGATTATTGTTACTACTAGAGGAAGAATCTTTCTTGTTCTTGTTACTAGACTTGACTTGAGGCATGTAAGTGGATAAGAGTAAACGCTTGGCAATGTAAAAAGAACTTTTCTTGCAAAGATCATCATTGATTGCCTTTAAGAACTCATGCTCTTGCTCAAGGTTGAGCTTTTCAAAAGGTAATTTCTCATGAGTCCTTAAAAGTTCTCGATGATCTCCTAAGATAGTTTCATGAGATAACTTAAGAGTGTTTAGTTCTTTAGTTAGAGACTCAATCTTCTTCTTATCATTGGCATTCATTTTATCTTGATTATCATGATTAATTGACGTTTCATCATAGTATTCATCACTAGAGTTGTCAACAAGTAAATCATCATCACCTAGCAAGTCATCTTCATCACTATTGAAATCAACATACTCGGGGTGTGATACCTTTGGACCTTTGGCCATGAAGCACCTTCCAATTCCTTCATTTGGTGAATCAAATATGTCGTAGGAGTTGGTTGACACAAGTGCTAGACCGGCAACACCTTCATCTTGAGTATATTCGGAGTCGGAGTGATAGCTTCTCTCGGAGTGATTGTGGGAGTGGATACCCATTCACCAACATGAGCTTGATGTCTTTGTTTTGTGTAACTCCTTGATGACTTGTCCTTCCTTTCTGAATCCTTGCTTCTCCGTGAGGGTCTTCGTTCACAACAATCATCCCTACTCCTTCTCTCTCTTGATGGTGATTCTTCTCTTCTACTTCTTCTTTTGGGAGAATCTTCTTTTCTTTTGTAGGGGGTCGTACACTCATTTGAATAGTGTACGGGTCTTCCACAATTGTAGCAATTACGCTCTCGACTAGAAGATCTTTTATCATTGTAGGACCTTGACTTGGAGCTTCTCTCTTTGCTTCTACTCTTGTAGAATTTGTTGAAGTTCTTCACCATTAAGCTCAATTCTTCATTGAAGGTTTGTTTCTCACTTGATGATGTGGGGGCTTCACATGAGGCTTTGTAAGCACCACTTGACTTGTTGTGAAGTTCCTCCTTATCCTTGAGTGACATCTCATGAGCAACAATTCTTCCATTGACTTCCGTTGGCTTGAGATCTTTGTAATTTGGCATCATTTGGATCAATGTGCACACGGTATCATATTTTCCGTCCAAAGCTCTTAGGATCTTCTTGATGATGAATTTGTCGGTCATCTCTACACTTCCTAAGCCGGCAATCTCATTTGTGATAAGAGCAAGCCTAGAGTACATTTCAGCGACACCTTCACCATCCTTCATTTTGAACTTGTCAACCTAACTTTGAAGCACATCCAACTTGGATTCCTTGACGGAGTCGATACCTTCGTGCATATCAATCAACGTATCCCAAATTTCCTTTGCATTCTCAAGACGGCTAATTTTGTTGAATTCTTTGGGGCACAATCCGTTGAAGAGGATATCACAAGCTTGAGCGTTGTATTGCAGCATCTTCAACTCTTCCGCGGTAGCTTCACGGTTCGGTTCTCTCCCATCAAAGAATTCACCTTGCAAGCCAATACACACAATAGCCCAAACGGCGGGGTTATGTCCAAGAATATGCATTTTCATCTTATGATTCCAACTAGCAAAATTAGTACCATCAAAGTAAGGACCTCTACGGTGATAATTTCCCTCACTAGACGCCATATGTAACGCCCCGGACACACCCGCCGGTGGTCGTTACTCCTGGCGGGATCTAGACTGGCCCCACAGATCAATACTAGTCTTTTCTGCGCACTTTGTCCTCACTCGTGCGCACCGGAGCAACTTCGGTCGGTCACCCATCCTGAAACTACTCCAAGCTGAGCACGCTTAACTTTGGAGTTTCGTCGAATGGGATCCCGGAAAGAAGAATTCCTTATTGATATGAGTAGTCTATCATCCCTAATAAGCCAGGCTATTACATACACCCCCACTCAGAGGAACCGGCGTCCTCGTCGGGGCACAGGAACGTTCCCTCTTGGCACAACCGTCTGTGCATCCAGTCCGGTACATGTGTCATGTCGGGTGCCACGACGGGTCACAAACGTCATGAACAACATGACCACGCACCTGTCCGCAACCATCCGTGTAACCGCGAGGGTCGGCTCGATACCAACTTAGGCGCCCCGATGCGGCTATATCTCCCACGATGTCGAGGCACGACTTAGAGGCATAACCGCATTGAAAGCAATGTCGCAAGTGAGGTAATCTTCACACAACCCATGTAATAATCAAGGGAAAGGTACATAGTTGGCTTACAGTCGCCACTTCACACAGTACATAAATAAACATTCATCATTCAGAGTACACTCAAGGTCCGACTACGGAACCAAAATAAAGAAGATACCCCAAATGCTAACACAGATCCCCGAATCGTCCCAACTGGGCACCACTACTGATCATCTGGAAACGACACATAGTAACGACCACGTTCCTCGTCGAACTCCCACTTGAGCTCGGTGGAATCATCTGCACTGGCCTCATCGGAACCTGCAACTGTTTTGGAAGTATCTGTGAGCCACAGAGACTCAGCAATCTCACACCCGCGAGATCAAGACTATTTAAGCTAATAGGAAGGACAGAGTAGTAAAGTGGAGCTGCAGCAAGCGACTAGCATATATGGTGGCTACTTCGCAAAAGAGAGCGAGAAGAGAAGCAAAGCACGGTCGTGAAGCTAGTAGTGATCAAGAAGTGATCCTGAACTACTTACGTCAGACATAACTCCAACACCGTGTTCACTTCCCGGACTCCGCCGAGAAGAGACCATCACGGTTACACACGCGGTTGATGTGTATTTTAATTGAGGTCCACTTTAGGTTTTCTACAACCGGACATTAACAAATTCCCATCTGCCTCATAACGCATGGGCACGGCTTTGAAAGATATTACCTGCAGGGTGTCCCAACTTAGCCCATTATAAGCTCTCACGGTCAACGAAGGATATTCCTTCTACCGGAAGACCCGATCAATCTCGGAATCCCGGACTACAAGACATCTCGACAACAATAAAACAAGTCCAGCAAAGCCGCCGGATGTGCCGACAAATCCTGATAGGAGCTGCACATATCTCGGTCTCGGGGCACACCGGATTGTCCAAGCTTCGGTAGGCCAACCCAGAGTTGCCCTGGTGGTACACCGGCGGTGACAGTTTGGACCAACACTCGAAGGAGCACCGGCCCCGGGTTAAAATAAAGATGACCCTTGAGTCTGCAGAACCCAAGGGAAAAAGGCTTAGGTGACAAATGGTAAAACCAATGTTGGGCCTTGCTGGAAAAGTCTTATTCAAAGCGAACTGTCAAGGGGGTCCCATAAATCACCCAACCGTGTAAGGAACGCAAAATCAAGGAACATAACACCGGTATGACGGAAACTAGGGTGGCAAGAGTGGAACAAAACACCAGGCATAAGGCCGAGCCTTCCACCCTTTACCAAGTATATAGATGTATTAATTATAGCAGATAGATATTGTGTTATCCCCAACAAGTAAACATGTTCCAACAAGGAACAACATCTCCATGTTCCAACAAGGAACAAACTTCAACTTCACCTGCAACTAACAACGCTATAAGAGGGGCTGAGCAAGCGGTAACATAGCCAATCAACGGTTTGCTAGGAAAGGATGGTTAGAGGTTTGACATGGCAATGTGGGAGGCATGATATAGCAAGTGGTAGGCATCGCAGCATAGGCATAGCAAAAGAGCGAGCAACTAGCATAGCAAAGATAGAAGTGATTTCGAGGGTATGGTCATCTTGCCTGCAATGTTCTCAGAGTTGTCGAAAGCTTGATCCTCGAAAACGTTCTCAACAGGCTCCTCGTTCACGTACTCGTCTCCCGACTCTACCCAAAGCAACAACACAAACAAAGGAACCACAATAAATCACGGTGCAATGCACAATCAACATGATGCAAAACATGACATGATATGCATGATGAGATATGCAATGCTTATGTGCACTCGGAAGGAAAATGATGAACCAGGCATCAATTTGGCAAACCAAGCATGCCACTGGAAAGATGAGATGATTTGGTTGAAATCGATATAAAGATCACCGAAGCGGATGCACGGTTTGCAAATGGCAAGCAAAACAAGAATGGCGCAAATCTGCCATTAACAGCATGATGCCACTTAGCAAGCAACAAATAATTAAGCTACTGCACCCAAACGTATCAACAAAGCACATGGCAGTGATCTACACATGATGCTCGACAAAAGATGAGCACTGAGCTACGGCTAGTTCACATCATAACATGTTCAAACAAGCATGGCAAAAGAGCAATAATAATCAGGCTGGACATGGCAAAAACAGTAACAGGTTGCAATGTTCAGAGCATCAAAACTACATGCTACAGGAACTTAAAATAGCAAAACATGGCATGGCAAGAATCTACTCAAAGCCTAGAACAAAAGTCCCTTACTGACCATAAGCCAAAAAGGACTAGAAAATATAGTAACACCCATGTCAATATCGAAAGTCTTGTTAACAGATTCAGCAACTTGACATGTCAAAAACTGATAACGAGATGGCATGTTAACAAGCTCAATGCACTCACTACAGAGCCTCAAATGATAAACTAAGCATACATACATCAAGAAGACATGCCATAGAAGACATACATGGCAAGAACAATAACATAGCATATACGAGTCAACCACAACAAGCTAGGCAAAATTGAATAACACGTATACAATCTGCCAGGAATCATTTGGTAGCAAAAGTAGAGCTCGATTGACTCAAGCTATGGCATCCCATAATTGCAAACAAAGGCATGGATGGATAGAGCAAGTCATGCTTTACAAAACACCCTTACTGAAGTATCTCAAAATATGCATAGATCTCTCGGTATCAACAAGTAAACATGGCATCAAAATCAGCTAAAACAGGGCTGAAATCAGCAACATTAGGACACCTACTTTGCATGCTTGTGCTAGTCACCACATAGATCACAAAATACATGGCATATACCCTGGAAAGATGACATGGCATTTTACAAAACACATGTAGGACTCAAATCCATAGGGTGCACATATTAATCATAGCAAAAATAACAAAAGTGCAACTCCTGATAAAAATCAGAAACTATCAGCACATTGCACTCTTCCAACAGCATTTCGGGCATCAAGATGAGCTCAAATGAAAATGATGTAATGGAATGAAATGATCTACTCTTCGAGACGAACATTTTGACATATTATACGCGAAAAATGGATCTACGGATGCGAAGATATAACATGATGAAAATTGCACAAAATAACGAAGAACTAGGGACTTAGAGAAAAAGAGAGGGAGAAGAGGTCAACGCGCGGCGCGGCTCCCGAGGTTGGATCGGGCCTCGACCGGATCGGGCGTGGGGTTCGTCGGGGAAGAGGAGGGAGCCGCGGCGGGCGGCGCGGTCGGCGGCGCCGAGCCGGCGCGACGGGGCGGGCGCGACGGGCGGGAGGCGGCACGGCCGGGAGAGGGCAAGCGGCGGCGAAGCTCGCTGGGAGGCGGGAGGCGGCGGGCGGCGGCGCCGGCGGCGGCGGCGGCCGGGAGGCGGGCGGCGGCCGGAGGCGGGGCGGCGGGCGGCGTTGGGCAGCGGCCGGGGCCGGAGGGTTTCGCTGGCCGGGCGGGCTGGCGATGTGGGCGCCGGGCCACGTGGCGGTCGGCGATTGGCGGCGGTGGCGGGCGGACGCGTCGGCTCGCCGGACGTGTCCGGCGGCGCGGAGGGGCGAAACTGCTAGGGTTAGGGGTGGAATGATCCGGATTCGGGGGAGGTGTTTAAATAGGCATAGAGGGAGCTAGGAGAGTCCAAATGAGGTGTAGTTTTCGCCCACGATCGTGATCGAGCGACGGAGAGCATGGAGGTGACTTAGATGGGTTATTGGGCTGTTTTGAAGGGTGTTGGGCTGCAACTTAAAAGAGGCCTTTGCGAAGGTGCGGTTAACCGTTGGAGTACCAAACGAGCTCCAAATGACCGAAACTTGACCGGTGGTCTCCGGTGTTATACCAAGGCCACTAGACAAACCTCGGTCCATTTCGAGACGGTTTAATACCCGCACACGGAAAAACGTAAAAGGACCGCCGGAGAGATAGGAGTGTCGGATTGCAAAGCGGACAACGGAAAAATGCTCGGAATCATGAGACGAACACGTATGCAAATGCGATGCACATGATGACATAATATAAAATGCATGACACGGACAAAATGCAAAAAGAAGAAAAACCCAACCACGGAGGGAATATCATATATCAAAGCCGAAAATGGCAAGAGTTGGAGTTACAAATATGGAAAGTTACTTCCGGGGTGTTACACCATACTCTCCTAGGTTGTGAAACCAAGACTATGACCACCAAAAGCTATGGAAATCAAAGCAAATGGAGACCAAAGCTCTGATACCACTTATAGGATCGAAAGTATGACTAGAGGGGGGGGTGATTAGACTACTTGACCAAATAAAAATCTAGTCTTTTCCCAATTTTAGTTCTTGGCAGATTTTAGCAACTTTAGAACAAGTCAAGCAATCTTAACACAATTCAAGCAAAGATGCAAAGAGTATATGAGCAGCGGAAAGTAAAGCATGCAACTTGCAAGAACGTAAAGGGAAGGGTTTGGAGGATTCAAACACAATTGGAGACACAGATGTTTTTGTCGTGGTTCCGATAGGTGGTGCTATCGTACATCCACGTTGATGGAGACTTCAACCCACGAAGGGTAACGGTTGCGCGAGTCCATGGAGGGCTCCACCCACGAATGGTCCAGAAGAAGCAACTTTGTCTATCCCACCATGGCCGTCGCCCACGTCTGCCATCCAGGCTCTTTGCCGTCCTCTGGTGGACGGCAAAGACCATTTCATCTTTGCCATCCACCAGCAGACGAAAAAGAGCCCTTCGCCATAGCCTATTCAGCTGGACCTGTTGCCGTCTGCTGGCTGACGGCAAAGGCCTTTGCCGTCCGCCAGGCATGACTTTGCCTTCAGCCATGGCAGACGGCAAAGTATCTGATTCCTGTAGTGATTGATATATAGGACGATGATATTTGGACATCGGAAGAGTTTCGGGGGTACTGGATAGTCATCGGATCATCGAAAGGGGTTCCAGGAGGCCCCGGGAGGTCTATGCGTGTAATTGGCCAAGGAGAGGCACACACCATCCCACAAGTGGGCTGGCATGGCCTCTCCCTGGCCGCCGGCCCTAGAAGAAGGAAAGGAGGGGGTGCCAGCTCCTCCTGCCTTCCCCTCCTCGGTGGAGAAAGGAAAGGGGGGGGGGAGGCGCCACCTCCTCCTTCCTTCCACTTGGCGCCAAAAGAAGGAAGGGGGCGGCCTAGGGCAGGAGCCCAAGTAGGATTCAGACCTACTTGGGCCGCCCCCTTGGTGCTCCCCTCTCCCCCAACTATATATATATGTGGGAGGGGGCGCCACACAAAGGACACAACATTGTCTTAGCCATGTGCGGCGCCCCCTCCATCGTTTACACCCTCGGTCATATTTTCGTAGTGCTTAGAGCATCTCCAACAGCCGCGCTAAAGCGCCGCGCGCAAAAAACCTGTTAGCGCCACGCGCATGGCTGGTTTTGTCGCCCACTGCTGGCTCCAACAAGCGGCGCTATAATGCAGCAGCAGCCTCGCTCCAACGAGGCATAAAAATACAGCCAGCGCCGCACAAACCACATGTACATTTCAAAGAAGATGAGCAAAAATGATCAAACAAACAAAATAAAAATCAATAACAAATAGTTCAAAATAAATCATTACAACTCAAACAAATAGTTTATCGTTCAGTACAACAACAAATAGTTCAAAATAAATTATTACAACACAACAAATAGTTCATGAACAATACAATGTCGAGTGCAGATATCATCATGCTCTTTGCCATCCATGCCATGCCCACCACTCTTCAATTAGATCATTCTGAAGTTCCTTGTGTGTTGCGGGACACCAAATGGCATGATAGGAGGCAACAAAACTGGCTACCCTTTCACCCTCCGCCCTTTTCATGCAGGATGTCCCAAGAGCTCATCTTGTGAGTAGTCTAAATCTTGGCCACGCTCATTCTCGATGATCATGTTGTGCATGATCACACAAGCGTGCATGATGTACCAAAGCATTTTTTGATCCCAAAATCTAGTCGGTCCTCTCACAATAGCAAATTGGGCTTGCAAAATCCCAAATGCTCTCTCCACATCTTTTCTAGCCGCCGCCTGAGCATTGTGGAAATCAAGATTTTCTTACCTTCGGCTTTTCAGCGGCTTCACGAAGGTTTGCCACTTTGGATAGATGCCATCCGCTAGATAATAGCCATAGTTATGCGTCTGACCATTTGCTACAAACTGCACGGTGGCAACTCACCGTTTGCAGTCTTATTCATCGATGGTGACGGTTGACAACATTGATGTCATTCAAAGATCCGGGCATTCCAAAGAATGCATGCCAAATCAAGTCTCTGATCGGCCACCGCTTCAAGGATTATAGTGGAACCCTTTTTTGGCCGTGGAATTGCCCATGCCATGCCTTTGGACAATTCTTCCAACTCAATGCATGCAATCTATTGAGTCAAGCATGCCGGAAAGCCGCGAGCTTTGTTCATCGCCAATAGCCTTGCGGCGTCTTCAGCATTGGGAGATCTCAAATACTCCTCGCCAAACACTTGCACAATTCCCACCGCAAAGCGCTTGACACACATGATGGCTTGGCTCTCACCCATAGCCAAGTGATCATCAACAAGATCAGCCGGTATACCGTATGCCAACATACATAAGCGGCTGTCACCTTCTGAAAGGTGCTATGCCCGAGCTCTCCGGCGGCATTCCTCTTTTGCTGAAAAAACGGTCATGGCTCGCTAGTTTCTACGCAATGCGCTGAACAACTCGGTGCTCATCCTAAACCGCGACGTAAAATCGACTCGGGGTATATAGGATTCTCCATAAAATAATGCTGATCAATCTGTTGTGGGCATCGATCCTATCCTCAAATTTTCTGCCGACCCATAACCGAACCACCGTGCTTAGGTTTTTTATTGATATGCATAGCTACGATCATTGCAAGATCCTCCTCTTCTTCCATATCAAATTCTTCTTCGGAAGAATCATACGACGAACTCATCTACAATGTTCAATACTATACTATAAAAACTACAATTCAAAACATGCACCAAATTCATGAAGTTTGAGCAATAGATACCTTGTAGGCGTTTTGTCAAACACCTTGCAGTGTGTGGCAGCAGTGGCCTTCGTATTGTTCCTCGACGACGCCAGGCGCACAGGCGCCAGCGGTACTAGGAGGATGGGCGAGCCTTGGCGCTTGAGGATAGGCTGGGGAAGCTGAGGCAGTCGCCGAGGTCTTGTGGCGGCGGCGGCGCGCTTGCCGGTCGGGGTGGAAGCGAGAGGAAGAGCGGCGCGCTGGCGCTCGATTGTGCCTTGCATGCTGTAGTGGGCGCCAAATCGCCCGCTGGTAAGTGTTTTGACCGCGCGCCAACCCGTTTAAGCGCAGCGCCGTTTTCTGGCGCGCATTGGAGCGCCTGACGCGTTGCTTGCAGCGCTAAAACGACCTATTTTGCGGCGCGGCGCTAGTTTAGCGCGGCTGTTGGAGATGCTCTTAGGCAAAGCCCTATGGAGATAGTATCACCATCACCAAGCGTTGCTGCGGAGCTCATCCACTACCTCGACGTCTTGCTGGATCAAGACGATGAGGATGTCACCGAGCTGAACATGCGCTGAACGCGGAGGTGTCGTACGTTCAGTACTCGATCGGTTGGATCGCAAAGAAGTTCGACTACATCAATCGCATTACTAAACGCTTCCGCTTACGGTCTATGAGGGTACGTAGGCACACTCTCCCCTCTCATTGCTATGCATCTCCTTGATAGATCTTGCGTGTGTATTGAAATTTTTTGTTTTCCATGCAACATTACCCAACACCTCCGCCTCAAAGAACTCCTTCCAAATAAGTTAATCATATTTGCATACAATTTTCTGATTTTTCATGGGTTACAAAATTTTTGTCGACAAAACTTTGCAAGATTGATAGCACCTACTCATAGAGGTGTATAGAGGCCATATTAAGCATTAAAAGTACTTACAACTCTAAGAATTCAACATGCACCAAGAGTAGCCAATTATTCAAAATATAACCCGCTAAAGCAAAAACTAATTGGACCAATGGAAGAGTCACATACCAAGTAGCAATCCCCCAAAACAGTTTCAAAAACGGAGCTTCGAGCAAAGAGATCAAAATCCACAGGTTTGAGAGCAAGAACACGAGAGAGAGCAATGGTGATTTTTTTCTGGAGGTAGGTGATGACATGGGCTAAAGAGATAAGTGAGGGGGCCCACGTGGGAACCACAACCCACCAGTAGCGCACAGGGCTCTTTGGCCTTTCAGGTGGGTTGTGCCCACCTGGTGCACCCCCTCTGATGTTATCTGCATCAAAAGTTCTCAAATATTCAGAAAAAAATCGTATTAAATTTTCAGGGCATTTTGAGAACTATTATTTTTGGGTCTTTTTTTTGCACGGGAAATTCTGAAAATAGACAAAGCATGGCATTCTATTTTATTTAACTAATAAAAACATAAAACAAAAGTTGGAAATAGAAGGGTGCACTTACTAAATTCATGAGCTTCATACTTCTCAAAAATGATCTATTAATAAGGTTGATCATGTCTTATTAACAACCACTTTCGATTGGCATGAAACTGAAGAACTTTCATAAAACACTAAGTTACCTCAACGGGGATATGCATATTCCCCACAATAAGCATTTCTTATTTCTTTTTGGCAGTAGGTAGAGGTAGTTGAAAACTTCCAATAGTGAGTGACAGAGATTTTTCAGTAACATTAATACATTTCACTTGGAATTGTTTCTTTGGAAAGTGCACCATATTCTCATTTCCATTGATATGAAAAGTGACCTTGCTTTTATTGCAATCAGTAACAACCCCTGTAGTATTCAAGAAGGGTCTACCAAGGATAATCGATATATTGACATCCTCGGGCATCTCAAGTATAACAAAGACAGTTAAGATAGTAACATTTGCAACAACGACAGTCACATCCTCACAAATACCGATGGGCATGACAATTGATTTATCAGCCATTTGCAAAGATATTTCAGTAGGTGTGAGTTTATTCAAATCAAGTCTTTTATATAAGGAGAAAGGCATAACACTAACACCGGCTCCTAAATCACACAAAGTAGTTTTGACATAATTTCTCTTTGTGGAGCAAGGTATAGTTGGTATTCCCGGATGTCCAAGTTTTTAGGCACTCCATTCATAAAAGAATAATTAGCAAGCATGATGGAGATTCCAGCTTCTAGTATTTTTCTTGTATTAGAGATGATGTTTTTGATATGTTTTGCATAAGGGGCCATCTTTAAAATATCTGTCAAGCGAGTGCGCAAGAAGACTTGCCTAAGCAATTCAGCAAAGGTTCAAAGTTTTCATCATCTTTCTTCTTAGTTGATTTAGGTGGAAAGGGCATGGGTTTTTGAACCCAAGGTTCTCTTTCTTTTCCATGTTTTCTAGCAACGAAGTCTCTTTTATCATATCTCTTATTTTTGGGTTGTGGGTTATCAAGATCAACACCTGGTTCTATCTCAACATCATCATCCAGTTGTTTATCAATTTCTGGTCGAGTATCTTATGAACATTATGATTATATTTTTCATTATCACTCGGTGAATGTTCATTACCAGATTGAGTTTTAGCATCATAGATAGAAACATCATTATCATTATCAGGAGGTCTTTCAATTTCAGGTTCACTAGAGGCATGCAAAGTCGTATGATTTTTCTTTTTGTTCTTATTTTTAGACGGACTATGGGTGCACCAGTGTTAATTCTTTGAGAGTCTTGTTCGATTCTTTTAGGATCTCCCTTAGGATAAAGTGGTTCCTAAGTCATTTTACCTCCTCTAGTTGTTACTCTAACAGCAAAGTCATTTATATTATTATTCATTTCATCAAGCAATTCTCTTTGGTATTTAGCAACTTGTTCTAGTTGAGTCTGAACCATAGAGGCATGTTTTCCTATGTCGGTGTACAAAAGTAGGGGCTCTCCTTTTTACCCCTTTACTTGTGCACGGGCAGTAAGAGCCACGCCCATGGCCACACTAAGTAGGTTAGAGGAGCGAAGCCAGAACCCCGAGGCAATCCAAGCAACGCCAAGACCAGAGACACAAAGAGCAAGAGGGCGAGGTGGACTCCCCCGGCAAGACCCTTGCCGGGAAGGCCCCCGCGGCCCCGGCAAGAGCCTTGCTAAGGCAACTTGCCCGATGCCAGCGGAGCGTGCCACCCTTGAGCCCAGGGGTTCCAACGTCATCAACCATATTGGAAACAAGGCTCGGGAGGCACCTCCGTGGTGGCATGCAGATCTTTGTGAAGATCATGAACACTCAAGATCAGATGAATACCAGAAGACGATGATCCTCGGCGGGATCCTAGCCGAGGGAAATCCACGAGACCCCCGGCAAGATCCTTGCAGGGGACGACCGCGATGCCGCGGCAAGACCCTTGCCGGGGCCCTGGCAAGGCCCTTGCCGAAGACGCCTGCGAGACCACAACCAGGCCCGCATCTGCCAAGACTCCACCGCAGTTCCCATACAGCGGCCAGCCCAACCAGCTGGGTAGGCACCTGCGTGGCAGCATGCGGCTTCCAGGCCAGCTCAGCAAGCACCTGCGTGGTGGCATGCCGATCTTCGTGAATATCCTACCACCACGCCATCTCTGCAGCCTGCCAGCCTACATGGCGCTGCATGCGTCGTTAGCCTGGATGCGCGTCGGAGCGAGGCAGAGCGGCGACGGACGACGGGCCTCGTTGCCATCCCGAATAAAGCAGCAGGACACCTAAGGGGCGCGTTTAATGTGTCTTGTCCCGTAATGACAAGCGATAATCTTGCGCACTGTACACCTTTCCACCTCATGTGTGCCACTGTGGCGAACCCTTTTGTTTATAAAAGGAGGCCCAAGGCGTCCAGGAGATGGATTCGGATATTTTGGGCAACACATGCACCATAGCTAGCTCAAGAGCTCAAGAACACTCAAATACATACACCAAAGCAGGACTAGGGTATTACGCATCTTCGCGTCCCAAACCTGGGTAAACGATCCTTGTGCTGACCGCCAGACCCGCTCTTTGCACAACCCCGCGCCCGCCGACCGTAGAAGGGATCCCAGTGATTCCATAGGTGTCATTTCCCCGACATCTTTGGCGCGTCGGGTAGGGGGCGCAGTTGTGGAAATCTAGTCTGGTTGGAGCAGCGGCTTCATCGTGGTCGTCACTCCAAGGAAGAAGACGACCAAACGGGCGGCATCGCCTACGGTTGTGGTGGTTGCCCGCGCAACACAGAAAAGCTAAGTCACGCGAAATCTTGGTTATTGTCACGTATATAAGGTTGTTCTCCCCGAGAGATCTCGTTCTTTGTACGGGAAACCTCCGCGTGATGGGACCCTTCCACTGTTGGCAACACCTTTGTTTCTCTCTCGAGCCCGCTCGACAGTTCATGCGGCCGCGCTGGCGGCGGCAAGGTGGCCTACCCGTTCCAGCTGCACTCTTGTCCTGCCTCGAGTCTGCTCGACAGCTCAAGCGACCACGCTGGCGGCGGCAAGGTGGCTCGCCCGGCAGCAAGCGCCCTTCTGGCAGGGTGCTAAGGATCCGTCCTTAAAGCACCACGCATGGGTTTACGCACCTGCAGCCTTATCTCAACAAGCGTAGGGTACGAACGTACGAAGAAAGATCTAACGGGGAGATAGCATGCATGATATTAAAAGTACTGCAGAGTTACATTACAACAATTGTTGCTGCGGTTCTAACTAAAGATAAAAATTGTCTTGGTCATGAGCCTGCAGCGGCGATGAAGAACGGGACGCCTAGTCCCGGCGCTGGCCCTCCACCCTCTAGATTCTGTCGATGCGGCTGATGATGGGCTTGATCTGCTCCTCAAGCGTTGTGAGGTCCGCATCCTCCGGCAAGGTCTCCAGCACGGCGTCGAAGTCGAGGTTGGGGTTCCAGTGCGCCACCTTGGTGAGGACCTTGGTCATGGCACCCCGGCGAAGCCTCCGGGCCTCATCGGCCAGAGAGGCCGCCCTATTGGAGCAGAACTGCTCCAGGGCCCCGAGAACACCCTCGAAGAACAGGGTCAACTTGTCATTGGGACTCACGTTCGGCTCCGGGACATACCTCACGTTTGGCATCCCCGTGGAAGCCAGCTGCGTGGTGATCCTGTCGGTGACATCGGCAAGGTGGCTGATCCAGAGGTTCTCGCCCTTCACAAAATCCTCGTGGTTGGCAGCTTCGTTCTTCCGCAGCTGCCTCTCCTTCTCCAAATTCTTGGTCAGGGTCTCCTCCCGGGCCCTGGCCTCGGACAGCGTCCCCTCAAGACCCTCCAGCTTCAGCTTCAGGTCTTTGATGGAGTCGTTGGCCTTGGAGAGCTGCTCGGCCTTGCCAAGGACCGCGCCCTGCGCCTCCACCAGAGCACCGTTGAGCGTGTCTTTCTCCTTTGCCAACTTCAGGGCCTGATCCTTGAGCCCGTCCCGCTCCACTTCCAGCTCTTTCACCTTGCTGGCATGGACCAGAGCTTGGGCATTGAGTGCCTCCTCATGCCTCTGCTCCAGCTCTTGGGTCTGCTGCACGACGAGCTTCTCCACCTCCTCATCCTTACCACGGAGTGTTGTGGCAAGCTACTCCTCATGAGCGGCAAGGTCCTCCTCGTGGGAGTTTAGCTCGGCCTGGTGCTGGTGCCGAGCGGCCTCATCTTCGGCGGCCTGCTCCTTCGCCAGCTCCCGGGCCTTCTCGATGTCGGCCTGCTTCATGAAAAGCTCCAGCTTGCGCTCATACAGCACGTCCTAGGCGGCCTTCAAGTCCTTGTGGGCCTGGCGGAACCAAGCCTGCGCCTCGGCTACGCGCTCCTTGAGGTCCGCCTCCGCCTTGCCCACCACCGCCATCCTGGACTTGGCCTTATCCAGGCGGGCACGGTGAAGCACCTGGAGCTTTTGGAAGTTGGCGCTCATGGCCTGGAGGAGCCGCTCTTCCTGGGAACCGCCGCTACCGGTGCTCGGTTCGTCAACAACATCAAGCCCGGTGGCGGGGAGCACCTCGTCATCAAACACCTCCCCCTCGTTGGGTGCCCCGGTGCTCGCTGTCCCTGGGAGGTGGACGAACAGGTCGTCACTCACCTTCAGGTGCCTGCTCGAGCTAGAGGCAGCGGAGGAGGAAGGTTGGTCGTTGACCGCCCCCTCCTCGGCAGTGGCCTTGCCGGCCTCCCCGGCAGGCTCCTTGCCGGCCTCCTCGGCAGCAGCCTTGCCGGCCTCCCCGACAGGCTCCTTGGCGGCATCCTCGGCAGCACCCTTGGCGGCCTCTTCAGCGGCGATCATGTTGGCCTCGGCCTCAGCGTCCCTGGCGACCTCCCGATGACAGTATTGATGTCCTCTAGTCCGCCGAGGGAGCGCCTAGAGCCCAAGAAGAAGGATGAGGAAAAGCCAAGACCAAGGTTCAAAAAGAAGAAACAAGAAAAGGGACATAAGGTAAATAACTTACCCACACCAGGCTGGGAAGAAGTGGCATCTGAAGGAAATATGCCCTAGAGGCAATAATAAAGTTGTTATTTATATTTCCTTATATCATGATAAATGTTTATTATTCATGCTAGAATTGTATTAACCGGAAACTTAGTACAGTTGTGAATACATAGAGAAACATAGTGTCACTAGTATGCCTCTACTTGACTAGCTCGTTGAATCAAAGATGGTTAAGTTTCCTAGCCATGGACATGAGTTGTTATTTTATTAACGGGATCACATCATTAGAGAATGATGTGATTGACTTGACCCATTTCGTTAGCTTAGCACTTGATTGTTTAGTATGTTGTTGTTGCTTTCTTCATGACTTACACATGTTCCTATGACTATGAGATTATGCAACTCCCGAGTACCGGAGGAACACTTTGTGTGCTACCAAACGTCACAACGTAACTGATTGATTATAAAGGTGCTCTACAGGTGTCTCCAATGGTACTTGTCGAGTTGGCATAGATCGAGATTAGGATTTGTCACTCTGATTGTCAGAGAGATATCTCTGGGCCCTCTCGGTGAGGCACATCACTATAAGCCTTGCAAGCAATGTGAATAATGAGTTAGTTGCGGGATGATGCATTACGGAAAGAGTAAAGAGACTTGCCGGTAATGAGATTGAACTAGGTATTGAGATACCGACGATGGAATCTCGGGAAAGTAACATACCGATGACAAAGGGAACAACGTATGTTGTTATGCGGTTTGACCGATAATAGATATTCGTAGGATATGTAGGAGCCAATATGAGCATCCAGGTTCCACTATTGGTTATTGACCGGAGACATGTCTCAGTCATGTCTACATAGTTCTCGAACCCATAGGGTCCACTCGCTTAAAGTTCGGTGATGATCGGTATTACACCCCAAGGCTCATCAATGGAGGAGTGAGTGGTAGACTTACACTGGGGGATGAAGCAGGGGTTGCGCTGGGGGCTGTTCTCTGGGCTGCTCTCCACCACCAGCGGCGTGCTCGAGGTGCTCGCTGAGGGCTGGCCGCCCGAGGAGGCCCCGGCACTCTTTACCACCCTCTGGGCTAGCGTCTCCCTGTCCCTGCGAAGATAAAAACAAGTCAAAAAAATGAAACAATCTGAAGGGTTGGGAAAGATGGAGGGCGAGATGCTTACTCATTCTCCTCTTCCTCTTCTTTTGGTTTCCTCTTCCTCCTTGGGCTGAGAGACTCAAAATCAAAGACGACCTCTCTGTCGACGTCTGCGAGAGGAGGAGAAGAAGGTGGAGTCCGAGGACGCTTAGACGAAGAAGAGGCAGCCGCTTTCTTCTTCGCCACCTTCTTTGCTGTCGTGGCCCTCGTCAGGCGCACGGACTCCCCCTGTACCTCCTGCCCTTGCGCGGTCCTACCGGTCCGGACCGGCTCGCTGGAGCTGGCCCGCCGCAGGGTGCATCTCTTCCCTGCGGGCGGAGGGTCGTCGGCCTCGGCCTCCTTCTCGGCCGATTCCTCGACCACGTCCTCAATAAGGGGGGCCCCGGCGTCGGCGCTGCTGGCCTCCCCGGCAGACTCCGCCCACTGGGCGACCTCCTTGTCCTCTGCAGCCGCGCGGTCTTCGTCCTCCACGGCACCAGCGCTACCGGCCTCCATGGCGAGCGCTGCTTCCGCCACCCTGGCGGTGATGTAGTCTAGCTCTTCCTTGGTGGCGTCCTGGATAAGAAGCGGCTCGTCATGGACATATCTCTCCGACAAGCTGTCAAAGAACTCCTGCACCCGCTCCGCCTCTGGCTCCACCCAATTTGGGTCAAGGCCGTGCGCGTTGAAGTCCGGCATCATGGCGATGATGTCGGATTGGCGAGAGTTGTTGCTCAGTGGGACCACTCCCGCCGGCAACCCAAATAGTGTCCCCTTTATAACCTTGCCTGCCTTCGCGGCCCTGCCGGTTCTCTCGGCCCTGCCGTCGCTGAACACATTGAGCTGGAAGATCCTCTGACAGAAATTGGCGTGCCCCATCACCGTAAAGTTGTGCTTCAAGCCGGTGCAAAGCCTCATAATGCCGTGTTGGGGAACGTAGTAATTTCAAAAATTTTCCTACGATCACGCAAGATCATGGTGATGCATAGCAACGAGATGAGAGTGTTGTCTACGTACCCTCGTGAGACCAGCAGCGAAGCGTTGACGCAGCGTAGAGGAAGTAGTCGTACTTCTTCCCGATCCAACCGATCCAAGTACCGAGCGTCACGGCACCTCCGAGTTCTGCACACGTTCAGCTCGATGGCGTCCCTCGAACTCCGATCCAGCCGAGTGTTGAGGAGAGTTTCGTCGACCTGACGGCGTGGTGGCGATGATGATGTTCCACCGCGCAGGCTTCGCCTAAGCTCCGCAGCGGTATATTCGAGGTGTAGTTTGGTGGAAGGGGCACCGCACACGGCTGAGGAACGATCTCAATGATCAACTTGTGTGTCATGGGGTGCCCCCTGCCCTGTATATAAAGGAGGGAAGGGAGGGGTTGGCGGCCAGAGAGAGGAGGCGCACCAGGGTTTCCTACTCCTACTAGGGTAGGATTCCCCCAATCCTAGTCCAACTAGGTTTTCCCAAGTGGGAAGAGAGGGAGAGAGGCGCCCCTTCTCCTAGTCCTAATAGGACTAGGGAAGGGGGAAGGTCTTGACCAGCACTATGGCCCCTTTCTCTTTCCCACTAAGGCCCATCATGGCCCATTGACCCCCGGGGTTCAGTAACCCTCGGTACTCGGTAAAATTCCCAATTTCACCGGAGTGATTCCGAGTCAAACATAGGCTTCCAATATATCAATCTTTATGTCTCGACCATTTGAGACTCCTCGTCATGTCCGTGATCTCATCCGGGACTCGAACAACCTTGGTACATCAATATCATATAAACTCATAATAAGCATCATCGAAGCGTTAAGCGTGCGGACCCTACGGGTTCGAGAACTATGTAGACATGACCGAGACACCTCTCGGTCAATAACCAATAGCGGGACCTGGATGCCCATATTGGCTCCTACATATTCTCGAAGATCTTTATCGGTCGAGACCGCATAACAACATCGTTGTTCCCTTTGTCATCGGTATGTTACTTGCCCGAGATTCGATCGTCGGTATCCAATACCTAGTTCAATCTAGTTCTTGGCAAGTCTCTTTTCTCGTTCCGTAATACATCATCTCACAACTAACACATTTAGTTGCAATGCTTGCAAGGCTTATGTGATGTGCATTACCGAGAGGGCCCAGAGATACCTCTCCGACAATCGGAGTGACAAATCCTAATCTCGAAATATGCCAACCCAACATGTACCTTCGGAGACACCTGTAATGTACCTTTATAATCACCCGATTCGTTGTGACGTTTGGTAGCACCCAAAGTGTTCCTCGGGCAAGCGGGAGTTGCATAATCTCATAGTCATAGGAACATGTATAAGTCATGAAGAAAAGCACTAGCAACAAACTATACGATCAGGTGCTATGCTAATGGAATGGGTCATGTCAATCAGATCATTCAACCAATGATGTGATCCCGTTAATCAAATAACAACTCCTTGTTCATGGTTAGGAAACATAACCATCTTTGATTAACGAGCTAGTCAAGTAGAGGCATACTAGTGACACTCTGTAGGTTTATGTATTCACACATGTATTATGTTTCCGGTTAATACAATTCTAGCATGAATAATAAACATTTATCATGATATAAGAAATAAATAATAACATTATTATTGCCTCTAGGGCATATTTCCTTGATCTCCCACTTGCACTAGAGTCAATAATCTAGATTACAATAATGATTCTAACACCCATGGAGTCTTGGTGCTGATCATGTTTTGCTCGTGGAAGAGGCTTAGTCAGCGGGTGCGCAACATTCAGATCCGTATGTATCTTGCATATCTCTATGTCTCCCACGGACCAAATCCGGATGGAGTTAGGCGTCTTTTGATGTGCTTGGTTCTCTTGTGAAATCTGGATTCTTTTGCCAAGGCAATTGCACGATATTGTCACAAAAGATTTTCATTGGACCCGATACACTAGGTACAACACCTAGATCGGTTATGAACTCCTTCATCGAGACTCCTTCATTAGCTGCTTCGAAGCAGCTATGTACTCAACTTCACATGTAGATCCCATAGCGGCGCTTTGTTTGGAACTGCACCAACCGACAGCTCCACCGTTTAATGTAAATCGTATCCGGTTTGCGATTTAGAATCGTCCGGATCAGTGTCAAAACTTGCGTCGGCGTAACCGTTCTGACGAGCTCTTTGTCACCGCCATAAATGAGAAACATATCCTTAGTTCTTCTCAAGTACTTAAGGATGTTCTTGACCGCTGTCCGATGATCCACTCTGGATTACTTTGGTACCTGCCGCTAAACTTACAGACAAGGCACACATCAGGTCTGGTACACAGCATTGCATACATGATAGAGCCTATGGCTGAAGCATAGGAACATCTTTCATTTCTCTCTATCTTCTGCGGTGGTCGGGCATTGAGTCTTACTCAACTTCACACCTTGTAATACCGGCAAGAACCCTTTCTTTGCTCGATCCATTTGAACTTTTCAAAACTTTATCAAGGTATGTGCTTTGTGAAAGTCCTATTAAGCGTCTTGATCTATCTCTATAGATCTTAATGCCCAATATGTAAGCAGCTTCACGAGGTCTTTCATCGAAAAACTCTTATTCAAGTATCCCTTTATGCTATCCAGAAATTCTATATCATTTCCGATCAATAATATGTCATCCACATATAATATCGAAATGCTCTGAGCTCCCACTCACTTTCTTGTAAATCTGAGCTTCTCCAAAAGTCATATAAAACCAAATGCTTTGATCACACTATCAAAACGTTTATTCCAACTCCGAGAGGCTTGCACCAGTCCATAAATGGATCATTGGAGCTTGCACACTTTGTTAGCTCCTTTGGATCGACAAAACCTTCTGGTTGCATCATATACAACTCTTCTTCCGAAATCCATTCAGAATGCAGTTTTAACATCCATTTGCCAAATTTCATAATCATAAAATGCGGCAATTGCTAACATGATTCGGACGGACTTAAGCATCGCTACTGGTGAGAAGGTCTCATCGTAGTCAATCCCTTGAACTTGTCGAAAACCTTTTGCAACAAGTCGAGCTTTATAGACGATAACATTACCATCAGCGTCGTCTTCTTCTTGAAGATCCATTTATTCTCAATTGCTTGCCGATCATCGGGCAAGTCAACCAAAGTCCACACTTTGTTCTCATACATGGATCCCATCTCAGATTTCATGGCCTCAAGCCATTTTGTGGAATCTGGGCTCACCATCGCTTCTTCATAGTTAGTAGGTTCATCATGTTCCAAATAACATGACTTCCAAAATAGGATTACCGTACCACTCAGTGCGGATCTTGCTCTGGTTGATCTCTGAAGTTCAGAGAAACTTGATCTGAAGTTTCATGATCATCATCATTAGCTTCCTCCTATTTGGTGTAGGTGTCACGAAACTGTTTTCGTGATGTACTATTCTCAATAAGGGAGTAGATACAGATTATCTCATCAAGTTCTACTTTCCTCCCACTCACTTCTTTCGTGAGAAACTCTTTCTCCAAAAGTTTCGAATTTAGCAACAAAAATCTTGCCTTCGGATCTGTGATAGAAGGTGTACCCAACTGTCTCCTTTGGGTATCCTATGAAGACACATTTCTCGATTTGGGTTCGAGCTTATCAGGTTGAAGCTTTTTCACATAAGCGTCGCAGCCCCAAACTTTCAGAAACGACAACTTTGGTTTCTTGCCAAACCACAGTTCATAAGGTGTCGTCTCAGCGGTTTAGATGGTGCCCTATTTAAAGTGAATGCAGCCGTCTCTAAAGCATAACCCCAAAAGCGATAGCGGTAAATCAGTAAGAGACATCATAGATCGCACCATATCTAATAAAAAATGCGATTCGACGTTCGGACACACCATTACGTTGTGGTGTTCCGGTGGCGTAAGTTGCGAAACTATTCCGCATTGTTTCAAATGTAGGCCAAACTCGTAACTCAAATATTCTCCTCCACGATCAGATCGTAGAAACTTTATTTTCTTGTTACGATGATTTTCCACTTCACTCTGAAATTCTTTGAACTTTTCAAATGTTTCAGACTTGTGTTTCATTAAGTAGATATACCCATATCTGCTCAAATCATCTGTGAAGGTGAGAAAATAACGATATCCGCCACGAGCCTCAACATTCATTGGACCACATACATCGGTATGTATGATTTCCAATAAATCTGTTGCTCTCTCCATAGTTCCGAGAAGCGGTGTTTTAGTCATCTTGCCCATAAGGCACGGTTCATAAGTGCCAAGTGATTCATAATCAAGTGACTCCAAAAGTCCATCGGTATGGAGTTTCTTCATGCGCTTTACACCGATATGACCTAAGCGGCAAGTGCCACAAATAAGTTGCACCATCATTATCAACTCTGCATCTTTTGGTTTCAACATTATGAATATGTGTATCACTACTATCAAGATTAAGTAAAACAAACCATTCTTCAATGGTGCATGACCATAAAAGATATTATTCATATAAATAGAACAACCATTATTCTCGATTTAAATGAATAACCGTCTCGCATCAAACAAGATCCAGATATAATGTTCATGCTCAACGCTGGTACTAAATAACAATTATTTAGGTCTAATACTAATCCGAAGGTAGATGTAGAGGTAGCGTGCCATTGCGATCACATCGACTTTGGAACCATTTCCCACGCGCATTGTCACCTCGTCCTTAGCCAATCTTCGCAATCAGTAGCCCTGTTTGAGTTGCAAATATTAGCAGCAGAACCAGTATCAAATACCCAGTGCTCTGCGAGTATTAGTAAGGTACACATCAATAACATGTATATCACATATACCTTTGTTAACCTTGCCATCCTTCTTATCCGCCAAATACTTGGGGCAGTTCCGCTTCAAATGACCAGCCTGCTTGCAATAGAAGCACTCGGTTTCAGGCTTAGGACCAGACTTGGGTTTCTTCTCTTGATCAGCAACTTGCTTGCCGCTCTTTTGAAGTTTCCTTTTCTTTCCTTTGCCCTTTTCTTGAAACTAGTGGTTTTGTTAACCATCAACACTTGATGCTCCTTTTGATTTCTACCTCCATGACTTTCAAAGCATCGCGAAGAGCTCGAGCATTGTTTTGGTCATCCCTTGCATATTATAGTTCATCACGAAGCTCTTGTAGCTTGGTGGCGTGATTGGAGAATTTCATCAATGACGCAATCATCCGGAAGATTAACTCCCAGTTGAATCAAGTGATTGTTATATCCGGACATTACGAGTATATGCTCACCGATGAACCGTTCTCCTCCATCTTACAGCTATAGAACTTATTGGAGACTTCATATCTCTCAATCCGGGCATTCGCTTGGAATATTAACTTCAACTCTGGAACATCTCATATGCTCCATGGTGTTCAAAAGCGACGTTGAAGTCGGTTCTAAGCCGTAAAGCATGGCACACTGAACTATAGAGTAGTCATCGCTTTGCTTTGCGGACGTTCACAACTTCGGCGCAGCCCTTGCACCAGGCCCGGCACCTAACGGTGCTTCGGGGACGTAATTCTTCATGCAGCAATAAGGATAATCCTCAAGTTACGGACCCAGTCCATGTAATTGCTGCCATCATCTTTCAACTTTGCTTTCTCAAGGAACGCATTAAAATTCAACGGAACAACAAAGACGAGCCATCTATCTACACATCATAGACAAGCAAGATACTATCGGTACTAAGTTCATGATAAATTTAAGTTCAATTAATCATATTACTTAAGAACTCCCACTTAGAAAAATATCCTCCAATTCTCTAAGTGATTGCGTGATCCATATCAACTACACCATGACCGATCATCACGTGTGATGGAGTAGTTTCAATGGTGAACATCAATATGTTGATCATATCTACTATATGATTCACGCTCGACCTTCGGTCTCCGTGTTCGAGGTCATATCTTATATGCATAGCTCGTCAAGTATAACCTGAGTATTCTGCGTGTGCAACTGTTTTGCACCGTTGTATTTGAACGTAGAGCCTATCACACCCGATCATCACGTGGTGTCTCAGACGAAGAACTTTCATAGCGGTGCATACTCGGGAGAACACTTCTTGATAATTTAGTAAGGATCATCTTATAATGCTACCGTCAATCAAAGCAAAATAAGATGCATAAAGGATTAACATCACATGCAATCAATATAAGTGATATGATATGGCCATCATCATCTTGTGCTTGTGATCTCCATCTCCAAGCACCGTCATGATCACCATCGTCACCGGCGCGACACCTTGATCTCCATCGTAGCATCGTTGTCGTCTCGCCAATCTTATGCTTCTCGACTATCGCTACCGCTTAGTGATAAAGTAAAGCATTACAGAGCATTGCATTTCATACAATAAGCGACAACCATATGGCTCCTGCCGATTGCCGATAACTTCGGTTACAAAACATGATCATCTCATACAATAAAATTCAGCATCATGTCTTGACCATATCACATCACAACATGCCCTGCAAAAACAAGTTAGGCGTCCTCTACTTTGTTGTTGCAAATTTTACGTGGCTGCTACGGGCTGAGCAAGAACCGTTCTTACCTACGCATCAAAACCACAGCGATACTTCGTCAAATAGACTCCGTTTAACCTTCTCAAGGACCGGCGTAGCCACACTCGATTCAACTAAAGTGAGAGAGACAGACACCGCCGGTCACCTTTAAGCAACGAGTGCTCGGGCGGTGAAACCAGTCTCGCGTAAGCGTCTGGCGTAATGTCGGTCCGGGCCGCTTCATCTCACAATACCGCTGAACCAAAGTATGACATCTGGTAGGCAGTATGACTTGTATCGTCCACAACTCACTTGTGTTCTACTCGTGCACATGACATCAACGCATAAAACCAGGCTCGGATGCCACCTTTGTTGGGGAGCGTAGTAATTTCAAAAATTTTCCCACGATCACGCAAGATCATGGTGATGCATAGCAACGAGATGAGAGTGTTGTCTCACGCCCTCGTAGACCAGCAGCGGAAGCGTTGACGCAAGCGTAGAGGAAGTAGTCGTACTTCTTCCCGATCCAACCGATCCAAGTACCGAGCGACGGCACCTCCGAGTTCTGCACACGTTCAGCTCGATGGCGTCCCTCGAACTCCGATCCAGCCGAGTGTTGAGGGAGAGTTTCGTCAGCACGACGGCGTGGTGACGATGATGATGTTCCACCGGCGCAGGGCTTCGCCTAAGCTCCGCAACGGTATATTCGAGGTGTAGTTTGGTGGAAGGGGGCACCGCACACGGCTAAGGAACGATCTCAATGATCAACTTGTGTGTCATGGGGTGCCCCCTGCCCCTGTATATAAAGGAGGGAAGGGAGGGGTTGGCCGGCCAGAGAGAGGAGGCGCACCAGGGTTTCCTACTCCTACTAGGAGTAGGATTCCCCCCCAATCCTAGTCCAACTAGGTTTTCCCAAGTGGGAAGAGAGAGAGAGAGGGGGGCGCCCCCTTCTCCTAGTCCTAATAGGACTAGGGAAGGGGGGAAGGTGCGGCCAGCACTATGGCCCCCTTTTCTCTTTCCCACTAAGGCCCATCATGGCCCATTGACCCCCCGGGGGGTTCCGGTAACCCCTCGGTACTCCGGTAAAATTCCCAATTTCACCCGGAGTGATTCCGGAGTCCAAACATAGGCTTCCAATATATCAATCTTTATGTCTCGACCATTTCGAGACTCCTCGTCATGTCCGTGATCTCATCCGGGACTCCGAACAACCTTCGGTACATCAATATCATATAAACTCATAATAACTGTCATCGAAACGTTAAGCGTGCGGACCCTACGGGTTCGAGAACTATGTAGACATGACCGAGACACCTCTCTGGTCAATAACCAATAGCGGGACCTGGATGCCCATATTGGCTCCTACATATTCTACGAAGATCTTTATCGGTCAGACCGCATAACAACATACGTTGTTCCCTTTGTCATCGGTATGTTACTTGCCCGAGATTCGATCGTCGGTATCCAATACCTAGTTCAATCTCGTTACTGGCAAGTCTCTTTTCTCGTTCCGTAATACATCATCTCACAACTAACACATTTAGTTGCAATGCTTGCAAGGCTTATGTGATGTGCATTACCGAGAGGGCCCAGAGATACCTCTCCGACAATCGGAGTGACAAATCCTAATCTCGAAATATGCCAACCCAACATGTACCTTCGGAGACACCTGTAATGTACCTTTATAATCACCCAGTTACGTTGTGACGTTTGGTAGCACCCAAAGTGTTCCTCGGGCAAACGGGAGTTGCATAATCTCATAGTCATAGGAACATGTATAAGTCATGAATAAAAGCACTAGCAACAAACTATACGATCAGGTGCTATGCTAATGGAATGGGTCATGTCAATCAGATCATTCAACCAATGATGTGATCCCGTTAATCAAATAACAACTCCTTGTTCATGGTTAGGAAACATAACCATCTTTGATTAACGAGCTAGTCAAGTAGAGGCATACTAGTGACACTCTGTAGGTTTATGTATTCACACATGTATTATGTTTCCGGTTAATACAATTCTAGCATGAATAATAAACATTTATCATGATATAAGGAAATAAATAATAACATTATTATTGCCTCTAGGGCATATTTCCTTCATGCCGGCCGTGTTCCTGAAGAGCCAGGCCGGCCTCCCCTTGTTATGGAGCGGGGCGATTCGGCGCCGGAGGAAATCTGCCCCAATCATCTCGAGGGTGAGCCCAGCCTTGGCGAGGCGATGGATTCTGGTGGTGACAATCGTGAGCTTCTTGTCGTCGGTGTCGAGGTCGCTCCATTCCTCACAACGGACCGTCGGACTCTGACGAACCCGGCAGAACTCCTGGGGATCCTCCTCCTCAATCCACAGCCACCGGCTCCGCCACTGTTCCCACCGCTCCTTCTGGGCGCCCTCCAGATATGTCCCCTTGTCAGGACCCGGATTCCAAGTCACATTGACCTAGCCGGTAACACCTCATATCACTTTGCGGCCTCACGCACGGTATTCCCACGGGTGTCGCCTTACCATGGTCCGGGACCGTTTGCGCCTTTTCGCTCACGTATATGATAGTGTCGCTAGCATCCACATGACAGAGAACCCGGGCCGACATGGCTAGTCGTGAACCCAAAGCGGCGCTAACCCATGGGGACAGGCATACATGAATCACATCGAGCATGTCGGTCATCAACGTATGAATCCGGGCTGTAGCACTGGGCTAGCAGGACTCCGGTAACCCGGGCTGTAGCGGGCTAGCCAGGACTCCGGATATCACCACGTGACATTTCCCCGAAGGGACAGACATAGGAACAAAGTGAAACACATGCCGGCCAGTCAAGTGTCCAAAGCAGTAGTGCTGGGCTAGCAGGACTCCGGTGAACCGGGCTGTAGTGGACTACTATCGCTCAGGAAGCAATAGACTACATTTCCCCATATGAGAGGCTGCCAAGGATAAACAACTAGATTGTCGGATCCCACACATACCAAGCATTTCAAACATACACACAATATGCTCAATATGTGTAAATACAACATGGCATCTCAACATAACTCTACGACTCAAATATTTATTCCTTAGGCTCTCAGGAGCGAGATATTACAAACATGGGTCTCATGACCCAATAGTCAGAGCATACAAGTCAAAGCACAAACGGAAGCTTAACATGTCTGAGTACAGACATCTACAAATGAAAAAGGCCGAGAAGCCTGACTATCTACCAGATCCTGCCGAGGGCACAAGATCGTAGCTGAGGTAACAAGCTAAACGTAGAAGTCCACGTGGAACTACTAGCGAGACTGACGTCTCTCTGCAAAACATAAAATAAGCAAACGTGAGTACAAATGTACTCAGCAAGACTTACATCAGAACTAACTACATATGCATCATTATCAACAAAGGGGGTGGTGGAGTTTAACAGCAGCAAGCCAGCTTTGACTCGGTGGCTAACCTGAACTACGACTGCAAGTAACTCTTTTGAGGTGGCGCACACGAGTCCACAAATTCACCATATCAATACACCACTATGGGTCCGCACCCGTCTCCCTACGATAACGCCATCCATAGCACTCACGCTTATCTTGCGCATTTTAGAGTATCCACTTTCACTTGTCTATGAACTGTTATAGGCAACCCGAAGTCCTTTTCATGGACACGGCTATTGAATAGATCATATTAACCCTGCAGGGTGTACTTCTTCACACGCTCTCACCACTTATCGCCACATACGACATGTACTTGGCAACCTTCAAGCGGAGGCCCAGCGAGGGTGTCGGCCACGGCCTACCTAAACACTCAAGTCCCTAGTCCAGGTTTATCGCCTATTTGGGTTCCATCCGCAGGGAATCCGGCCGAGGTTTCCACTAACGGCCCCGAACGATGTGTGCAGGGTTCCCGAGACACCAAACGGGCGAATCGGTACACTGTGCCACGTGCCTACCGCAACACAGCCCACCCCTAAGGTCAGCGCTGCGTGCGGCCCCCAGCATGCTACAAACACCAGAAACAACTTTGCAACTCCCGGACAAAGGACAAGGGTGGTTAAGAAGCCGACAGAGTCAATTAAGGATCCCAATGTGTGGTAGTAACTGTTTCATGGATCACAAACACAGAACTCAGTTCTTGAGGACGGCTGCAATGAGACAACCCACCATGTACTCCTGCATGGCCTCTCACCGCTACCTTTACCAAATCGTGTTCACACACTTAGCTCTCAACGAGAGGACATGTTTACACACCTCCGATTCATTCCCGATGAATCGACCTGACTCAACTCTAAGCGATAGCAGTCATGACAAACAAGCATGAATGAGTAGGCAGAACATGGCTCAAACAACTCCTACTCATGCTAGTGGGTTTCATCTATTTACTGTGGAATGACAGGTCATGCAGAGGATAATGGGGTTCAGCTACCGCAGCAAGTAACAGATGAATCGTTGTTGTCCTAATGCAGTAAAAGAGAGCAGGAGCGAGAGAGTGGGATTGTATTGGAATGAACAAGGGGGTTTTGCTTGCCTGGCACTTCTGAAGATAATATAGTTCTTCGTCGGTGTCATCGAACTCATCGTCGGGATACGCCTACCGAGAGGGGACAAGCACCGGCAAACACGGAAAGAACCCAATCAATGCAATGCAACAATATGATGCATGATCATGACATGGCAATATGTTGTTGATTGAGCTAATGCAACTAGCAACCATATTAAATGAAGTTGGTTTGAACCAAGGGTTCAAATTCAAACTCCATATGTGCTTATTTAAATGTCAATTATGCAAATTGCCCTGTACAGCAACCCTAGGTTGTTCAGACATGCATGCAAATGCCATAAACTGATTCCTTGAATTTTTCTGATAATTTTTCATATATAATTTATTTAATTTGGAGTTACGGTTGATTTTATATGAATTTTAGAAGTTTATACTATTTTCTGGAATTTCCTGAATAAGAATAAATCCAGAAAAGGCATTACTGCGTCAGCATTGCGTCACTATGACGTCAGTGGGTCAACTACGGCGGTTGAGGTCAAACCCTGACCTGTGGGTCCCGCGTGTTAGTGTAATTAGCCTAACTAGTTTTTAGTTAGCACTAAAACCAATTTAATTAGAGGACGGGCCCCACCTGTCATGGAGTCAGGGGAAGTGAACCTGGGCCCACACGGAGTCAACCAGGGTCAAACGGGGTCAACTCGCCGGCGTTTAGCCGCCGGCGAGGCCAGACGCGTCGGCCCACATCGGATTTCACCTACAGGGCACTGTTCGAGGCGCCGTGGGGCTCTACGGTTAGCTGGCGCAACGGCGCGTCCGTTGGTGGCCGTGACTGGGCCTGGGGTGGCCGGAGTCAACGGCGGCGAGCTCGGTTGCGGCCGCCGGAGTTCGGGCGCGAGCGGGGACGCGGTTGCGGTGGCCGTGGCGATGTGCGTTTAGCACCTACGGCGTCTACGTGGTGCGGTGAGTTCGATGGGCGCATGCCCGGGACCAAATGGTCACCGGAGCAGCACCGGCGACGAGCGTAGGCGGCGGCGCATTCGGTCACAGGCGAGATGGCGGCTACGGCATGCAAACGAAGCAAAGGAGAGGGGGTTAGGGGGAGGAGCTCACGGCGGATGCGGGGAGAGGCTCAACGGCTCGGGGAGGTGCCGTGGACGACGGACGGGCGCCGGCGATCTCGGTTGCCCGAGGTAGAAGATGACCGCGGTGATGATGTTCGGGGAAGTCCAGTGTCGCGTGGCTCGGCGGAGAGGTCCAGGGCGACGAGGCGGAGCTCTTGAGCCAGTCAGGGAGGCGAGGGGGAGGCGGTGGCCGTGGTGGTGCTTGGCGGCGCGCTGCGGTGCGCTCGAGCGCGAGAGGGGGAGAGAGCAGAGGAGGGGAAAGAGCACGGGAAGAGAGCAGAGAGTGAGGTAGAGGAGCGAGGGGTTACGGGGCGTCCCTGTGGCGTCGCTAGAAGGGCCGGAGAGGAAGCAGGAGGTGGGAGGCGAGCCTGTGACAAAGAAGCTGCTCCTCTTGGCGGGAGGAAGGCAGCAGGGAGCTGCGGTGGTGGGCTGGGCCGGCTACTTCGGCCGCCAGGTAAGCCCAGGTGAGGTTCCTCTCTCTCTCTCACTTTTCTATTTTTTTCTATTTTCTATTTTCTGCAATTGTTTGGCCTTATTAAAAAATGCTAACGCACTTTGTAAAATGCTGCAATAATTTGTGGACACTCTATGGATTATTCTAGTGGCCCACATTTAATTTCAGCATTATTTGAGTATTTAAATTATTTATAGTGTTTAAATGCCCAAATTCAAATACAATAAGATTTAATTCAAAAATCTAGAATGGCCTATAAATATATTCATCATTTTCGGAAGAGGTTTTCACCTTTAACAGAAATCATGAACATTTCCAAAAGGCATTCTGGGTCATTGAAAATATTTTTTTTATTGAGCCTAGTTGAATTTCATTTGGTGCTAGGGTTTCAACAATCCCCATTTCAAGTTTCATGAAATTAAACATGATGCATGGATGCTAATGCAAAGGCAAGCAAGGCCTGAACTGGGGCTGTTACAACTCACCCCCACTAAACAAGAATCTCGTCCCGAGATTCAAGACGTGAGGTAAGAAGTCAGAGGGGTCACAAGTTAACACGATCTTCATGATCCAAAAGCCCTTCTCGAAGATGTTGATTTATTGCTCCAATTGATTTTGACGTCTTTGCTTTCGAGATCTTCATCCAACATGATGGCGACAGAAAGAAACTCTATAGAAAATGATCTCCTCGAAGATCGAGCACTCAAGATCAACTCGTGGAATGAGATGTTGAAACATCTCGAGTTGAGACACAAAACACATCGAGAGGGATGGAAAAACAAACGACGGGGTTTGATCGGTGGCAACAATTCCACGCTCAGAAAGATGGTGGATGGTGTCAAGGTGGCGAGGAAATATTTAACATGATCCCGTAACGGGGCACCTCGAGAAAGGTGACTCGTTGGACTGTTCCCTTAAGTGGCAAAAGAATTACTTTTGATACATAGATCATTGGAACTCTCAATACCATCTTAAGGCAATTTACAATTGATTGATTGAAAGAGCTCGAAGAAATGGCATACTCGGACTAGAATGGATGATGTGGACTACCTTGTTGAAGACAACACAATGGATGATTTTGCTTATCATCGGAGGTGGGGGGACCCATGACAAGACCACTTTTGAAGATGATCCTGGACAGCAATTGCTGAGGGGGACAGCCCATGAAAAATTGGCATGATGGGGTGCAAGCTGAGAACAACATGCAAATGTTGGCAATGTTCCAACCATCATATCTGCCGGAGGTTCAGATCTGGTTAGAAACAGGATACTTCAGACTCACATTTCTGAAAAGAAAGTTTGCAACATGATTCGACGAGATGGTGTTGCGAGATTCTTGAGGAATGAACTACGATAGCAAGCTCCAAAACATGAGCTGGTTCTGCTAAACACATGTGAACACGATGTCCCAGACAAGCATGACCACATAGTAGTCTTATGATAAAACACTACCGAGTTCAGGTGGGGAACCATCATCGAGGATATCGAAGTCCTAACATAAGTCATGATTAGCTCTTATGAAGGAACTTCTTGTCCTTGAACAAATCAGTTAGTGGCTTGGTGTGCTAGGGATACCTATGGAATGAAGGTTGCGAGCCTGTCAAACCATAGCATACTTCGCACATGCATGACTGACTTGGGATGGTTCTAAAGGAAGCAAAAACAAGCTTTCCCAAATTCACGGCGGCAACTTTCATCAAATGCACGTGAATTAGAGGAAGTCACTCCTTTCATCCAAACGTATACCTCATGAGCGGAGCATGAAGGCAATGCTTACAAAGTTTCCAATACTAGTGTAATGTTCAACATGAATCATGGGGGAGACAAAATGCTGCTGATGGGTTCAACAACAACTCATCGGAATTTCTATATCGCTGGACTTCCACCATCACGTGAACACGGTGATAGCATTGGTCAGACCAAAAGATGTAATGGTGTATGCTCGAGGGGTCAACCACGAGTAAGAAAACATTACGAACATCGATGGTACTGATTTGATTTGATGATAGCCCATACTCAAATCAATTTTTTATAAGACAATAGGTCCAACAACTGATCACAGGGACCAATGGATGAGGATATCATCTTTCTTCAACTAACGCACCAACACCAGGATATCCCTTTGAAATGAACTAAGTTAGGTAAGCTTTTATCTTCCAACTCTCCAAGTTGTCGTTTAGCTTAACCAACTAGCTCAGGGGTATCCAACATGGATTCTTGGAGAAGGGGTGGTTTACAAGAAACCAACTTGACCACGAACTTACATAGCGGTCAGGTGACAACCTGGTAGCACTTCCAAGAAGATATTTGGAAAGTCACGAACCACTGATATATTACTAAGCTCGAGAACAATCTTGCTTTTCAGGGCAAGATGATATGATCAAAAGAGTGAGGGATTGACACAATCCTAACTCATTGATCGGAAAGTGCACTAGGAAATAAGGACTAGGTAGCACGATCAATCTTAGAATGATGATTCCATAATCAACACACCAAGAATGATATTCGTCCATTAACCACCAAACAACGGGGTTGCTAGGAGTATTGATTTCACACATCACAATTCACTTGTCGGCATTCCGGCTGTGACAACACGGATCCGAGGAATGAATAATGTTGCCGAGAAGTATCACTATACCAAGAGTTCATAAGAGGTGGTGCAATTCTCATGATATTCCTGACATAAAGAGGGCAATACTTTGGGGTGGAACAGAATCAAAAGCTGGATTGGCATTTTGACCTGCGGAATACAACTACTTTGACCCAATCCTCGAAATGGACAAGGTACTATAGTTTGTTTCTCCAAGTCATTCCGGATAGAATGGCTTGACGGACCACAAGAGTAATAGGCATCGATAAACGGATGCACACATACCCTTGACTATCAATTGATAGACGGGGGTCAGAATACAACTAAGGAGGAACAACTCGAGGAACACATAACTTTCTGAGTTGTGGATGCATAGGTTAGTATGTCGAATCAAGTTCAACAGGTTTCTTCCGGATAACCCAGCAGAAAGGTAGAACTGGCAGAGTCGCAATATAGAATGGAGTACTCCTCAAGAGCACCCTGGTTGTGATCTTTGGCTCAAAAGAACTTCTGCCATAAGCAGTTCATGGTATTTGGAAGAAGGAAATACCACGGACCTCGAGGACTATTGCAAAGTTACTAATATCCTAAAGGGACTAGCAAACACTATCAACATGAAGTAAGTAGGGTGAATCTTGGGTCAAGAACCCAGGAGTAGAATACCTACTAACTAAATTGCATCACGGGATGCTTTCAAGAATGATGGCCAGAATCATCACACGGGGAACACAAAACATGGCTAGTTTACTAGGTGACTCCCTAAAACACCTAGGTTCATAATAATAGCTCCAACATATATGCCGAGGCAGCGGAGTACCTCAACATACTAATTAGTGTGCTTATTCTGACCAAAAGGACATCGGAAACGAAAAGAAAGGATTTGCAAATGCATCAGGCTATTTAGAGACCTGGGATGACTCGGATAGCATAACGGTTGTAAATGATCAAAATAATTGGAGACATCCTGCAAAATGGTGGCATAACCACTCAGAAGCACAATATCAAGGTTCCGAGACCAACTATGAGCACACGGAAGTAGTAGAAACTTAACTGAGATTTGAAACTATCAATTCTATAAGTCTATGGATTAGTAACACGTCATCCTGACAGATAGATGAGAAGGCCTAGTTCTTAATCCCCATAGAAGAGAAGAGGATGACTCAGATCAGAAGGCCATGAGGTATAAGGAGTAAAAAGAGCCTTACGTTCCCTCCCACAATCAATTCCCTTACATAACTAAAGCATTTCTAGACTCAACTTCGACCAGTTTGGCTTGGTAATCCTACAGGCAGTCAGGCTCTGATACCAACGTTGTCAGGACCCCGATTCCAAGTCACATTGACCTAGCCAGTAACACCTCATATCACTTTGCGGCCTCACGCACAGTATTCCCACGGATGTCGCCTTACCATGGTCCGGGACCGTTTGCGCCTTTTGGCTCACGTATATGATAGTGTCGCTAGCATCCACATGACAGAGAACCTCGGCCGACATGGATAGACGTGAACCCAAAGCGGCGCTAACCCATGGGGACAGGCATACATGAATCACATCGAGCATGTCGGTCATCAACGTATGAATCCGGGCTGTAGCACTGGGCTAGCAGGACTCCGGTAACCCGGGCTGTAGCGGGCTAGGCAGGACTCCGGATATCACCGCGTGACATTTTCGAAGGACAGACATAGGAACGAAGTGAAACACATGCCGGCTATCAAGTGTCCAAAGCAGTAGTGCTGGGCTAGCAGGACTCCGGTGAACCGGGCTGTAGTGGACTACTATCGCTCAGGAAGCACTAGACTACATTTCCCCATATGAGAGGCTGCCAAGGATAAACAACTAGATTGTCGGATCCCACACATACCAAGCATTTCAAACATACACACAATATGCTCAATATGTGTAAATACAACATGGCATCACAACATAACTCTACGACTCAAATATTTATTCCTTAGGCTCCGAGGAGCGAGATATTACAAACATGGGTCTCATGACCCAACACTCAGAGCATACAAGTCAAAGCACAAACGGAAGATTAACATGTCTGAGTACAGACATCTACAAATGAAAAAGGCTGAGAAGCCTGACTATCTACCAGATCCTGCCGAGGGCACAAGTTCGTAGCTGAGGTAACAAGCTAAACGTCGAAGTCCACGTGGAACTACTAGCGAGACTGACGTCTCTCTGCAAAACATAAAATAAGCAAACGTGAGTACAAATGTACTCAGCAAGACTTACATCAGAACTAACTACATATGCATCATTATCAACAAAGGGGGTGGTGGAGTTTAACAGCAGCAAGCCAGCTTTGACTCGGTGGCTAACCTGAACTACGACTGCAAGTAACTCTTTTGAGGTGGCGCACACGAGTCCACAAATTCACCATATCAATACACCACTATGGGTCGGCTCCCGGCTCCCTACGATAATGCCATCCATAGCACTCACGCTTATCTTGCGCATTTTAGAGTATCCACTTTCACTTCTCTATGAACTGTTATAGGCAACCCAGAAATCCTTTTCCGCGGACACGGCTATTCGAATAGATCATATTAACCCTGCAGGGGTGTACTTCTTCACACACGCTCTCACCACTTATCGCCGTTTACACGACATGTACTCGGCAACCTTCAAGCGGAGGCCCAGCGAGGGTGTCGGCCACGGCCTACCTAAACACTCAAGTCCCTAGTCCAGGTTTATCGCCTATTCGGGTTCCATCCGCAGGGAGTCCGGCCGAGGTTTCCACTAACGGCCCCGAACGATGTGTCCAGGGTTCCCAAGACACCAAACAGGCGAATCGGTACACCGTGCCACGTGCCTACTGCAACACAGCCCACCCCTAAGGTCAGCGCTGCGTGCGGCCCCCAGCATGCTACAAACACCAGAAACTACTTTGCAACTCCCGGACAAAGGACAAGGGTGGTTAAGAAGCCGAGAGAGTCAATTAAGGATCCCAATGTGTGGTAGTAACTGTTTCATGGATCACAAACACAGAACTCAGTTCTTGAGGACGGCTGCAATGAGACAACCCACCATGTACTCCTACATGGCCTCTCACCGCTACCTTTACCAAATCGTGTTCACACACTTAGCTCTCAACAGTAGGACATGTTTACACACCTCCGATTCATTCCCGATGAATCAGACCTGACTCAACTCTAAGCAGTAGCAGTCATGACAAACAAGCATGAATGAGTAGGCAGAACATGGCTCAAACAACTCCTACTCATGCTAGTGGGTTTCATCTATTTACTGTGGAATGACAGGTCATGCAGAGGATAATGGGGTTCAGCTACCGCAGCAAGTAACAGATGAATCGTTGTTGTCCTAATGCAGTAAAAGAGAGCAGGAGCGAGAGAGTGGGATTGTATTGGAATGAACAAGGGGGTTTTGCTTGCCTGGCACTTCTGAAGATAATATAGTTCTTCGTCGGTGTCATCGAACTCATCGTCGGGATACGCCTACCGAGAGGGGACAAGCACCGGCAAACACGGAAAGAACCCAATCAATGCAATGCAACAATATGATGCATGATCATGACATGGCAATATGCTGTTGATTGAGCTAATGCAACTAGCGACCATATTAAATGAAGTTGGTTTGAACCAAGGGTTCAAATTCAAACTCCATATGTGCTTATTTAAATGTCAATTATGCAAATTGCCCTGTCAGACAACCCTAGGTTGTTCGGACATGCATGCAAATGCCATAAACAGATTCCTTGAATTTTTTGATAATTTTTCATATATAATTTATTTCATTTGGATTCTGATTGATTTATATGAATTTTAGAAGTTTATACTATTTTCGGAATTTCTGAACAAGAATAAATCCGAGAAAAGGCATTCTTCGTGTCGACATTGCGTCACTATGACGTCAGCGGGTCAACTGCGGCGGTCGAGATCAAACCCTGACCTGTGGGTCCCGCGTGTCAGTGTAATTAGCCTAACTAGTTTTTAGTTAGCACTAAAACCAATTTAATTAGAGGACGGGCCCCACCTGTCATGGAGTCAGGGGAAGTCAACCTGGGCCCACACGGAGTCAACTAGGGTCAAACAGGGTCAACTCGCCGGCGTTTAGCCTGGGCGAGGCAGACGTGATGGGGCACCTCGGATTTCACCTCTGTGGCACCGTTCGAGGCGCCGTTGGGCTCTGGTTAGTGGCGCCTTGGCGCGTCCGTTGGTGCCATGGATCGGGCACGGGTGGCGGAGTCAACGGCGGCGAAGTTCGATTGCGGCCGCCGGAGTTCAGCCTTGGCGGGACGCGGTTGCGGTGGCGTGGCGATGTGCGTTTAGCACCTACGGCGTCTACGTGGTGCGGTGAGTTCGATGGGCGCATGCCGGGACCAAATGGTCACCGGAGCAGCACGGCGGCGAAGTGTGAAGCGGCGCGTTCGGTCCAAAGTAGATGGAGGCTACGGCATGCAAACGAAGCAAAGGAGAGGGGGTTAGGGGAGGAGCTCACGGCGGATGCGGGGAGAGGCTCAGCGGCTCGGGGAGGTGCCGTGGACGACGGACGGGCGCCGGCGATCTCGGTTGCCCGAAGTAGAAGACGACCGCGGTGACGATATTCGGGGAAGTCCGGTGACGCGTGGCTCGGCGGAGAGGTCCAGGGTGACGAGGCGGAGCTCTTGAGCCAGTCAGGGAGGCGAGGGGGAGGCGGTGGCCGTGGTGGTGCTTGGCGGTGCGCTGCGGTGCGCTCGGGCGCGAGAGGGGGAGAGAGCAGAGGAGGGGAAAGAGCACGGGAAGAGAGCAGAGAGTGAGGGAGAGGAGCGAGGGGTCACGGGGCATCCCCATGGCGTCGCTAGAAGGGCCGGAGAGGAAGCAGGAGGTGGCCAGGGGCGAGCACGCGCGCGCGACAGCGAGATGCTCCTACTGGCAGGAGGAAGACGATATGGGAGCTGCGGTGGTGGGCTGGGCCGGCTACTTGGGCCGCCAGGTAAGCCCGGGTGAGGTTCCTCTCTCTCTCTCACTTTTCTATTGTTTTCTATTTTCTATTTTCTGCAATTGTTTGGCTTTATTAAAAAATGCTAACGCACTTTGTAAAATGCTGCAATAATTTGTGGACACTCTATGGATTATTCTAGTGGCCCACATTTGATTTCAGCATTATTTGAGCATTTAAATTATTTATAGTGTTTAAATGCCCAAATTCAAATACAATAAGATTTAATTCGAAAATCCAGAATGGCCTATAAATATATTCATCATTTTTGGAAGAGGTTTTCGCCTTTAACAGAAATCATGAACATTTCCAAAAGGCATTCTGGGTCATTGAAAATATTTTTTTTATTGAGCCTAGTTGAATTTCATTTGGTGCTAGGGTTTCAACAATCCCCATTTCAAGTTTCATGAAATTAAACATGATGCATGGATGCTAATGCAAAGGCAAGCAAGGCCTGAACTGGGGCTGTGACACCCCTTCTCCTTGGTCCTTGGGATCCAAGTGACACGGCCGGAGATGGCGCCCCCCGCGTGGATGCGGGGATAGAAATAGTGGCGGAAAAGCGTCGTGTTGGGGAGCACTCCGGCAAAGCCCTCACAGAGCTGGGCGAAAAGGGCCATGCACGCCACGGCATTTGGCATGAAATCCAGAAGGTGGAAGCCATTGGTGTGCATGACATCATTAAAAAATCAGAGAAGGGGGGCAGAGGCCGCAGGAGAAGTAGTCGACGAAGAAGGGGTACCGATTTGGGCCAGCCTCAGCAAAATCGGCGGGGATGATACGCGTGGCCGGATGCCCCGTCGTCTCCCCCCCTATCTTCGCCCCCCATAGGGGCCTGAAGTAGTCCCTAAGGTGGACTGCATCGACCGCCGGGGGGAAGTAGGCAAGCTGCGTCCAGAGCACCGCCAGTTCGCTCTCCGGCATCCCCTTCTCCCCGACGTCCTCTGACACTCCCTTGCCTCTGCTGGATTTGGGCGCCATGGTGACCAGGGAAGAAGGCGAGGTTGAGGGCGATGAGGGCACGGCGGCGGCCAGCGAAGGTAAGAGCTTGAAGAGGAAGAGGGAAGGGACGGCGGTTCCGAGATTGGAGAAGGCACAGAGGGTTAATGGGTGCCGTGCCTGCGTTTTCTCCTTTTTATGGGGAAGGCGCGGGCCGCCTCGTTACCATTTACTGTGATGTGACGCATGAGGGCAGCGGACGCCCCACGCATGCCCCCTATGTCACACACGACCCTCCACGACGTGCATTCAACGCGGGTCGTGGGGAAGCGCAAGCGAGGGAAGAAATTACTGCGGTAAAATCAAGCCCCGCCTGCCCGCGCACCGTTTTGGGCCCGGCCCAACAACACATTGCGCTTATGTGTGACCCAGGCCCGGGGGCTCCTGTCGGTGTACAAAAGTAGGGGCTCTCCTTTTTACGCCTTTACTTGTGCATGGGTAGTCAGAGCCGCGCCCATGGCCACACTAAGTAGGGCACATGAGGGTAGCCAGAAGCCCGAGGCAATCCAAGCAACGACAAGACCAGAGACACAAAGGGCAAGAGGGCGAGGTGGACTCCCCCGGCAAGACCCTTTACGGGACGGCCCCCGCAAGAGCCTTGCGAAGGCAACTTGCTCGATGCCAGCGGAGCACGCCACCGTTGAGCCGAGGGGTTCCAACATCATCAACCATACTGGAACCAAGGCTCGAGAGGCACCTCCGTGGTGGCATGCAGATCTTTGTGAAGATCATGAACACTCAAGATCAGATGAATACTAGAAGACGATGATCCTCGGCGGGATCCTAGCCGAGGGAAATCCGCGAGACCCCCGGCAAGATCCTTGCCGGGGAGGACCGCGATGTCGCGGCAACACCCTTGCCGGGGCCCCGGCAAGGCCCTTGCCGAAGACACCTGCGTGGCAGCGTGTGGCTTCTAGGCCAGCTCAGCAAGCACTTGCGTGGTGGCATGCCGATCTTCGTGAAGATCCTACCACCACGCCATCTCAGCAGCCTGCCAACCTACATGGCGTTGCATGCGTCGTTAGCCTGGTCGCGCGTCGGAGCGAGGCAGAGCGGCGACGGACGGTACGGGCCTCGTTACCATCCCCAATAAAGCAGAAGGACACCTAAGGGGCGCATTTAGTGCGTCTTGTCCCGTAGTGACAAGCGATAAGCTTGCGCACTGTACATCTTTCCACCTCATGTGTGCCACTGTGGCGACCCCTTTTGTCTATAAAACGAGGCCCAAGGCGTCCAGGAGAAGGATTCGGATATTTTGGGCAACACACGCACCATAGCTAGCTCAAGAACACTCAAATACATACACCAAAGCAGTACTAGGGTATTACGCATCTTCGCGGCCCGAAGCTGGGTAAACGATCCTTGTGCTGACCGCCAGACCCGCTCTTTGCACAACCCCGCGCCCGCCAACCATAGAAGGGATCCCAGTGATTCCATAGGTGTTGTTTCCCAGACATCCTACACCTCAAACATCATTGGAGATTCTAAATAACAAGTCAATCAAGCGAGCAATCATATCAAAATCATATTTCAATTGTTTCATAACATTGGCGTTGAAGTGATCTTGTTTTCTAATGTAGTTGTCAAACTCATAAAGGCATTTACTAGGATGCATATTATAAGGATTGTCACTTTCATCGAATTTCATTAAAGAATTTACCTCTACCACCTTAGGTGGTGGTGTGTCAAGTCCATGTATCTCCTCAATAGGAGGTAAAATTTTAACATCCTCTCCTTTTATACCTTTTTCCTTCATAAGTTTCTTTTCCTCTAGCATATCTTTGGGACTGAGATATAAGATACCCCTCTTCTATGGAGTGAGTTTATGCGGTGGTTTAGGAAGAGTCCAATCATCATAATTTTTCAATATATTATTCAATAATTCCTCATCTTGTTCAACATTTCGTTCCCTGAAAACACAACCAGCACAACTATCTAGGAAGTCCCTAGAAGCATCGGTTAGTCCATTATAGAAGATATCAAGTATTTCATTTCTCTTAAGAGGGTGATCAGGCAAAGCATTAAGCAATTGGAGAAGCCTCCCCCAAGCTTGTGGGAGACTCCCTTCTTCCATTTGCACAAAGTTAAATATTTCCTGTAAGGTAGCTTTGTTTCTTATGAGCAGGAAAATATTTTGCAGAGAAGTAGTAAATCATATCATGGGGACTACGCACACAACCAGTAGCAAGAGTGTTGTACCAAATCTTAGCATCACCCTTTAATGACAACGGAAATAATTTGAGAATATAATAGTAGCGAATCTTCTCATCATGAGCAAATAGGGTGGCTATATCATTCAACTTAGTAAGGTGTGCCACTACAGTTTCAGTTTCATAATCATGGAAAGGATCAGATTCAACCAAAATAATCAACTCTGGGTCGACAGAGAATTCATAATCCTTATCATCAACAAAGATAGGTGAAGTAGCAAACTTAGGATCACATTTCATTCTAGCATTCAAAGATTTTTCTTTCAGTTTGCATAATAATTTCTTTAGATCATCTCTATCATTGCAAGCAAGAAAGTCTCTAGCTATCTCCTCATCCATAACATAACCTTCAGGTACCTTAGGCAATTCATATCTAGGAGAGCTAGGTCTAATAGGTGTTTCAAGATTTTCTGTTTCAGGCATTTCATCAGTTTAAGTAATTTCTTTCTCTCTAACTCTAGAAATTTGTTCATCAAGAAATTCACCTAGTGGCACATCATCATCAAGAAAGGTAATATCATCATCATGAGTAGCATTCATAGAAGTAGCATCGTCAATAACTTGTGACATATCAGAATTAATAGCATGTGGTGGTGTTGCAAGTTTACTCAAAATAGAAGGCAAATCAAGTGCAAAGCTAGATGGCAGTTCCTCACCTCCCCTCGTCTTAGAGGGAAAAATCTTAGTCTTGGTATCCTTCAGATTCTTCATAATGATAGATTGATAATAATACCAAGTGACTCAACAAATATAGCTATGCTCCCCGACAACGGCGCCAGAAAAAAGTCTTGACAACCCACGAGTATAGGGGATCGCAAACAATTTTCGAGGGTAGAGTGTTCAACGCAAATTTATAGACTCAACACAAGGAGAGCCAATGAATATTTGCAAGTATTAGCAGATGAGTTGTCAATTCAACCACACCTGGAGATTAATTATCTGCAGCAAAGTGATCAGTAGCCAAGTAATATGATAGTTTTGATAGCAGTAGTAACAGTAGCGGTCAAGGTAACAATGATAGCAGTGATTTTGTAGCAGTTGTGACAACAGTAATAGCAATAGTAACTTAGCAAGAACAATATGTGAAAAACTCGTAGGCATTGGATCGGTGAATTCATTGGATGATATTCATCATATAACAGTAATAACCTAGGGCGATACGGCACTAGCTCTAGTTCATAAATATAATGTAGGCATGTATTCCGTAAATAGTCATACGTGCTTATGGAAAGAGCTTGCATGACATCTTTTGTCCTGCCCTCCCGTGGCAGTGGGGTCCATAAGGAAACTAAGGGATATTAAGGCGTCCTTTTAATAGAGAACTGGAACAAAGCATTAGCACATAACGAATACATGAACTCCTCAAACTAGGGTCATCACCGTAAAGTATCCCGAATACTGTCACTCCGGGGTTTGCGGATCATAATACGTAATAGGTGGATATAACTTGCAAGATCGGATCTAGAACATAGATATAATGGTGATAACATAAACGGTTCAGATCTGAAATCATGGCACCCGAGCCCAAAGTGACAAGCAGTAAGCAAGGCAAAGTCATAGCAACATCAATCTTAGAACATAATGGTACTAGGGATCAAGCCCTAACAAAACTAAGTCGATTACATGATGAATCTCATCCAACTCCCTCACCGACCAACGAGCCTACGAATGAATTACTCACTCCCGGTGGGGAGTGAGGGAGTCCTGGATTAGGGGGTGTCCGGATAGCAGGACTACCATCATCAGCCGAACTATCATCTGCCGGACTATCATCATCGACCGGACTCCAGGATTATGAAGATACAAGATTGAAGACTTCTCCCCGTGTCCGGATGGGACTTTCCTTGGCGTGGAAGGCAAGCTTGGCGATACGGATATGTAGATCTCCTACCATTGTAACCGACTCTATGTAACCCTAGCCCTCTCCGGTGTCTATATAAACCGGATGGCTCTAGTCCGTAGGACAAGAACAACATCAACAACCCTTACAATCATACCATAGGCTAGCTTCTAGGGTTTAGCCTCCTTGATCTCGTGGTAGATCCACTCTTGTAAACATCCACAATATCAATATCAATCAAGCAGGACGTAGGGTTTTACCTCCATCAAGAGGGCCCGACCTGGGTAAAACATCGTGTCCCTTGTCTCCTGTTACCATCCGCCTAGACGCACGATTCGGGACCCCCTACCGAGATCCGCCGGTTTTGACACCGACATTGGTGCTTTCATTGAGAGTTCCTCCGTCGCGTCACCGATAGGCGTGATGGCCTCATCAATCGATAACGACGCAGTCCTGGGTGAGACTTTTCTCCCGGACAGATCTTCAGATTCGGCGGCCGCTCGCGGGCCAACTCACTTGGCCATCTGGAGCAGATCGAAGCTACGCCCTGGCCGTCAGTCAGGTTTGAAGCCTAAACTTCACGGCCGACATCGCGGGGACTTGATCTTCGACGGATCTGAGCCGCAACCCGGCGTGCGCGCTGTCATGATGGGCATGACCTAACTCGCCGCCGGACAGCACCTTGGAGGCCGCATACGAATCCGCTCCGACCCATAGTCCGGAGCCGATCTCTCGGATCGAGGACGGATGGCTGGACACCGCCTCGGGAGCTGCAACTTCTACGGCGATGGAGCCGAACACTTACCTTGTCCCGCATAAAGCTCATGACTCGAGGTGCGGACTCTGCGGACTCGAACCTCCTGCGCCCCGCCGGTCGAATCCGATTGGCGCCGATCATGGAATTTATCACCGCGGACATCTTTCAGACTCGCCCTTGGCGATATCATAAATTCACTAAAGCATCTCTCGCTATCCGGAGAGCCCGGCGAACTACGGCCAGGATGGTTGGGACGCAGACGACGAAGAAATTCAGACCCCACCCACCACCCACTTCGTAGCCACCGTCGGCGATTTAACCGGCGTGCTCGACTACGACTCAAGACATCGGCGGTATAGGCGACAATGCCGGAGACTACCAAGAACCGGTGCCTACGGAGACCTTTGGAAGACCACCTCGTCATACGACATATACATGATGGACACCCCAAAGGGAAGCGATAACGAGGAACAACGGGACGCGGCAGAGGATAATCCCGCCGATGAAGAACCAAAACGGCGACGTAGACGCCGCCCTAAGTCCCGCCTCGATCAAAGCAGCCTTCCTAACGACCCAGCGATAGAGCAGGGCAAACCAGCGGACGACGAACAGGACGAGCCGAATAATCAACCCCTTCACGGAGCAATCAACAGTCCGGACACAACACCGGATCATAAGAACATACACACAAGACTCGTCGCCACTGCAAGAAGTTTGAAGAAGGCAAAACGGAAGCTCAAAACAGCAGAAGACGCGCTCAGATTGAAGTGGAACAAAATATTCAGGACTGCAGACAAATATGGCAATGGTCATCAAACAAAGAGCTACCCGAAGCGCAAGTTGCTGCCAGAATTTGACGAGGAAGCCATAGAGCCTTCACAGTCAAAAAATAAAGAGGCCGCCTGGCCGGATAGACGGCTAGATGACAGGCCCAAAGCGGCAAGCGGGGCTGCACACAAGCCGAATTATAATCCTGGGAAAACGGACGGCCCAACTAGGTCCATCTACGGGCCAAAAAAGAGGACCCCAGGAAATAACACAACACGACAAGTGTTCGAAGACAGCGGCACACCCAAATACAGGGGCGCCGCACACCCGCTATGTTTTACCGATGAGGTGCTGGGTCATGAATTTCCAGCAGGGTTCAAACCCATAAACATAGAGACATACGACGGCACAACAGACCCCGGAGTCTGGATAGAAGATTACATACTACACATACACATGGCTAGAGGAGATGGTCTCCACGCCATAAAATACCTACCCCTCAAGCTCAAAGGGCCAGCTCGGCATTGGCTCAAAAGCCTCCCGAAAACACTGTTGGAAGTTGGGAAGAGCTTGAGGACGCGTTTAGAGCAAATTTTCAAGGGACTTATGTCCGCCCTCCGGATCTGAGCGATCCGAGTCATATAACCCAACAGCCCGGAGAGTCGGTAGCAAGAATTCTGGAACAGGTTCCTTACCAAAAAGAACCAAATAGTCGACTGTCCGGACGCGGAAGCCCTAGCAGCTTTTAAACACAATGTCCGAGACGAATGGCTCGCCAGACACCTCGGCCAAGAGAAGCCAAGAACAATGGCCGCGCTAACAAGCCTCATGACGCGCTTTTGCGCAGGAGAAGACAGCTAGCTAGCAAGATGCAGCACCAGCGACCCGAGTACATCCGAGATCAGAGATGGAAACGGAAAATCACGGCGCAGGAAAGACCAGCGCCGGAATAAAGAAAAAAGCCCAAAGGGCACGGCGGTCAACGCCGGATTCAAAAGCTCGCGGCCAAACAATAAAACACGGCCTCTTAAGGAGAACAGAGACGAGCTATCAAATTTAAACACAATTTTAGATCGGATATGTCAAAACCACAGTACCTCCGGAAGGCCTACAAACCATACCAACCGAAATTGTTGGGTTTTTAAACAGTCCGGCAGACTCAACGCCGGACACAAAGAACTCGATCGCCAAGCGAGGACGATGATGAACCCCACCAGCAGAGCACCGGAAGTCAAAAGACTTTCCCACAAGAAGTCAAAACAGTAAACTCGCTTCACATGGTAGTACGGAAAGCCAACACGGCACTCGCCAAGACAAGTGTCGCACGATCCACCCCAGTGGACCGAGATTTGGACGTCAAAACCAATCACTTTCGACCATCTGGATTAGTCCAGAAGTATCTGGAACGCAGGATAGACTGCCCTGATATTGGATCCCATAATAGACGGACTGCAATTAACGCAGGTTTTGATGGACGGCGGCAGTGACTTGAACCTGCTATATCCGGACACAATCCGCAAGTTGGGATAGACCCTACTACAATTCGGCATAGCCGCACTTCCTTCAAAGGAGTGGCGCCAGGCCCTTACGCCAGGTGCACAGTTTCATTATTACTAGAAGTTGTGTCAGGGTCACCTGACAACTTTCGACGAGAAAAGCTAACCTTTCATGTCGCCCCATTTAAAAGTAGCTATCAAGCACCACTGGGACGGGAAGCTTTCGTCCGCTTCAATGCAATACCACATTACGCGTCTCTTACGCTTAAAATGCCTGGTCCACGTGGCATCATTCCATTAAAAGGTCGTTTGAGACCCCGGACACGGCTGGACGAGTCCGGAATAAATAAGCTAGGGGCTACCTAGCCGCACACCCCTTCACAAGGGCTTGTACATATAAGCCATAATGAGCTAGCATAGGCTCGGCTTTATTAACCTATATTTCAATTTTTTATGCACTTTCTCGCACGATTCCTTTTCCAACTAAGTTCCTTTCTTTTTACAGATGAACAGCGTGCACACCCGTCCAGGATACGGCACAACGGAGACACAGGCGCAGACGTGCAGTAGGGACCCGTTGCAAGGACTCTTTTCAGACTAAGACCCTACGTAAACCTTTCTTGCTGTCTCTTGTTGCTATAATCCCATGGTTCATCATTATAACCAGTGAGGAGACTGGCGTTTTGGCATCGGCCGCGCCAGAAGAACCTGCTCGTACCTGGACACAAGGGGCTTAAGGCTTTGTTTTGCCCGTTATTATAAAGACCGAACACGTTCGGGAGTGTTCGGCGTCTCGAGTTAGGCCTTATATGCATCAGCTCCGAATCATGTCTTTGGTCAAATGTTGGGTTTGCCCGGCTCCTGTGTTTTGCTTCCTTACGTTCCGTATCATCGGCTAACGCGGCTCCGGAGAACTCTGCGATTGTGCCCCGGTTAATTTGGCGAGCACCTCGATGAAAGCGAAAACTGACCGTCATGATACAGCGAGAGACTGGTCAACCACTCGATCGACCATGGGAATGTTTAGGATTCCTCGGCTTTGACGAAGGGCGTTTCGGCCAGCACATGCGCCCGAATCGGAGAGCGCGGTGCCCCGGGGCTATGTCGTAGCCCCACCCTCGAACTCCATGGCTAAGTGAAAGTGATAAAGCATTATAGTCCGGTTGCCTCGTTTGCTACGCTACCACCTCCTTTACAGGACCGAGACATCGGATTAAGTGTGAACGCGCTATTTTTTAGAACACCCCGCACCTTGTGCGTGGGGGCTGAAACCGACGATCGCCATCTTTCGGGTTATACACACGTATACATGAGCGGCCGTATAGGAGATATTCTATTACTTGAACGCACAAGTATAAAAGGCGCTTAGATCATAAATATTGTTTTACATCATATAAGCGTTCATTGAGCGTAACATTTTTGAGCACTGCGACTCTATTACACGAGCACCACGCAGCACTTCGCCAAAATAGTGCTCGGCGGGTAACCGGTTATCATCCGAACCGTGGTCGCAACAGCGGTGGCATCCATCTCTGTCAATGTGTCTTCACACGGCGGCGCCATCCGCGCACCCTCTATGCAGGCCGACCGCTTCATCGCCTTGATATGCGGCACCGCCCAAGAAATTGCTGCAATAAGCCAAAGTAACTCTTGGTGGGGCCTATCCGGCGGATATGGGACACTATATCCGTCATAGCAAGCCCGACAACCTATTTAGCTCAGCCCACTCGGCCAAGCGGTCGGTCAGCGGAAGTGAACGCTCCGGACTATGGAATTGAGACCAAAATAGCTCTTCCGTCTTGTGATCCTTCCGGCGAAAATGCACAATGGCATCCGCCTTTTCGCTGCTAAGTCCATATAAGGGTCCTCTGGACCCCACAGTGGCCCAGCTGAGCATATTTGGGATCCGTAAACCTTGGCGCAGCGAAAAGGCTTGCCAGCTACAATATCTCCGCCTGGTGCAGCTCTTCCTTTACAGCCCGCATTGCAGAGCGGGCATCCTTGGCTTCGGCGGTGGCCTTCCGCAGGTCTTCTTGCCCGCTAGGCGCTCCTTCCCAAGAGCCTCATTGCGGTCGGTAGCATCTTTTAACTTCACGGCCATTTCGCTATCTCTTTCCTGCTCGGCAAGCAGCGACCCTTTCGGCCGCTAACTCTTCGGCCGCCCTCGAGGCCGCCGCATTACTCCTTCTGTCCTGCTCCTTGGTTTGAGCAAGTTCGGCCCGAAGGCTCTCCACAGCAGCGGCACTATCTGCATTTCACGCACATGTTGTAAGGAGCTGGCTTCGGCTCCCTTACCAAGTGACCGCGCAGTAACACTTACCTTGCGACTCATCAAGTCGCCTGTTGACCAGCGTGATGTCCGCATCCGCAACATCGAGTCGCCGATTTAGTTCAGCAACTCCATCAGTCCGGCTGGTCCCCGGACGACCCGCCACCTGCATCGGCATGACGGGAATTTAAACCTGCGATTTTGATCCTCGGCACGCTGTCGATTTCGACAACCTACCGAGTCTCAGGGGCTACTATCTATACAGGGCGCATTCTATATGCAAAACTGTTAAAAGGTGTGTCATTTTTACGTACCTCAAACCCCGCCAGCAAACTCCTGACGGCACTGTGCAACCCGCCTTCGGCGGACGAAACCCTTTCAATCACCATGCTCATCAATGCGCGGTGATCTTCTGAGATAGACGCCTTCTCAAGCAGATCCTTTAGCCGTACACCAGTTGGCGCCGAACTATCCGGCTTTGCCAAACCCGGGGGCTCCCTCCGTGACGACACTTCAGGCTCGTCCGCCCTATCCGACGGCGCCCCGGACGGAGGCGTCTCGCTCTCCATCATCTCCGGAAGAAGGTCCCCCGAAGACGAGCTCATTTGCGAAGGACGGAGATCCGAACTACAAAGTAAAAAACTTTAGTTATCCTCAGAAGCACAAATAGGGATGTCCCTTATTATAATACTCCTTTCTTTCTACTTACGGCTCGTTGGAGGGTTGACTCATTAAGGGAGATTGTGCGGCCGGGGCCTCCCCGGACGCAGGACCCTCTGGCGAAGATTTCTTCCCCCGTTTAGGGGCTTTTGCCCCCGGGTCCTCGGAGCAGTCCTCTTCTCCCCTTGGAGGAGGATTCTCGATCCCCTCTTTCAAGAGCCTCCTTAGGCGAGGCAGTAGCTTTCTGCTTTCCCCTTCGCCTTCCTCCAAGGCGCAACCTCAACATCCAGACCAGCACGGGATCCGGCGCGGTCTCGGGAGGGGGCGGACACGTATCAATTTTGCTTCCGCTATCCACTCCTGTGTAGAAGGAAGTTGGTCATAAAGCGAATCATCGAAAGGAAAACAAACGGTATGTCCGGACTCGGAACTACTTACTTGAATATCCGGGCGATTGCAGCTTAGGCCAGCATCCTCGGTCAATTCCGGACGCACCTCTTGCGATCCGAAGAATAATTTTTACATCTCCAAGGGTGTCATACGCATGAAGTGTTGAAGAATCCGTGGGCCCTCCGGATTGAACTCCCATAGCCGGAGAGGGCGGCGTTTGCAGGGCAGGAGACGCCTAATCAGCATAACCTGCATCACCACCACCATATCGATCTCCCTCGTTTGGAGATCTCGAATCCGGCCCTGCAGTAGGGGCACGTCCTTTGACGGCCCCCAGTTGAGCCCTTGGTCGACCCACGACATCAACCGTCGTGGAGGTCCCGGGCGGAATAAGGGCGGCGGCTTTTATCTGCGGCCCCTCGGGCGGTAATATAGAACCACTCTTGCTGCCACGGGCGAGCTCCTCTTGGAAGGAGCCGGGACCCCACGGGCATCGGCCCTCTTACTTATGGCCGCCCGCCACACTCCGCTGACGCCCCGATCATCTTGGCGCCACATTGAAGGTCTTCACCACAGGCGAAGTGAGGGTGATGCGGAGGAAGGCTTCGCAGACGACAATAAATGCGGAGATATGGAGGATGGACTCCGGAGCCAAATCGTGGAATTCCAACCCATAGTAAAACATGAGCCCTCTCACAAAAGGATCCATCGGGAAGCCTAAACCCCGACAGAGGTGGGATACGAAAACAACATACTCGCCGGGCTCGGGGGTGGGGATGGCCTGCCCTTCGGCAGGCAACCTGTGCGAAATCTCATAAGCCAGGTACTTGGCCTCCCGCAGCTTTAGCACGTCCTCCTCCGTGACGGAGGAGGGCATCCACCGGCCCTGGAGGTCGGAACCGGACATCGTTGAAAGTCCGAAGCACTCGAATCTGGAGCTCTAGGTGCTGGAACTTGGAGCGGGGAGAGGATTCGATGGAGGATTGAAGAAAAGAAACGAGCCTTGGTCCCGTTATAAAGAGGGAGAATACCAAGAGCAGTCTCCGTGACCGTTTGGGACTCGCCTTCGATAGAGGGGGCGTGGCGAACGGGCGCGGTTAGGTTACCCACGTCCGTATTGATGAGAATCCCGGATTAAGGGGAAACACGATCTCTGCTTCGACAAGACGAGCCAAGGAAACCGCCTTGCTAAATGCGCTGAGGTGGTGAAGTAAAAAAAACAATTCAAGTAATGGCTTGGTAGTGGTGTGACGTCATGCCACAAAAAACGTCAGCAGATTGAACTTGTGTATATATTATTATCTCTCTACGGTGGAATGTGGAATTTATTTTGCGAGCGGACACTATCTGGTGTTCACAATATTCTATCATTGAAGGAGGAACCCGCCTTGCAATGCCAAGCAATATCTGCCGGACTTATCGTCATTGAAGCCTGGTTCAGGGCTCTTGAGGAGTCTGGATTAGGGGTGTCCGGATAGTCGGACTACCATCATCAGCCGAACTATCATCTGCCGGACTATCATCATCGACCGGACTCCAAGATTATGAAGATACAAGATTGAAGACTTCTCACCGTGTCCGGATGGGACTTTCCTTGGCGTGGAAGGCAAGCTTGGCGATACGGATATGTAGATCTCCTACCATTGTAACCGACTCTATGTAACCCTAGCCCTCTCCGGTGTCTATATAAACTGGATGGCTCTAGTCCGTAGGACAAGAACAACATCAACAACCCTTACAATCATACCATTGGCTAGCTTCTAGGGTTTAGCCTCCTTGATCTCGTGGTAGATCCACTCTTGTAAACATCCACAATATCAATATCAATCAAGCAGGACGTAGGGTTTTACCTCCATCAAGAGGGCCCGAACCTGGGTAAAACATCGTGTCCCTTGTCTCCTGTTACCATCCGCCTAGACGCACAGTTCGGGACCCCCTACCCGAGATCCGCCGGTTTTGACACCGACAGGGAGCATCATGGAATTGGCGATGGAGAAGGGTTGGTGATGACGAAGGTCGAAGATCCCCCTCTCCGGAGCCCCAAACGTACTCCAGAGCTGGCCTCCCGATGAAGAATAGGAAGAGGCAGCGGCTCCTTCTCGTGAAACGTGATAATTCTTCCTCTCTGATTTTTTCTCCGAAAATAGGATTTTATAGCTTTGGAGATAGGGTCAGCAGGGCCACGAGGTGCGCACAGCCCACCTAGGCGCGCCAGGAGGGGGCGCGCCCTGGTGGGTTTTGCTCACCCAGGGCCCCCCTCCGGTGGTTCTTGGCTCCAGTATTTATCTTTTATTCCTAAAAAATTCCAAATGGTTTCTTTCCATTCCGAGAAGTTTTGTTTCTGCACAAAAACAACACCATGGTAGTTCTACTGAAAACAGCATCAGTCCGGGTTAGTTTCATTCAATCATGTAAATTAGAGTCCAAAACAAGAGTAAAAGCATTAGAAAAAGTAGATACGACGGAGATGTATCAAGGAGAAAATGAAAATAGAGGACAACTATGCCATGTTGGTTTGTGGATGTCCCAGGAGAAGAATGCTCAAGAATACAACTATTAATAGAGTTGGAGGGACAATGAAGAGAGAAGCTCTTTGTTTTGGCAACAACATGGGCAATTTGAAGCAAGAGCTTGGTGCAATGGAGGTTGAGAACACTAAATTGAAGGAAGGAGTTGGCATGTTGAAGCACTTCCAGGTGGCTCAAGCCAGTGTCATTAGGAATTTGAAGTTCACACATCTGAAAGAGAAAGAAAAGCTCAACACTTAGAGGAGGAACTTGGAGTTTTACATTGTCGACCTCATAAAAGCGACTCAAAAGAACAATACCAAGCTCAAGGGAACTAAGGCCATTTGTGATGGAGAATAAGATATAATCCGATTATCTTGGTCATTATGTATGTTTTGAACAAATCTTTAGTCTAAAACTTTGAACTATAGCTTGTTAGGTTGAATATGTGAAGTACGGTGTGTGATGAAAGTTCTAAACTATGTTTAATTTGAGTATGTGAACCTTCCTAAAGTATTTGAACTAAGTTAGTTTGAAATATGGTCATTTGACATGCTTATGTGAACAAAGTTAGTTTCAGTGTGTGAACCTTCTTATAATTTAAATATGATGTTGTTGGATGCATTAGTTTTAGGTCTTTAATCAACGCCGAGACACCCTAGATGGTTAAATTAGTGTTTTAGGTGTTCCGTCGACGCTGAGGCACCCTAGTTGCTTAAACTACGGTTTGAGGGGTTTCATTGACGCAAAACATCCTATATGGTTAAATTAGGGCTTTAGGTGTTCTGTTCACGCTGAGGCACCAGATAGGTCTCAAACATGTCTACAATTTTTAATTTTTTCATGACATGTTTATATCATTTTGGCATAGTTTTGACACCATTTATAATTATTTTTCTGGACTAACCTATTAATTCAGTATGTAGTGTCAGTTATTGTTTTCTGCATGTTTTTAGATTTTCAGAAAAATAAATTTTATCAGGCTAACAAAATCAGGAGAAGTTTTGTATCGGGTAGATTGTTTCTGGGCGCGCTTGGATTCGAGCCCTCGGAAGAACAAGTTTACGCGGCGGATGTCCTTTGGGGATGTTTTTTGCCCTGCGTTGCCTAAGTCGCCACCTTTGCCCTTGGGGTGGAGTCCGGAGGTGGAGAAGAAGGTCCCTCGGCGGAGTGAGGGCACTTTCATTTCTTAGGAGCCTTCGTGCAAGGTTTCTGATATACATAAAGTCTGTGAATGTTTTCCTTTCTTGATGAACGCGCTTTGAGCATTACAAATGAGCTTGTTCATATGTAGCATGAGCCGAATGGCCACCGTGATGGAGTGAATTAGACTAGTAGGCCTATACTTAATGTTAGACTTCCACCTCCGCTTTCTTAGGTAAGGGTACAACATTTGCGGAGTTAACACACTTAAAATTGGATAAACATGGAGATTCCAGAATAGTTAAATGGCTTCCATAACGTCCAGTTTACTCGGATTTTTTTTTTTGGAAGAAGACGTTGGTAAAGCCGTCCAGACCGGGTGCCTTGTCTCCCGGCTTTCGGTTGACGCCATTTTCCATAACGTAAGAATAGGTAAATGGCTTCCGTAACGTCCCATTTATCCGGATTTTTTTTTTTTGGAAAAAGGCGCTGGTAAAGCCATTTGGACCGGGTGCCTTGTCTCCCGGCTTTCAGTTGACGGCATTTTTCACCTCCTCGATGAAACTGTCCGTCAATGCCCTGAAATTCAAGCCCTCTATAAAGATCTTGGGATCAAAATCGCTTCTCCAATATGATCGGTAGACGGAAATCTTTCTACTTATCGAATTTCCATATCCTTTGTTTTAACATCTTTCCTTGCCTTGATTAGGTTATATAAACGTTCTCTTATCCGATCACAGCCGGGGCATCCTGCCAAGGAGATAGTGGCACCGAAACAGCAGCACGTTGGAGTGAGCTGGAAGCCGCGTCAATCCCGTCACAAACGTCGCTGCGGCACACAGCCTTGAGCTGGACCCGGGGCCGGGTGACGGCGGTGCCTCGTCGCTCACCGTCCAAAACGAAGACAGGGACGGGACCCACGTAGCCGTTGCTACTTTCTACAGGGTGGATCAAGTCACCGAAATCTTTCTAGGAGCTATCAACTAAAAAAAGCTTTTCGTAGGCCACTACCAAAAAATATATCCTACGGGATACCAGCAGTAGCGCATACTACTACTATGCTAGCACTAGCGAACATAATAACCGTCTCTTGGCAGTGGATTGCACCCTTCACGCACAAATAGCAATATGCCCGCGCCAGGTCAAAAAGAGCAAATACCAGTATTTTTGGCCACGAAAAGAAAAAAAGAATCAACAAAGGATAGACTGAGAGATGCTCGGGTGAGAAGGGTTTTTCATCTGCCATGCATTTGCATTTTGTTTCTGCCCTTTGGGACCAAGCAAATGGATCGATCCTGTGATCGTGGCAGACCACAGCAATATAAAAATCACGTTTAAAATTGGCCGGCTTTGGAGTAAAACATCTCCAGAGAATCTCTCTCTTCCTCTCATATGTTGTGGGGTTTTATATGTGACGTTGTGAGAGTTTATTAATGCCAACGAAGCTTTCATTTCAATCCATATCCGTGATCTCTGAGGAAGGTACAGTGTTGCTGTCGAGGAATGATAAGGAAGACTTGTCTGCTTCTGGAAACTGACAATGTGGCCGGCGACAGGGACTCTGAGTCTGACCGATGATCAGGTCCACCAAACACCACACCGTATATTTGTGGATGGAGATTCCTCGTCGTGCAGCTTCTAGCACCGAACCCACGAGCAATTATGGAAGTGTTAGCCGCAAAGAGCTTGCTAATTACTGATCATCAGTTGTTGATTGCATACATGTATGGCATTATCTTCTTCTGTATTGTTCCGAACCCACAGGTTTGTGAATTGCGGTGTGCGTGAAAACGCAAGGTTTTGTGTCAATGAACTGCTGAATTTTTCGACGCTAGCTAATTACCACATATAAAATTCAGATGACCTTTTCTATTTCGTACTAACAATCTAGGACTAGGATGCATTACAGATATGGGATAATAGTTCAGCTCCAGAAAGGCAGCATCTAGGGCATGGACAGGCGAAGAAATATCCAGGAAACTGGATAGGTTGCAACTGTATCTAGTTTACAGATAATATGGCATGATTTGCTGATTTAATCACACATGTATTTTTCCCAGATACTCCTGTGGCTTGTGAGTGGACCAACTACGGCAGCATACGCGTGACATAAACATTTCGCGCCTCCGCAGCGTCATGGCCGGATTTTTCCATAGCGCCCACTACACACTCAAATTGATTATACGAGATATGAATGTTAATTCCAAGTGCATTTAATGCGCTCAAGATTTAGTCTTTGCGTACATAAATAAGTGTCCGCAAAAAAAAGTACATCAATAAGTGTATATCCTGGCCGATCCAAGCACTATACGCGTCAAGATTAAGATCGTTGATAACACTAGTGCTTAGTGGCTAAGTGTTTGGTTGCATTTTCCCCCCTGAGTAACAGACAGAACTACTACTCCCTATCCCACAATATAAGATCGTTCCGTTTCAAAAAAACAATATAAGATCTTTTTCAAGCTAGTTGTAAGATGGAGGGAGTATCTTTCAATTAGAAGAAGAGAAAGAAAAAGGAATTAGAAGAAGAGAGACTTATTATGTTTAAACTTATATCGATGGCAAACTTTTCTATAAGGTAAACTATGGAGAACCGTAAAACGGCATGCGGATTACTCGCAAAGAGAAAACAGTTGCAGTTTCTCAACACATTTTCTCTGAGCACAATGCAAGTGGAATATATGGTGGTACATACTGTTCTGCACCGTCAAACATTTGGATTTCTTCTCCTGGACAAATTCAAACCAGTTTGTATTTTACTATACTAGTCTTCTACCTGCCGTCTCTGTTAGAAATTCGCGTCGTCGAGAAGCTCCCTGAATTGAACTGCTAGGCCAGATTAGGCACTGCATAAAAATAGCACATTTCACGTGCCATTTTGTGCGTTGTTCAGTACCAGTACATGTCCGGTTAGTGAGAAAAGGATCTTGACACTACGGATTTAACCCTCGATTCGACAATGCAGAGCGGTATGCTTTCACTCCCGAACTCGTCAGCCGTTTTCCTGAATTTTGTGTGGCTGCCTATGGACGGCCTCGCTAGAAACAGATAGACGTTAACGCTCGTTGTTACTGGTATCTTTCATGGCGACTGTACAAGTGGAATTCTGGGACGAATTATCAGCCGCTCTTTTTCTCGGTCACACACAAAAACAGCAGGGAAACCGACGTGTGCACTACTAACCACCTAACGGTGTGTACATAATCATTAACAATAAACTCTCTGTATGTGTGTGTGTCAAATAGAATTAGCACTTATCATTAGCAGGTTAACACTTGGTGATTACACAGTGCTTATCCAAAAGTAGTGTCATTAGCAACCAAGGATTAAAATCACGGAAGAAAGAATTTAGCGGCAGGAAATGCTCCATCTCTGACGATTTCTGCGTTTTCTCCCGCGATTCACAATAGCACTGAAATTGCGGGGCAGTTTCCGAACGGAGATAGCGCCGTGAATTGCGTCGGTTTCATCCGTGATTTAAAATAAAATCATTTTTAGCTACTTATTTTTTTAAGTTTTTGCAGGATATGTAGCAACCTATTTAACACTTGATGTTTGCAGTAGTTATCCAGGATGTTATCATGAGCGACTCACTAGGACATGCTTAGCCGCTTGGTAGCAGCATTAATTTACTGCCTTGGAATTACTACGAAGCAATTAGCAGCCATCCTGACGCTATATAAGCCCACCCCGCCCGCTCTGCCAAACCCCAAACGATTCAGCCAAAATCACCTCTAACATCTCGATCTAGCTCTTCCTCCTCCTCAGCTCTCGTTCCATCAGGTTCTTCCACAGCGTAGCAAGGCAAGCCAGTAAATCCTCGAGAGGGTGCCGCCGCGATGTCGGACGTGACGGCGGTGATGGATCTGGAGCTGGAGGAGCCGCAGCTGGCGCTTCCACCGGGCTTCCGGTTCCACCCCACCGACGAGGAGGTGGTCACCCACTACCTGACCCGCAAGGTCCTCCGCGAATCCTTTTCCTGCCAAGTGATCGCCGACGTCGACCTCAACAAGACCGAGCCGTGGGATCTCCCCGGTGAGTACTACTACTCCCTCCTTGACAGGAGCGTTCGTTTGATTCGATTTGCAGCGCGCTCATGGCCGGCGGATCGTTTTGCAGGGAAGGCGAAGATGGGCGAGAAGGAGTGGTTCTTTTTCGTGCACAAGGGCCGGAAGTACCCGACGGGGACGCGCACCAACCGCGCGACGGAGAAGGGGTACTGGAAGGCGACGGGGAAGGACAAGGAGATCTTCCGCGGCAAGGGCCGGGACGCCGTCCTCGTCGGCATGAAGAAGACGCTCGTCTTCTACACCGGCCGCGCCCCCAGCGGCGGGAAGACGCCGTGGGTGATGCACGAGTACCGCCTCGAGGGCGAGCTGCCCCATCGCCTTCCCCGCACCGCCAAGGTACGGCCAGCAAGATTCGATTGTCCCCGTCTCCGTGTCGATCGGTCGAACCGCCGGAGCATCCGGAGATGCTGCTGGACTGGACCACGCGCTCACATGTCGCGCTCGCGATTTGCTTCTTGTTTCTTATTCTTCTCGTGTAGTTTTCTCAACCTCCCTGTTGCGTGCGTGCAGGACGATTGGGCTGTTTGCCGGGTAATCAACAAAGACTTGGCGGCGAGGAATGCTCTGCAGATGGCGCCGGCGCCCGGCGGGGGCATGGAGGACCCTCTCGCCTTCCTCGATGACTTGCTCAACAATGATGACTTGCTCAACAACGCCGACCTGCTCCACAACGCTGACCTGCCGATGCTCATGGACTCACCGTCTGGCGCCGACGACTTCGCTGGCGCTTCGAGCTCCACCTCCAGTGCCACCCTGCCGCTTGAACCGGACACGGAGCATCTGACCGTAAAGACGGCGCCGTCACCGCAGCAGCAGCAGCAGATGCTGAGCCCAGACTACTTCATGCCGGCGACGGCCAACGGCTATCTTGGCGGCGACGGGTACTCACCCTACCAGGCTATGGGGGACCAGCAGGCCGCGATCCGCAGGTACTGCAGGCCGAAGGCGGAGGTAGCGTCTTCGTCGGCGCTGCTGAGCCCTTCGCTGGGCTTGGACACGGCGGCGCTGGCCGGCGCGGACACCTCGTTCCTGATGCCGTCGTCGCGGTTGTACCTCGATCTGGAGGAGCTGTTCCGGGGAGAGCCTCTCATGGACTACTCGGACATGTGGAAGATCTGATTGAATCCATCCATCTATTCGCTGGATTGGAGCGTCTCAGTTTGCTCGTAGCTATTGATGGTTATTTGGTTGATGCTAGCTCTTCGATTGATTAGTTGCTTCATTAACTTTCGATTATGGATTAAGTTCTTTAGGCCGTGGTGATTCGAGGAGGAACGTAGTGTGTTTGTTGATGCGTGCAAGGCATAATGATGGCCTGTGAGCGGAGGGAGAGCTGATTAATCTTAGAATGTGATATCAAATTAGGAGTCATCTGTAGTTTGTACATAGTTACTTGATTGCCATCATAAAGGTTAGTGATTAGGGGGGATGAACCCGATCAAGTTGGTTGATAAATCTATTTAATTGTGTGTTGATGGAGCTGAATTATTCCCGTTGTAAATGTTCTATTGATTCGATTGTTGATCGTACATGCCATGGTTGATTGTTGATTCCGGGGTTTTGGTTACTGACGACACCATCCTATAATCACGATTCACGATCCCGGACGGCAGAGATGTGTTTACCCAGCAAAATATACCGGAGCACCCACTCACTGAGCCAAGGTGCATTGTAGTTCCGTCCCATTTCTTGTAGAGCTCACGTGTTTCATTTTCCTACATTTTTGTTTAATGGTTTCACAATTATAATGGCCCTGGTTTCTCTACGTGTTTATTTTCTGGCTCCAAAGGTAGTGGTCAAAATGGTTTGAGCCTACGAGTTGTTCCACGTGTTTTTCTTGGAGAGGTTGTCTGTTCAATTTATCTGCCAGTTTATTTATTGTTTCCGAATATAGGAAAAAGTGATTGAGATGTTTCGAACGCACGACCTATAGGACATTAGCGGAGCTACATTTGGCAAGCTGGGTGGGCCATATGGTCAAATTTGCTCTCACACCTCGCTGGTTTTCTTTTACACTACGTAGGCCGCAACCCATGTAGAGGGTGTTTGTTTCCACTGACTTATTGGTTTAGGGACTTAAAAAGGTCCCTATAAGTCCCATCTAAACCAAATAGGAGGGACTTATAGGGACTTAAAGTGGACATTTGGGACTTATGAAATAAGACTCTCAAGGAGGGACTTATAGGGACTTATAGTTGTAATATGATCTTATAGAAACTTGAGACTTATAAGTTACGACTAAAAAAAGTCCTAGAACTTATGAACCAAACAGGGCCGTAGTCTTGCTGTAGCTCCGCCCCTACCAAAGAGTATAGAAGAATACAGTGAAGCCCTTCGAGTGCATTAACAAAATATTCGTACATGATTTGACTTTAACCTACCGTTTTGTAGGATTGAACTCGGTTCTTCATACGAGGATTTTTCTTATATAATTAAATTGTTGGTGCAATTCCATGGACGGCCGACGTGGGTCGTACGTGATTAGTTTTGTTGTTGTTGAATGAACTGGGGGCGTACTCGATTAGTTCAAACTGACCTTGACCAACAAGCATGGGGCCTCGCCTGGTGCTGTGTACGTCGCGCAGGACTTAAACCGTTTCCCGTGCATGCATGTACCCAATGGTTCGCAATCGTTTCCAGGCCACGGGACGTCGTCATCGAATCCACTTGCATGCACGCGCACAAAGAAAACCCCAAATCAAACGACGCCCGCTAATTGGAGCGCGCCCGCTAATTAAACAACGGCTCCACCGACGGGGGCATGGTCGCATGGAGGGCTTCGACCCATTCGCCTTTCTCGACTGCTCACACCGACCTATTGCTCATCACTACCCAGTAATAACTTGTATTTAGTACGAACTTCCTCTGTCTCAAAATAAATATCTCCACAACGTTTTTACCGAGTGCCGTATAAAAAATCAGGAGGCAAATAGGGGAAACTTAGTAATGTGGGACCTCCGCCAAATACTTTGTGGAAAACAATCGGCAAACCATGGGCACTCAAAATGAAGATTTTTGATAAAATAGGCCCCCAAAGACAAGAACAACAACAACACAAGTCACTTCGCAAAGCAATTATCCAGAAGAAACCGAACAAAAGATACTTAACTAATTTGTCTAAGCAGACAGAAACTTTTGTTGAGAGGCATGGATAGAGCACCACACATATATGGGAAAACAGATGGGAGCATTCGTTGGCGGGTAAGGAAGTCCCGTCCACTCTCTCATCCTCTTGTGGTGACAAGTACCGCACCCATCACATGTGCATCCCTTGTCGCAACTTGAGAGTTTTGGTGAAATCTTTTTCATGCGCGCAAGAGAGATAGGAGGGTTAGTTTGTGCCTTTTTCATAAATTTGATTTTCAAAACAACTTATCTTTGGAATCATAAGTCCAAATAATGAACTGTTTTCACCGTTGTGTTCCTCCCGAAGCGATTTTTTATCCCATGCTAATAGATTTTGATGATTTTTTTGACTGGAAAATGTTTTTATATATATATATATATATATATATATATATATATATATATATATATATATATATATATATATATATATATATATATATATATATAGGAGTACAATGATCAACTTGGAGTACAAGACAAGCCAGAACAAATCCTAGTATATCTCATCTTTCCTAATAATCAATATACTCAACATCTCCCCGCAGTCACAACGGTAGCGTCACAGACGGTGAGACTGGAGAAGAATCCGAAGGCAAGTCGACGGACACCTCCCCACAGTCGAAACGGTCGACGCATCGCGGAGTCGTGGCTGGAGTGGCAACCGACGAGATTGCTCGTGAAGGAAATATGCCCTAGAAGCAATAATAAAGTTATTATTTATTTCCTTATATCATGATAAATGTTTATTATTCATGCTAGAATTGTATTAACCGGAAGCATGATACATGTGTGAATACATAGACAAACAGAATGTCACTAGTATGCCTCTACTTGACTAGCTCGTTAATCAAAGATGGTTATGTTTCCTAGCCATAGACAAAGAGTTGTCATTTGATTAACGGGACCACATCATTAGGAGAATGATGTGATTGACTTGACCCATTCCGTTAGCTTAGCTCTTGTTCGTTTAGTATGTTGCTATTGCTTTCTTCATGACTTATACATGTTCCTATGACTATGAGATTATGCAACTCCCGTTTACCGGAGGAACACTTTGTGTGCTACCAAACGTCACAACATAACTGGGTGATTATAAAGGTGCTCTACAGGTGTCTCCGAAGGTACTTGTTGGGTTGGCGTATTTCGAGATTAGGATTTGTCACTCCGATTGTCGGAGAGGTATCTCTAGGCCCACTCGGTAATGCACATCACGTAAGCCTTGCAAGCATTGCAACTAATGAGTTAGTTGCGGGATGATGTATTACGGAACGAGTAAAGAGACTTGCCGGTAACGAGATTGATCTAGGTATTGAGATACCGACGATCGAATCTCGGGCAAGTAACATACCGATGACAAAGGGAATAACGTATGTTCTTATGAGGTTTGACCGATAAAGATCTTCGTAGAATATGTGGGAGCCAATATGAGCATCCAGGTTCCGCTATTGGTTATTGACCGGAGATGTGTCTCGGTCATGTCTACATAGTTCTCGAACCCGTAGGGTCCGCACGCTTAAAGTTCGATGACGGTTATATTATGAGTTTATGTGTTTTGATGTAACGAAGGTAGTTTGGAGTCTCGGATGTGATCGCGGACATGATGAGGAGTCTCGAAATGGTCGAGACATGAAGATTGATATACTGGACGACTATATTCGGACAACGGAATGGTTCCGGGGGTTATCGGATATATATACTGGAGTACCGGGGGGTTACCGGAATCCCCACGGAGGTTATTGGGCCTCATGGGCCGAAGTGGTGGAAGAGGAGAGGCGGCCAAGGGGCAGCCGCGCGCCCCTCCCCCCCAAGTACGAATTGGACAAGGAGGGGGGCGGCGCCCCCCTTTCCTTTCCCCCTCTCTCTCCTTCCCTCTCCTCTCCTACTCCAACATGGAAGGGGGGGTCCTACTCCCGGTGGGACTAGGACTCCTCATGGGGGCAGCCAAGGGTGGCCGGCCCCCTCCCCATCCTCCACTCCTTTAAATACGGGGAGGGAGGCACCCCCTTGAGACACAACAATTGATCCCTTGGATCTCTTAGCCGTGTGCGGTGCCCCCCTCCACCATAATCCACCTCGGTCATATTATAGTGGTGCTTAGGCGAAGCCCTGCGACGGTAGAACATCATAATCGTCACCACGCCGTCGTCCTGACGGAACTCTCCCTCAAAGCTCGGCTGTATCGGAGTTCGAGGGACGTCATGGAGTTGAACGTGTGCTGAACTCGGAGGTGCCATGCGTTCGGTACTTGATCAGTCGGATCGTGAAGACGTACGACTAACGCTTCCGCTTTTGGTCTACGAGGGTACGTGGACACGCTGTGCCCTCTCGTTGCTATGCATCGCCATGATCTTGCGTGTGCGTAGGATTTTTTTTGAAATTACTACGTTCCCCAACAGTGGCATCCGATCCAGGTTTTATGCGTTGATGTTATATGCACGAGTAGAACACAAGTGAGTTGTGGGTGATACAAGTCATACTGCTTACCAGGATGTCACACTTTGGTTCGGCGGTATTGTTGGATGAAGCGGCTCGGACCGACATTACGAGTACGCTTACGCGGGGCTGGTTCTACCGACGTGCTTTGCACACAGGTGGCTGGCGGGTGTCAGTTTCTCCAACTTTAGTTGAACCGAGTGTGGCTACGCTCGGTCCTTGAGAAGGTTAAAACAACACTAACTTGACGAACTATCGTTGTGGTTTTGATGCGTAGGTAAGAACGGTTCTTGCTCAGCTCGTAGCAGCCACGTAAAACTTGCAACAACAAAGTAGAGGACGTCTAACTTGTTTTTGCAGGGCATGTTGTGATGTGATATGGTCAAGACATTATGCTATATTTTATTGTATGAGATGATCATGTTTTATAACCGAGTTATCGGCAAGTGGCAGGAGCCATATGGTTGTCGCTTTATTGTATGCAATGCAATCGCCCTGTAATTGCTTTACTTTATCACTAAGCGGTAGCGATAGTCGTAGAAGCAATAGTTGGCGAGACGACAACGATGCTACGATGGAGATCAAGGTGTCGCGCCGGTGACGATGATGATCATGATGGTGCTTCGTAGATGGAGATCACAAGCACAAGATGATGATGGCCATATCATATCACTTATATTGATTGCATGTGATATTTATCTTTTATGCATCTTATCTTGCTTTGATTGACGGTAGCATTATAAGATGAGCTCTTACTAAATTTCAAGATAAAAGTGTTCTCCCTAAGTATGCACCATTGCCAAAGTTCGTCGTGCCCAGACACAAAGTGATGATCGGGTGTGATAAGCTCTACGTCCATCTATAACGGGTGCAAGCCAGTTTTTGCACACGCAGAATATTCAGGTTAAACTTGACGAGCCTAGCATATGCAGATATGGCCTCGGAACACTGAGACCGCAACGTCGAGCGTGAATCATATAGTAGATATGATCAGCATAGTGATGTTCACCATTGAAAACTACTCTATTTCACGTGATGATCGGTTATGGTTTAGTTGATTTGGATCACGTGATCACTTAGATGATTAGAGGGATGTCTATCTAAGTGGGAATTCTTAAGTAATATGATTAATTGAACTTAAATTTATCATGAACTTAGTACCTGATAGTATTTTGCATGTCTATGTTTGTTGTAGATAGATGGCTCGTGTTGTTGTTCCGTTGAATTTTAATGCGTTCCTTGAGAAAGCAAAGTTGAAAGATGATGGTAGCAATTACATGGACTGGGTCCGTAACTTAAGGATTATCCTCATTGCTGCATAAAGAATTACGTCCTGGAAGCACCGCTAGGTGCCAAACCTGCTGCAGGAGCAACACCTGATGTTATGAACGTCTGGAAGAGCAAAGCTGATGACTACTTGATAGTTCAGTGTGCCATGATTTACGGTTTAGAACCGGGACTTCAACGATGTTTTGAACATCATGGAGCATATGAGATGTTCCAGGAGTTGAAGTTAATATTTCAAGCAAATGCCCGGATTGAGAGATATGAAGTCTCCAATAAGTTCTACAGTTGCAAGATGGAGGAGAATAGTTCTGTCAGTGAGCATATACTCAGAATATCTGGGTATAACAATCACTTGATTCAACTGGGAGTTAATCTTCCGGATGATGGCGTCATTGATAGAATTCTTCAATCACTCCCACCAAGCTACAAGAGCTTCATGATGAACTATAACATGCAAGGGATGGATAACACGATTCTCGAGCTCTTCGCATTGCTAAAGGCTGCGGAGGTAGAAATCAAGAAAGAGCATCAAGTGTTGATGGTCAATAAGACCACCAGTTTCAAGAAAAAGGGAAAAGGGAAGACGAAGGGGAACTTCAAGAAGAACAGCAAACAAGTTGTTGCTCAGGAGAAGAAACCCAAGTCTAGACCTAAGCCTGAGACTGAGTGCTTCTATTGCAAGCGGATAGTCCTTTGAGCGGAACTGCCCCAAGTATTTGGCGGATAAGAAGGATGGCAAGGTAAACAAAGGTATATGTGATATACATGTTATTGATGTGTACCTTACGAGCTCATGATAGCACCTTGGTATTTGATACTGGTTTTGTTGCTAATATTTGCAACTCGAAACAGGGACTACGGATTAAGCGGACACTGGCTAAGGACGAGGTGACGATGCGCGTGGGAAACGGTTCCAAAGTTGATGTGATCGCCGCCGGCACGCTACCTCTACATCTACCTTCGGGATTAGTATTAGACCTAAGTAATTGTTATTTGGTGCCAGCGTTGAGCATGAACATTATATCTGGATCTTGTTTGATGCAAGACGGTTATTCATTTGAATATGAGAATAATGGTTGTTCTATTTATATGAGCAATATCTTTTATGGTCATGCACCCTTGAAGAGTGGTCTATTTTTGATGAATCTCGATAGTAGTGATACACATATTCATAATGTTGAAGCCAAAAGATGCAGAGTTGATAATGATAGTGCTACTTATTTGTGGTACTGCCGTTTGGGTCATATTGGTGTAAAGCGCATGAAGAAACTCCATAATGATGGACTTTTGGAATCACGTGATTATGAATCACTTGGTACTTGCGAACCATGCCTCATGGGCAAGATGACTAAAACGCTGTTCTCCGGAACTATGGAGCGAGCAACTGATTTGTTGGAGATCATACATACTGATGTATGTGGTCCAATGAATGGTGAGGCTCACGGCGGGTATCGTTAGTTTCTCACCTTCAGAGATGATTTAAGCAGATATGGGTATATCTACTTAATGAAACATAAGCCTGAAACATTTGAAAAGTTCAAAGAATTTCAGAGTGAAGTTGAAAATCATCGTAACAAGAAAATAAAGTTTTCGTGATCTAATCGTGGAGGAGAATATTTGAGTTAAGAGTTTGGTCTACATTTGAAACAATGTGGAGTAGTTTCGCAACTCACGCCACCCGGAACACCACAGCGTAATGGTGTGTCCGAACATCGTAATCATACTTTACTAGATATGGTGCAATCTATGATGTCTCTTACTGATTTACCGCTATCGTTTTGATGTTATGCTTTAGAGACGGCTGCATTCACCATCAAAATCCGTTGAGACGACGCCTTATGAACTGTGGTTTGGCAAGAAACCAAAGTTGTCGTTTTTTAAAGTTTGGGGCTGCGATGCTTATGTGAAAAAGCTTCAACCTGATAAGCTCGAACCCAAATCGGAGAAATGTGTCTTCATAGCATACCCAAAGGAAACTGTTGGGTACACCTTCTATCACAGATCTGAAGGCAAGACAATCCTTTCTAAGAGTGGATCCTTTCTAGAGAAGGAGTTTCTCTCGAAAGAAGTGAGTGGGAGGAAAGTAGAACTTGATGAGGTAACAGTACCTGCTCCCTTATTGGAAAATAGTTCATCACAGAAACCAGTTATTGTGACGTCTACACCAATTAGTGAGGAAGTTAATGATGATGATGATCATGAAACTTCAGATCAAGTTGTTACTGAACCTCGTAGGTCAACCAGAGTAAGATCCGCACCAGAGTGGTACGGTAATCCTATTTTGGAGGTTATGTTACTAGACCATGACGAACCTACGAACTATGAAGAAGCGATGGTGAGCCCAGATTCCGCAAAATGGCTTGAGGCCGTGAAATCTGAGATAGGATCCGTGTATGAGAACAAAGTATGGACTTTGGTTGACTTGCCCGATGATCGACAAGCCATCGAGAATAAATGGATCTTCAAGAAGAAGACCGACGCTGACGGTAATGTTACTGTCTATAAAGCTCGACTTGTTGCAAAAGGTTTTCGACAAGTTCAAGGGATTGACTACGATGAGACCTTCTCGCCATAGCGATGGTTAAATCTGTCCGAATCATGTTAGCAATTGCCGCATTTTATGATTATGAAATTTGGCAAATGGATGTCAAAACTGCATTCCTGAATGGATTTCTAGAAGAAGAGTTGTATATGATACAACCGGAAGGTTTTGTCGATCCAAAGGGAACTAACAAAGTGTGCAAGCTCCAGCGATCCATTTATGGACTGGTGCAAGCCTCTCGGAGTTGGAATAAACGTTTTGATAGTGTGACCAAAGCATATGGTTTTATACAGACTTTTGGAGAAGCATGTATTTACAAGAAAGTGAGTGGGAGCTCTGTAGCATTTCTGATATTATATGTGGATGACATATTGTTGAATGGAAATGATATAGAATTTCTGGATAGCATAAATGGATATTTGAATAAGAGTTTTTCAATGAAGGACCTCGGTGAAGCTGTTTATATATTGGGCATCAAGATCTATAGAGATAGATCAAGACGCTTAATAGGACTTTCACAAAGCACATACCTTGACAAAATTTTGAAGAAGTTCAAAATGGTTCAAGCAAAGAAAGGGTTCTTGCCTGTGTTACAAGGTGTGAAGTTGAGTAAGACTCAATGCCCGACCACTGCAGAAGATAGAGAGAAATTGAAAGATGTTCCCTATGCTTCAGCCATAGGCTCTATCATGTATGCAATGTTGTGTACCAGACCTGATGTGTGCCTTTCTATTTGTTTAGTAGGGAGGTACCAAAGTAATCCAGGAGTGGATCACTGGACAGCGGTCAAGAACATCCTGAAATACTTGAGAAGGACTAAGGATATGTTTCTCGTTTATGGAGGTGACAAAGAGCTCGTCGTAAATGGTTACGTCGATGCAAGCTTTGACACTGATCCAGACGATTCTAAATCGCAAACCGGATACGTGTTTATTTTAAACGGTGGAGTTGTCAGTTGGTGCAGTTCTAAACAAATGGACGTAGCAGGATCTACATGTGAAGCGGAGTACATAGCTTCTTCGGAAGCAACAAATGAAGGAGTTCATATCCGATCTAGGTGTCATACCTAGTGCATCGGGTCCAATGAAAATCTTTTGTGACAATACTGGTGCAATTGCTTTGCCAAAGGAATCCAGATTTCACAAGAGAACCAAGCACATCAAGAGACGCTTCAACTCCATCCGGGATCAAGTCCAGGTGGGAGACATAGAGATTTGCAAGATACATACGGATCTGAATGTTGCAGACCCGTTGACTAAGCCTCTTCCACGAGCAAAACATGATCAGCACCAAGGCTCCATGGGTGTTAGAACCATTACTTTGTAATCTAGATTATTGACTCTAGTGCAAGTGAGATACTGAAGGAAATATGCCCTAGAGGCAATAATAAAGTTATTATTTATTTCCTTATATCATGATAAATGTTTATTATTCATGCTAGGATTGTATTAACCGGAAACATGATACATGTGTGAATACATAGACAAACAGAATGTCACTAGTATGCCTCTACATGACTAGCTCGTTAATCAAAGATGGTTATGTTTCCTAGCCATAGACAAAGAGTTGTCATTTGATTAACGGGATCACATCATTAGGAGAATGATGTGATTGACTTGACCCATTCTGTTAGCTTAGCTCTTGTTCGTTTAGTATGTTGCTATTGCTTTCTTCATGACTTATGCATGTTCCTATGACTATGAGATTATGCAACTCCCGTTTACCGGAGGAACACTTTGTGTACTACCAAACGTCACAACGTAACTGGGTGATTATAAAGGTGCTCTACAGGTGTCTGCGAAGGTACTTGTTGGGTTGGCGTATTTCGAGATTAGGATTTGTCACTCCGATTGTCGGAGAGGTATCTCAGTGCCCACTTGGTAATGCACATCACTTAAGCCTTGCAAGCATTGCAACTAATGATTTAGTTGTGGGATGATGTATTACGGAACGAGTAAAGTGACTTGCCGGTAACGAGATTCAACTAGGTATTGAGATACCGACGATCGAATATCGGGCACATAACATACCGATGACAAAGGTAATAACGTATGTTGTTATGCGATTTGACCGATAAAGATCTTCGTAGAATATGTGGGAGCCAATATGAGCATCCAGGTTCCGCTATTGGTTATTGACCGCGGAGACATGTCTCGGTCATCTCTACATAGTTCTCGAACCCGTAGGGTCCGCACGCTTAAAGTTCGGTGACGGTTATATTATGAGTTTATGTGTTTTGATGTACCGAAGGTAGTTTGGAGTCTCGGATGTGATCGCGGACATGACGAGGGGTCTCGAATTGGTCGAGACATGAAGATTGATATATTGGACGACTATATTCTGACACCGGAATGGTTCCGGGGGTTATCGGATATATACTGGAGTACCGTGGGGTTACCGGAATCCCCACGGAGGTTATTGGGCCTCATGGGCCCAAGTGGTGGAAGAGGAGAGGCGGCCAAGCGGCAGCCGCGCCCCCCCAAGCACAATTGGACAGGAGGAGGCGCCCCCTTTCCTTTCCCCCTCTCTCTCCTTCCCTCTCCTCTCCTACTCCAACATGGAAGGGGGGGAGTCCTACTCCCAGTGGGAGTAGGACTCCTCATGGGGCGCGCCAAGGGTGGCCGCCCCCCTCCCCCTCCTCCACTCCTTTGTTGGAAATATGCCCTAGAGGCAATAATAAATTAGTTATTATTATATTTCCTTGTTCATGATAATCGTTTATTATCCATGCTATAATTGTATTGATAGGAAACTCAGATACATTTGTGGGTACATAGACAAAACCATGTCCCTAGTAAGCCTCTAGTTAACTAGCTCGTTGATCAATAGATGGTTACGGTTTCCTGACCATGGACATTGGATGTCGTTGATAATGGGATCACATCATTGGCAGAATGATGTGATGGACAAGACCCAATCCTAAGCCTAGCACAAAGATCGTGTAGTTCGTATGCTAAAGCTTTTCTAATGTCAAGTATCTTTTCCTTAGACCATGAGATTATGCAACTCCCGAATACCGTTGGAATGCTTTGGGTGTACCAAACATCACAACGTAACTGGGTGGCTATAAAGGTGCATTACAGGTATCTCCGAAAGTGTCTGTTGGGTTGGCACGAATCGAGACTGGGATTTGTCACTCCGTGTAAACGGAGAGGTATCTCTGGGCCCACTCGGTAGGACATCATCATAATGTGCACAATGTGATCAAGGAGTTGATCACGTGATGATGTGTTACGGAACGAGTAAAGAGACTTGCCGGTAACGAGATTGAACAAGGTATCGGATACCGACGATCGAATCTCGGGCAAGTACAATACCGCTAGACAAAGGGAATTGTATACGGGATCGATTGAGTCCTTGACATCGTGGTTCATCCGATGAGATCATCGTGGAACATGTGGGAGCCAACATGGGTATCCAGATCCCGCTGTTGGTTATTGACCGGAGAACGTCTCGGTCATGTTCAGATGTCTCCGAACCCGTAGGGTCTACACACTTAAGGTTCGGTGACGCTAGGGTTGTATGAATATGAGTATGCAGCAAACCGAATGTTGTTCGGAGTCCCGGATGAGATCCCGGACATCATGAGGAGTTCCGGAATGGTCCGTAGGTAAAGATTTATATATAGGAAGTCTTATTTTGGTCGCCGAAAAAGTTTCACACTTTATCGGTATTGTACCGGGAGTGCCGAAAGGGGTCCGGGGGTCCACCGGGGGGGTCCACCTGCCCCGGGGGGCCACATGGGCTGGTGGAGGTGTGCCTTGGCCTATATGGGCCAAGGGCACCAGCCCCAAGAGGCCCATGCGCCAAGGAGACTTGGGGAGGGGAGAGTCCTAAGAGGGGAAGTCACCTCCGAGGTGCCTTGGGAGGATGGACTCCTCCCCTCTTGGCCGCACCCCTTCCTTGGAGGAAGGGGCAGGCTCGCCCTCCCCTCTCTTGCACCTATATAAAGGGAGGGAGGGAGGTGGCGGACCTGAAGCCCTTGGCGCCCCCTTCCTGCTACACCTCCTCCTCCTCCCGTAGTCGCTTAGCGAAGCCCTGCCGGAGTTCTGCTGCATCCACCACCACGCCGTCGTGCTGCTGGATCATCATCAACCTCTCCTTCCCCCTTGCTGGATCAAGAAGGAGGAGACGCCATCCGCTCCGTACGTGTGTTGAACGCGGAGGTGCTGTCCGTTCGGCACTAGGTCATCGGTGATCTGAATCACGGCGAGTACGACTCCATCATCCCCGTTCTATTGAACGCTTCCGCACGCGATCTACAAGTGGTATGTAGATGCAATCACTCTCCCATGACTCGTTGCTAGATGAACTCATAGATGGATCTTGGTGAAACCGTAGGAAAATTTTAATTTTCTGCAACGTTCCCCAACGGTGGCATCATGAGCTAGGTCTATGCGTAGTTCTCTATTGCACGAGTAGAACACAATTTGTTGTGGGCGAGATGTTGTCAACTTTCTTGCCGCTACTAGTCTTATCTTGCTTCAGCGGTATTGTGGGATGAAGCGGCCGGACCGACCTTACACGACGCTTACGTGAGACCTGGTTCCACCGACCGACATGCACTAGTTGCATAAGGTGGCTAGCGGGTGTCTGTCTCTCCCACTTTAGTTGGAGCGGATTCGATGAAAAGGGTCCTTATGAAGGGTAAATAGAAGTTGAAAAATCACGTTGTGGCTTTCACGTAGGTAAGAAAACGTTCTTGCTAGAACCCTATTGCAGCCACGTAAAACTTGCAACAACAATTAGAGGACGTCTAACTTGTTTTTGCAGCAAGTGTTTTGTGATATGATATGGCCAAAGTTGTGATGAATGATGAATGATATATGTGATGTATGAGATCATGTTCTTGTAATAGGAATCACGACTTGCATGTCGATGAGTATGACAACCGGCAGGAGCCATAGGAGTTGTCTTTATTTTTGTATGACCTGCGTGTCATTGAAGAACGCCATGTAAATTACTTTACTTTATTGCTAAACGCGTTAGCCATAGAAGTAGAAGTAGTCGTTGGCGTGACAACTTCATGAAGACACGATGATGAAGATCATGATGATGGAGATCATGGTGTCATGCGGTGACAAGATGATCATGGAGCCTCAAGATGGAGATCAAAGGAGCTATATGATATTGGCCATATCATGTCACTACTATATAATTGCATGTGATGTTTATTATGTTTATGCATCTTGTTTACTTAGAACGACGGTAGTAAATAAGATGATCCTCATAACAATTTCAAGAAAGTGTTCTCCCTAACGTGCACCGTTGCTAAAGTTCGCGCTTCAAGCACCACGTGATGATCGGTGTGATAGATTCTTACGCTCACATACAACGGGTGTAAGCCAGATTTACACACGCAGAACACTTAGGTTAACTTGACGAGCCTAGCATGTACAGACATGGCCTCGTAACACAAGAGACCGAAAGGTCGAGCATGAGTCGATAGTAGATACGATCAACATGAAGATGTTCACCGATGATGACTAGTCTGTCTCACGTGATGATCGGACACGGCCTAGTTGACTCGGATCATGTAATCACTTAGATGACTAGAGAGGATGTCTATCTAAGTGGGAGTTCATGAGATGAACTTAATTATCCTGAACATAGTCAAAAGATCTTTGCAAATTATGTAAAAGCTCGCGCTTTAGTTCTACTGTTTAGATATGTTCCTAGAGAAAATATAGTTGAAAGTTGACAGTAGCAATTATGCGGTCAGTAGAAAGCTTATGTCCTTAATGCACCACTCGGTGTGCTGAACCCCAAACGTCGTTTGTGGATGTTACGAACATCGGACATACACGTTTTGATAACTATGTGATAGTTCAGTTAAACGGTTTAGAGTTGAGGCACCAAAGACGTTTTCAAACGTCATGAACATATGAGATGTTTCGAGGGCTGAAATTGGGATTTCAGGCTCGTGCCCACGCCAAGAGGTATAAGACCTCCGACGATTTTCTTAGCCTGCAAACTAAGGGAGAAAAGCTCAATCGTTGAGCTTGTGCTCAGATTGTCCGAGTGCAACAATCACTTGAATCGAGTGGGAGTTGATCTTCCGGATGAGATAGTGATGTTTCTCCAAAGTCATTGCCACCAAGCTGCTAGAGCTTCGTGATGAACTATAACATGTCGAGGATAGATATGATGATCCTTGAGTTATTCATGATGTTTGACACCATGAAAGTAGAGATCAAGAAGGAGCATCAATTGTTGATGGTTGGTGAAACCACTAGTTTCAAGAAGGAAAGGGCAAGAAGGGACACTTCATGAAATGGCAAATCAGTTGCTGCTCCGTTGAAGAAACCCAAGGTTGAACCCAAACCCGAGACTAAGTGCTTCGTAATAAGGGAACAGCCTTTGGAGCAGAATTACCCTAGATACTTGGTAGATAAGAACGCTGGCAAGGTCGATAGAAGTATATTGGATATACATTATGTTAATGTGTACTTCACTAGTAGCACCAGGGTATTAGATACGGTTCGGTTGCTAAGTGTTAGTAACTCAAATAAAAGCTACGGAATAAACGGAGACTAGCTAAAGGTGAGTGACGATACGTGTTGGAAGTGTTTCCAAGGTTGATATGATCAAGCATCGCACTCCCTCTACCATCGAGATTGGTGTTAAACCTAAATAATTGCTATTTGGTGTTTGCGTTGAGCATAGACATGATTGGATTATGTCTGCATAATACGGTTATTCATTTAAGGAGAATAATGGTTACTCTGTTAATTTGAATAATACCTTCAATGGTCTAGCACCTAAAAGGAATGGTTTATTGAATCTCGATCATAGTGATACACATTTTCATGCCAAAAGATATAAGATAGTAATGATAGTACCACATACTTGTGGCACTGCCATGTAAATCATATTGGTATAAAACGCATGAAGAAGCTCCATGTTGATAGATCTTTGGACTCACTTGTTTTTGAAAAGTTTGAGACATGCAAACCATGTCTATTGGTGTATACGCATGAAGAAACTCCATGCAGATGGATCGTTTGGACTCACTTGATTTTGAATCACTTGAGATATGCAAATCATACCACATGGGCAAGATGACTGAAAAGCCTCGGTTTCAAGTAAGATGGAACAAGGTAGCAACCTGTTGGAAGTAACACATTTTGATGTGTGCAGTCCAATGAGTCTTTGAGGCATGCAAATGAATATCATTATGTTTCGACTTCACAGATGATTCGAGTAGATGTTGAGTATATTTACTTGATGAAACACAAAGTCTAAATTATTGAATGGTTCAAGTAATTTCAGAGTGAAGTTAAAGATCATTGTGACAAGAGGATAAAATGTCTATGATATGATCATAGAGATGAGTATCTGAGTTACGAGCTTTGCACGCAATTAAGACTTGTGGAAATTGTTTCACAATTAATACGCTGGAACACCATAGTGTGATGGTGTGTCCGAACATCATAGTTGCACCCTATTGGATATGGTGCGTACCATGATGTCTCTTATCGAATTACCACTATCGTTCATGGGTTAGGCATTAGAGACAACCGCACTCACTTTAATAGGGCACCACGTAATTCCGTTGAGACGGCACTGTTTGAACTATGGTTTAGAGAAACCTAAGCTGTCGTTTCTTAAAGGTTTGGGGCTGCGACGCTTATGTGAAAAAGTTTCAGGTTGATAAGCTCGAACCCAAAGCGGATAAAATGCATCTTCATAGGACACCCAAAACGGTTGGGTATACCTCCTAATTCAGATCCGAAAGAATAGGGACTGTTTCTAGAAACGGGTCCTTTCTCGAGGGAAAGTTTCTCTCGAAAGAATTGAGTGGGAGGATGGTGGAGACTTGATGAGATTTTTGAACCATCACTTTAACCAGTGTGTAGCAGGGCACAGGAAGTTCCTGTGGCACCTACATCAATTTAAGTAGAAGCTTATGATAGTGATCATGAAGCTTCAGATCAAGTCACTGCCGAACCTCGTAGGACGACAAGGACGTGTACTGCTTCGGAGTGGTACGGTGATCCTGTCTTGAATGTCATGTTGCTAGACAACAATGAACCTACGAGCTATGGAGAAGCAATGGTGGGCCCATATTCCAACAAATGGTTAGAAGCCATGAAATCCGAGATAGGATCCATGTATCAGAACAAAGCATGGATTTTGGTGGACTTGCCCGTTGATCGGCAAGCCATTGAGATAAATGGATCTTTAAGAAGAAGACGGACGTGGACGGTAATGTCACCGTCTATGAAGCTCGACTTGTGGCAAAGAGTTTTTCACAGGTTCAAGGAGTTGACTACGATGAGATTTTCTCATCCGTAGCGATGCTTAAGTCCGTCGGAATCATGTTAGCATTAGCTGCATTTATGAAATCAGGCAGATGGATGTCAAAACGAGTTTCCTTACCAGTTTTGTAAGGAAAGGTTGTATGTGATACAATCAGAAAGTTTTTGTCGATCCTAAGGATGCTTAAAGTTATGCTGGCTCCAGCGATCCTTCTAAGGACTGGAGTAAGCATCTCGGAGTTGGAATGTGCGCTTTGATGAGATGATCAAAGATTTTGGGTTTATACAAAGTTTGTGAGAAACTTGTATTTCCAAAGAAGTGAGTGGGAGCACTATAGAATTTCTGATGAGTATATGTCGTTGACATATTGATGATCAGAAATGATGTAGAATTTTCTGTAAAGCATATAGGGTTATTTGAAAAGTGTTTTTCAAGTGAAAACCTGGATTAAGCTACTTGAACATTGAGCATCAAGATCTATGAGGATAGATCAAAACCGCTTAATGGTACTTTCAAATGAGCATATACCTTGACATGATCTTGAAGGTGTTCAAGATGGATCAGTCAAAGAAGGAGTTCTTGCCTGAGATGTAAGGTATGAACTTAAGACTTAAAGCTCAACCATGGCAGAAAAGAGAGAAAGGACGAAGGTCGTCCCCTATGCTTTAGACGTAGGCTCTATAGTATGCTATGTTGTGTACCGCACCGGATGTGTGCCTTGCCATGAGTCAGTCAAGGGGTACAAGAATGATCCAGGAATGGGGATCATTGGACAGCGGTCAAAATTGTCCTTGGAGTAAATAAGGACATGTTTCTCGATTATGGAGGTGATAAAGAGTTCGGCGTAAAGGGTTACGTTGATGCAAGCTTTAACACCTATCCGAGTGACTCTGAGTAGCAAACCGGATACGTATAGTTGAGCAACCATTTGGAATAGCTTCAAGTGGAGCGTGGAAGCAGCATTTACAATATGACATAGAGAATTGCAAAGTACATACGGATCTGAATACTGCAGACCCGTTGACTAAAACTTCTCTCACAAGGAAAACATGATCAAACCCCAGAACTCATTGAGTCTTAAGCACATGGTGATGTGAACTAGTTTAGCGACACTAGTAAACTCTTTGGATGTTGGTCACATGGCGATGTGACCTATCAGTGTTAATCACATGGCGATGTGAACTAGATTATTGACTCTAGTGCAAGTGGGAGACTGTTGGAAATATGCCCTAGAGGCAATAATAAATTAGTTATTATTATATTTCCTTGTTCATGATAATCGTTTATTATCCATGCTATAATTGTATTGATAGGAAACTCAGATACATGTGTGGGTACATAGACAACACCATGTCCCTAGTAAGCCTCTAGTTAACTAGCTCGTTGATCAATAGATGGTTACGGTTTCCTGACCATGGACATTGGATGTCGTTGATAATGGGATCACATCATTGGCAGAATGATGTGATGGACAAGACCCAATCCTAAGCCTAGCGCAAAGATCGTGTAGTTCGTATGCTAAAGCTTTTCTAATGTCAAGTATCTTTTCCTTAGACCATGAGATTGTGCAACTCCCGGATACCGTAGGAATGCTTTGGGTGTACCAAACGTCACAACGTAATTGGGTGGCTATAAAGGTGCATTACAGGTATCTCCGAAAGTGTCTGGTTGGGTTGGCACGATCGAGACTGGGATTTGTCACTCCGTGTAAACGGAGAGGTATCTCTGGGCCCACTCGGTAGGACATCATCATAATGTGCACAATGTGATCAAGGAGTTGATCACGTGATGATGTGTTACGGAACGAGTAAAGAGACTTGCCGGTAACGATATTGAACAAGGTATCGGATACCGACGATCCAATCTCGGGCAAGTACAATACCGCTAGACAAAGGGAATTGTATACGGGATCGATTGAGTCCTTGACATCGTGGTTCATCCGATGAGATCATCATGGAACATGTAGGAGCCAACATGGGTATCCAGATCCGCTGTTGGTTATTGACGGAGAACGTCTCGGTCATGTTCAAGCATGTCTCCCGAACCCGTAGGGTCTACACACTTAAGGTTCGGTGGACGCTAGGGTTGTATGAATATGAGTATGCAGCAAACCGAATGTTGTTGAGTCCGGATGAGATCCGGAAGTCACGAGGAGTTCGGAATGGTCCGGAGGTAAAGATTTATATATAGGAAGTCTTATTTTGGTCGCGGAAAAGTTTTGCACTTTATCGGTATTGTACCGGAGTGCCGAAGGGGTCCGGGGTCCACCGGGGGTCCACCTGCCGGGGGCCACATGGGCTGGTGGGGTGCGCCTTGGCCTATATGGGCCAAGGGCACCAGCCCCAAGAGGCCCATGCGCCAAGGAGACTTGGGAGGGAGAGTCCTAAGAGGGAAGGCACCTCAGAGGTGCCTTGGGAGGATGGACTCCTCCCCTATTGGCTGCACCCTTCCTTGGAGAAAGGGGCAGGCTGCGCCTCCCCCTCTCTTGCACCTATATAAAGGGAGGGGAGGGAGGGGTGGCCGGACCCTGAAGCCCTTGGCGCCTCCCCTTCCTGCTACACCTCCTCCTCCTCCCGTAGTCGCTTAGCGAAGCCCTGCCGGAGTTCTGCTGCATCCACCACCACGGCGTCGTGCTGCTGGATCATCATCAACCTCTCCTTCCCCCTTGCTGGATCAAGAAGGAGGAGACGTCATCCGCTCCGTACGTGTGTTGAACGCGGAGGTGATGTCCGTTCGGCACTAGGTCATCGGTGATCTGAATCACGGCGAGTACGACTCCATCATCCCCGTTCTATTGAACGCTTCCGCACGCGATCTACAAGTGGTATGTAGATGCAATCACTCTCCCATGACTCGTTGCTAGATGAACTCATAGATGGATCTTGGTGAAACCGTAGGAAAATTTTTAATTTTCTGCAACGTTCCCCATCATCCTTTATATACGGGGAGGGAGGCACCCCCTTGAGACACAACAATTGATTCCTTAGATCTCTTAGCCGTGTGCGGTGCCCCCCTCCACCATAATCCACCTCGGTCATATCATAGCGGTGCTTATGCGAAGCCCTGCGACGGTAGAACATCATCATCATCACCACGCTGTCGTGCTGACGAAACTCTACCTCAAAGCTCGGCTGGATCGGAGTTCGAGGGCCGTTATTGAGTTGAACATGTGCTGAACTCGGAGGTTCCGTGCGTTCGGTACTTGATCGGTCGGATCGTGAAGACGTACGACTACATCAACCGCGTTGTGCTAACGCTCCCGCTTTCGGTCTACGAGGGTACGTGGACACACTCTCCCCTCTCGTTGCTATGCATCACCATGATCTTGCGTGTGCGTAGGAATTTTTTTGAAATTACTACGTTCCCCAACAGCTCAAGCAGGCGGTAGCCCTTTGTGCCGTTTGTCGATGTAGCCAAGAGCGTGGGTGGTGGAGCCGTGGTCGAGGAAGCCGTGCGAAGAATGTCGTGGTCGATGTCGAGTCGGGGTGGCCGGTGTCGAGGAAGTCACCGTGGAGCCGCGGGCGCAAGAGGGCGCCGAGTTAGCATGGGCGCAGTGGTGTCGAAGTAGGGGTGCGCCGGGAAAAAATGTTGTTGACGACGCATCGCGGCGGGTATGCCAAGCCCGGGGACACGTCGTGGATGAAGGCACGCATCGGTGTTGTCAGCACCGGCCATGCGTAGACGAGGGACCTGCACGAGCTGTACACCATGTTGGAGAAGTCGGAGGGGCCAGCAAAGAAGAACTCGACGATGATTGTGGTGTCCATCGGCGCGGGGCTGATGTCACCAGCGGTGGTCGGAGTAGACGAAGTGTTTGGGGTAGATGACGGTGACGCTGGCGCCGGGCTGGTGCTTGGACGAAGACGAAGGGGGTGGACGGGCGGCGGCAGCCGCTACAAAGGTAGCGGCGACGGCGGCCAAAGAAGAGCGTCGGCGGCGGCCTGACAGCGGCGGCGGCCTAGGAGTGCGGCGGCGGTGCTCGAAGTAGGCGAAGAACCCTAACAGCGTGACGAAGACCGGCGCGAACGGTGGCGTTCCGCGCCAAGGGAGACGGCGCGGCGCATACCACGGTAGGTCGATCCACGGTGACGGCGAAGTGGACCGCGGGCCACGGCGCTACGGCCCGAAGGGGCAACGCAGCGGCAGCGGGAAGTTCGGGGCGACGGCAGGAAGATCTCGGGGCGGCAGCAGGGACCGCCGGCCACGGCCCTACGGCCCGAAGGGGCAGTGCAGCGGCGGAGCGCGGGTCGGTGCAACCGCGGGGACGGCCTCAAGGCGGCGGCTGGGACCGCGTATCGCGGCACTACGGCCCATAGGGGCGACGCAGCGGCGATGCATGAGTCGATGCAGCCGTGAGGAGAATCACGGTGTGGCGGCGCTGCGGCCTGACAGGGCGACGCAGCGGCAACCCGATGCTCGATCGGTGGAGAGGCGCGCGGTACTCGGGACGATCTTCATGGGACCTGCGGAGGCGCGCTTCAGCAACGGGCCAGGTCGGTCGCGCGGCGTAGAGGAGGCGGATCGCGGCGGCGAGCGGGTGATCAAGCCGATCGCGTGTGAGGTCGGGGATGCCGCTCGGTGGAGGAGTGGTGGCGGCGGAGTCCGGGATGAGGCCGGCGACGACGGACGGCGTGGGACGTCGTGCGGACGAGCTTGTCGGTACCGGCACCCGGGCTAACAAAGCAGCGCCGGCGCCCGGGCAGCGAGGCCCGACTGACCAATGTAGCAACAGGGCCCGAGCTGAGGTAGCCGATGAGTCTGACGCAGTCAGCTCGACGCAGTCGAGGACGAGGCCGGTGAGGTAGACCGCCGGGCTGCCGTGCAGACACGACGGAGGCGAGTGACGTGGATCGATGGGCGGGCCAGCGCGCAAGCGACAGCTATGATTGGTTGTCGCATGGTGCAAGGCCACCGTGTCGGGGCGATGCAGGTGTCCCGGTCGGAGCAGGGAGGTGACGGCCGGCTCAGGGCGACGGGCGGACGGCGGCTGGCCTGGAGGAGCCTCTTCGGCGCGCGTGGCCGCCGGGTCGGAGGAGAGGCCGGCTGGTCGTGTCGGGGTCGGAGTAGAGGCGCACGGAGATCGACGGCGACGGTGGGCGACGCAAACCGACCAGGAGTAGATCGGAAAACCAAAAAGAAAAACGAGATCAAAACGACCGGCGAGAGAGCGAAAAATCCCGGAGCAAGGGCTCGGGAAAAAGACTCTCTAGGGCAGGCGGCCAACACGGGCGGCGGACGAACCCAAAGCGGCGGTGGCTAGGGTTTGGATCGTGATTAGGCGGATACCATGTTAGAAGGAAGAGAGGGATTTGGTGGAGTAGTTTATTGTATTGCTTGAGGTTCATGGGCATATATATAGGAGTACAATGATCAACTTGGAGTACAAGACAAGCTAGAAAAAATCCTAGTCTATCTCTTCTTTCCTAATAATCAATATACTCAACATCCCCCCGCAGTCACAACGGTAGCGACGCAGACGGTGAGACTAAAGAAGAATCTGAAGGCAAGCCGACGGACACCCCCCCCCCCCCCCAGTCGTAACGGCCGATGCATCGCGGATTCGTGGCTGGAGTGGCAACTGACGAGGTTGCTCAAGCAAGGCGGTAGCCCGTTGTGCCGTTTGCCGAGGTAGCTGAGAGCGTGGGTGGTGGAGCCGTGGTCGAGGTGAGGCCGACGATGATGGACGGCGTGGGAAGTTGTGCGGACGAGCTTGTCAGCACCGTCACCCGGGCTGCCAAAGCAGCGCCGGTGCCCGGGCAGCGAGGCCCGAGCGACCAACGGAGCAGTGACGGCCGGGTTGAGGAAGTTGACGAGCCTGACGTAGCCGTCCCGATGCAGCCGAGGACGAGGCCTGCGAGGTAGACCGCCGGGCCGCCGCGCAGACGGCTATGATTGGCCGTCGCATGGCGCGAGGCCGCCGGGTCGGGGCAATGCCAGGTGTCTCGGTCGGAGCAAGGCGGTGACGACTGGCGCAGGGCGACGGCGGACGGACGCGCTGGACGGCGGCTGGCCTCGACAGCCGCCTCGCGCGCGGGCCGTCGGGTCGGAGGAGAGGCCGGCTGGTCACGCCGGGGTCGGAGTAGAGGCGCACGGGGGTCGACGGCGGCGGCGGGCGACGCAAACCGATCAAGATTAGATCGGAAAACCAAAAAGAAAAACGCCGATCAAAACGACCGGCGAGAGAGCGAAAAAACCCGGAGCAAGGGCTCGGGAAAAATACTCTCTTGGGCAGCCGGCCAACACGGCCGGCGGACGAACCCTACGTACGGGCGGCGCGGCCCCCAGCGGCGGTCATGGAGGCCGACCGCCCCGGAGACGGCGCGCGGGTGCGGAAGCGGCGGCGGCTAGGGTTTGAATTGTAATTAGGCTGATACCATGTTAGAAGGAAGAGAGGGATTTGATGGAATAGTTTATTGTATTGTTTGAGCCTCATGGGTATATATATAAGAATACAATGATCAACTTGGAGTACAAGACAAGTCAGAACAAATCTTAGTCTATCTCATCTTTCTTAATAATCTATATACTCAATATGGTCTATGCCGGAAACAACACACTTGTGCTCCTGACAGCCAATGGAAAGAAAAAACCGAGAAAACAAAAGAAGGAAAAATAGGGAAATGAAGAAACAGAAAACCCACAAAATACCCAGGAAAACATAGGGAAGAACCGGGAAACTACGACAGATCCGTGCATATCGACGAGCCAATGTATCTAGCAGTGTACATGGCTCCCAAGTTCCAGTTAGTACGAATTACCCTGACGTACACACAATGCAAATACAAGTCCATCCAGTATAGCTCAGCGGTCGGCGCCAAGCAGGCGGCATGTACTATAGCCATTGCCCATTGCCTATAACATTATCCGGCTCAGAAGAATTGCGTAGTATTTTCTTCATCTCAAAATAAATGTCTCTGATTTAGTAACATTTATTTTGAGACGGGGGAGCATCAGACTATTATCTATTTGTAGCGCTAGATGTAGGTGCATTGAAATGGAGTACTACACGCTGCATGCATGCGGCATTCCCGCGGTGTTGGCTTCTCGTGTTGGTAACACACGCGCGCGTGATCAATCGACCGAGCTAGCTGTTGCTTCAGTGTGTTGGTGAAGCACCAACAATTTGGGTCCGGAGGGAGTACTATACATACATAGTGCACATGACAATGACATTGTTGATCAGTTAGTTGTTTAAATAATCTGCCATCAGGCCGCGTGGCGTGGGAGGTGAGGGGAGGCTTGTGCGTGTTGCAACGTCTCATGTCATTGGCGTTGCCAGGTGCTACGCTGTTAGCTGCAGCGCGCGCTCATGGCGGCAAACCCGTTCGACAAAATCTCGCCGCGTACACAATCCAACGTCGGATTATTCCCACGCAACTCTGCATATAAATCCGCTCAGCTCCAATGCTGAGTAGGAAATGCATGCTAGCCGTGTAGCAAGAATTTTGTGCACCCAACAATATATGATGGGTCAGCCGCTGATCAGACGGACAAAACTGTATTGATGAAGGTCATATTCTCTGATCCGTATTCCTTCAAGCATGCATGATGCATGCGTGAAGCGGATCGATCGGAACATCATATTCTCTGCTGCCGACATAGTACACTACAGTAGTCATGAAACGTTGGAGTATGATCGATCATTGGAGCACCACGTAGGTACGTAGTAGGTTCATACTGTTGTGTCTCGGCCGGGAAACGTGACGGGAGTGCCATGTGTTCATCTGGATGTGGACGACAGTGCTGCATATATATGCATTCATCGGCTAGCTGCAGGGAAGAAAGAGAAAAGTGATTAATAATTGGGGCTTGGTTAACACGAGTTGAGTTAGGGAGTCCCTTTGTTTTTTTAGGGTGAGTCCCTTTGTTTCTTGGAGAGAAAAGAGATGTAGTACGCATCGCGCGGCTCGTCGTGCGTCGATCGACCAGTCTGGCGTTCTACTCGAACACTGGCATGTATAGTAGTATGACTCGATCGAAACCTGAACTAAACAATGAAAGAAATTAAGGAGATGTAGGTAGATGCATCCGTTCCACTTGACAAACACAAAGATCAAACCAAGAAAACTCCAAGTAAGTAGGTAAAATTAATCAAGCCACGCACGGGCAACAAATCCCTGTCACTCGCCTAATTACGTACTACTTAGCATGAGTCCATGATGACCAAAACACAAACATATGTCATGCCATATTCGATCCATTTCTGCTCCTTTAATTCTATCAGCGTTAACATCAGCACCCATCAATCCGCTCCAGGCAAATCATTGACCTGACCGTCGTCATTGTAAATGCCGCCTGTAATTAGCCAATTTATTAGGCGAGCATGATGGATCCCGAGGTTGATGCCTTCTGTTCTGTCTGCCAACCCGGGTGCCCGCCGATCGTTCTGGGTCATAGGTCATGGCATGTGCTGCCCGGCCGGAGTTCTCCGATCTCCGTACGGCGGCGCCTCTCCTCCCGGGCGCTTTCGGCGGCATGACAGTACCACGACGGTGCTCGGAAATTACCATCGCACGCGTGCGTTGAATTTAACCGCTTTCACCTGCTAACGAGCACGGTTGAATCGTAAACAAGTGAAACTCTGAATGATTAAGCGGCCGCCACATAATTGGTGCACCGTCGTGCGGCCGAGCAATTCGGCACGAGGTTCTGGCAGGCTCTTCTTCGAGCCTCGTTACTCGACCCATGAAGCCAAGATATTAACGTCGCTTTTATTGGGTTCTAGGCCAAGAGATGAGATTAACTGATAATATGGGGCAAATAGAGTATTTGATGGTCGCGTATTGTTAGACTAGCCAGAGTGGGAAGTACTCCCTTCGTAAACTAATATATGAATGTTTAAATCACTCCTTTAGTGATCTAAACGCTCTTATATTAGTTGACAGAGGGACTAGTAACATGCATATGTTACTAATCTATATTACTATATCTATAGTGAGGACTAACATATGCGTGGTGTCGCAACACTTTATTTATTAGGTTGTAGATTCATCTTGTCTTGATATTTGTAATGTTACTTATACTATGAGTAACTAGATATGTTATCACATGCCTTTCTTTGTTTATTATTAACTAGCAAACATGCATGTGCGTTGCAACGGAAGAAAAAATATCGTATGCCGACCATCACCCACCTCATGGCGCAACCGCCATTTGTGTGCAGATAATTAGAGATTTTTTATATTAGTCATTGTCGCCTGTGCCTGTCCCTAATCCCTCACATGAAAAATATTAAAATAATAGGTGTTTCAATTTTATATGAAATAATATTTGAAAAATGTGAACAACTTCCGAATTTGAAAAACATTTAAAACACGAGCAATTGTTGAAAAAATTGATCAAAAACTGACAATGTGGCCGGCGACAGGGACTCTGAGTCTGACCGATGATCAGGTCCACCAAACACCACACCGTATATTTGTGGACGGAGATTCCTCGTCGTGCAGCTTCTAGCACCGAACCCACGAGCAATAATGGAAGTGTTAGCCGCAAAGAGCTTGCTAATTACTGATCATCAGTTGTTGATTGCATACATGTATGGCATTATCTTCTTCTGTATTGTTCCGAACCCACAGGTTTGTGAATTGCGGTGTGCGTGAAAACGCAAGGTTTTGTGTCAATGAACTGCTGAATTTTTCGACGCTAGCTAATTACCACATATAAAATTCAGATGATCTTTTCTATTTCGTACTAACAATCTAGGACTAGGATGCATTACAGATATGGGATAATAGTTCAGCTCCAGAAAAGGCAGCATCTAGGGGATGGGCAGGCGAAGAAATATCCAGGAAACTGGATAGGTTGCAACTGTATCTAGTTTACAGATATGGCATGATTTGCTGATTTAATCACACATGTATTTTTCCCAGATACTCATGTGGCTTGTGATTGGACCAACCACGGCAGCATACGCGTGACATAAACATTTCGCGCCTCCGCAGCGTCATGGCCGGATTTTTCCGTACCGCCCACTACACAATCAAATTGATTATACGAGATAGGAATGTTAATTCCAAGTGCATTTAATGCACTCAAGATTTAGTCTTTGAGTACATAAATAAGTGTCCGCAAAAAAAGTACATAAATAAGTGTCCACAAAAAAAAAGTACATAAATAAGTGTATATCCTGGCTGATCCAAGCACTATACGCGTCAAGATTAAGATCATTGATAACACTAGTGCTTAGTGGCTAAGTATTTGGTTGCATTTTCCCCCTGAGTAACAGACAGAACTACTACTCCTTATCCCACAATATAAGATCGTTTTTCAAGCTAGTTGTAAGATGGAGGGAGTATCTTTCAATTAGAAGAAGAGAAAGAAAAAGGAATTAGAAGAAGAGATACTTACTATGTTTAAACTTATATCGATGGCAAACTTTTCTATAAGGTAAACTCTGGAGAACCGTAAAACGGCATGCGGACTACTCGCAAAGAGAAAACGTTTGCAGTTTCTCAACACATTTTCTCTAAGCACAATGCAAGTGGAATATATGGTGGTACATACTGTTCTGCACCGTCAAACATTTGGATTTCTTCCCCTGGACAAATTCAAACCAGTTTGTATTTTACTATACTAGTCTTCTACCTACCGTCTCCGTTAGAAATTCACGTCGTCGATAAGCTCCCTGAATTGAACTGCTAGGCCTGATTAGGCACTGCATAAAAATAGCACATTTCACGTGCCATTCAGTACCAAAACTTACCTTACCAATATTTTGGCTCGCCCGTAAGATTTGGTAACCGTTTGGATTGTTGCCAGGAAATTGGCGCGCCAACCACAGCCCGCGTACGCCTGTGTAAATCTGGCCAACGCGTTGGCGAGATGAGGGCGCCGAAAAGCTCCGCCAGAAAATTGGCGTCCCGTTTTGTCACACTGTCTTGATGGGTCCCGTGTATACTTTTCAATTTTCTATTACTATGTGGTGGCAGCAGACCCTTTTGACAGTAATTAATTAATAGGCCCCTCACACTATTCGCATGCGCATGCAGAGGGCAAACTTTGCATGGCTTCAATCCAAACAATGCTAGTTTACCAATTTTTTCGTCATGCCCTTACATTGGTCATACCAAAAATTTGGTGTGGCTGGCTGGGGCTCAAACCAAACAGCCCCTTACTATACTAGTCTTCTACCTACCGTCTCCGTTAGAAATTCGTGTCGTCGATAAGCTCCCTGAATTGAATTGCTAGGCCTGATTAGGCACTGCATAAAAATAACACATTTCACGTGCCATTTTGTTCGTTGTTCAGTACCAGTACGTGTCCGGTTAGTGAGAAAAGGATCTTGACACTACGGATTTAACCCTTGAGTCGACAACGCAGAGCGGTATGCTTTCACTCCCGAACTTGTCGGCCGTTTTTCTGAATTTTGTGTGGCTGCCTATGGACGGCATCGCTAGAAACAGCTAGACGTTAACGCTCATTGTTACTGGTATCTTTCATGGCAACTGTACAAGTGGAATTCTTGGATGAATTATCAGCCGCTCTTTTTCTCGGTCACACACAAAAACAGCAGGGAAACCGACGTGTGCACTACTAACCACCTAACGGTGTGTACATAATCATTAACAACAAACTCTGTGTATGTGTGTGTGTCAAATAGAATTAGCACTTATCATTAGCAGGTTAACACTTGGTGATTACACAGTGCTTATCCAGAAGTAGTGTCATTAGCAACCAAGGATTAAAATCACGGAAGAAAGAATTTAGCGGCAGGAATTGAGTGGCAAAACTCTGACGATTTCTGCGTTTTCTCCCGTGATTCACAATAGCACTGAAATTGCGGGGCAGTTTTCGAACGGAGATAGCGCCGTGATTTGAGTCGGTTTCATCCGCGATTTAAAATAAAATCATTTTTAGCAACTTATTTTTTTAATTTTTTGCGGGGTATGTAGCAACCTATTAACACTTGATGTTTGCAGTAGTTATCTAGGATGTTATCATGAGCGACTCACTAGGACATGCTTAGCCGCTTGGTAGCAGCATTAATTTACTGCCTTGGAATTACTACGAAGAAATTAGCAGCCATCCTGACGCTATATAAGCCCACCCCGCCCGCTCTGCCAAACCCCAAACGATTCAGCCAACAGCACCTCTAACATCTCGATCTAGCTCTTCCTCCTCCTCAGCTCTCGTTCCATCAGGTTCTTCCACAGCGTAGCAAGGCAAGCCAGTAAATCCTCGAGAGGGTGCCGCCGCGATGTCGGACGTGACGGCGGTGATGGATCTGGAGCTGGAGGAGCCGCAGCTGGCGCTTCCACCGGGCTTCCGGTTCCACCCCACCGACGAGGAGGTGGTCACCCACTACCTGACCCGCAAGGTCCTCCGCGAATCCTTTTCCTGCCAAGTGATCGCCGACGTCGACCTCAACAAGACCGAGCCGTGGGATCTCCCCGGTGAGTACTACTACTCCCTCCTTGACAGGAGCGTTCGTTTGATTCGATTTGCAGCGCGCTCATGGCCGGCGGATCGTTTTGCAGGGAAGGCGAAGATGGGCGAGAAGGAGTGGTTCTTTTTCGTGCACAAGGGCCGGAAGTACCCGACGGGGACGCGCACCAACCGCGCGACGGAGAAGGGGTACTGGAAGGCGACGGGGAAGGACAAGGAGATCTTCCGCGGCAAGGGCCGGGACGCCGTCCTCGTCGGCATGAAGAAGACGCTCGTCTTCTACACCGGCCGCGCCCCCAGCGGCGGGAAGACGCCGTGGGTGATGCACGAGTACCGCCTCGAGGGCGAGCTGCCCCATCGCCTTCCCCGCACCGCCAAGGTACGGCCGGCAAGATTCGATTGTCCCCGTCTCCGTGTCGATCAGTCGAACCGCCGGAGCATCCGGAGATGCTGCTGGACTGGACCACGCGCTCACATGTCGCGCTCGCGATTTGCTTCTTGTTTCTTATTCTTCTCGTGTAGTTTTCTCAACCTGCCTGTTGCGTGCGTGCAGGACGATTGGGCTCTTTGCCGGGTGATCAACAAAGACTTGTCGGCGAGGAATGCTCTGCAGATGGCGCCGGCGGCCGGCGGGGGCATGGAGGACCCTCTCGCCTTCCTCGATGACTTGCTCAACAATGATGACTTGCTCAACAACGCCGACCTGCTCGACAACGCCGGCCTGCTTGACAAAGCTGACCTGCCGATGCTCATGGACTCACCGTCTGGCGCCGACGACTTCGCTGGCGCTTCGAGCTCCACCTCCATTGCCGCCCTGCCGCTTGAACCGGACACGGAGCATCTGACCGTAAAGACGGAGCCGTCACCGCAGCAGCAGCAGCAGATGCTGAGCCCAGACTACTTCATGCCGGCGACGGCCAACGGCTATCTTGGCGGCGACGGGTACTCACCCTACCAGGCATGGGGGACCAGCAGGCCGCGATCCGCAGCTACTGCAGGCCGAAGGCGGAGGTAGCGTCTTCGTGGGCGCTGTTGAGCCCTTCGCTGGGCTTGGACACGGCGGCGCTGGCCGGCGCTGACACCTCGTTCCTGATGCCGTCGTCGCGGTTGTACCTCGATCTGGAGGAGCTGTTCCGGGGAGAGCCTCTCATGGACTACTCGGACATGTGGAAGATCTGATTGAATCCATCCATCTATTCGCTGGATTGGAGCGTCTCAGTTTGCTCGTAGCTATTGATGGTTATTTGGTTGATGCTAGCTCTTCGATTGATTAGTTGCTTCATTAACTTTCGATTATGGATTAAGTTCTTTAGGCCGTGGTGATTCGAGGAGGAACGTAGTGTGTTTGTTGATGCGTGCAAGGCATAATGATGGCCTGTGAGCGGAGGGAGAGCTGATTAATCTTAGAATGTGATATCAAATTAGGAGTCATCTGTAGTTTGTACATAGTTACTTGATTGCCATCATAAAGGTTAGTGATTAGGGGGGATGAACCCGATCAAGTTGGTTGATAAATCTATTTAATTGTGTGTTGATGGAGCTGAATTATTCCCGTTGTAAATGTTCTATTGATTCGATTGTTGATCGTACATGCCATGGTTGATTGTTGATTCCTGGGTTTTGGTTACTGACGGCACCATCCTATAATCACGATTCACGATCCCGGACGGCAGAGATGTGTTTACCCAGCAAAATATACCGGAGCACCCACTCACTGAGCCAAGGTGCATTGTAGTTCCATCCCATTTCTTGTAGAGGTCACATGTTTCATTTTCCTACATTTTTGTTTAATGGTTTCACAATTATAATGGCCCCGGTTTCTCTACGTGTTTATTTACTGGCTCCAAAGGTAGTGGTCAAAATGGTTTGAGCCTATGAGTTGTTCCACGTGTTTTTCTTGGAGAGGTTGTCTGTTCAATTTATCTGCCAGTTTATTTATTGTTTCTGAATATAGCAAAACGTGATTGAGATGTTTCGAACGCACGACCTATAGGACATTAGCGGAGCTACATTTGGCAAGCTGGGTGGGCCATATGGTCAAATTTGCTCTCACACCTCGTTGGTTTTCTTTTACACTACGTAGGCCGCAACCCATGTAGTCTTGTTGTAGCTCCGCCCGTACCGAAGGAGTATAGAAGAATACAGTGAAGCCCTTCGAGTGCATTAACAAAACATTCGTACATGATTTGACTTTAACCTACCGTTTTGTAGGATTGAACTCGGTTCTTCATACGAGGATTTTTCTTATATAATTAAATTGTTGGTGCAATTCCATGGACGGCCGACGTGGGGCGTACGTGATTAGTTTTGTTGTTGTTGAATGAACTGGGGGCGTACTCGATTAGTTCAAACTGACCTTGACCAACAAGCATGGGGCCTCGCCTGGTGCTGTGTACGTCGCGCAGGACTTAAACCGTTTCCCGTGCATGCATGTACCCAATGGTTCGCATTCGTTTCCAGGCCACGGGACGTCGTCATCGAATCCACTTGCATGCACGCGCACAAAGAAAACCCCTAATCAAACGACGCCCGCTAATTGGAGCGCTCCCGCTAATTAAACAACGGCTCCACCGACGGGGCCATGGTCGCATGGAGGGCTTCGACCCATTCGCCTTTCTCGACTGCTCACACCGACCTATTGCTCATCACTGCCCAGTAATAACTTGTATTTAGTATGTACTTCCTCCGTCTCAAAATAAATGTCTCCACAACGTTTTTACCGAGTGCCGTATAAAAAAACACGATGCAAATAGAGGAAACTCTGTAATGTGGGACCTCCGCCAAATACTTTGTAGAAAACACTCGGCAAACCATGGGCACTCAAAATGAAGATTTTTGATAAAATAAGCCCCAAAAGACAACAACAACAACAACAACAACAACAACAACAACAACAACAACAATAACAGCAACAACAACAACAACAACACAAGTCACTTGGCAAAGCAATTATCCAGAAGAAACCGAACAAAAGGTACTTAACTAATTTGTCTAAGCAGACATAAACTTTTGTTGAGAGGCATGGATTGAGCACCACACATATATGGGAAAACGGATGGGAGCATTCGTTGGCGGTTAAGGAAGTTCCGTGCACTCTCTCATCCTCTTATGGTGACAAGTACCGCACCCATCACATGTGCATCATTTGTCGCAACTTGAGAGTTTTGGTGAAAAAAATTTCATGCGCGCAAGAGAGATCGGAGGGTTTGTTTGTGCTTTTTTCATAAATTTGATTTTCAAAACAACTTATCTTTGGAATCATAAGTCCAAATAATGAACCGTTTTCACCGTTGTGTTCCTCCCGAAGCGATTTTTTATCCCATGCTAATATATTTCGATGATTTTTTTGACTGGAAAATGTGCTTCCAAAGAAACTAACATATTCTTTCAAATTGTACTAACTCGTGCTCCCAAGTGATCTAACTTATACTCCTGTGGGGCAAAACACAATTGTGCTTTCCAAGTAAATTAATATGTGCTTCCCGCACGTGGTAAACACACACATGAGCTCAACCCGGGAGGACAACACACTCGTGCCTCTGCGTGAAGCAGACATGTGGTCCACGCCGAACACAACACACTTGTGCTCCTGACAGCCAATGGAAAGAAAAAACCGAGGAAACAAAAGAAGGAAAAATAGAGAAATGAAAAAAAAGAAACCAACAAAATACCCAGGAAAATAGAGGAAAGAACCGGGAAACTACGACAGGTCCGTGCATATCGATGAGCCTATGTATCTACCAGTGTACATGGCTCCCAAGTTCCAGTATGTACGAATTACCCTAACGTACCAGTATAGCTGGGCACCAAGCAGGCCGTATGTACTATAGCCATTGCCCATTGCCTATAACATTATCCGGCTCAGAAGAATTGCGTAGTACTTTCTTCATCTCAAAATAAATGTCGCTGATTTAATAACATTTATTTTATGACGGGGGAGTCCTTAGACTATTATCTATTTGTAGCGCTAGATGTAGGTGCATTGAAATGTACACGCTGCATGCATGCGGCATTCCCGCGGTGTTGTTCTCGTGTTTTTTTTTTTTTTTTGAGCTGGTTGTTCTCGTGTTGGTAACACACGCGCGAGTGATCAGTCGACCGAGCTAGCTGTTGCTTCAGTGTGTTGGTGAAGTACCAACAATTTGGATCCATCGAGTTTATTGACAAATATACTAGTAGTACTGTATATACATAGTGCACATGACAATGACATTGTTGATCAGTTAGTTGTTTAATTAATCTGCCATCAGGCCGCGTGGCGTGGACATGTGGCCAGGGAGGCGAGGGGAGGCTTGTGCGTGCTGCAACGTCCCATGTCGTTGGCGTTGCGAGGTGGTACGCTGTTTTAGCTGTAGCGCGCGCATGGCGGCAAACCTGTTCGACAAAGTCTCACCGCTTAGGCCAACTCCACTGCGCGATCTCATTCTGTCCGGCTCTGTCTGTTTGAGATAAAAAGGATAAACCGATCGGTCCAGCGCGCGATGGTCCGGACCCATCTGGTCCGTTTTGCGTCCGAGCCGACCCATATCAAGCGCAAACATGCGCCGGGTTTGGGTCACGGCGGACATCAAACGGACGCGCGCCTCGTCCGAGTCGGGGCCACGTGGCAGGCGGCCACCTACCCTTCCACCCGCCCACATCAATGCGCACGCGCGGGCAGCTGCGTCTGTCATCTGCCCAGGCGAACAGTCGTAGTCCTTCTTAAATGAAAACCCGTGGACCAGTCGTCGTCCACACTCCCCCACTCCATCCTGTGGCCTCCTCGAAACCCGACAACCCCAACCCCTAGCCTCGCGAACTCGCCGGCTGGCCACCTCGTAGCCATGAGCCTATGGAACTACGGCCGCAAGGGGAAGCACGACCACGAGGCTGGCTCCTCGTCGGGGCGTCGCCGTGGCTCCGTGAAGAAGGAGGAGCCCGCATCACCACCGCGTCGGGCTCCCACGCCACCCGCGTTCTCCATCACGCCTATACTTGGCCAAACCTCGGGCCGGGCCGGGCTTCGGGCCGGGCCTAGCCAAGCCCGACACAAAAAACCCAGGCCGGGCCCGCCCGCCCGCCATCGGGCATGTGTTTCGGGCCCGAGCCCGCCCGAACACCTAAAAGCCCGTCGGGCCGGGCCGCCCGCCCGACCTTCAAGAACTGCAAAATGACGGGCCGGGCCCGCCCGCCCGCCTTCGCTCAAAACTAGGCCCAAGCCCGGCCCGGGGGTAACGTCGGGCCGGGCTGGGCCGGGCTTTTTCGGGCCGGGCTTCCCATGGCCAGGACTAATCACGCCCACGGCCGCCGGCCCCCGCGACCGGCAATACACCGAGGCGGCCGTATGCCGCCACTATTGGGAGACGAGGATGCCGCTACCCTGGAGCGACGTCCACCTCCCCATCAACTGGCATTTGTCGGCCGACCGCGTGCCGATCCCGCCGGTCCCGCTAAGCGGCCTTGCGCGCCGCCAGGAGATCGAGCGCCGCCGCCGCCTCCTCCCGGACGACCTCTACTACTACGAGAGGTACGCCGCCTCGACTCGCCCCTGTGGGACACTTGGTTCCGGGATGAGCACGAAATGCGCGGGCGTCCTTCTTCGCCGGCACGTTGACGCGGCCGCGGCGGCCACGTGAGCACCGAGCGGTTGCTCCCCAGGCGCGCGGGCGTACGCGGGTGCGCGGCCTCACGCCCACGCCGTCGCCGTCGCCATCTCCATCGCCACCACCACCACCTCGCATGACAGCGGAGGAGGAGGCCCGTCTCATGGCGCGTGTCATGGGGGACTCCATGCACACCCACGACGAACACCAATGGGAGGGCCTCGAGGAGATGACGGCCCTCTCCCCGGCCGGCGACGTCGCCATCCCCGAGCTGGAGATGGTGGCGAAGGAGGAGGTGATGGAGGAGCCGCCGGTGGTCGCGTTCCACCGGGGCCTGGTGGGCCAGGGGTGGAGCTGGTCGTGCACGGCAGAGCAGATGCGGACGCCGTGGGGGACGTGAACTGGTGCCCCACGCCGCTGCGGTCACCGGAGCGGGACGCCTCGCCACGGGAGGAGGTGGTGCAGGCACCTGCCACCTTCCAGCCCGCCGCCCCCGTGCACCACGGACCGCCGGCCCACCGCTAGACGCCGCCGGACTACGTCGACCTTTTCAGCGACGACGACACCGACGGCGATGACATCGACAGGCGCGGCAGGAGCGCGCGGGCGCGTTTTTTGTTTTTTATGTTAATTATGGTACTGGGTCATTAAGTGAACCGTAAAACTGGGTAGTTTTGTGGTCATGACACCTTAAATTATGTTTTAAGTTTTTTAACTGCGTTTATTTATTTATTGAAGTCATTCTTTTTTAGTTTTTCTGTTTTTTATCACATCCAACACGGACATGATTTGGGGTGCCGCCGCGCGCTGGACGCTCCCACGACACAACGGATAGAGGCGGACATAGGCGAACCCGTTGCCGCTCCATAGGTACAAAATCCGGTCAAACCGGATGTACGTTTGGGGTCGTGTGATGGAGTTGGCCTTACCCAACCCAACGTTGGATTATTCCCACGCAAATTAGCCAAGCCACGCACGGGCAACGCATCCCTGCCACGCACGGGCATGAGTCCATGATGACCAAAACACTGGGTTAAACGTATGCCATGCCATATTCGATCCATTTCTGCTCCTTTAATTCTATCAGCGTTAACATCAGCACCCATCAATCCGCTCCAGGCAAATCATTGACCTGACCGTCGTCATTGCAAACGCCGCCTGTAATTAGCCAATTTATTAGGCGAGCATGATGGATCCCGAGGTTGATGCCTTCTATTCTGTCTGCCAACCCGGGTGCCCGCCGATCGTTCTGGGTCATAGGTCATGGCATGTGCTGCCCGGCCGGAGTTCTCCGATCTCCGTACGGCGGCGCCTCTCCGCACGGGCGCTTTAGGCGGCATGACAGTGCCACGACGGTGCTCGGGTGCGTTGAATTTAACCGCTTTCACCTGCTAACGAGCACGGTTGAATCGTAAACAAGTGAAACTCTGAATGATTAAGCGGCCGCCACATAATTGGTGCACCGTCGTGCGGCCGAGCAATTCCGCACGAGGTTCTGGCAGGCTTTTTTTTTTTTGAACAACCAAAGGCGCCAAAGGCGCCAGTCTATTGCAAAATCATTCAGAATACAAGCAGTTTACATTAAGAGTTACAATTCCCTGAATTTTCATACATGCACATAATAACTTCAAAGGACAATCTTCCTGAATATGATTCACATTGCTACATGAGACTTGAAATGTTTGAGTTGCTTTATGCTGGATTGCTAGTTGGGCTAAATTATGAGCTTCTTTATTATGGATTCTTGAGATATGTGATAGATTGAGATATTGGAGAAGTAATTCTTGTATTGATTTGGGCCTCAAGTGCTGTTTATATAGATTACAAAGCTTGGGCTCCAAGACTAGACTAATAGAGATAGATTACAATACGAATAGACTTTATACTCTAAGATCACCCCGCAGTCTCAACGTCAGGTGAAACAATGTTGAGACTGGAGCGTATGTCGGTGAACGATGCAGTCGGGAGTCCTTTGGTAAAAATGTCAGCAAATTGGGCACTTGTAGGAACATGAAGAACACGAACCTCGCCAAGAGCCACCTTTTCACGAACAAAGTGAATGTCAATCTCAATGTGCTTTGTGCGACGATGTTGAACTGGATTGGAAGCCATGTATACTGCAGAGATGTTATCACAGTAAACAATGGTAGCACGTGGGAGCGGACGATGAAGTTCAACGAGAAGCTGCCGTAGCCACACCGCCTCGGCCACAGCGTGAGCAACCGCCCTATACTCAGCCTCAGCAGAAGACCTGAAAACTGTTACCTGCCTTTTAGAACACCAAGAAACAAGATTATCACCCAAATAAACGCAAAATCCGGATGTAGATCGTCGAGTATCTGGACAACCTGCCCAGTCTGCATCAGAATAAACTGTCAAGCTTGTAGGTGAAGAAGAATTAATAAGGAGACCGTGATCAAGAGTGCCTTTTAAATAGCGGAGAATGTGTCTGACATGAGCCAGATCAGGAGCACGAGGATCTTGCATAAAGAGACAGGCTTGCTGAACTGAATAGGAGATTTCAGGACGAGTAAGAGTGGCATATTGAAGAGCGCCAGTGATGCTACGATATAAAGTAGGATCAGAAAGAGGATCACCATCAGCCGACAGTTTAGCACCAACGTCGGCTGGAGTACGAGAGGGTTGATAATCAGACATACCAGAACGAGAAAACAAGTCCAAAATGTATGACCGTTGAGAAAGAAAGATGGAAGATTTTGTGCAAGAAACATGAATACCTAGAAAATGATGAAGAGGACCAAGATCAGTCATGGAAAACTCCCGATTGAGAGAAGAGATGGTATGTTGAAGAAAAGAATCAGAACTAGCCGTGAGAATGATATCATCAACATAAAGCAAGAGGTAGGCAGTGTGAGTAGAAGACTGATAAACAAAGAGAGAAGAATCGGATTTGGAGGGAATAAAGCCTATGGTTTGAATAAAAGTAGCAAAGCATTGAAACCATGCACGAGGAGCTTGTTTAAGGCCATAAAGAGATTTGTTGAGGAGACAAACAAAATTTGGAGATGAGGGATTCTCAAAACCAGAGGGTTGCTAACAATAAACAGTTTCATTGAGAGTGCCATGAAGAAAAGCATTTTTAACATCAAGTTGATGAATAGGCCAAGAAGAGGAAACAACAAGACTAAGAACAACACGAACAGTGCTTGGTTTAACAACAGGAGAAAAGTCTCATCAAAGTCAATACCAAACTCTTTGGGAGAAACCACGACACACCCAAAGAGCTTTGTAACGAGCGAGAGTGCCATCGAATGAAATTTATGACGAAAAACCCATTTTCCGAAACAATGTTAACACCGGAGGTTTGGGAACAAGAGTCCATGTATTATTTTGCTGAAGAGCTTCAAATTCATCGCGCATAGCGTAAAGCCGAGAGGGTCAAGAAGAGCTCGCTTATAACTGGTTGGAATAGGAGAGATGGTTGGGGTGGTGGTAAGATTGAGACGTTTGGTGGGGAGAAGAAATCCTCGTTTTCCACTGGTGCACATGACATGATCATTGGTGAGCGGTGGTATAAGAACGGCATTGGGTGGCAATGGGTTTTCGGTTGAAGAGGACGGTGAGGAAGAAGAATCAGAGGTGGTGGGTGTCGAGGGGGTTGCCGTGGTAGGATGTGGTGAGGGAAAGACGGCTGGGGTAGAGGATGCGAGCTATGGGAGAGGTGGGGGACGGGCTGGAGGGTGGCTAACGTTAGGCGATTCCGGCTGAGAGACGGAACAAGATTCCATGGCAGCAGAGATGACCGAAGGCTGAACTAGGGAAGGGGTTTTGGTGGTGGCGGATTGTGGTGGAATTGGTGTTGTGGTTGTAGTGACAGAAAAAGAAAAAGTATTTTCATCGAATGTGACATGACGAGAGAGAATGATACGACCAGAAGATGGTTCGAACCAACGATATCCTTTGTGATCATCAGAAAGACCATGGTGAATGCAAGGTAGTGAGCGTGGTTCTAGTTTGTTGGAGGCGGTAGAGGCGATGTTGGGAAAGCATAGACAGCCAAAAACACGCAGAAAAGAATAGTCAGGGTGGGAGAGAAAAAGAGATCGGAAAGGCGAATAAAGAGGGCAAGTTTTAGTTGGTCGAATATTAAGAAGGAGTGTGGCGGTGCGAAGGGCTTCAACCCAAAAACGGGAAGGAAGAGAGGCTTGTAAAAGCAATGTGCGAAGAACATCATTAATAGAGCGAAGACAGCGTTCAGCTTTACCATTTTGAGAAGATGTATAAGGGCATGAAAAGCGAAGAAGAATGCCTTGGGAGAGAAAGAAGGTGCGGTTTTGGGTGTTATCAAATTCACGGCCGTTATCACATTGAATAAATCGAATTGGCAAGCCAAAGTGTGTGATTACATATTGTCGAAAGTTGAGAAAGAGTGCAGGTACTTCAGATTTAGCGCGGAGAGGAAAGGTCTAAGTATAGTGAGAATAATCATCCAAGATCACAAGATAATATTTATAACCGAAACACTAGGGACTGGGAGGTCCATAAATCACAGTGAAGTAACTCAAAAGGAAAAGTACTAATGGTAGTAGAGGTTCCAAAAGGTAATCTAACATGTTTGCCGCATTGACATGCATTACAGAGAGAGGGATTATGGGGACTGCTAGAACTAGGGATACAAAATTCTTGGAGTAAAGACGTCAAAGTTTTTGCTGGGATGACCGAGGCGACGATGCCATAGATCAACGGATGCGAGCATGGCACGAGGGGTGGATGTGGGCGCCCATGAAGAGGATAAAGATCGCCGTGCTATTGTACCGAAGCGAGGACCGCCCCGTTGTCGATTCTTCACGCACAAACCAAAAGGGTCAAAGGCCAGGATAACTTTGTTGTCAATGCAAAATTGTCTAACAGAAATAAGATTTTTGATGATGGAAGGAACCACAAGAATATTGCGGAGAAGAAAATTGGCATGAGAGGAAGGGATGTAAGAGTGACGGTGCATGAAATAGGGATGGTGGAGCCATCGCCAATGGTGATAGTGGAAAAGGAAGGAAAACAAGCTGACAATAAATTCATATTTGAAGACATATGCATTGATGCACCAGAATCGAAAATCCAATCCGTACCTGCGTCGTTGAGGACAAAATTGTTCATGGTGTTGGTGAAGGCGGCTTGGTCCCAAGCCGGCTGTTGGGGAGGAGCAGAGGGGCCAGGAGCTTGCATGTTGACGTAGGGGATAGCGGATGGGTAGTATGCGATTAGGGCCTGCATGTTGCCGTAGAAGACCGGCATGGTGTTGGAGGCGACGGCGGTCTGGCGTCTTGGTAGGCGGAGTGGGAGTGGCGGTGTAGACGTGCGCCGCTGGCTGGGTCCAAGGAGTCCGGAGAGCCGGTGGCTGGACGAAGACCGGGCTCCACGTGCCGTGTATGCTGGAGGGGCACCATACGGCGAGGGCTGACCAAGGCATCGACCAAGCTCGGACGAGGCCAGTCCAAGGATCATCTTGAGGAGGCCATGACGACGGAGCTGGTGGCGCGGGAGCGTGGATGACAGGTTTGGGGGAGGTGTTTGGGTAGTTGTAGAGGAAGAGGTAGGGGATGGGCGCCGTGGCGCGGAACTCGACCATGGAGAAGAGGGGCCGAATCGGCCGGGCGGCGGCGCGGGTGGCGGAGCCATACCAAAAGGAAAACTTAGGCGTCAGATACCATGATAGATTGAGATATTGGAGAAGTAATTGTTGTATTGATTGGGGCCTCAAGGGCTGTTTATATAGATTACAAAGCTTGGGCTCCAAGACTAGACTAATAGAGATAGATTACAATACGAATAGACTTTATACTCTAAGAATATGGAACACCTGGACTGAAGTAAGATCAGTGATTGCACAAAATTCTGCAAGTAAACCTCTAATTTCCCAGTGTCCTGAATCTGTTCTTGGTGATCTTGTAGCAGCTATGTTTGCCAGGGACAAGTTGTCAGTGGAGATTGTCACCCCCTGAATTTGTAACTTGATTATTATGTTGGCTGCTAGCACTAAGGCTTGCGCTTCTGCTTGAAAGGCCGATTTTGCTTGATGACATGTAGCCCAGATTTGAACCTTCAATCTTCTGCCTCCTTGATTTACCTGCAATAGAACACCTAATCCAGTTCTTGTACTGTTATTATGTTTATCTTGTTCCTTCCGTGCCGCATCTATGAAGACTATATTTTTTGCTGGTAGATGTGTCAAATCTATTGTTGTTCTCTGCAGATGAGAACTTATTGTTTGGATTTCCTTCTTTCTTTCCTTTTGGTGTGCTTGCTCCAGGGCTTCCTCTTCTTGTGATAAACACTTTTCAATAGCTTGAGCTTCATAAAAAACCCGTAGAGGGGAGCTTTCTTTTTTTCTGAAATAGTTTGTCGTTCCTTGACTTCCACATATACCTCATAAATGTAAATATATTGCTTAAAGTTGCATGTGGATGGTTGGACTTAAGAATGCAAGAAATCATATCTGTAACAGATCTACAATCTTTCAAGAGTTCATCTATTCTGATATGCCATGGATGAATAAACCAAGCAGCTTTGGCGAAAGGGCATGAAAAAAGAATATGATGTTCATCTTCTTCTATTCCACATCTAGAGCAAAATTTATTTATATGAGTAGTGTATCTTCCCCTATTTCTTCCAACAAAGGATATCTTCCCCTATTTCTTGAATGATTGGAACTTGCTTCATGACCAAAGCAGCTTCTGGATGAAAGAGATTATCAATCAATTGATTAATCCATTGTTTCTGATTTGGAAGCCAGAGTTCTTTAACAAGAGATGGATAAACATAATCTCTAGATTGGACGATGAGATGGTCGTAAAGTGTATCCCACGAGTTATACCAAGGGTTGCTCCAAAGAGAAATGTTCCCTTCTGTAAGTTGATAGAAAGAATTTGCAATAAGCATATGTCTAACTTTCAAGATGGATGTCCAAAAGGCTGATTTGGGAACACTGTGGCTAGCTTTCCAAAAAGAAGTATGAGGATAGTACTTGGATTTGAGGATTTTAGAGAGATGGCTATTCGAATCCTCAACTATTCTCCAGGCTACTGAAAGAATTAAACTTTGGTTTGTTGCTTGCATATTTTTTATCCCAAGGCCTCCTTCATTTTTTGGAGAACAAATATCTTTCCAAGCTCGAAGACAAAGAGATTTTGAATTGTTTTCCTCTCTCACCCCTGTCCACCAAAAGTTCCTAATGATAGCAGTGAGTTTGGATAAGAATTTTTTGGGGAAAAGTATATTGGACATGTAATATACGGGGATGGAAGCAAAAGCTGAATTAATGAGGGCGAGTCTCACTGCATGGGATAGTTTATTTGCCTTGTAACCTGGGAGCTTAGCTCTAAATTTGTCAATGACAAAATTATAAGTTGTGGATCTATCCTTGGCCGGGAGAATGAGGGGATGTCCCAAATGAATGGTGTGGTGATCTATGTCTGGAACGGGAAATATGCTTTTGATTGCTTGCCTAATGTTATTATCCACACCTTCGCTAAAAATAATTCCAGATTTATGCCAGTTTGGTGTTTGACCTGATTTATTGCAGAAAGCTTGAATGAGTTGACTCATTGTAGTTGCCTCTTGTATGGAAGCTTGGCCACAAACTAATAGATCATCTGCAAACATGAGTGAGTGGATGGCAGGGCAATTAGGGCCAAGAGAAATTCCTGTGAGTTGGTTAGACATCATTGCTTCTTGCAAAGAAATGGATAGCACATTTATTGCAAGAATGAAAAGATAGGGAGATAGTGGACAGCCTTGCCTGATGCCTCTGTTATTCCTAAACTTGGTATATGATTGGCCGTTAATAATAATGGAAAAAGTGGGCGAGGAGATGCAAGCATAGATCAAGTTAAGGAAATGCTCATGCAGCCCTTTACGTGCAAGAGCCGAGACTACGAAATTCCATTCTAGTCGATCAAAAGCCTTGGCAAGATCAATTTCAACCATGAAGGATGGAGCATTCCAAGTGCTCAGATTGAAAGAGTGAGTAATTTCTTGAGCTATGATAATATTATTACTAATCCTCCTCCCCTGAATGAAAGCTTGTTGAGAGGGGTGAATATAATCAGGAAGATGAGGCTTGAGCCTTTGAGCTAATGATTTGGCAATTATTTTATATACCACGTTACATAGGCTGATGGGTCTAAAATCAGCAAGAGTAATGCAAACCAATTTCTTTGGAATAAGGACAATATTAGTTTTATTGATATGACTTGGCATTATACTTGTTTCATAAAAACTTCTCACCAGATTGACCACACCATCTCCAATCCAATCCCAGGCTGCCATGAAGAAGGCAACATTTAATCCATCAGGTCCTGGAGAAGCATTTCTCTTCATTTCTTTAAGAATTTGCCAAACTTCGTGCTTATCTGGAATGCTATTTGTATGGTCACTACTGGAATTAGCTTATTTGCCGTCTGCCAGTTCTTTCGGACGACAAAGAAGGTCTTTGCCGTTCACTTACAAAAAACGGACGGCAAAGAATAGGCTGATGGCAAAGAATGTCTTTGCCATCAGCCTGTTCTTTGCCGTCCGCTAGCGGACGACAAAGAATCTTTGCCGTCCGCTGGCTGACGGCAAAGAGCGAGTTGGCCCCCACTAACGAGCTAATTGGGAAAAACTTAACGGCCCCCCTATTTGTCGTCTGCTAGCAGACGGCAAAGAGAAAACAAAGCGGACGACAAAGGGTGGGCGGACGGCAAAGAAGTAACTTAACTAACGGCCGAGCCCCACCCCGCCCCTTCCTCTCTCTGTTTCTCTCCCTCTCTCCTCCCCGACGACCAGAGCAGCCCCCGCCGCCCGCCGCCGCCCCCACCACCCACCGCCGCTTGCCCCGTCGACCCACCACCCCCCGCCCCCACGCACCGACGCCTCGTCACACCACCACCCCAGCGCCCTGGCGCCCGGTGTCCCCACCACGTCGCCGCCTCGACCGCCCCCCCGCCCCCCGCCCACCCCCACCACCCGCCCACCACCCGGCGCCACCGCGACCCCATCGCCCTTGCCTCCCTGCCGGCTCGGCGCCGCCGCTCACCGCCCCGGTGCCACCGTCGACCCCAGCTCAACCGTCGCCCCCGTCGCCGCCGCTCCAGTGAGTTATTTTTTTCCTGTTTTTTCTTTTTTTTGCTGTTTAATTGTTAGTGTTAGATTTAGTGCTAGATATGTCTTACTGTTAGATTTAGTGTTAGATTCAGTTTAGTTTTAGTGCTAGAATATGTAGAAGGGGAAGAAGAAGAAGAAGAAGAAGAAGAGGGGAGAAGGGAGGAAGAGGAGGAGGGAGAAGAAGAAAGAAAAGAAGAGGAAGAGGAAACCCTAAACCCTAGTTTTAGTTACAGTTTTACTTTAGTTTTAGTTTTAGTTTAGTTTTAGTTTTATTTTTAGTTTAGTTTATTTTAGATTAGTTTTAGTTTTAGTTTTAGTTCAGAAGAAGAAGAAGAGTAGGAGGAGGAGGAGGAGGGAGAAGAAGAAAGAAAAGAAGAAGAAGAAGAAGAAGAAGAAGAAGAAGAAGAAGAAGAAGAAGAAGAAAGAAGAGGAGGAGGAGGAGGAGGGAGGAAAAGGAGGAGGAGAAGAAGAGAAGAAGAAAGGGCTTTCACGTGCCCCGACCCCGACCCACACCCCGACCCTGACCCCGACACCCCGACCCTGACACGCCACCCTGACACCCCGGCTCGACACCCCGACCCCCGACACCCTTTGTGTAATGGCAGGTGTTGAAAGATGGTGGGCGCTGGTCCGGAGTGCTCCGAGGCCCCTTCTTCGTCGGCACGTGGTGGGAGGTCTTCCATTCCACCCGCACAAATCCGCCGAGCGTTGCTGGATAGTATGGCGACACCGCCGAGCCCTTCTTCGTCAACCGCGGTGCCCAGCAGGGGACGAGGAAAGGGAGGGAAGAAGAGAGGAGCTGGAGCACGTGGTCGCGGGAGAGGAGGTAGGGTGACTGTTAGGGTGCCTTCCTTGCCGCCACCCCCAGCTGTTTCACCCGAGCACGTGACTGCTAGGGTGCCTTCCTCGTCGCCACCCCCTGCTGTTTCACCCGAGCACGTGACTGCTAGGGTGGAATCGTCCGAGGAGGAGGCTACACGGACTCCGGTCCACGAGCCTTGGGTCCACGGGCCTTCGGCCCACGAGAGTTGGGCCCACGAGACCCCGGACAAGCACACGTCTGGATGGGGTACCTGGCCGGATCAGCCTGAGGGGCCGAGTGGCCATGCTGATGATGGCGGGGAGCCAGCTGATATTGAGGAGGAGGGGGGCACCGTCTACCAGCGTGGTTGTACACTGCTCCCGTCCATGCCGGCGACCCGCGAGCAGAGGTGGTTGATTTTCCCTTATGGGGAGAGGTAAGTGCATTTAATATTTTTGTACCTTTTGCATTCACTTTTCTTCAAATATCTAATGCGTTGGCCTTGTCATGCTGCAGGGGTTGGGACCACCATGAGAAGGTCCGCCGGCCCAACTCCGTCCTTGGAGTGCTTTGCCACTTCCCGGGGTTTGTCATGTTGCATGGTGAGGGTCGGCTTCCAGAGCTTGGATTGAGCTGGGAGCACTACTTGGCTGCCCCGGCCCCGCCGGGTGATACTATCGACGGTGTCTTGTGCGACACGAGGGCAGACGTGGTGATCAGAAAGTTCTGGGTAATTTCTCCTTTACACAACTAAAAATCTTCAACTAGCTAGTTATTAATTGTACTAATCAATATTGTCTCATTTCATTGCAGACATTCTACATGTGTGAGGAGGGATACGAGGAGGAGGCGTCAAATGTTATCGAGAACGTCTGCAAGCGCCTACTACAGAACTTACGGCACGAGGCTCGGGTGCAGGCTGTTCGAGACTACTATGCCTTGCGTGGTATCAAGAAGCCCAAGCCGGCGTGCCGCGAGAAGTTCCTGAGTAAGGAGCAGTACATGAAGGTAATTCTTAAGGCCTTGTATTTACTTCCTTCATTTAGTAATTCATAGCCATAGCGCTCAAGTTTCTATTTGCTAACTTAGGCGCCTCCGAGATGGTGTGCGGATCGGAAGGATTGTTGGGAGGTGTTGGTCAATGAGTGGTGCTCAAAAGAATGGCTAGCCGTCCACAACGCGGCCAAGGACAAACGTGCCCAAATGGAAGGTGTCACTACTAGGGAAAACCCTAGTAGTAGCGCTGGTTTTGTGCTCACTAGTAGCACGCGGGGGGCGCTACTAATAAGGCGCTACAGCTATTGCTTAGCAAGAACGCGTGCCGCATGCATGCGCCATCTGCTAGGACAAATAGCTGCAGCGTTTGTTCGCTCCCACGCTACTGCTAATGTAACTAGTGGCAGCGTGTTTTCTCTCCATCGCTACTAGTATTATTTTTTTATTTTTTATTTTTAGTGTATTTATGCGCCATCGTACAAATATTGGTACAATACCAGTTATGAGGTTTACATCATTATGTCCATAATAGTGTGTCAATGAAGGTGGATTAGGTTCAAGTGGAGGCAATATGTGGTGCATGTCAAAGTATACTACTAATCCAAACTTGATCTAGTTTGGACTAGTAGTACTTTCGATGTGCACCACATGTTGCCTCCACTTGAATCTAATCCGCCAAAGACAAGATATTTAATCATCATCATAGTCATTACCACCAACAGTATTTATTTAATCACCACTAACAGTAGCTAATAATAATCATCATAGTCATTACCACCAACACTAGCTATTTTATCATCATAGTAATAGTGTAGCACATCATCATCTTCAAACTCATTTCTAGCTAGCTAATCACTCCTGCTACTCTCTCTTAGGTAAAATAACATAAAACATGTATAGCTCTCCTCCTTGATCAAGTTGGAGCATGCAGATGAACCTGTCTCCTAATCGTGGGTAGCGCATCTGTTTGCTGCCCCCTAGTACTTCTCTGCGCTCCCCCATCACATATTTGGTCCAGTCTTGCACTATTAAGAATCCGTCGCTAATCTTGAATGCACTAAAGTAATCTGTAGGATATCTTGGCCGTAAGCTAATAATACTCATGGTACCTTTAGTCTCAATCCCATAAGGCACAACATTCATCGGGAGTCCCTGTTGAAGAACATCGTATGGTAACATACTTAGCAATGAAGTTTAGCTTCAAAAATAATGTATGGAAAAGATGCACTAAGGAAAAATAGTAAAAATCTTACCATCCTTCCTAAATAGATGTGATCATAGTTCATTACGAACACTACTGGTCGCACGTTTTCAGTACTAACATTTCTAAATGCAGGAAGAAAATTTGTCTTGACAGTATCAAGATCCACAAGCCATGAAACATAATGACTGAGCTCCTCGCAGTTGAGTTCAGCCCCGGCACAGTATACGGTCGTGTCTACCAAACGCTGGACATGTTTGCTTGCACCAAAATAAGCTGAGGATACAAATTAGTTGTCAACTATTTTTGAATAAACAATATCAAAGACATAAATATGGTTGAGAAACTTACATAATGGTATAACTGGAGGCGTCTGCACATCGACCCAGATGTCGGTATTACTTTCAATATCATCTCCCGGACGAATATCAAAGGTGATAACTATATCAGGCTCAAATGCATAAGTCTTGCATAGTGCTCGCCATGTTTTGCATCCAAAATAGGTGTAGTCGTCTGAATTATATAATTTTACGTTGAAAATACAATCATGCTTGGTCTTCAAGTAAAATTTCTTTACCTCCATAGTATGACTGAAACCTATCTTGTCCAATACAGAAACTCTTGCATGGCAGGGGATACACTAGTAGAATAGTAAAAAAATATATAAGTTGAAGCAAATGAAGCAAATGTCATGCTTAATTATGAAAAAAGACTTGTTGTTGTGACTTACTGTATCCACTTCGAAGTTCTCGTCCAGCTTGATGCTGAAGGGCCTATCATCATCTAGGAAGATTCCGTCGCACAGGCCGCGCTCGTATTCGCAGTATTGCAAATACCGAAATCCTTTTCGTCGCCAGACATTTCCTATGTTCATAGTGAAAACATTAATTGAAAATCGATCGAAGACAACTACCAGGATACCGAACACACAAATCCGGGGCACTCGATATTTACTACATATTCTGGCACAAGTCATGCCAAAATTCACGGAAAAATCTGGCATGACCTTTGCTAAAATAGGACATATCGAGCGCCTGAACTTTGCCGGAACGGAAATGAATCAACACTCTGGCAAAACATAGGCCACTCGAAGGTGTAACCTGCAAACATGACCGGCCACATGGGCAAGCACATATCCTATTATTGCAACACAAGTTATACATTTCAAAATATCTTATAGGACTCAAATTAGCATGCATTCAATAAGCAAAAGTAAATCATCTCATGCGTCCGTACATCGTTGAATATTATCACTAATACATCCCGAATAGTGTCATACATATAGCGTCACTAATACAACTAAAACCCTAGCACACGACGGGTATCGGCACGGGCGGTGGACACCCACAGAGAAGGAACCATCACGGGATCATAGCTCGGTGAGATCCTGGAGAACCTGCCGGTATTGGAGAACTGTGCTGCAACGCAAACAAGTAGCGACGGACGTGCACGTCCTCCTCATCGACACGGTGACGCACCACCTCCATGGGGTCCTCGAGCCTCTGGACCGTCATCGCCCACGCGACCGCCACCAAAGAAGGTTCGGGTCAACGACAGGCTGGCTCCTCACCAACCTGCGCCCCCCGGAAGGTAGCGCCTCCCAGTACCACCCCGGCGGAGCCCAGTCCCGGACATGGCCCGTCTGGTCAAGCAGGTGTCGTCCTCCGCCGACTCAATGACGAGGATGCGGGATAGGCATCGTCCACGTCGATGCGGGAAAAATTGCTTTAACTAAAAAATAGCAACAAGTTCTTACTAACTAGTTCTATTAATTCAATTAGTTCTTACTAAAAATAAACTTATTATAAATAAAAATAAACTAGTACCTAATTAGTACCTAGTTCTTACTAACTAATTAGTACCTAGGAACTACTGCCCTAATTACCATCTAATTTGATGAACCTAGGGGTGGAAAGTGGTAGCGGATATTCCATTATCCAACTATAAAGTGAAATAAGTGGTCAAATTTTACTCGTTTTATGATTCATCTTAGAAATTTGATTCGTTTCCACCCTTACATGAACCCTAACTCATTTCAGCCGCATCCGCATCCGATTCGTTTCCACCCTTACATGAACCCTAACTAATTTGATGCAACTAAAATATAAAGAAACCCTAGGCAGAGGTAGCGGAGAGGGAGGAGCGGGCGTGCTCACCTCGGGTGCCTGCGACAAGGAAGGGGCAGGCGGCGTCGAGGTCGGGGTCGGGGCTCGGGCGCGCGGTGGATGGCGGCATCAAGGTCGGGGTCGGGGGTGGCGTCCGGGCGGCGTTGAGGTCGGGGGTGGGGGTGGCGTTGAATCTGGGGTCGGGGGCGGTGTAGAGGGTGTGCGGAGAGCGCGTGGCGGCCGAGGGGCGACGGCAGCGGCGAGAGTGTAGAGTTGGATTTGGGGGAAGTGGCCGTGGGGAAGGACGAACCTCGTGGTTTTGTCAGAAGTAGCAGTAGCGCGTTCCAGAAAGCGCGCTACTGCTGCGTTAGCAACAAAGCGTTCTGGGATACACGCTACTGCTACTCCTTTTTCTTTTTTCCCCTTTTCATTTAGTTTTCTTCACATTTTATTTTTTTCCTTTCACCTTATTCTATTTCTTTCATTTTCAATGACCTTTCTATTTGCTTTCCATTTAATTTTATATCCTTTAGCAGTAGCGAGTTTAGATTAAAACGCGCTGCTACAAAGAAAGTAGCGGTAGCGCGGTTCGATATAGATCGCTACTACTATGTGTAGCCTATCGGCTAAGCCGTGGGAATTTTAGTAGTAACATGTTTAGAACAAGGTGCGCTACTTCTAGAACTTTATCTGCAGCGCGGTTTGCACAGGCGTGCTACTGCTACTTAGCACCAGCGTGGTGTTTAGACCCGCACTACTGCTAAAGTTCTGTGTATAAGGTTTTCCCTAGTAGTGTGTGCCACACCATCAAGGTAGCTCCAACTTATATCAGTTCGAGCGGAACTGGTTATGTGGTTTGCTTCATGATTCATGCAATTCATTCATCATGCTAGCTTGAGCCCTTTAATTACTAATTTACGTTGTTTCTCTCTTTCAAGCATGCTACAATAAGGCGGATAAGGTGCCAGAGGTGTACGACCTCTATGCCATGACCCATACTGCCTCTTACAAGAAAGTCAAGGCATTCTCTCTGTCTGACCTCGATGATGCAAACAACTTCACCAACATCCCCTCTCACGACAAGCTCGTGAAATATAGAGATCAAGGGAAGGCGAGGAAAGGGGAGGACTTTAACCTGAGCCAGGGTCCCATTGATACAGAGCTGGTGGCGGGAGGTCCCATGGCTCGATAGCCATTGGAGATGGACTTATCCGTTGTCCTAGCACTCTCCCGGAGATCAAGGCGCGCCAGCCGAGATCCGCTCCTGAGATAAGGCCTCGTGAACGGCCAGTCCAACTCGCCTTCAAGGTTAGTAATACGTACTCAGCTATCTTTCTCCATTACATTGTGTGCGCTTCCGTCAATGATTACAAATGCTAACGAGGAGTGGTGTTGCAGGCTGCTATACAGAGTGAGAGAGATAGAACGGAGAAACTTCTGTCAGAGGCGGCAGAGAGGTGATGTCTACTACGCAACCTTCTTCTTGTAGACGTTGTTGGGCATCCAAGTGCAGAGGTTTGTAGGACAGTAGCAAATTTCCCTCAAGTGGATGACCTAAGGTTTATCAATCCGTGGGAATGTAGGATGAAGATGGTATCTCTCAAGCAACCCTGCAACCAAATAACAAGAGTCTCTTGTGTCCCCAGCACACCAAATACAATGGTAAATTGAATAGGTGCACTAGTTCGGCGAAGAGATGGTGATACAAGTGCAATATGGATGGTAGATATGGGTATTTACAATCTGAAAATATAAAAACAGCAAGGTAACTAATGATAAAAGTGAGCCTAAACGGTATTGCAATCCTAGGAAACAGGGCCTAGGGTTCATACTTTCACTAGCGCAAGTTCTCTCAACAATAATAACATAATTGGATCATATAACTATCCCTTGACATGCAACAAAGAGTCACTCCAAAGTCACTAATAGCGGATAACAAACGAAGAGATTATTGTAGGGTACGAAACCACCTCAAAATTATTCTTTCTGATCGATCTATTCAAGATTCTGTAGTAAAATAACACGAAGATATCCTTTCCGTTCGATCTATCATAGAGTTTGTACTGGAATAACACCTTAAGACACAAATCAACCAAAACCCTAATGTCACCTCGAGTATCCGTGGGTATGATTATACGATATGCATCACATAATCTCAGAATCATCTATTCAACCAACACAAAGAACTTCAAAGAATGCCCCAAAGTTTCTACCATAGAGTCAATACGAAAACGTGTGCCAACCCCTATGCATAGATTCCCAAGGTCACGAAACCCGCAAGTTGATCACCAAAACATACATCAAGTAGATCACATGAATATCCCATTGTCACCACAGATAAGCACATGCAAAACATACATCAAGTGTTCTCAAATCCTTGAAGACTCAATCCGATAAGATAACTTCAAAGGGAAAACTCAATCCATTACATGAGAGTAGAGGGGGAGAAACATCATAAGATCCAACTATAATAGCAAAGCTCGCGATACATCAAGATTGTGCCAAGTCAAGAACATGAGAGAGAGAGAGAGAGAGAGAGAGAGAGAGAGATCAAACACATAGCTACTGGTACATACCCTCAGCCCCGAGGGTGAACTACTCCCTCCTCATCATGGAGAGCGCCGGGATGATGAAGATGGCCACCGGTGAGGGATCCCCCCTCCGGTAGGGTGCCGGAACAGGGTCCCGATTGGTTTTCGGTGGCTACAGAGGCTTGCAGCGGCGGAAATCCCGATCTATTCTATTCCCCGAAGGTTTTAGGGTATATTGGCATATATAGGAGGAAGAAATGTGTCAGGGGAGCCATGAGAGGCCCACGAGGGTGGAGGGCACACCCCCTACCTCGTGGCTTCCTGGTAGCTTTCTTGACGTAGGGTCCAAGTCCCCTGGATCATGTTCGTTCCGAAAATCACGTTCCCGAAGGTTTCATTCCGTATGGACTCTGTTTGATATTCTTTTTATGCGAAACTCTAAAATAGGCAAAAGACAACAATTCTGGGCTGGGCCTCCGGTTAATAGGTTAGTCCCAAAAATAATATAAAAGTGTAAAATAAAGCCCAATAATGTCCAAAACAGAAGATAATATAGCATGGAGCAGTCAAAAATTATAGATACGTTGGAGACATATCAAGCATCCCCAAGCTTAATTCATGCTCGTCCACGAGTAGGTAAATGATAAAAATAGAATTTTTGATGTGGAATGCTACTTGGCATAATTTTAATGTAATTCTTCTTAATTGTGGTATGAATATTCAGATCCGAAAGATTCAAGATAAAAGTTCAATATTGACAAAATAATAATAATACTTCAAGCATACTAACTAAGCAATTATGTCCTCTCAAAATACAAGGCCAAAGAAAGTTCATCCCTACAAAATCATATAGTTTAGTCATGCTCCATTTTCATCACACAAGAATGCTCTCATCATTCACAACCCCGATGACAAGCCAAGCAATTGTTTCATACTTTAGTAATCTCAAACTTTTTCAACCTTCACGCAATACATGAGCGTGAGCCATGGATATAGCACTATGGGTGGAATAGAATATGATGATGGGGGTTATGTGGAGAAGACAAAAAAGGAGAAAGTCTCACATCAACGAGGCTAATCAATGAGCTATGGATATGCCCATAGATTGATGTTAATGCAAGGAGTAGGGATTGCCATGCAACAGATGCACTAGAGCTATAAATATATGAAAGCTCAACAAAAGAAACTAAGTGGTGTGCATCCAACTTGCTTGCTCACGAAGACCTAGGGCACTTGATGAGGCCCATTGTTGGAATATACAAGCCAAGTTCTATAATGAAAAATTCCCACTAGTATATGAAAGTGACAAAACAAGAGACTCTCTATCATGAAGATTATGGTGCTACTTTGAAGCACAAGTGTGGTAAAAGGATAGTAACATTGTCCTTTCTCTCTTTTTCTCTCATTTTTTGGGCCTTCTCTTTTTTATGGCCTTTCTCTTTTTTTATATACCTCACTTGGGACAATGCTCTAGAAAATGATGATCATCACACTTTTATTTATTTACAACTCAATGATTACAACTCGATACTAGAACAAAGTATGACTCTATATGAATGCCTCCGGCGGTGTACTGAGATAGGCAATGAACCAAGAGTGACATGTATGAAAGAATTATGAACGGTGGCTTTGCCACAAATACTATGTCAACTACATGATCATGCAAAGCAATATGACAATGACGAACGTGTCATGATAGACGGAACAGTGGAAAGTTGCATGGCAATATATCTCGAAATGGCTATGGAAATGCCGTAATAGGTAGGTATGGTGGTTGTTTGAGGAATATATAAGGAGGTTTATGTGTGAAAGAGCATATCATATCACGGGGTTTGGATGCACCGACGAAGTTTGCACCAACTCTCAACGTGAGAAAGGGCAATGCACGGTACCGAAGAGGCTAGCAATGATGGAAAGGTGAGAGTGCGTATAATCCATGGACTCAACATTAGTCATAAAGAACTCACATACTTATTGCAAAAATCTACAAGTCATCAAAAACCAAGCACTACGCGCATGCTCCTAGGGGGATAGATTGGTAGGAAAAGACCATCGCTCGTCCCCGACCGCCACTCATAAGGAGGACAATCAAAGAACACCTCATGTTTCAAATTTGTTACACAACGTTTACCATACGTGCATGCTACGGGACTTGCAAACTTCAACACAAGTATTTCTCAAATTCACAACTACTCAACTAGCACAACTTTAATATCACTGCCTCCATGACTCAAAACAATCATCAAGCATCAAACTTCTCTTAGTATTCAAAACACTCATAAGAAAGTTTTTACTATTCTTGAATACCTAGCATATTAGGATTATTTAAGCAAATTACCATGCTATTTAAGACTCTCAAAATAATCTAAATGAAGCAGGAGATATCAATAGTTTCTATAAAACAAATCCACCACCGTGCTCTAAAAGATATAAGTGAAGTACTAGAGCAAAAAACTATATAACTCAAAAGATATAAGTGAAGCACATAGAGTATTCTAATAATTTCCGAATCATGGGTGTCTCTCTTAAAAGGTGTGTACAGCAAAGATGATTGTGGTAAACTAAAAATCAAAGACTCAAATCATACAGGACGCTCCAAGCAAAACACATTGTGGTGAATAAAAATATAGCTCCAAGTAAAGTTATCGATGGAAGTAGACGAAAGAGGGGATGCCTTCCGGGGCATCCCCAAGCTTTGGCTTTTTGGTGTCCTTAGATTATATTAGGGGTTCCATGGGCATCCCCAAGCTTAGGCTCTTGCCATCCTTGTTCCATAATCCATCAAATTTCACCCAAAACTTGAAAACTTCACAACACAAAACTCAGCAGAAAATCTCGTGAGCTCCGTTAGCGAAAGAAAACAAAATACCTCTTCAAGGTACTGTAATGAACTCATTATTTATTTATATTGGTGTTAAAACTAGTGTATTAAAACTTCTCTATGGTTTATAAACTATTTTACTAGCCATAGATTCATCAAAATAAGCAAACAACACACGAAAAACAGAATCTGTCAAAAACAGAACAGTCTGTAGTAATCTGTAACTAACGTACACTTATGGAACTCCAAAAATTCAGCCAAAATAGGAAGACCTAGAAAATTTGTTTATTGATCAGAATCAATCGGAATCAATATTTTATCCCGTTCTGGTGATTTTTAACAATTATTTTCATGAACAGAAAGTTTCTGGAATTTTCTGCAAGATCAAATAACTATCATCCAAGAGATTCTATAGGTTTAACTTGGCACAAACACTAACTAAAACACAAAAACACATCTAAACAGAAGCTAGATGGATTATTTATTCCTAAACAGAAACAAAAAGCAAAAAACTAAAATAAAATTGGGTTGCCTCCCAACAAGCGCTAACGTTTAACGCCCCTAGCTAGGTATGATGATTCCAATGATGGTCAGAAAAAGATGAGAATTGAAACATAAAGAGAGCATCATGAAGAATATGACTAGCACATTTAAGTATAAACCACTTCCTATGCATAGGGATTTTGTGAGCAAACAACTTATGAGAACAATAATCAACTAGAATAGGAAGGCAAAACAAGCATAACTTCAAAACTTTAAGCACATAGAGAGGAAACTTGATATTATTGCAATTCCTACATGCATATGTTCCTCCCTCATAATAATATTCGGTAGCATCATGAATGAATTCAACAATATAACCAGCACCTAAAGCATTCTTTTCATGATCTACTTGCATAGAAAATTTACTACTCTCCACATATGCAAAATTCTTCTCATTCAGAATAGTGAGAGTATCATAAGAGACTCGAATACTATAAATTGTTTCCACATTAAATGAGTAATGTTTAGAAAAAGGGTAATCATAATCATGAAAAGTTTTATAAATATAATCATCACCACTCTTTATAGCATAAGTTTCATCACAATAATCATCATAAGTAGCAACTTTGTTCTCATCATAATCAATTGAAACCTCTTCCAAGATAGTGGACTCATCACTAAATAAAGTCATGACCTCTCCAAATCCACTTTCATAAATATTATAAGACTCAACATCCTCTAAAATACTGGGATCATTACTTCCTAAAGTTGACACTCTTCCAAACCCACTTTCATCAATATAATCATCATAATTAGGAGGCATGCTATCATCATTATAAATTTGCATATCAAAACTTGGGAGACTAAAAATATCATCTTCATTAAACGTAGCATCCCCAAGCTTGGGAAAAACATTAATTGCAGCAAATATATTCTCAAAAACATCATCTTCATCAAACATAGCATCCCCAAGCTTGGGCCTTTTCATATCATAAGCGTAATCACTCTCATCAGTAATAGTATGGATAGCACCAATAGTATAGCAATTACCATCATCATGATGAGTAATAGGAGCAACATCATTTGGGGGAGATACCTTTCTACCTTTGCTTCTCCGTCTTTTCTTTTTCTTCTTCACATCATGTGTGTGTTCAATCCCCTCTTTGGAGCTCCTTATTAATGAGATTGGTTGAATAGAAAGCTCCTCCTCGTTACCTGATTCATCATAAGAAATAATAGGAGGATATTGGGAAGTCTCTTCCCTTTCATTAGTATTCTATTCATCTTCTATTTGTTTTCTTTTCTTTATGTAATTGGCAATATAAGGATTTTCAATGCAATTCACCGCACAATACATATAAATTTCTTCTAGATCAATATCGAGGAATTTCTCGAGGTTATATTCTGGAATAAACTTAGTTTGACGTTTCAATTCTTCATAACCCAAAAGCAGACTAAGTTCATTATGATGTGCAAGGGAAATCAAGTCATCACAATTTTTGGACACGATTCGATCATGAAACAATTTGCATTTGATATTTAAATGACCATGTTCATTGCAAAGTTCACAAGTATGGCTAAGATATTTTAAATTTTCAGCACTAACATTTAGCCTCTCTTGCAAACATTTAGTTTCTAAGTACTTGTGCCTCTTACAAAATCTATCTTCCCTTTTTGGTATGTATTTGCAAACTCTATGCACTCCACAGAAATCGACATGCTTATAGGAAACATTTTCATCATGACTAGTGAAATCATCATTAGTACCATGGATATTCAAAGAGTTCATACTAACAACATTGCAATCATGCTCATCATTCAAAGATTTAGTGCCAAACATTTTATAGACTTCCTCTTCTAGCACCTTGGCACAATTTTCCTTTCCATCCTGCTCACGAAAGATTTTAAAAAGATGAAGCGTATGAGGCAAACTCAATTCCATTTTTTTAGTTTTCTTTTATAGACTAAACTAGTGATAAAACAAGAAACAAAAAGATTCGATTGCAAGATCTAAAGATATACCATCAAGCACTCACCTCCCAAAGAACGGCGCGAGAAAATAGCTTAGTTGACGGGTGTGAGTGCCGCCACCTAGCCCCCGTGCAGCGGCGCCGAGAAAAGAGCTTGATGTCTACTACGCAACCTTCTTCTTGCAGAGGTTGTTGGGCCTCCAAGTGCAGAGGTTTGTAGGACAGTAGCAAATTTCCCTCAAGTGGATGACCTAAGGTTTATCAATCCGTGGGAGGCGTAGGATGAAGATGGTCTCTCTCAAGCAACCCTACAACCAAATAACAAAGAGTCTCTTGTGTCCCCAACACACCCAATACAATGGTAAATTGTATAGGTGCACTAGTTCGGCGAAGAGATGGTGATACAAGTGCAATATTGATGGTAGATATGGGTATTTGCAATCTGAAAATATAAAACCAGCAAGGTAACTAATGATAAAATTGAGCGTAAACGGTATTGCAATGCTAGGAAACAAGGCCTAGGGTTCATACTTTCACTAGTGCAAGTTCTCTCAACAATAATAACATAATTGGATCATATAACTATCCCTCAACATGCAACAAAGAGTCACTCCAAAGTCACTAATAGCGGAGAACAAACGAAGAGATTATTGTAGGGTACGAAACCACCTCAAAGTTATTCTTTCTGATCTATCTATTCAAGAGTCTGTAGTAAAATAACACGAAGCTATCCTTTCCGTTCGATTTATCATAGAGTTCGTACTAGAATAACACCTTAAGACACAAACCAACCAAAACCCTAATGTCACCTAGATACTCCAATGTCACCTCGAGTATCTGTGGGTATGATTATACGATATGCATCACATAATCTCAGAATCATCTACACAACACAAAGAACTTCAAAGAGTGCCCCAAAGTTTCTACTAGAGAGTCAAGACGAAAACGTGTGCCAACCCCTATGCATAGATTCCCAAGGTCACGGAACTCGCAAGTTGATCACCAAAACATACATAAGTAGATCACGTGAATATCCCATTGTCACCACAGATAAGCACATGCAAGACATACATCAAGTGTTCTCAAATCCTTGAAGACTCAATCCAATAAGATAACTTCAAAGGGAAAACTCAATCCATTACATGAGAGTAGAGGGGGAGAAACATCATAAGATCCAACTATAATAGCAAAGCTCGCGATACATCAAGATTGTGCCAAATCAAGAACACGAGAGAGAGAGAGAGAGAGAGAGAGAGAGAGAGAGAGAGAGAGAGAGAGAGAGAGAGAGAGAGAGAGATCAAACACATAGCTACTGGTACATACCCTCAGCCCGAGGGTGAACTACTCCTCCTCGTCATGGAGAGCGCCGGGATGATGAAGATGGCCACGGTGAGGATCCCCCCTCCGCAGGTGCGAACAGGGTCCCGATTGGTTTCGGTGGCTCTGAGAGGCTTGCGGCGGAAATCCTGATCGATTCTGTTCCCGAAGGTTTTAGGGTATATTGGTATATATAGGAGGAAGAAATACGCCAGGGGAGCCACGAGGGGCCCACGAGGGTGGAGGGCGCGCCCAGGGGGTAGGCGCGCCCCCTACCTCGTGGCTTCTTGGTAGCTTCCTTGACGTAGGGTCCATGTCCTCTGGATCATGTTCGTTCCGAAAATCACGTTCCCGAAGGTTTCATTGCGTTTGGACTCCGTTTGATATTCTTTTTTTGCGAAACTCTGAAATAGGCAAAAACATCAATTCTGGGCTGGGCCTCCGGTTAATAGGTTAGTCCCAAAAAAAATATAAAAGTGAAAATAAAGCCCAATAATGTCCAAAACAGAAGATAATATAGCATGGAGCAATCAAAAATTATAGATACGTTGGAGACGTATCAAGAGGCAGCGGGTGTTGGAGGAGAGGACGTCAAAGATGTTGGAGGAGGAGAGGGCACGGAATGACATGCACGCAAGGGCAATGTACGAGCTCCTTGTGGTAAGTTTCTTTTGCTGATTAGCCAAATCATTCATGTATTGTTTGTTTCATTACTAACTAGTATGACTGAGTCGTCAAAAACAAATGTGCAGTCTGTGTGCGAGAAGTCCGGTCAGACCACTCCGCCGATGCCAGAGATTGCTCTTGGGACGACGGTGAGTTTAATTTGAATGGACACTACTTGCTAGTCTTAACATTTGAGTGTCATCATTCTAACGAGACATTGGAAATGATCTTTGGTGCAGCGTAACTCCAGACAAGCATCGCACGATCCTTCTCCAACTACCGACACGAGCCAGCCCGCTCCCACACCTTTATGATCATGGTAAGTTTCTCTAGTGTTTTGCTTAACAAATTCATAAAGACCTAGACTTAGCTTTATTTCCTCCAAAATGACTTAATAAGCTTACTGACCTCCAAAACCATCCATTTTACCTAAGTTAGCTCTAAAACGATCTATACTTAGCTTTATTTCCTCCAAAATGACCAAAGTTAGCTCTAATATGCTTAGTTAACTAGGTTTGCTCAATAATGACATGTACTTAGCTTACTTATGTCAAAAATGGCATAATTAGCTTAGTTAGCTCATAAACGATCCATTTTACCTAAGTTAGTTCTAAAATGATCCATTTTACCTTATTTAGCTCATAAATGACCCATTTTACCTAAGTTAGCTCTAAAATGACCCATTTTACCTTACTTAGCTCATAAATGATCCATTTTACCCAAGTTAGCTCTAAAATGACCCATTTTACCTAGGTTAGCTCCAAAATGATCCATCTTACCTAGGTTGGATCTAAAATGATGCATTTTACCAAAGTTAGCTCATAAGCGATCCATTTCACCTAGGTTAGCTCATAAACGATCCATTTCACCTAAGTTAGCTCACAAACGATCAATTTCACCTAAATTAGCTCATAAATGTCATATATTCTTCTTCTTCATTTTCTTCTTCTTCTTCTTCTTCTTCTTCTTCTTCTAATCTTCTTCTTCTAACTTTCTTATTTCCCATTTTGCAAAATTCATTCGCTTCACGAAAGCTTGCATAGATGGAGTGCTTGTTTGGATGAACTATGTTTCTTTTGTATTCATGAACTATGCATGTATGGTAGGATGACACTATTGTAATATGTATGGTTGGATGCATGTATGTGGAACTTGCTATGTATGGTTGACGGAACTATGCATGTATGATGAAATTATATGTGTTGGATATCTCATATGTTTGCTGTGAACTTGCCATGTGAAAAATATATATGTATCATATATTTGCTGTGAAAATGGTTGGGTATAAGAAAAAACAGAAAAAAAGAGGCAATGCAGGCACTTTGCCGTCTGCCACCGACGGCAACGGGCTCTTTGCCATCCGCGGCGGACGGCAAAGAAGCCACGTGGCAACCACCTGTGCTTCCTGGCAGCTGACCCATTTGGTCAGTCTGCCTACAGTAGCAGACGGCAAAGGCTTGATGCTCTTTGCCGTCAGCCACGGACGGCAAAGACTGCCGTTAGCCACCTAACGGACTAACAGCGAATTTATTGCCGTCGGCTTTCTTTGCCGTCCGCCGCTGATGGCAAAGGCTCCTTTGCCGTCCGCGTCAGGAAGCAGATGGCAAAGAAGGTCTTTGCCGATCCTTTCTTTGCCAGCGCCTTTTGCCGTCCGCGGCAGACGGCAAAGGCCTTTGTCGTCCGCCTTCCATGCCTTTGCCGTTTGCCTTGGCAGACGACAAAGTAGCTGATTCCTATAGTGGGTCCTGCTGGTCTGCACTCATCTCTGTCCTTATGTCTGGCCTGCCTTGGTTAGTTCTATCAGAGGCAAAAATCTTCTTGAAGTATTGGACAAAAGTGTTGGCAATATTTTTAGGTTTAAAATGAGTCATATTGTTATGGTCTCTAATGGAAACAATTTGATTTTTCCTTCTTCTTTTCAGAACAGCCTGATGAAAGTAAGAAGTATTCCTGTCCCCTTTTGTTGCCCAATGCTTTTTTCCCTTTGTCTATAAAATTCAGTAAGTTTAGTCATATTTTCTTCATACCTGCTTATGAGTGAGGCCTCTAACTTGTGGTCTTGTTCCAAAATTGGCTTAATTTGTATACTTTTTATCTGTTCCTCAAGGGAGTTGAGTTCCTGATTGATAGGCTTCTTCTTTTTGCACCATCTCTTGAGAGATCCTGCAAGATGATTAGTTCTAGCATAGAAAGGTTTATGAGCAGTACTAGCCCACACAACCTTTGCATATGAATGAAAATCCTTTTCCATGAGCCACCAATTTTCAAATTTGAATGTTTGCACAGGTTTTCGAAATTTACCATCAGTAGAAATAAGTATGGAGCATGATCACTCAGAGTAATAGGAAGATTATAGACATTTGTATTCGGGTAAAGAGCACACCACTCAGCATTCACCAAACATCTATCAAGTCTTTCATAAGTTGGATTAGTGGAAAAACGTTTGTTAGTCCAGGTATAAGCAGGCCCACTATAACCAAGATCAATCAAACCACAAGACTTCAAAAGATTGCAAAAAGCATTCATACGACTAGTATTAACATAGGGAGTATTTTTGTCCATATCATACAGAATGTCATTCATGTCTCCCATACAAACTACAGGCTTGCTGGCATTATCATACACAAAAGATGCCACTATCTCCCAAATCTGGTTCGTTTGGCGATGGTATGGATCTCCATATATGCAAACTAATGACCCACAAGTATAGGGGATCTATCGTAGTCCTTTCGATAAGTAAGAGTGTCAAACCCAACGAGGAGCAGAAGGAAATGATAAGCGGTTTTCAGCAAGATATTCTCTGCAAGTACTGAAATAAGTGGTAACAGATAGTTTTGTGATAGGATAATTTGTAACGAGCAACAAGTAACAAAAGTAAGTAAAGTGCAACAAGGTGTCACAATCCTTTTTGTAGCAAAGGACAAGCCTGGACAAACTCTTATATGGAGAAAAGCGCTCCCGAGGACACATGGGAATTATCGTCAAGCTAGTTTTCATCATGTTCATATGATTCGCGTTCGGTACTTTGATAATTTGATATGTGGGTGGACCGGTTCTTGGGTGCTGTTCTTAGTTGAAAAAGCATCCTACTTATGATTAACCTCTATTCCAAGCATCCGCAAGTACAACAAAAGTATTAAGGTAAACCTAACCATAGCATGAAACATATGGATCCAAATCAGCCCCTTACGAAGCAACGCATAAACTAGGGTTTAAGCTTCTGTCACTCTAGCAACCCATCATCTACTTATTACTTCCCAAAGCCTTCCTCTAGGCCCAAATAATGGTGAAGTGTTATGTATTCGACGTTCACATAACACCACTAGAGGCTAGACAACATACATCTCATCAAAATATCGAACGAATACCAAATTCACATGACTACTAATAGCAAGACTTCTCCCATGTCCTCAGGAACAAACGTAACTACTCACAAAGCATATTCATGTTCATAATCAGAGGGTATTAATATGCATAAAGGATCTGAACATATGATCTTCCACCAAATAAACCAACTAGCATCAACTACAAGGAGTAATCAACACTACTAGCAACCTACTAGTACCAATCCCGGACTTGGAGACAAGAATTGGATACAAGAGATGAACTAGGGTTTTGAGAGGAGATGGTGCTGGTGAAGATGTTGATGGATATTTCCCTCTCCCGATGAGAGGAGCGTTGGTGATGACGATAGCGATGATTTACCACACCCGGAGGGAAGTGTCCCCGGTAGAATAGCTCTGCCGGAGCCCTAGATTGGTTCCGCCAAGGTTCTGCCTCATGGCGGCGGAGTTTCGTCCCGAAAGGTTGCTTATGATTTTTCTTCGGACAAAAGACCTCATATAGCAGAAGATGGCCACTTGAGGGCCAACAGGGGGCCCACGAGGCAGGGGGCGCGTCCAGGGGGTAGGGCGCGCCCCCACCCTCGTGGCCAGGTGGGGCCCCCTCTGACTTATTTCTTCCAATCAATATTTTTTTTCTTTCCAAAAATAACTTTCGTGGAGTTTCAGGACTTTTGGAGTTGTGGAGAATAGGTCTCTACTATTTGCTCCTTTTCCAGCCCAGAATTCCAGCTGTCGGCATTCTCCCTCCTTATGTAGTCCTTGTAAAATAAGAGAGAATAGGCATAAGTATTGTGACATAACGTGTAATAACTGCCCATAATGCAATAAATATCGATATAAAAGCATGATGCAAAATGGACGTATCAACTCCCCCAAGCTTAGACCTCGCGTGTCCTCAAGCGGAAGCCAATAACGACAAATATGTCCACATGTTTAGAGGTAGAGGTGTCAATAAAATAATTACGGACATGAGGGCATCATGATTATTTTCATAACAGCAACATATATGGATCTTGTCATATGATTTCTTATGCTCAAGTAATAATCTATTCAAAATGCAAAAGTACGAATCATAAACTTTATTGAGAACCAACAAACTATAATCTCAGTCATTGAAACAATTGCAATTTATCATAACATCAGAAAGAGTCTATGTCAGAGCTTTCTAGGAAGTCCACATACTCAACTATCATTTAGTCTTTCATAATTGCTAACACTCACGCAATACTTGTGGTTACGGAGTTTTAGCCGGACACAGAGGAAGATAGGGGCTTATAGTTTCGCCTCCCAACCTTTTACCTCAAGGGTAATGTCAACAATAATAACTCATGCTCCCCTACATCCAATTAGATATATCTATCAGGATCTTTCCAACACCCTGTGCTTGCCAAAGGATAAAATGTAAAAAGGAAAGGTGAAGATCACCATGACTCTTGCATAAGGTAGAGGATAATAATAGAAGATAGGCCCTTCGCAGAGGGAAGCAGAGGTTGCCATGCGCTTTTATGGTTGGATGCACAAAATCTTAATGCGAAAGAACGTCACTTTATATTGCCCCTTGTGATATGAACCTTTATTATGCAGTCCGTCGCTTTTATTTCTTCCACATCACAAGATCGTATAAAGCTTATTTTCTCCCACACTAATAAGTCATACATATTTAGAGAGCAATTTTTATCGCTTGCACCGATGACAACTTACTTGAAGGATCTTACTCAATCCATAGGTAGGTATGGTGGACTCTCATGGCAAAACTGGTTTAAGGGTTTTTGGAAGCACAAGTAGTATCTCTACTTGGTGCTAAGAATTTGGCTAGCATGAGGGGGAAAGGCAAGCTCAACATGTTGGATGATCCATGACAATATACTTTATCTCAGATATAAGAAAACATAACCCATTATGTTGTCTTCCTTGTCCAACGTCAACTCTTTAGCATGTCATATTTTAATGAGTGTTCCCAATCATAAAAGATGTCCATGATAATATATTTATATGTGAAACCTCTCTTTCCTTATTACTTCCTATTAATTGCAACAATGACCAAAGCTATGTTTGCCAACTCCCAACAACTTTTAATCATCATACTCTTTTTATGTGAAGTCATTACTCTCAATAAGATCAATATGAACTCTTTATTTCTTTTTATTCTTTTTCTCTTTTCTTTTATTCACTCAAGTTCATGGAAAAATAATCAAGCCCTTGACTCAGCACTAATCTTTATTATATAGCTCACGAACTCGATTACATAGAGAGATCATAAAGCAAAAACTCAAAACTAGATCATACCATAAACTTTATTCTACTAGATCAAGATACTACTAATAGGATCGAACTAAGAAAAACGGTAAAGATAGGAGTGTGATGGTGATACGATACCGGGGCACCTCCCCCAAGCTTGGCAGTTGCCAAGGGGAGTGCCCATACCCATGTGATTATATCTCCTTCTTCGGTGATGGTGTTATATTCTTGGCGATGATGCCCCTCAGGATACGATTCTCCTCCTCGAGCTTATTGACTTGATGCTTGAGGTCCATTATTTCCTTACGAAGCTTTCCTGTAACGGCTAAAGCTCCTTGCACCCAAGGGTGTTTCATGGCTGCGGGAGAACAAGACACACTTCTCTTCATATTTCATAAGAAAGAAATCTAACATTGGAAGGGGTAACCGAGTTTGGAATAGCTGAGCTATGTAATTCCCCCATCATGAATCCAGCTCGGAAGCGAGAAGTGACTTCTTGATCCTCCATAGCATCTATCCTCATAAAGTTAGCCTCCATCTCTTCCTTCATTGCTGGCCCAAAGTGGTCAGCATCGCTGTTTGTCCTTGGTTCCGATGCCGGATGAGACACCCGGCTCTCCCCAACTGACTCTTGAGAAGACATCTTGCTCTAATCTGCAGCAGCAACAGCTCGAAACAAGAATAGAGGATATTTGCGTGATACAGGAGTCAAAACCTTCAGGAGAATATATAATGATTTTTTACCGACCAAAATATGTATCTTGCAAGAAAACGGAGTCCAGAGAGCGCACGAGGTGCCCACGAGGTAGGGGGCGCGCCCAGGGGGGTAGGGCGCGCCCTCCACCCTCGTGGAGCCCTCGTGTCCTTCCCGGACTGCTTCTTATTTTTCTATTTTTCTAAATATTCCAAAACGGAGAAATATTGCCTTAAAAACTGTTTTGGAGTCGGTTTACTTACCGTACCACATACCTATTCCTTTTCGGAGTCTGAAATGTTCCGGAAGGTGTCCCTTATGTATTCCTCCGGGGTTACGGTTTCAATAATATTAGTTTCAACATTTATGGGATTACGTGAGATATAATGTTTGATTATTTGACCGTTCACCACCTTCGGGTTTGTACCTTCGAAGCTGTTGATTTTTTTGCCACCGGAACGATAGACTTCCTTGATAACGTAGGGACCTTCTCATTTAGAGAGAAGTTTTCCTGCAAAAAATCTTAAACGAGAGTTGTATAGTAATACATAATCACCTACATTAGACTCACGCTTTTGTATCCTTTTGTCATGCCATCTTTTAACTTTTTCTTTAAATAACTTGGCATTTTCATAAGCTTGGGTTCTCCATTCATCAAGTGAGCTAATATCAAATAACCTCTTCTCACCGGCAAGTTTGAAATCATAGTTGAGCTCTTTAATACCCCAATATGCCATATGTTCTAGTTCGAGAGGTAAGTGACATGCTTTTCCATAAACCATTTTATACGGAGACATACCCATAGGATTTTTATATGTAGTTCTATAGGCCCATAATGCATCATCAAGTTTCTTGGACCAATTCTTCCTAGACCTATTGACAGTCTTTTGGAAAATTAATTTGAGCTCTCTATTACTCAATTCTACTTGACCACTAGACTGTGGGTGATAAGGGGATGCAATTCTATGATTAACATCATACTTAGCAAGCATTTTACGGAAAGCACCATGAATAAAATGTGAACCACCATCAGTCATTAAATATCTAGGGACTCCAAACCTAGGAAAAATAACTTCTTTAAGCATCTTAATAGAAGTGTTATGATCAGCACTACTAGTTGGAATATCTTCTACCCACTTAGTAACGTAATTGACAGCAACTAAAATATGTGTATATCCATTAGAGGTAGGAAAAGGTCCCATATAATCAAAGCCCCAAACATCAAATAGTTCAATAACAAGTGAATAGTTCATAGTCATTTCTTGACGTCTACTAATATTACCAATTCTTTGACATTCATCACAAGATAAGACAAACTTACGGGCGTCCTTGAAGAGAGTAGGCCAATAAAAACCGGATTGCAATACCTTATGTGTAGTTCTATCTCCAGTGTGGTGTCCTCCATAAGCCTCAGAGTGACACTTGCATAGGATCTGTTCCTGTTCATGCTCAGGTACACAACGTCTAATAACACCATCTACTCCTTCTTTATAAAGATGTGGGTCATCCCAAAAGTAATGTCTCAAATCGTAGAAAAACTTTTTCTTTTGCTGATATGTGAAGCTAGTTGGTATAAATTTAGCAACAATGTAATTAGCATAATCAACATACCACGGAGTACTACGAGAGGCATTTATGAAATTTAATTGCTCGTCAGGAAAGCTATCATCAACAGGTAGTGGGTCATCAAGAACATTTTCTAACCTAGACAAGTTGTCTGCAATGGGGTTCTCAGCTCCCTTTCTATCAACAATATGTAAATCAAATTCTTGTAGCAAGAGAACCCATCTAATAAGTCTAGGTTTAGCATCTTTCTTTTCCATAAGATATTTAATAGCAGCATGATCCGTGTGAGTAGTTACTTTAGAATCAACAATATAAGGTCTAAACTTATCACAAGCAAATACAACTGCTAAGAATTCTTTCTCAGTAGTAGCATAATTTCTTTGAGCATTGTCTAGAGTTTTACTAGCATATTGAATAACATTTAATTTCTTATCAACTCTTTGCCCTAGAACAACACCTACAACATAATCACTAGCATCACACATAATTTCAAAGGGTAAACTCCAATCAGGTGGCTGAACAATAGGTGCAGAGATCAATGCTTCCTTAAGTATTTCAAATGCTTCTACCCAATCATCATCAAAGACAAATGGTATATCTTTTTGTAATAAATTAGTCAGAGGCCGAGAAATTTTTGAGAAGTCCTTAATGAACCTCCTATAAAAACTGGCGTGACCAAGGAAACTTCTTATACCTTTGATGTCCTTGGGACATGGCATCTTTTCAATAGCGTCAACCTTGGCTTTGTCAACCTCAATACCTCTTTCAGAAACTTTATGCCCCAAGACAGTACCTTCATTAACCATGAAGTGACACTTTTCCCAATTCAAGGCAAGATTAGTTTCTTCATATCTCTGCAAAACTTGATCAAGATTGCTCAAGCAATCATCAAAAGAGGATCCATAGACGGAGAAATCGTCCATGAAAACCTCACAAATCTTTTCACAAAAGTCAGAGAATATAGCCATCATGCATCTTTGAAAGGTAGCAGGTGCATTACATAAACCGAAAGGCATACGTGTATAAGCAAAAGTACCAAAAGGACAAGTAAATGTAGTCTTTGATTGATCATTAGCTGACACAGGTATTTGAGAGAAACCAGAATAACCATCTAGAAAGCAATAATGTGTATGTTTGCATAATCTTTCTAGCATATGATCGATAAAAGGTAAGGGGTAATGATCTTTCTTACTAGCCTTATTTAATTTGAAGAAATCAATTACCATCCTATAACCTGTCATAATTCTTTGCGGGATCAATTCATATTTATCATTAGGAACAACTGTAATACCTCCCTTCTTAGGGACACAATGGACAGGACTTACCCACTGACTATCAGCAACGGGATAAATTATACCTGCCTCCAGAAGCTTTAGTATTTCTTTTCTTACCACTTCTTTCATCTTAGGATTCAGCCTTCGTTGATGATCACGAACTGGGTTGGCATCTTCTTCCAAATTTATTTTATGTTGACAAAGAGTGGGACTAATGCCCTTAAGATCATCAAGAGTATATCCAATAGCAGCTCGGTGCTTCTTCAGAGTTTTCAATAATCTATCTTCTTCATGCTCTGAAAGGTTAGCACTAATAGTAACAGGATATATCTTCTTTTCATCAAGATAAGCATATTTAAGAGTATCAGGCAACGGTTTAAGCTCGAATACGGGGTCACCCTTGGGTGGAGGAGGATCCCCTAGGATTTCAACGGGCAAGTTGTGTTTCAGAATAGGTTTCTGTTTAAAGAATACAACATCTATTTCCCTTCTTTCATGCATAAACATATCATTTTCATGGTCTAGCAAATATTGTTCTAAAGGAGCACTAGGAGGTACGGCAATAGAAGCAAGAACAATAATTTCATCCTTACTAGGCAATTCTTCTTCACGGTGTTGTCTACTAAATTTAGAGAAATTAAACTCATGAGACATATCACCCAAGCCAATAGTAACAACATTCTTTTCGCAGTCTATTCTAGCATTGATAGTGTTCAAGAAGGGTCTACCAAAAATAATGGGACAAAAGCTATCTTGTGGGGAACCAAGAACAAGAAAATCAGCAGGGTATTTAGTTTTTCCACACAAGACTTCAACATCTCTAACAATTCCCATTGCTGATATAGTATCTCTATTGGCAAGTTTAATTGTAACATCAATACCTTCTAACTCAGTAGGTGCAATCTCATGCTTAATTTCATTGTATAAGTCATGAGGTATAACACTAGCACTAGCACCCATATCACATAAGCCATGATAACAGTGATCTCCTATTTTAACGGAAATAACATGCATGCCTACTACAGGTCTATGTTTATCTTTATCACAAGGTTTGGCAATTCTAGCAGTTTCACGCAGAAATGAATAACATGCCCATCAATATTATCAGCCAAGAGATCTTTAACAATAGCAATATTAGGTTCAACTTTAATTTTCTCAGGAGGTGTATAAGTTCTAATATTGCTTTTATGAACCACAGTTGAAGTTTTAGCATGATCCTTTATTCTAACAGGGAAAGGTGGTTTCTCAACATAAGAAGTAGGAACAATAGGATCATTATAAGTGATAGTCTTTTCTTCAACTTTAGTAGGTGCAGCTACTTTTACTTCTATGGGAGGATGATATTTAAACCACTTCTCCTTGGGGAGATCAACATAAGTAGCAAAAGATTCACAGAAAGAGGCTACTATCTCACATTCAAGTCCATATTTAGTGCTAAACTTACGGAAAATATCGGTATCCATAAAAGATTTAACACAATCAAACTTAGGTGTCATACCTAACTCCTTACCTTCGTCGAGATCCCAATCTTCAGAGTTGCCTTTAATTCTATCCAATAAATTCCATTTGAATTCAATAGTCTTCATCATAAAAGAGCCAACACAAGAAGTATCGAGCATGGATTGATTATTACGAGAAAGCCGAGCATAAATTTTTTGAAGAATTATTTCTCTTGAGAGCTCATGATTGGGGCATGAATATAACATTGATTTAAGCCTCCCCCAAGCTTGAGCGATGCTTTCTCCTTCGCGAGGCCAAAAATTATATATATATATAATTGCGATCACAATGAACAAGATGCATAGGATAAAACTTCTGATGAAATTCCAATTTCAACCGTTTATAGTTCCATGATCCCGTATTATCACATAGCCTATACCATGTCGATGCATATTCCTTCAAAGATAAAGGAAAGACATTCTTCTTAACAACATCATCGGGTATACCTGCAAGCTTAAATAATCCACAAACTTCATCCACATAGATTAGGTGCTCATCAGGATCCTTTGTTCCATCTCCTAAAAAAGGATTAGCTAGCAGTTTTTCTAACATACCCGAAGGAACTTCAAAGGGAACATTTTCATTTGTAATAGGCTAAGTAGGTTGAGGAGCAACTCTTTGCTCTACTGGTCGGGGTGAAGATACCCCAAACAAGCCCCTCAGAGGATTACTTTCCATAGTAACAAGTGACAATAAATTTCAGCACACTATATAAATTTTTCCTTACCAAATTCCACCTACCAAAGGTGCTTCACTCCCCGGCAACGGCGCCAGAAAAGAGTCTTGATGAACCACAAGCATAGGGGATCTATCGTAGTCCTTTCGATAAGTAAGTGTGTTGAACCCAACAAGGAGCAGAAGGAAATGATAAGCGGTTCTCAGCAAGGTATTCTCTGCAAGTACTGAAATATGTGGTAACAAATAGTTTTGCGATAGGATAATTTGTAACGAGCAACAAGTAACAAAAGTAAGTAAAGTGCAGCAAGGTGGCCCAATCCTTTTTTTAGCAAAGGAAAAGCCTAGACAAACTCTTATATGGAGAAAAGCGCTCCCGAGGACACATGGGAATTATCGTCAAGCTAGTTTTCATCACGTTCATATGATTCACGTTTGGTACTTTGATAATTTGATATGTGGGTGGACCAGTGCTTGGGTGTTGTTATTACTTGAAAAAGCATCCCACTTATGATTAACCTCTATTACAAGCATCCACAACTACAACAAAAGTATTAAGGTAAACCTAACCATAGCATGAAACATATGGATCCAAATCAGCCCCTTACGAAGCAACGCATAAACTAGGGTTTAAGCTTCTGTCACTCTAGCAACCCATCATCTACTTATTACTTCCCAATGCCTTACTTTAGGCCCAAATAATGGTGAAGTGTTATTTAGTCGACGTTCACATAACACCACTAGAGGCTAGACAACATACATCTCATCCAAATATCAAACGAATACCAAATTCACATGACTATTAATAGCAAGACTTCTTCCATGTCCTCAGGAACAAACGTAACTACTCACAAAGCATATTCATGTTCATAATCAGAGGGGTATTAATATGCATAAAGGATCTGAACATATGATCTTCCACCAAATAAACCAACTAGCATCAACTACAAGGAGTAATCAACACTACTAGCAACCTACTAGTACCAATCCCGGACTTGGAGACAAGAATTGGATACAAGAGATGAACTAGGGTTTTGAGAGGAGATGGTGCTGGTGAAGATGTTGATGGAGATTGCCCTCTCCCGATGAGAGGAGCGTTGGTGATGACGATGGCGATGATTTCTCCCACCCGGAGGGAAGTGTCCCCGGCAGAACAGCTCTGCCGGAGCCCTAGATTGGTTCCGCCAAGGTTCCGCCTCGTGGCGGCGGAGTTTCGTCCCGAAAGGTTGCTTATGATTTTTCTTTGGACGACAGACCTCATATAGCAGAAGATGGCCACCGGAGGGCCAACAAGGGCCTACGAGGCAGGGGGCGCGCCCAGGGGGGTAGGGCGCGCCCCCCACCCTCGAGGCTAGGTGGGGCCCCCTCTGACGTACTTCTTTCGCTCAGTATTTTTTATTATTTCCAAAAATAACTTTCGTGGAGTTTTAGGACTTTTGGAGTTGTGCAGAATAGGTCTCTAATATTTGCTCCTTTTCCAGCCCAGAATTCCAGCTGCCGGCATTCTCCCTCCTTATGTAAACCTTGTAAAATAAGAGAGAATAGGCATAAGTATTGTGACATAACAAGTAATAAGAGCCCATAATGCAATAAATATCAATATAAAAGCATGATGCAAAATGGACGTATCACAAACCAGAGAAAACTCCTCCTTACTGGCTATACTAAGAACAGTAGATAAGATAACATGGAAATTAGAAGTATGTACATTCACTTGTAGATCATCACTCCACATCAGCCAAAGTCCCCCAAAGCGCCCCTTGGAAGGAACTACAACACTGTTGGCCATGTCAAAACGAGTGTTCAAATCAACAGGTTTTATCTTAGAGGTTTTAATTTCTGAAACAAAGGTTACCTTGGCTTTTGTGACATGAATCGGTCTTGCCAGGTAGCACATCTTCTCACTGCCGAGACCCTGGCCCATGCCTCGAAAGTTCCAGGCTATCATCTGCATGGCCCATGTAGCCAAGATATTAACGTCTCTTTTATTGGGTTCTAGGCCAAGATATGAAATTAATTGATAATATGGGGAAAATAGAGTATTTGATGGTCGCGTATTGTTAGACTAGCCACAGTGGGAAGTACTCCCTTCGTAAACTAATATATGAGTGTTTAGATCACTCCTTTAGTGATCTAAACGCTCTTATATTAGTTTACAGAGGGACTAGTAACATGCATATGTTACTAATATATATTACTATATCTATAGTGAGGACTAACATATGCGTGGTGTTATGCAACACTTCCGTGTTTCCGGCAACCATTTGGTCCAGCGCCCCCGCCAAACGACGCGGAATGCCTCTGCGGTTCGAACGCAAGTTGTTGCGCGCGGTTTGGTGCTTCCTAGCGTGATCCCGATGATGTCCCGAACGATGCCGCCGCCTCTGCTCGTCGCCGGTGCCGATTCCGGCCAAGTCCGGCCATACCACCACCCCCACTCGACGCGGCATCGAGTGGCCGTTCGACTAGACCAAGCTGCGCGCCGAACGGCGCCGTGTAGCGAAATCCCGACGAGGCCCGGGTGCCCCCGCCGCGTTGTGACATCGCCGGCGGCCAAACGCCGGCCGCCGCCTACGTGGTTGGCCTGGGGCCACCCCAGAGCTACTGCCAGTGGGCCTTGCGGGTCCTAGTTGGTGGGTTGACCGGTCAGCTCGCCGACGGCAGTTATCGCCAGCGACATGCGGGCCCCATGTCATAAAGCGAATAAAATAAATAGATAATTTACTAATTAATTAAATTAGTTAATTAAACACTAGTCTCTCATCGACTACTGGGCCCCACCCACTAATTAGCCTATTTAGTTAGTTTTAAAACTCGTTAGTACCACATCGATGACATGTGGGTCCCATGGACCCACATGCGGTTTGATTGGTCAACCGACCGATTGACCTGCTGACATCACTCGATGTCATGCCGACATCATCATTTACTATTCTGGATAATGTTGGATTTAAATAATTAATTAAATTCCAGTAAATGATTAAATCTTTAGAAAATCATATCTATCTTTTAATCCGTAACTCGGATGAAAATACTTTCTACATGAAAGTTGCTCAGAACGACGAGACGATTCCGGATACGCAACCCGTTCGTCCACCACACCCCCTAACCTATCAAACTCGCAACTTTCCCCCTCCGGCTCCTCCACCCGAAAACGCGAAACGCCGGGGATCCTTTCTCGGATGTTTCCCCCCTTCACCGGTATCACCACATACCGCGTTAGGGCACGCCTAGCATCACGCTTTGCTTTGTCATGCATCGTCATGCATCTGTTTGCTTAAATATTCATTGTTTCTTCCCCCTCTTCTTCCGCTAGACACCGAGACCGACGCTGCTGCTGCCCAAGACGACTACGGAGTTGGCGACCCTCTCTCTTGCCGAGCAACCAGGCAAGCCCCCCCCTTGATCACGGATATCGCCTACTCTCGTCTACACTGCTTGCATTAGAGTAGTATAGCATATTCTTGCTTTCCGTTATTCCTATCTGATCCATAGCTTGTCCTTGCTACTCATGTTGTTACCTTTACCGCAATCCTACTTGCCTAGTATAGGATGCTAGTATTTCCATCTGTGGCCCTACATTCTTGTCAAATCTGCATGCTATGCTATCGGTCCGTGATCACTCGGGAGGTGATCACGGTATATACTATATACTTATACATGATACATGTGGTGATTAAAGTCGGGTCGGCTTGTGGAGCACCCGCGAGTGGATCTTTGTGGCGGAGCGTCAGGGCAGGTTGAGGCCGCCTAGGAGAGAGGTGGGCCTGGCCCTGTTCGGCGTTCGCAGATACTTAACATGCTTAACGAGATCTTGGTATTTGATCTGAGTCTGGCTACTGGCCTATACGCACTGACCAACTACGTGGGAAAGATATGGGCACTCGGCGTCGTGGTATGAGCCAAAGCATTTCGTGACGTCGGATCGGCGGCGCGCCCGGATTGGTGGAACACCACTAGGCTAGGTGCGCTTTCGGCCGCCCGCATAGCGTGCAGGTGTGCTCAGGCGATGGGCCCTGCCCTGGCGCATAGGTTTAGTCCGCGTCTTGGCCTCTCTATTAAGCCTAGGTCGGGTTGCGGCGTATTGTTTGGCCGAGGCCGGAATGACCCAGAAAGTGTGTCCGGCGGAGTTAGCGGCGTGGTGGGTAAGTTGGTGCACCCCTGCAGGGAAGAAAACATCTATCGATAGCCTGTCCTACGGTAACGGACACTTGGAGTTGTATCCCGATCGATACAACTAGAACTGGATACTTGTGATGAGAATTGGATGGTGATGAGTAATGGATTGTGATGATAACTGGATAGTATGGCTCTGGGATTTCTTTCTCGCAGGGAGTCGAGAAAGGATCTCCGGCCGAGGTTGATAACACCACTGCTACTTTACTTTATGCTACTCTACTCCCTCCTGTTTGCTGCAAGATGGTGGTTTTCAGAAGATGCTAGTCTTCAATAGGACTAGGTTCTCCCCTCTATTCTGGCATTTCTGCAGCCCAGTCCACATATACAGCCTTCCTTTGATAATGTTCCATATGTAGTGTAGATCCTTGCTTGCGAGTACTTTGGATGAGTACTCACGGTTGCTTTGCTTCCCCTTTCCCCCTTTCTTCTTCTTTCCGGTTGATGCAACCAGATGTCGGAGCCCAGGAGGCCCGCGCCTCTTTCGATCTGTATCCCAGTTTGTGCTAGCCTTCTTAAGGAAAACTTGTTTAACTTATGTTTGTACTCAGATATTGTTGTTTCCGCTGACTCGTCTATGATCGAGCACTTGTATTCGAGCCCTCGAGGCCCCTGGCTTGTATTATGATGCTTGTATGACTTATTTATGTTTTAGAGTTGTGTTGTGATATCTTCCCGTGAGTCCCTGATCTTGATCGTACACATTTGCGTGCATGATTAGTGTACGATTGAATCGGGGGCGTCACAGAACAGTAGCTAAGATAACATGGAAATTAGAAGTATGTACATTCACTTGTAGATCATCACTCCACATCAGCCAAAGTCCCCCAAAGCGCCCCTTGGAAGGAACTACAACACTGTTGGCCATGTCAAGCAGTGTTCAAATCAACAGGTTTTATCTTAGAGGTTTTAATTTCGAAACAAAGGTTACCTTGGCTTTTGTGACATGAATCGGTCTTGCCGGGTAGCACATCTTCTCCTGCCGAGACCACGGCCCATGCCTCGACAGTTCGAGCTATCATCTTCATGGCCCATGTAGCCAAGATATTAACGTCTCTTTTATTGGGTTCTAGGCCAAGATATGAAATTAATTGATAATATGGGGAAAATAGAGTATTTGATGGTGGCGTATTGTTAGACTAGCCACAGTGGGAAGTACTCCCTTCGTAAACTAATATATGAGTGTTTAGATCACTCCTTTAGTGATCTAAACGCTCTTATATTAGTTTACAGAGGGACTAGTAACATGCATATGTTACTAATATATATTACTATATCTATAGTGAGGACTAACATATGCGTGGTGTTATGCAACACTTCATTTATTAGGTTGTAGATTCATCTTGTCTTGATAGTTGTAATGTTGCTCATACTATGAGTAACTAGGTATGTTATCACATGCCTGTCTTTCTTTATTATTAATTACTTGGCACATCATTTTTTTCCTAGAGATATGGGCAAATTTGACGATTTTAACCTGTGGACGAAAGAAAATCACACAATGAACTGCCCACAAAAGTATGTCACACGGCTGACCTTTCTGTGTGGCGCCCGACACGCCGGTGCCACACCCTATGGTGCATCGCCTAGCTCGGGGGCGTTGCACCTCTGTGCATCGTGGCAGCCCCTGGGCCCGCAACCAGCAGTGCAGTACCTCTGGGCTAGGCGCCACACACGTAATGTGTAGCGCCTAGCGCTCGGACGCTGCACGATGACTTAGATGCAGCCGCTGCGGCCCTCTTCTCCCCAACCCACCCCATTGCACCAGTTACAGAAGAAGCGGCGGCGGCCCTCTCCTCCCCCCTCTCAATCCCCTCTCCCAAATCCTTCAGATCTGACGATTTGGTCCGTGGATTCCTTCACCAATCCATCCTAGAAGGTACTCTCCTCCGATGCCCTTCTTTCTATCCATAGAATGTATGCTATTTTTAAGATTTGGGGAACCTTTGTTTGAATCTTGCATGTATTAGATTTGGGAACCCTTGTTAGATTAGAATGTTGCATGTATTAGAATCTAGCATGTATTAGATACCTAATTTTGCAACCCCAGTTTACTTGATTTTATTGAAAAGATATGGTTTCGATACATAGGTTGACATGCTATTTCTATGAAAAAGATATTTGTATTGAATGTTGCATGAAGTAGGCCTAGTTTTGTTTATTTGTATTGAAATTATATTTGTATTGACAAGAATGATTTGGATACATGTGCTTTGAATTTTGCATATAGTAGGCGTACTTTAGTTTATTTTTCTTCAGAAGATACTCGTTTTGACAAGAAAGCTTTGCTTGAAATTGTTAGGATGGTTTGGCTTCTCGATGATCACTGGGACCATCAACACCGGTCGTACGCTATGTCGGTGGAGCAGCGGGTAATAATCAAATTGGCCGGTATTATGAATTTCTTGTTTATTTGAAACACAAATGCCCCATATTGTAACACCCGGATGATTAATGAACAGTAATCACCCCGGGTTGTGTGCCAAACCTCACGTTGATTCGTACCCGGCCTAAAACAATTTCAGAACAAGAGCAAACGATAAATAGTTTCAAAACCAAAACTAAAAATGTTCGGGGGTTGTCTAAAATAGCAAACCTAATTATGGTGGGGTGCACAAATTTATGTAAAATATTTTGGCATTTTAATTAAACTAAAACAGAAAGCAGAAAAAGAAAAATAAGAAAAGAAAAGAAAAACAAAAAAAGAGAGGGAGGGAAAACCCCCTGGCCCAGCCAGCCCCCTCCCCACCTGGCCCCTCGCCCCTGGCCCATTCCCCCTGGGCCGGCCCAGCAGCCCCGACCACTTAACCCCCCCCCCCCGGCCAAAACCTAGCCGCCCACTCTCCCCCACACGCCCCACCCCTGCTCCTCTCCCCTGCCCTTGCCCGATCCAGATCGGGCGAGACCCCCCGCCCACCTCGTCTCCGTGGCCCCGCCCCCACCGCCGCCGGACCCCCTCCTCCTCCTCTCCACCGCTGGGGTCCCTCCTCCCCTCCTCGCCCCATGGGCAAGACGCCATCATGGAACCACCCTGCCTCCCGGCGCCGGCGACCGCTACCCACCCGCCTCCTCGCGGTCGCCGTCGCGCTCCACCGAGCCGCTCCCTAGACCCCGGCCTGGCTGTGAGCTCGCCTCCTTTCCCCGTCATTCCCTCTCTCCCCTCCCGAACGCGCCGTCCACGGAGGCTCGTCTCGGCCACGACCCTCCATGCCACGCCGCCCGTTCCTCTCGTCTCGGCGACCCGGCAGCGCCCTCGCCCCCCACGACCACGAATCCCGGCCCGTCCGACGATCTCCCCCCTCCCGGTGTGACGCCGCGGCCAGCTCCGGTGCCCCCGCCGCACCACGGCTGCCAGCGCCAGGGCCTCCCGTCGCCGGCTCCCGCCGTCCGCGGCCGAGCCCATGAGCCCCTCCCTTCCCTCGCCCGTCGCTCGACCCCGGGCCCCGTAGCACGTCCCCGTCGGGCCCGAACCCCACCACCACCTCGCCCGCTTGGCGCAGCTGCGCCGCCGGCCGATCTGGCCGAGCTGCGGCCCCTCCGGCCACCGTCTTGGCCTCGGCCGCCCGGTCCCCGTTGGCCTCGGGCTCGGGCATCGCTCAAGACGCCAAGCATGCCGAATAGCCCCTCTGGGTTGATGACATGGGGCCTCCCCGTAAGCGATTTATAAATAAACAGGAAAATAAAATTAAATAAAACTAATTAACTAATTAATTAATTAATTAATTAATTAAGTAATTAATTAATCTAATTAATTCTGATTAATTAACCCTAATCATTAATTAACCTAATTAACTAATGTTAATTAAATCTGATTAGGGTAATTAGATATTAGAGAATGACATGCGGGACCCACTGTCGGGGTTGACTCGATCAACCTGTTGATTCTTGATGTCGACATGACATCATCTTGATGTCGGTGACATCATCTTGATGTCATAAATGCATTTTCGAAATTAATTAAATAATTAATTAAATTCCGAAATTAATAAAATCTTTTAAAATCAAATCTTTTAATCCGTAATCCGGATTAAAATATTTTCAACATGAAAGTTGCTCGAGCAGCGAGGCGAATCCGGATCACGCAGTCCGTTCGTCCACCACACGCCTCTAACCTATCGAACTGCAAACTTTCCTCTCCGGTTCATCATCGACAGACGTCGGAACCGGAAAACTTCCGGATGTTTTCCCCTAACCATTACCCTCATACCACGTTAGGGCACGCCTAGCATCGCTTCTCGACATGTCTTGCATCGATATGCATCTGTTTACTTTGTATTCATTGTTTCTTCCCCCTCTTCTCTCCGGTAGACTACGAGACCGACGCTGCGGTGGCCGGTTCGACTACGGTGTTGGCGACCCTCTCTCTTGCGAGCAACCAGCAAGCCCCCCCTTGATCACGAGATATCGCCTACTCTTATCTACCTTGCTTGCATTAGAGTAGTATAGCATATTCTTGTTTTCAGATACTCCTATCTTGTTGCATAGCTTTGTCCTTGTAACCTCGTTGTTACCTTACGCAATCCTATATGCTTAGTATAGGATGCTAGTACTTTCATCTGTGGCCCTACTTTCTTGTCCGTCTTGCGTGCTATGCTATCGGGCCGTGATCACTCGGGAGTTGATCACGGGTATATACTATTACTTATACATGATACATGTGAGACTAAATTGGTTGGTGATGGAGCACCCGCGAGTGGATCTTTGAGGCGGAGCGACAGGCAGGTTGAGACCGCCTAGGAGAGAGGTGGGCTGGCCCTGTTGGCGTTCATGTTACTTAACACGCTTAACGAGGTCTTGGTATTTGATCTGGGTTGGCTCTACGAGCTTATACGCACTAACCATCTACGCGAAAGTAGTTATGGGTATCCCGTCGTGGTATCACCGAAGTACTTCAGACGTCGTGACGGAGGCGGCGCCGGATTGGACTGGAACGCTGATGGGCTAGGTCTGCTTCGGCCGCGACGCAACGTGCAGTGTGTTTCGAGGCGATGGGCCCGGACCCTGCGGCGCTTAGGTTAAGACCGCGTGTTGGCCTCTGTTGTGCCTAGGTGGGGCTGCGGCGTGTTGATCTTCCGCGGCGGGCATGACCCAGAAAGTGTGTTCGCCAAATGGGATCAAGCGTCTTTGGGTAAGATGGTGCACCCTGCAGGAAGTTAATCTATTGAATAGCCGTGATCTTGATAACAGGACGACTTGGAGTTGTACCTTGAGCTTATGACAACTAGAACCGGATACTTGATAAAACACACCCTTCCAAGTGCGGATACAATCGGTGGTCGCTCTCGCTCGGGGATATGAGCAGGGATTGCTGGGTAGGATTATTGCTATATGATGTTACTTGGAGGACTTGGATCGTCCCCTCCTACTGTTGCAAGACGGTGTCGAGCGTAGTCTTCGTTAAGACTAACTACCCCCTCTTATTCGGCATTCTGCAGATTCAGTCCACCGATATGGCCTTTACACATATATCCATGCATATGTAGTGTAGCTCCTTGCTTGTAGTACTTTGGATGAGTACTCACGGTTGCCTTGTTCCCCTTTTCCCCTACCTCGACTCGATTGTTGCAACAGACGATGGAGCCCAGAGTCGACGCCACCACCTATGGCGACTACTACTCGGAGGTGCCTACTACTACGTGCAGCCCCCGACGATGACCGGGAGTGACCTAGGAGGATCGAGGCAGGAGCCTGTTCCTCTTCGATCTGTATCCCAGTTTGTGCTAGCCATCTTATGGCACCTTGTTTAACTTATGTCTGTACTCAGATATTGTTGCTTCCGCTGACTCGTCTATGATCGAGCACTTGTATTCGAGCCCTCGAGGCCCCTGGCTTGTATTATGATGCTTGTATGACTTATTTTATTGTAGAGTTGTGTTGTGATATCTTCCCGTGAGTCCTTGATCTTGATCGTACACATTTGCGTGCATGATTAGTGTACGATTGAATCGGCGTCACAAGATTAATATCGAGCCATTGCTGTAGGAATCCCCTTCCACACTCCTTGGCGAAGTCGAGTCTAGACATTGCAAAACCTTTACTAACTTGGCTGTGCGCCTTACGGGCCCACGCCGCCATCGGGTGATACTAGGATCTTTTACTAAATCGACCTTTACTCGGGGCTCTGAACTCTCTTCTACTCGGGTTAAGCGATTTTACTAACTATCACTAGGATCCCGTGATCGCATTCACCCCAAAGTTGGATATAGCCTTAGTTGTTTTTGGAATTGTATTTGAACAATTTCCACCCTGTCATTTGACTCCTTTGAAGCGTCTTTGTTTTCAGATGGAACCCACGAGGCAGGTCGTGCGCCACACGACGGCCATTGGTGCCTCGGGATCACCTGCGGTGCTAGCCGAGATGATGACCTATCTGGGTTATCGCTGGCACCCGAGTACACCGTCTATGAGGAGTACGGGACTATAACCGGGAGCGATGCAGCGCCATCGTCCACCTCTACTCTCGGAGTACGAGTCCACTCTTGTCTTTGCACACCGCACATGGTGTTGGAGTGACTATCGATATGGCAGTCCACGATGCTGCTTATGCTGCTCGACACGTCTTCGTGTAGAGTATCGAGTTGGACACCTCCCCTTGAGCACATTGCTATCGCGTCGATGTTGGTGAGGAGGGTTACTACACTGCTGCCTACACCACTTTGTCACCAGAGAGCCTTCCACCATCGAACTTTGTTACGCATCGCGATGGGCTGGATCGAGCTAACCGAGCTCTTCGCCACGAGTTGTACATCACCCGTCGGCACCTCTACCGTGCTCGACGCTGATGCACCCTTTGTCCGATCCGGAGAGCTGCGCGTTCTGCGATCTACCCAGCCAGACCGTGATGCCCCGGGGTGTCGGTTGGCGGACGTGGGAGGCTACTCTCCGCGACTTGGCCCTTTCCGCCACACGGGCGTCGGATTCAGCACCGAGTATCCGCGGCCCTCGTGTCACCGCGTGGAGGACTATCCGCTGCCGCACTATCAGCTTTCGGGCTCTGACTACCTCCGCGATGCGCGTGGGACTGATGTAGACTTGCTTGTTAGTGTTTGATGTATTCACCGCGAGCACTGCGTGCGCCTATGATGTAGTAGTCTATGTATTGGACTCTATGTATCGAACTCTATGCATGATTCCTTTTGTTAGATATGCCAACTACTATGTAGTTCCCATCATCTTGCTTTCATTATGCATGTTTCATCATGAATGATTCTGTCTCTTGCTTAATTTCTCAAATGCTGAACTACCTGTTATATAATAGCAGGATGGTTAGGCCAGCAGGTCGTGGTCGTGGTGCCAACTTCCCACCACCGCTTTGAGTACATGGCTGGTATGATCCAACAGCTTGAGATGAATCGCCAGTTCATGGAGAACATGATGGCTCAGTTCCTCGCCCCAATATGAACCAGCACCCAAGCGGAACAACTCTCAGAGATTTCATCGCTGAACCCCGGCGTGTACCGCAGCTCAACTCAGCCCTTTGGATCTTGATGGTCGCTCCGTGACATCACCTATGAGATGGAGTCTGCTGATGTAGCCCTGCCAGCTATGTCACCTTTGCTTCCTTCTTCTGAAGGGACCCGCAGCACAATGGTGGGACAGCCACGGCCTCTGCCAGTTGGAACACTCATCACTGGCCAGACTTCCAGCTGCCTTCCGTGCCGCTTCATCCCTCAAGGGTCATGGACGGAAGAAGCGTGAGTTCCGCAACCTCACCCAAGGCAACAAGACTGTTGAAGCCTATCGCGAGAGTTCTGGACTTGTCTCGCTATGTCAAGAGGACATTGCAAGCGATGCCGCAGACGGGAGAAGTTCCGTGGCGGTCTTCAAGTCGACATAAAGCTCGCACTTCTAGTGCACGACTTTGCTGATTTCGCCACCTTGGTGAACAAAGCTATCAATGTCGAAACTGAGTGCAGGAATACAGAGCTCTAACAGGCGCAACCGTGACACGGGCTCATCTTGGGCCCGTCCTCGAAGCGCAAGATATGGATCCCCAACAGCATGTACCAGCCGAATGCACTGCTCCAAAGCAGAACTATGCTACACCTCGTCTGCCTACAACTAAGTAGCCGAAGCTTCCAGCTCCACCACCCCAAGCTCCTGTTCCCACTCCCAATAATGGCTTATGCTTCAGGTGCGGACAGCCAGGGCACCGTGCTAGAGAATGCAACCAGAACCAGAATCAGTGGCCCTTCCAAGAATGGCCGTGGAAACACCCCGAACCGCAACAACACCGGCAAGTCTTATGGGCAAGCTCGGGCCAACCACGTTGATCGAGCGAAGCTCAAGACCAGCCTGCTCTTGTGATGGGTACACTCCTCGTAAATTCAGTACTGCATCTGTTTTATTCGATTCAGAGCATCGCATTCATTCATGTCTCAAGACTTTGCATACAAGCACGACGTTAAGTGTGAAGAGATGAACTCTTGGTAGTGGTAAAACCCCATTGGGACAATGTCAAACCTCCATGGTTGGCGTCGGCGTCCCGTGGAAATCGAAGGGCTGGAATTCTATGCCTCCCCATTATCCTGAAGGCGTCTAACATCGACCTCATTTTGGGGATGGATTGGTTGAAAGCGCATCTGGCGTCAATCGTTTGCGCCACTAAGACCGTCCATCTGCTACACCCTTCGATGAAATCGTAGCTACAATGCTAAATGCGGTTCAAGATGCGAGGCAAGGCTCTATGCATTGAATGCATTGAGCGCCGCACCCTCGAGGAATTGAAAACATTCACTGTCGTTTGCGATTTCCAAGGCGTCTTTCTGAAGAACTTCCAGGATTCCCCTGCTAGAGCTGTCGAATTCGTCATCGACTTGAAACCAGGTACCACTCCTATAGCCAAGCGACCATACAAGATGCCGCCGCATGAACTTCTTGAGCTCAAGGAGGAAATCGACAAATCTCTTCAAAGCGGCTTCATTCGCCCAAGTTGCTCACCTTGGGGAGCACCTTCTCTCTTTGTCAAGAAGAAGGATGGGACAAACCGATTGGTCCAAGACTACCGTCCTATAAATCAAGCTACCATTCAGAATAAGTATCCTCTTCCTCGGATCAATGATCTTTATGATCAATTGGCTGGTTCGTCAGTGTTCTCGAAACTCGACTTGAGGTTGGGTTACCACCAGATTCGTGTTCGTGAGGAGGATATCCCCAAGACCGCATTCGTGACTCGTTATGGTTCTTACGAGTACACCGTCATGTCTTCGGCTTAACCAATGCTCCAGCCACCTTCTCCGCTCGATGAACTATATATTCATGGATTACCTCGACAAGTTCGTGCGTGGTTTATCTGGATGACATCTGATCTATTCCAAGAATGAAGAAGAACATCTTGAACATCTTAGTCTTGTGCTGGAAAAGCTACGAGAGCATCAACTCTATGCCAAGTTCTCCAAGTGTGAATTTTGGCTTCCCGAAGTAACCTATCTTGGGCATGTCATTTCTAAGGATGGTATTGCCGTCAACCCTGAAAGAGTTCAGGCCATTCTCGATTGGACTCCTCCGAAGAACGTTAAGCAAGTCAGAAGTTTTCTCGGTCTCGCCTTGACTATTGCCGTCGATTAAATGAGAACTTCTCCAAGATTGCCGAGCCTTTGACTAACCTGTTGCATAAGGCGTCAAATTCAATGGACGAGATAAATGTCGGGAAAGTTTCCAGCACTCAAAGACAAGTTGACGTCGCCCGATGCTAGCTCCTCCGATACTAAGAAGGACTTCGTCATTTCTTCGCGACGCTTTCGTCAAGGTTTAGGCGGTGTCCTAATGCAAGAGCGCAAAGTGGTTGCTTATGCCTCTCGACGATTCGCCTCACGAGGAGAACTACCCAGTTCACGACCTCGAACTTGCTGCCGTCATTCATGCTTTGAAGCGGTGGCGACATTACCTTCTCGGTAATCGTTGCGAGATCTTCACCGACCACCAAAGTCTGAAGTATCTGTTTACTCAGCCAGACCTGAACCTCCGTCGGCAGAGATGGATGGAGACTGTTGCAGAACTTTGATTTGGGTATTTCCTATCGCCGAGCAAGGCTAATGTAATGGCTGATGCCTTGAGCCGCAAGTCTTCTGCAACCACCTTGAGTTCACCAAGTTCAGCCCCACTTGTTGAAGAATTCAGAAAGCTGAACCTCCATATTGTTCCTCCGGTGCACTCGCTCCCCTCCTCCGGAGTTCGCAAGATGAATCTCCGTGTTGTTCCCCAGGGTTCCCTCTATACCTGGCTGTTGAACCCGATCTCGTGGGCACCATAAAGACAATGCAGGATTTGACTCAAGTCTACAAGCTTAAACAAGACGTCAAGAAAGGAAATCCTCATCCTTCACTATTGCGATGATGGCGCCTTGTACTTCAAAGGCCGCCTAGTGGTGCCATGTAAGAAGGAAAACCTGAATATGACTCAGAAGGTTATGAAAGAAGCTCATGATACGCCTCTATGTATCCATCCTGGCAGTACAAAGATGTATCAAGACATTAAATCGAGATTACGGTGGTCTAATATGAAGCGAGGACATTGCTCGCTATGTTTACGAGTGTGGCGTTTGCCGTCGTATCAAAGCAGAACATCAAAGGCCTCTTGGAACTCTGCAACCTATCTCTATTCCCGAATGGAAATGGGACCATGTTGAAATGGACTTCGTCACGGATTTCCCAAATCGCAGAAAGGTAATGATCCTATTCTTGTCGTCATTGACCGGCTTTCTAAAGTTGCACATTTTACGGCGGTCAAAGCGATCCTTGCTAGCCAGCTTGCAGCGCTCTATATGTCGAGAATTGTTTCACTTCACGGTATTCCTTTGGTTATCGGTTCGGACCGTGGTAGCTTATTCACTTCAAGATTACGGGCAAGTTTTCAAGAAGCTATGGGGACTCATTTATCTTTCAAGATCTGCTTTTCATCCGCAGATCTCAAGGGCAAGTCGAGCGTGTCAACCAAATTCTCGAAGACATGCTTGAGCTTGTGTCGTCTCATTGGCAAGAAATGGGAGGAATCTCTCCGTATGCTGAGTTCTCTTATAATAATAACTATCAAGCTAGTCGAAGATGGCCCCTTGAAGTGTTATATGGACGAAAGTGCGAACCCCTACGAACTGGTCGAAGCGGGAGCGTCCACTCTTGGTCCGGATATTATCCAACATGCCGAAGAACAAGTCCGCATTATTCGCGAGAATCTCAAGACTGCTCAGTCCCGTCAAAAGAGTAATTATGACCGTCATCACAAAGACATGGTCTATCAACTTTGGCGAAAAGGCCTATCTTCGCGTTACACCAATGAAGGGTGCTCACGCGCCGGGATCAAGGGCAAGTTAGCGCCTCGCTATATTGGCCCTTTCACTATTCGGAAAGGCGTGGAAAAGTGGCTTATCAAGCTGGAGCTTCGTCGAAACTTTCTCGAGTTCACGATGTGTTCCACGTGTCCCAACTCCGACGCTGCTTCAAGGACCCAATCCGGCGATGGACCATGAAGTGCTCGAATTGCAACAGGACCTTTCCTATAAGGAGCATCCGGTCCGCATTCTCGACCAAGCTGAACGCCGCACACGTCAGAAGGCGATCAAGTTCCTCAAAGTCCGATGGTGAATCACTCGAAGATGAAGCCACACAGGAGCGAGGATCGTCTTGAGATGAATACCCGCACTCTTTCCTTCGCCTCCTAAATCTCGGGGCGAGATTTCTTGTAATGGAGGAGATTTGTAACACCGGATGATTAATGAACAGTAATCACCCGGGTTGTGTGTAAACCTCACGTTGATTGAACCCGCCTAAAACAATTTCAGAACAAGAGCAAGCGATAAATAGTTTCAAAACCAAAACTAAAAATGTTAGGGGTTGTCTAAAATAGCAAACCTAATTATGGTGGGGTGCACAAATTTATGTAAAATATTTTGGCATTTTAATTAAACTAAAACAGAAAGCAGAAAAAGAAAAATAAGAAAAGAAAAGAAAAACAAAAAAAAGAGAGGGAAGGAAAACCCCTGGCCCAGCCAGCCCCCCCCACGGCCCCCCGCCCTGGCCCATTCCCCCCAGGCGGCCCAGCAGCCCCGACCACTTAACCCCACCCCCCGGCCAAACCCTAGCCGCCCCTCTTCCCCCGCCCCCCGTTCCTCCTCTCCCCTGCCCTCGCTCGATCCAGATCGGGCGAGACCCCGCCAGCGCCCACCTCGTCTCGGGCCCCCGCCGCCGCCGGACCCCCCTCCTCCTCCTCTCCACCGCTGGGGTCCCCCTCCCTCCTCCTCTCGCCATGGACGGGCCGCCGCCTTGTGAACCACCCAGCCTCCCGGCGCTTGCGACCGCTACCACCCGCCTCCTCGCCGGTCGCCGTCGCGCTCCACCGAGCCGCCCCTAGACCCCACGGCTGGCTGTGAGCTCGCCTCCTTTCCCCGTCGTTCCCTCTCTCCCCTCCCGAACCGCGCCGTCGGCCGGAGCTCCGTCTCGCCACGACCCTCATGCCACGCCGCTTCGCTTCCTCTCGTCTCCGGCGACCAGCAGCGCCCTCGCCCCCCACGACCACGAACCCCGGCCCGTCCGCGATCGCCTCCCCGTGTGCGACGCGCGGCCAGCTCGGTGCCCCGCCGCACCACGGCGGCCGACGCCGCCAGGGCCTCCCGTCGCCCGGCTCCACGCCGTCCGGCCGCGCCCATGACCCCCTCCCTTCCCTCGCGCCCGTCGCTCGACCCCGCCACCGTAGCATCGCCCCCCGTCGGGGCCGAACCCCACCACCACCTCGTCGCCTCGCGCGCGCTTCGCCGCCGGCCGATCTGGCGAGCTGCGGCCCCTCCGGCCACCGTCTTGGCCTCGGCCGCCCCGGTCCCCGTTGGCCTCGGGCTCGGGCATCGCCCCGCACGCCCGCATGCCCGAATGGCCCCCTCTGGGTCAATGACATGGGGGCCCCACCCCCCCACAGAACGGTTTATAAATAAACAGGAAAATAAAAATTAAATAAAACTAATTAACTAATTAATTAATTAATTAATTAAGTAAGTAATTAATTAATCTAATTAATTTCGATTAATTAACCTAATCATTAATTAACCTAATTAACTAATGTTAATTAAATCTGATTAGGTAATTAGATATTAGAGAATGACATGCGGGACCCACACTGTCAGGGTTGACTCAGTCAACCTGTTGATCTTGATGTCGGCATGACATCATCTTGATGTCATAAATGCATTTTCGAAATTAATTAAATAATTAATTAAATTCCGAAATTAATAAAATCTTTTAAAATCATATCTTTTAATCCGTAATCCGGATTAAAATATTTTCAACATGAAAGTTGCTCGTAGCGGCGAGGCGAATCCGGATCGCGATCCGTTCGTCCACCACACGCCTCTAACCTATCGAACCTGCAAACTTTCCTCTCGGTTCATCACATCGACAGACGTCCGAACAGGAAAACTTCCCGGATGTTTTCCCCCCTAACCAGTACCCCTCATACCACGTTAGGGCACGCCTAGCATCGCTTCTCGACATGTCTTGCATCGATATGCATCTGTTTACTTTGTATTCATTGTTTCTTCCCCCTCTTCTCTCCGGTAGACTACGAGACCGACCAGCTGCGGTGGCAGTTCGACTACGGTGTTGACGACCCTCTCTCTTGCGAGCAACCAGCAAGCCCCCTTGATCACCAGATATCGCCTACTCTTATCTACTGCTTGCATTAGAGTAGTATAGCATATTCTTGTTTTGAGATACTCCTATCTTCTTTGCATAGCTTTGTCCTTGTAACTTCATTGTTACCTTACGCAATCCTATATGCTTAGTATAGGATGCTAGTACTTTCATCTGTGGCCCTACTTTCTTGTCCGTCTGCGTGCTATGCTATCGGGCCGTGATCACTCGGGAGTTGATCACGGGTATATACTATTACTTATACATGATACATGTGAGACTAAAGTCGGGTCGGTGATGGAGCACCATGAGTGGATCTTTGAGGCGGAGCGGCAGGCAGGTTGAGACCGCCTAGGAGAGAGGTGGGCTGGCCTGTTCGGCGTTCGCGGTTACTTAACACGCTTAACGAGGTCTTGGTATTTGATCTGGGTTGGCTCTGAGCTTATCGCACTAACCATCTACGCGGGAGTAGTTATGGGTATCCGGCGTCGTGGTATCGGCCGAAATACTTCAGACGTCGGCGACGAGGCGGCGCGCCGGATTGACCTGGAACGCTGATGGGCTAGGTCTGCTTCGGCAGCGTCGCATAGCGTGCGTGTGTGCTCGAGGCGATGGGCCTGCACCCTGCGCGCTTAGGTTTAGACCGCGTGTTGGCCTCTCTGTTGTGCCTAGGTGGGGCTGCGGCGTGTTGATCTTCCGCGGCGGGCATGACCCAGAAAGTGTGTCCGCCAAATGGGATCAAGCGTCTTTGGGTAAGATGGTGCACCCCTGGAAGTTAATCTATTCGAATAGCCATGATCTTGATAACAGGGACGACTTGGAGTTGTACCTTGAGCTTATGACAACTAGAACCGGATACTTGATAAAACACACCCTTCCAAGTGCGGATACAACGGTGGTCGCTCTCGCTCGGGATATGAGCAGGATTCGGGTAGGATTATTGCTATATGATGTTACTTGGAGGACTTCAGATCGTCCCCTCCTACTGTTGCAAGACAGGTGTCCGAGCGTAGTCTTCGTTAAGACTAACTACCCCTCTTATTACGGCATTCTGCAGTTCAGTCCACCGATATGGCCTTTACACATATATCCATGCATATGTAGTGTAGCTCCTTGCTTTGCAGTACTTTGGATGAGTACTCACGGTTGCCTTGTTCCCCTTTTCCCCTACCTCTACTCGATTGCTGCAGCAGACGATGGAGCCAGAGTCGAGCGCCACCGCCTATGGCGACTACTACTCGGAGGTGCCTACTACTACGTGCAGCCAGCGGCGACGACAGGGAGTGACCTAGGAGGATCGAGGCGGGAGGCCTGTTCCTCTTCGATCTGATCCCAGTTTGTGCTAGCCATCTTATGGCACCTTGTTTAACTTATGTCTGTACTCAGATATTGTTGCTTCCGCTGACTCGTCTATGATCGAGCACTTGTATTCGAGCCCTCGAGGCCCATGGCTTGTATTATGATGCTTGTATGACTTATTTTATTGTAGAGTTGTGTTGTGATATCTTCCCGTGAGTCCTTGATCTTGATCGTACACATTTGCGTGCATGATTAGTGTACGATTGAATCGAGGGCGTCACACATATGTAATTTTCTGATTTGCTTGTTTGTAGGAGCTTCAACCTCTGAAGAATCGGACTCACGGGGTCAACCTTGGGGGGATGCGCTATGATGAGCGAAACACACCGTATGTAAGGGAGACAGGACTCCTCCCTTTCATTCAGTTGGTTAGCCGGTCGACGCCACCCCTCAATGTTGCAGCAATCAACGCGCTTGTTGTTTGTTGGAGGCCGGAGACACATAGTTTCCATCTTCGGACCGGGGAGATGACCGTGACGCTCCAGGATATTGCTATGATCGCCGGTCTTCCTATCGAGGGGAATCTTCTATGTATGAGCACCGATTCTGATGGATGGCGCGCGCAGATGCATGCCCTTATCGGTATGGTTCCTCCAGAGCCTCCAGAACCAGCAGCAGAAGACAAGAAGAAGGAAAGATTCGCAGCCGGTGCTCCTTTCAGCTTGATTACATGGAACTTTGGTACTTGTCCCGAGGAAGCTAATGAGGATGAGGTCAAGACATTTGCTCGTGTCTACATGTGGTACATTATATCCAGGACTTTGTTTGCTGATGGCACATGCAAGAATGCTCCATGGATGTGGCTGAAGGCGTTGACCGTCTTCGATAGGAAATGGAGTTGGGGTTCGGCGACACTGACTTACTTGTATAGACAGGTACAAAGTTGTTTCTTTTTCACTTCATTGGTACATTATCAATGTGATCTTCCTATTAATTCAATCATGTTCTCTTTTATGTGCAGTTGGATGACGCCTGCTATAGGAAATCTGGAGGTATTGGTGGTTGTATGCTCGCACTATCTATATGGAGCTGGGAGCGATTTCCGGTTGGACGACTGAACGCCGTGAAGTTCGAGGATTGGGATGACAAAGACGACCCACTACGGCTCCCCACTTGGGCTTACAAGTGAGATGTGATAAATGAGACGGCGGATGATCCCTCGGTCATGTACAAGTTGTACACGAGCGAGCTGGACACGATCACGGCGGAGCAGGTGACTTGACATTGCATAAGTGATTCTCATGCTTCTATCGTAACTCGAAATCAATTTTGCATACTATGCTATTTTGCAGGTGGAATGGGAGCCGTATGGAAGAGGGGATGGTTTTTGTAACCCTATAGAGTTCAGGCTGAATTCTATGTGTACTAGGGATATGGATATTTGGCATATGCGGTGCCCACTCATATGCAACTGGGCGGTGGAGCTTCACCCGAGCATATGCTATGGGGGTTGGGGTGTGTGGGGTGGGGGGAGTGGGGAAGGGGGGCCAGCCAACTAGTAACAGACAATGCAGCGCCGGAGCGACAGGCGCTGCACATTACACGTGTGGCGCCTAGCTCGGAGGCGCGGCACTAATGGGTGCGGGCCTAGGGGCTGCCACGGTGGACTGAGGTGCAATGCCCAAGAGCTAGGCGCTGCACCGTAGGGTGCGGCGCCGGCGTGTCGGGCGCCACACAAAAAGGTCAGCCGCGTGAAATAGGTTCACGGGCAGTTCATTCTGTGATTTTCTTTCATCCCGAGGTCAAAATTGTCAAATTTGCCATAGATGTGTGATGTTACCACCTATGTTACTCCCACTGTGGGTAGTCTTACTGGTCGAAAGAAGTCTGTACCTCCCGTCATGTGATCTCTTCAAGATTCAGAGGAGATTAGAGCATCTACTGCTGGGAACCCCATACCTCCTAAACGCTCGGACCTATGGCCCGATCAGTGACTTATAAAAAACCCCGACTCAGACGGACGCCTCAAACGGGGCTCAAGCGCCCAGGTTGATCGACACCCCTCATATTCAGCCTAAATGTAGTGCGTATATGAGGAGGCCCGGACTGACGATGGGGTCCCACTAAAAAATAGCTGGATACCCGATGGTCCGATGGGTGTCTTCTTCGGCTGGATGTGAACACCGCGTGGCGCCGCTCTGGCTCGCCCCCCGAGGGCCAAAGTCCAGCTATTTAAGTCGGCTGGTGTCCCTCCAGCCCTAGCCACACCCCTTCCTCCCTCTCCACGTCGCCAGCCTGAGCCCATCCTCCTCTCTCCCGCTCCGCCTCACTCTTCCTACGTCGTCTGGCTTCGCCATGGCCCGGTAAAAGAAGACAACGTATACTATGCTCACGCCGGAGCGCCAGTTCCAGATTGCGGAGGAGATCTAGGCGAGGCGTGCCGCCCGCTTCCCAGCCGGTCTGCCTCCGGACTCGGGTTATCCGGTGGAGGACGAGGCGGGGTAGCTGGAGGAGGAGCTAGAGCCGGCTACGGGCTTCGACATGGAGGATGCCATGGCGGAGTTCGCGGTCGCCCAAGCGGCGGAGATGGCGGAGCAGCAGGCCATCCTGGAGACCATCCAGGATGAGACCTATGTCGAGGCAAACCGGTAGTTCATCCGGCAAAAAAGGGCAGGCACCGACGTGCTTTTCCCCGAACTTAACGTGGAGGCGGAGGCGGAGCCCAACACGGAGCGGCCGCAGGAACCAGAGTTGCAGCTGTCGCCTTGTACCCGTAGCCAGGCACGGAGATAGTGGACATCTCCGACGAGGAATAGGGCAGTATAGGTTATTTGATCTAGGTAGTATGTTGATTTCCTCGTTGCACGTTTTGTATCGATTTAAGGTTTCAAGTAGGAGACATTAGGATGCAAAGGAGTAAATTTAAGATTTGACCGATCATTGTCCACAGACATGTTCGGTCGCGTCTATGGACGTTTGAGAAATCAGATTTGCTATCCGCAGCTGTGGATACTCTAACGTACTTGTTCCCGCCGTACACATATAGGTCACCTGACTAAAAGCACTCCCAAATAAGAGTCAGCAAAGTCAGTATAGTGCTGGCTGCTTTATCTTACTCCTGAGTCACCACATTGACGAAAGAAAAAGAGAGAGAGATCGAATCAGAAGAGCCAAAATCATACTGAGTGCTCAAAATAACTAAATGTAGTGTGGATATGAGGAGGCCCGGGCGCGTCCGCCGTGTCGGATTGACGATGGGGTCCCACTAAAAAATAGCCGGATACCCGATGGTCTGACGGGTGTCTTCTTTAGTGGGATGTGAACACCGCGTGGCGCCGCTTCGGCTCGCCCCCTGAGGGCCAAAGTCCAACTATTTAAGTCAGACGATGCACCCCCAGTCCTGGCCACACCACTTCCTCCCTCTCCATTTCTCCAGCCCGAGCCCATCCTCCTCTCTCCCAATCCGCCTCACTCTTTGTACGTCGTCTGGCTTCACCATGGCCTGGTAAAATAATACGGTGTATGCTACGCTCACGCCGGAGTACCGGTTCCAGATTGCGGAGGAGATCTAGGCCAGGCGTGTTGCCCGCATCCAACCGGCCTACCTTCGGACTCGGGGGATCCGGTGGAGGACGAGGCGGGGTAGCCGGAGCAGGAGCTGGCGCCGGCTACGGGCTTCGACATGGAGGGCGCCATGGCGGAGTTTGCGGTCGGCCAGGCGGCGGAGATGGCGCAGCAGCAGGCCATCCTGGAGACCATGCAGGATGAGCCCTATGTCGAGGCAAACCGGTAGTTCATCCGGCAAAAACGGGCAGGCACTGACGCGCTTTTCACCGAACTTAACGCGGAGGCGGAGGCGGAGCCCGACACGGGCAACCGCAGGAACCGGAGTTGCAGCTGTCGCCATGTACCCGGAGCCAAGCATGGAGATAGTGGACATCTACGACGAGGAATAGTGTAGTATAGGTTATTTGATCTACATAGTATGTAGATTTCCTCGTTGCACGTTTTGTGTCGATTTAAGGTTTCAAGTAGGAGACATTCGGATGCAAAGGAGTAAATTTAAGATTTGATCGGTCATTGTCCACAGACGTGTTCGGTCGCGTCTACATACATTTGAGAAATCAGATTTGCTATCCGCGGCTGTAGATGCTCTAATGTACTCGTTCCCGCAGTATACATATATATAGGTCACCTGACTAAACGCACTCCCAAATAAGAGTCAGCAGAGTCAGTATAGTGTGCTTTATCTTAGTCCCGAGTCACCACATTGACTAAACAAAAAAAGAGAGATCGAATCAGAAGAGCCAAATGTTGGGGAATGCAGTAATTTCAAAAAAAATCCTACGCACACGCAAGATGCATCTAGGTGATGCATAGCAACGAGAGAGGAGAGTGTTGTCCACGTACCCTCGTAGACCGAAAGCGGAAGCGTTATGACAACGCGGTTGATGTATTCGTACATCTTCACGATCGACTGATCCTAGTACCGAAAGTACGGCACCCCCGCGATCTGCACACGTTCAGCTCAGTGACGTCCCATGAATTGTAGATCCAGCTGAGTGCCAAGGGAGGGCTTCGTCAGCACGACGGCGTGATGACGGTGATGATGAAGTTACCGACCTAGGGCTTCGCCTAAGCACTACAATGATATGACCGAGGTGGAAATCTGTGGAGGGGTGCACCGCACACGGCTAGACAATCAACTTGTGTGTCTATGGGGTGCCCCCTCCCCCGTATATAAAGGAGTGGAGGAGGGAGGGACGGCCCTCTCTATGGCGCGCCCTAGGGAAGTCCTACTCCCACCGGGAGTAGGATTCCTCCCTTCCCTAGTTGGTGTAGGGGAGGAAGGAAGGAGGAGAGAGGGAGAAGGAAAGGGGGGGGGGGGGGCGAGCCCCCCTCTCAATTCGGATTGGGCTAGGGGGGCGCACCCCCACCTTGGCCGCCTCCTCCTCTCTCCCACTAAGGCCCATTAAGGCCCATGTACTTCCCGGGGGATTCCGGTAACCCCCCGGTACTCCGGTAAATGCCCGAACTCACCCGGAACCCTTTCGATGTCCAAACATAGCATACCAATATATCGATCTTTATGTCTCGACCATTTCGAGACTCCTCGTCATGTCCGTGATCTTATCCGGGACTCCTAACAACCTTCGGTACATCAAAACACATAAACTCATAATACCGATCGTCACCGAACGTTAAGCGTGCGGACCCTACGGGTTCGTGAACTGTGTAGACATGACCGAGACTCGTCTCCGATCAATAACCAATAGCGGAACCTAGATGCTCATATTGGTTCCTACATATTCTACGAAGATCTTTATTGGTCAAACTGCATAACAACGTACGTTGATCCCTTTGTCATTGGTATGTTACTTGCCTGAGATTCGATCGTCGGTATCTCAATACCTAGTTCAATCTCGTTACCGGCAAGTCTCTTTAATCATTCTGGAATGCATCATCCCGCAACTAACTCATTAGTCACATTGCTTGCAAGGCTTATAATGATGTGCATTACTGAGAGGGCCCAGAAATACCTCTCCGACAATCGGAGTGACAAATCCTAATCTCGATCTATGCCAACTCAACAAACACCATCGGAGACACCTGTGAAGCATCTTTATAATCACCCAGTTACATTGTGACGTTTGATAGCACACAAAATGTTCCTCCGGTATTCAGGAGTTGCGTAATCTCATAGTCATACGAACATGTATAAGTCATGAAGAAAGCAATATCAACAAACTAAACGATCATCGTGCTAAGGTAATGGATGGGTCAAGTCAATAACATTATTCTCTAATGATGTGATCCCGTTAATCAAATGACAATTAATGTCTATGGCTAGGAAACTTAACCATCTTTGATTCAACAAGCTAGTTAAGTAGAGGCATACTAGTGACACTCTGTTTGTCTATATAATCACAAATGTACTAAGTTTCCGGTTAATACAATTCTAGCATGAATAATAAACATTTATCATGATATAAGGAAATATAAATAACAACTTTATTATTGCCTCTAGGGCATATTTCCTTCACCAGAATCATACGAGTGCTAAAAATAACTGAACTCCAATTCTTTTTTCTCTCGAGTTGACCAGATCCCAATTACCGAGGCATCTATGGCCAGACTAGGCAAATTTGGTCCCTCAAACGTCTGCGGGCGCACCCGGTCGGTGTCCATACGTGTTTGTATTGACTCTCTATTTGTTCATCCACGCAGCCATGTCTCTCACCTTTTCCTCTATACGTCTGGTCACATATGTGTGATTGGTGCAAAAGGAGAGAGAAAGAAAAGAAATAATAAACATAACAAAAAGATGCTCTGTGGTGGCTCAAATTCTATGTGGCGGACGCAGGACCACTGACCGGACACGCCCGAACACTCCTCATACTCATTTCATATATAAGGCCAATATGAGCAATGCCGGACAGCCTAGGCATTTAAGGAGGCTTTCAGGGATCCGGTTGGGTCAACTTTTTCCTTTTCTCTCTTGTCTGATCAGTGGTGTTGTGTTCGCCCGATCAATTTGACACAACAAACTGAATAAATATCAGAAGACAGATCGAACCAAGTAGACTATTGCTAATCTGTTAAAGTCTCCATAAGAGCAAGCACAATAGTAAAGTCGGTTGTCGGCTGCAAGATCATGCCATGTCAGCTAAAGTAAACACTCGTACAATAAGCTGGCTCCTTGGCTGGCTCTTAGGCTCGTTGTATTTAAGATTCAAGCATTTAATATATGGATATGCATATCATCCATTGTGATCAACAATAATATGCATCTTTGTGGCCATTTTAAACAAGACGATGGCACATCGACATAACAGAACACTACATGATTCTTTATAAGAAAACATAAACCAAAACAGTATGAGATTCTTCATAAGAAAGCATTAACCAAATAAGATCTCCGGCAAACAAGGTAGTTTTCATCTAGACAAATTCATAACAAACGGATGGCTGGCACATAGTACCATGACACCAACACTTAAACATTACACACGTCTTTATAAGAAAGCATTAAGTAGACATAATAGTAGATAATATCTTTGGCACACAATCCCTTAATTTGGATGATCTAGACGATGATAAAGCACAAAGCCATAGTTGGAACTTCAGTAGAAAGGAGCACCGATCCATTCGCATCAACAAGCTTTGTTCACTATATATATGGAAGAAAAGGAACAGAGTCAATTATTAATATTTAGCCAATGCACACTTAAAACAATCCACTAGTATCACCTGCTTATTTTAGTTACCAATTGGTATAGGTCCGTAAAAGCAGGAACATATCAAATATATTGGAAATTCAACAAAAGGTTCGAAAGCCTATTATATATTCAGTGAGTTGATTAAACCACTCCCCTTCCCAAACAATACTAGACGATCAAACAACTAAGTACATACTACAACATGGTTAGCTTTTATTTATGATGTTTGTCTAACATGCATAAGAAAACATAAGCTGCATACTAGACTTTCATTTTTCACATATTTGAAGAGAATTTGTGTGAACAAAAGATTTACATATTTTTTCCGATGTATCATCATCAAAATAAGTTGGCTGCTCTCAAATAGGATTAGAACAATAAGCAATAACAACACTACCAGGATGACAATGTGCCATCTCTCATGATAGAATTAGCTTTTACTCTACCCTCAACATACATGGATATCTAAACTACTTGCAATTACATGGATATGAAGACACAAAACACTTTTTTCATAAGGATCATGCACGCTGCTTACAAAGAATAGTGAGTTGTCAATATTATACAAAATCACACAACTCCATATCATGCAAATATTTGACACAAATTTTCAAATAAGCAGGGACACAAATGTTGCATATAGTAGGCTAGCAGAGCATACAAAAATGATGATTAACCATCTTGACCACAGATGCATAAGCAAGGGAGAACACACACCATGCTTGTGGGTTGGAGTCGTCAGTATTATCAGCCATGTGCCAAGGGAAGAGCCACCATTGCCGGCAGGCGCGGCCCACAAAGGGCCTTATGGCCGAGCAAGATTGCATGGTGCAGAGGCCGGCGCGGATTGTGGTGGTCGTGGGAGGATCCAGACGCCTTGTATTGGCCTTGGGACGGGCTGGGCGGTAAAAGGTGAGGCGCCGCCGTCGGGACGAGATGAGGCACTGGTGCACGCGTCCTCTTGGATTGCTGCCCCGTCTGATTGAAGCAGCGCCATCAGCAGTTCTATGGTTTGGGAGGAGGCGATTTGGGGGATGTTTGGGGGGCTTCAAGCTAAAAGATTTGGGGGATACATGGGATGATGCAGAACCATAGGAGGTAGAAGCGTGGGAGGAGAATATTTTGGCACAATGGGAGGAGAAGAAGCACGAGAGGTAAGAGAGGAGCGCAGGAACGAAATCGCCATTGCTAGCACTAGCAGCGGGCTGCGTGGGCGCAAGTTTTTTGTGGTTTGCGCTATAGCCCAGCGATTAACGAAGTGCCCGTTCGCTTCTCTCTCCTACTTTTTTCTCTCCTCCAGCTCAGATTTTGATGACGTGGTCGCATACAGCTTGCTGAGTAGGCCCTATTGCACTTGCTCTAAAACAGAGATATCGACTCCGTTGATGCGATTGGTTGGGTAGATTGGAACGTAGCGGAGCGATGGACTGGCAAGTTTCCAGTCGCGTCATCCTGCCATTGTTCCCTCTGCTGCTGCGTGTACGTGCTCGTGGACTCCAAGCACCATGTCCACAGTCCACACTGTCCTCTCGAAACCGAGCCTGCCACTTTTTGTCTTTGCTTTCTCATTTTCGTCTGGAGAAAATGGCTTTCATCCTCTCTACAATAGCACAATGGACAGTTGCCCAGTCAGGCCACTTATAACTTGTTGGCTGGCTAGCTAGGCAGATAGGCCGGCGCCTCCCATTGGGCTTGTGGAGAAGGTATATTTTCTGATGGAAATTTACATATAACAACAAATAGAACCGCATTGCCGTTTTGGGGAGAAGGTAAAATGCAAAGAAAATTAATGGTTCTTATTACTCTGTTTTGAATTTTCTCTCACTATTATCTTGGCAATAATCCTGTATTCTTAAGAAGTTGATCCCTACTACTATCAATTCTCTCTACATGCACTCTATCCACATCGGCATGATGCCAAATCAAAATTCTCTCAACATTCAGCCTCCACCTTAGCACAAAAAAAATCAACAAGTCATTAGGTCATCAGAATTATTTTAGGCGTTACATGCGACATTAATCCTTTTTTGAGAGCTCAACATTCGTTTATCAGTCGTTCGGTTTCACGGTGAGGTTCCAGCCACCATGAGTTAATTAATCTTTAGTAAGCAATTGTTTCCTCTTCCTAACCAGCGAATCCTAAAAAGTTGAGGCGCATCGCTTTTCTCTGCACATCTCATCTCCCTGCAATCTATTCCTAAAAGCTCCATGGAAGATGGGTAACAACTACGAGTGTGCGCTGTCCTACTCAATGGTGGTTGACCCTGGCCCGAATCCACCCCCTAGGTCTCTAGAACCTCTGGTCTCTGGCTTCCCCGGCAGTCTATCTTTCTCGTGCGGAATAGTGGAAGAGGGACCGTTGTCCTTGTTTTGCGGACTACGGAGGTCGGCGCCCTACTACCACACTACCGGCCCCAGCGGCGCATCCAAGCATCTTTTGAGTAGAGACATCAAGTCACCGGAATTGTCGATTTGGTCGACGCGATGCAGGACGGGCGCCATGGACTCATGGCATCTCCAACTTCGCTGAATATTTTTCTGAATAAAGCTATCCCTGATTGATTAGAGCAGTACTGTGTGCGGCACAGGTCGTTACTGCCGCTCCCACATCTACTTGCCTGCTGCCAGCTCGCGTACACCTCTCCATGGTTCCTGCCAGCTTGCCTCGGTTGTAAGTTGTAACGCTCAAGCAGCTCCGCAGCTGACTGAACTTGAGGTGACAATTTTATTCAAAGCAGATGTCTTCTTTTCTTAGTGCATGTACTAGTAGGGAGAAGCCTGCAAAAACTTCCAAACTGTTGTTATGCATCTTCATGATTGTGTCCATGCCCCTTAATGTGTGAGAAAAGCTCTTTGATCTAAAAAAGAAGCTACAAAGGGTACTTTCATCATGTTGAAATATTCTCAAGGATATATGAAGACAAGCCTATCCTAGACAATCGGTTCCCTGTAATAAATTTACAGTTGCTTTCATGACTAGCGATGCTCAGTAAATAGTGGAAAAACATCGTACATTGCCATTGTTTTAACCTGTGTAGGCATTGGTTTCGCATCGTTCAATACTTAATTTTGATCTTTGATGGTTGCACGAGGTGCAAAATTCTGAGAGCGCACTTACAGGTGTAACATGGGCAATAAGAGCAAAGTGCACACTCTGCTCTTCATAACAAACACAAGAACATAACATCTTTATACTCCCTCCTTTCCTTTTTAGTTTGCATATAACATTTGGTCAAAGTCAAACTTTGTAAAGTTTGACTAGCTTTGTACGAAAAGATATCAACATTCGCAGTATGAAATTAATATATTGGATGCATGATGAAAATAATTTTCATAACATATAACTTTAGTATTATAGATGTTAATATTTTTTTCTATGAAGTTAGTCAAACTTTACAAAGTTTGACTTTGACCAAAATCTTATATGCGGACTAAAAAGAAACGGAGGGAGTAACAACCAACAATCCCTTTGACAATGTCTTCTTCTTTGTTGTGTGCAGAACATGGGATGGTGTTCATGGCATCATTGTCATTCATAGGACAACACGCCACAGAACAACACACGAGTTGACAATCATACAGTCTAGGCCCTGGCTCTTTCGAATAAGAAAAATTATTAGCAACATATTGGTTTGCATAATAGTCTTGTGTTCCTTTATCATGTATGGTTGTCAAATGCAGAGGGTAAAATAAAGTTGTGTTATGAGGGGTGTAAGTTGAATGACATTGTACGTAACCACTCGAGTAAATGGGTCGGGAAGCCTAGTGATCTTGGGTTCGTCAAACTCACCCCTTGGAGAGATGTTTTCAAGGTTAGCCTAGTGTAGACTATAAGTATTATTTTAGTAAGGTGTTTCAGGTTATGAGTAGTCTTCTAATGCACTTTCATATATCCATATTTTACTAGCCTCTTCGGTACTGTGACAAGGTAGTGCATCTTTCGGCGGTACATCCAAATCCTATGGGAGAACTTCCTCTTGTTCACCTACACATAAAAGACACATCTCCTCAAAAGAGCCACCATACGTATCTATCATGGCATTTTCATAGTCATTCCGAGATATATTGCGATGCAACTTTCATTATTACATTACATGACTTGAGTTCATTATTATTTTTGCTTTGCATTATCATATAGAGCTGACATGACATATGTGGGAAGGCCACCATTTATCATTATTTATATGTTATGCTAAACCATTGCACATCCTGGTAGACTTCCAAGGTCATTCATTTGTAGCCGTCATTTTTTGAGTTATGAGTAAATAAAAGTGTGATGTCATTTAGAGTGTGCCTCTAAGGAATAAAAAAAGAGGCCAAAAAGAGCCCAAGAAAAAGAGGGAAAAAAGAGCGCACCCAGAAAGAGAAAAAGAGAGAAGGGGCACACTACTATCCTTTCTCCACACTTGTGTTTGAGAGTAGCACCTCGTACTTCATATAGAGAGTTCTCATGTATTTCATTTCCATACTAGTGGGATCTTTTACATTATAGAACTTGACTTGCATATTTCGTTGATGAGCTTCCTCAAATGCCCAAGGTTTTGAGCAATCAAGTTGGATACACATACACTTAGTACATATGGGGATCTTTCGTACACTTATAGATCTAGTGCATCCATTGCACGACAATCCATATTCCTTGCACTAATATTGATTGTAAGGCATCTCCATTGCCTAACGGCCAGCTGCATTGGTGTGAAATTTTCTTAGTTTCTGTCTTCTTATAAATCCCCGCCATAATTCTGTTTGCCATATAGGTGCGAAGATCAAGGCTTGTGGCCTGGGCATTAAGAAAAGTGTCGAGTAGTTCAAAAGGGAGAGTCGTGGTTTGGTTATTAGACCGATGCTCTAGGTTCTGTTATGATAAGATGTTTGAATATGATAAAGCCTTCAGTTATTGGAACCATGAATGTGATACATACGAGTATTGATTGGTATTACATGAAAAAATTGAACCATTAAAAGCAAGAGTAATTTTATTCGCACATTATGATATTACTCTCTTGTTATCAATTTTAGACTATTGCCTTGCATCACTTTTATCCTGAGTTCACAACACATTACATCATTTTCTCAAGATTATGCTAGGTGGCATTGCACATAAAAAATTATCTTTGTTTTTATCATCTACCTACTCGAGACCGAGTAGAGATTAAGCTTGAGGATGCTAATACGTCTCAAACGTATCTATAATTTTTATTGTTTCATGTTACTATAATATCTCTTTCGTATACTTTTTATATTATTTTATATTATTTTTCCGGACTAAATTATTAATTTAGTGCCTAGTGCTGGTTGCTGTTTTCTGCATGTTTTTGACTAACTTATTATTTAAAAATTCTAAGGACTTAATACGGCTTTTTTCGAGGCATGTATATTCCAGTAGGCACCAGAGGGAAAAGGGAGGGGCTACATGGCCTCCAAACTAGCATGGGATATGTCCTAGGACGCGCCACCAGCCTATGTGGGCCCAACAGGCACCGCCTTACGTCCATTATTTCATCTATAAATTGCATATTTCGCGAAACCCTTGAAATTTTCGCCGATCTATCTATCTTCTTTGACCAAATTCGATGAGTATTTTTTTAGAAGGAGTGGTGCATTGTAATGGGTTCTAATCTTAGTATGCTAGAAATAGTTACATGTTCTTCGAATCGAGTGCTTTTAATCAAGTAGTTCAAGCTTATGTTATGCAATGCTTGATGTAGCACTTTTGTTTCAAGATGTGTTTGAATCGAGTGGTTTCAATTAGTGTTTGAAATATAGTTTTATGCAAACTAGTTCTAGAGAGTTCACTTTAAGAGTGTTACTTGTACACGAATGAATGGCCTAACTTGTCGCGACATAATTTCAATCTAAACCATCACTTTTTTCTAGTGGAGAGAGAAATATCATGTTCTTGCAGTGAAATGGCTCAAGAGGGCAACGGGGATATCCACTAGGAGCTAAAAAGCGTGGAGCAGCCGCGAACAACTATACGCACCAACTACGTATGTATTAACATACAATTTATATTTGTAGTAATAGTGGATGAACTACCCATTTTTAATTATCTCAGTATAAGATTTATACCGGAGAGGACAAAAATTAAGTGCTCTCCACTATGAACAATTATAGCACAGACAACGACTATTACATGTTTGACAGTTTGATGTATACTGTACAAATTAAGTGCTCTCCACTATGAACAATTATAGCACAGACAACGACTATGAACAATTAAGTGCCGTCCTCTCTGAAGGTGGTCCCGGAGGAGAAGGCTCGGGTCAAGGTTTTGGTCGAGCGTGTAGTCCAGCTCATCCGTGACGGGGTGACTGGTATGGATCTTCTAGAGGTTTTTCTTCGACGACGCATCCATCCACTTCAGTATCGAGACCATCCGATGTGGATGTATTCTGGCACTGATGACACCACTCGGGTCCACCCGGAGGAGGTCGAGGATGCCGCAATGGAGAGATGGATGACCGCCATCACTAGGAACAAAGATAACCCCCGAGGAGCCAGGAGGATCCCTCCACTCGACCAATCGTGCGAGCCAGACAAGGTTCAATCCCGTATCTTTGACTCTAACTCTGCTTACTCCATCTTGTTTGATTAAATCGGTTGACTGGCTTTCATCTTGTTTGTCTTCTTCCAGGTCACCACTGAGATGTACTCGATGCCCAACGGGGCGCAAGAACCAGTTGAGGAGGAGGAAGGGAGCGGAGGTGAAAGCCAGGAGGAATGGTAGTCCGATGGTGGGGGAGACGAAGCTGACGACAGTTCCGACGAAGAGGAGGAGGAGGAAGAGGAGGAAGAAGTCGACCCTCCTCGCATGGAAAGCGGTCCAAGCTCACCCATGACCCCTTGATCGGCCTTGGCAAAGGCTATCGCGCTGTCAGGCGGTCGATGAAACGTCCTCGGACGACCTCTCCGGTGCCGACTGAAAAAGCGCCGAAGCAACCCCGAGCGACGCCGTTGAAGCCGACAAAGGTTTTGCCCAAGATGAAGATGGCTATCACCACTATTTCCGGGTACAGCAGAACTTGAGCCTTTTTGTTTAGCGCGAACATACTTTTGGTCGACTTGTTGACTGATCAACTGATTTCTGAAATCTGCAGCGCTGCCACCTCCGAGACCTTAGTCAGGAACGAAGACCAGGAGATGGAAGATGCTGTTACCTCTAACCTTGGTATGATCGCTGCAATTTTGCTTTTGGTCGATTGGAGTTCCGTTTTTAACTTTGAATTTTCCCTGTAGTCCCTCCTCATGTCATTGATCTCCCTGATGATGATGATGAGGCGCCGTTGAGGCGGAGGAGAACTAAGAAAGCACCTGCCAGCAAGACTGCTCAGGTTGCATCGATGCCTGAGGCGCTGGTTCATGAGGGTGGCAACACCACTCGGACTTCTGTGTCTTTCGCTGTGCTGCTGACGAGTATCCGGCTTTCAACGTCGACTGCTGATCCGCCTTCCCTTTTCGCCACGCACCACGTCCTGAAGGTCCAAGTGGGTGCTGCTAAGGAGGCTATACGCCAAGCAGGGATCATGATGGAGCAGATGAAGGTGGTCCGGGAAGGCAGCCAAGCGGCCTATGATGCCAGTTCAGCTCTTCAGAGCAACATCCAGGTTAGTTGATCAACACTTGTTCTGTTAGGATATGCTACCTGAAAAACTCTTCTTTCTGAAGATCTTCGTATCTGTACACCCACTGGGTGTGTCGAGTGAATTTTCGGACTGGTGGGGGCACGCTGAGTGCACCCACTGGGTGTAGTCCCCGAGACTATGGTGGACTGCTGGCAGTCGACCGTAGTCTTTATACTTTGTATCTCTTTGATAACTTCTTCACTCGGTCTGGTCGGACCATGTCGAGTGGAATCTTGAAACCGGTGGGGGCACGCTGAGTGCACCCACTGGGTGTAGTCCCCGAGACTATGGTGGACTGTTGGCAGTCGACCGTAGTCTGAAGAACTCCTTTCTCTTTTTTTTGTCTCTTTCGGTCGACTGATCGAACCGAGTTGGTAGGATCAGTGGGGGCACGCTAAGTGCACCCAGGTGTAGTCCCGAGACTACCGTCGAATATTTTGATTCGATCGTAGTCTTAGAAACATAATGATTTTTCATGGTCACTCGGAAGTAACCCATCTGTGACGTCTGTCGACTAATTCTTTGCAGAAATCTTGCGAGCTTGTGGCTCGATACACTGAATTGGAGAACAAACAGATCCAGCTCAACCTTGACTTGAAGCTTGCACAGGAGAACTTGCAGAAGGCTGGTGAGATCTTGACGACTGTTTTTGTTTTTCTGTCCCTTCCTAATTCTGACCTCACTGTTATTTTGCAGACAAAATGGAGGAGTCTCTGAAGAAGAAGGATCATGACCTTGCCGAGGCGCAACAAACGGCTTTGAACAAGACCAAGCTCGCGGAAGAGAAGCTGTCTTCAGTCGGAAAACTTGAAGAAGAAAACACCAATCTGAAAGCTGCTGTTGATGCGGCCAACAAGGAGGTTAGTCGACTGAAGAACGACAAGATATCTCTGAGCGACAAGGCTGGTGAACTGGCGGGGAAGAGGAATGATCTAGATGCTTATCTGGGAGGGCTCGCCAAGAAGCTATTCCTCATGCTTGAAGGTAATTCCTCTTATCCGACTGACTTGTTATCATCGACTCATCATAGAACCATTAGCTTGAAATCGAGTCGTGTTTGCAGAATTCCGTCAGAACTTCGAGGAGGCGACTAGTCGAGTGGAGACAAGTCTGGACCCCATTAACTCCCCCGTGAAGGATGAAGCTGCCATGAACGTGCTCCGGCTGGAGTCTCGTGTTGCCGCTGTGGTGGACTACCTCGCTCGACTGAAGGTTGCGGTGTCGCGGATCGACTCAACACTCTGGCCAGGCGAAACACTTCAAAATGACCTCGAGTCTTTAATGACTTGACTGAATGACGTTCCAAGTCGAGTGCAGGAACGGAAGAAGTCTTCCGCCAGATGTGGTGCTGATGTCGCTCTGTCCCTGGTCCGCATTCATTGCAAGGAGGCGCGAGAGGAAAGGTTGGCGTCCATCAAAGTTGCCAATACCTAGAAGTACGACTTTCGATCTTTCATGGAGACCTTCATTGGTGCTGCCACCCGAATCGCTGATGGGATTGACCTGGACCAGTTCGTCGCGCCTTCCAGTCTTCCGCCTGAGGAGTAAAAAACTCCTATGATTCGTCTTAAATTTGCCTCGGAATGCCGAGTGATCCTGTAACCGATAAACTTTAACAGGCTTGAGGCCTGGGTACTTCTGCATCCTTAGGATGTTATCCGAACTTTACTTATCATCGAAATATGCTTTTGTTTGCCTTCGAGTGAACTTTGCTCTTCACTCGGATTATGCTTTCAATGCTTGAGATGCAGCTCTGAGGTGGATCCAGTCGACCTACACTTCGTTGTTCTTGTAGGCGCAGGAGAAGGAAACAGTCGACTTGTACCTCGTCGTCCTTGTGGATCGGGATGGAGCGCAAGTTGTACTTGGGGTGCAGCTCCGAAGGAGAAGGTAACAGTCGACCTGCACCTCGTCATCCTTGCGGATCGGATGGATTTCGTACTTAGGCGAGTACTGGACTGCAGCTAAGCCTCCGAGTGGGAGGGTTGCTCTCCATGCGGTAGGATTTTTTTAAAAAACTTAGGCGTAGCATCTTGGACTGCAGCTAAGCCCCCAGTGGGAGGTTTGCTCTCCACTCGGTAGGATTTTTCAAACTTAGGCGTAGTCTTGGACTGCAGTTAAGCCCCAGTGGGAGGTTTGCTCTTCACTCGGTAGGATTTTTCAAACTTAGGTAGTCTTGGACTGCAGCTAAGCCCCGAGTGGGAGGTTTGCTCTCCACTCGGTAGGATTTTTCAAACTTAGGCAAGTACTGGACTGCAGCTAAGCCTCCAAGGAGGATTTCTGTGTCGTAGCTCTGAAGGGGAAGGCAACAGTCGACCTGTACCTCGTTGTCCTTGCAAAGTGCACATTGTATTAAATACTTAGGCGAGTACTTGGACTGCAGCTAAGCCCCCGAGTGGGAGGTTGGCTCCTCACTCGGTAGGATTTTCAAACTTAGGAGAGTACTTGGACTGCAACTAAGCCTCCGAGTGGGAGGCTGGCTCCTCACTCGGTAGGATTTTCAGATACTTAGGCGAGTACTTGGACTGCAGCTAAGCCTCCGAGTGGGAGGCTGGCTCCTCACTCGGTAGGATTTTCAGATACTTAGGCGAGTACTTGGACTGCAGCTAAGCCCCCGAGTGGGAGGCTTGCTCCTCACTCGGTAGGATTTTCAGATACTTAGGCGAGTACTTGGACTGCAGCTAAGCCCCCGAGTGGGAGGATGGCTCCTCACTCGGTAGGATTTTCAGATACTTAGGCGAGTACTTGGACTGCAGCTAAGCCCCCGAGTGGGAGGCTGGCTCGCCACTCGGTAGGATTTTCAGATACTTAGGCGAAACGGATTCGCAGCTAAGCCCCCGAGTGGGAGGTTGGCTCTCCACTCGGCAGGGATTTTTTTACAAACTTAGGCTAAACAGGTTTGGCTAAGCCACCCACCGGGGAAATTTCTTATGTAAACGAAAAGTAATAACAATCACTGGGAAAATTATAACATTCTTGTCTTTGATAAACAAACTACAAAGGTACTTTTATTACATCTCACCCGAGTGAGTTCTTAAGTGTAAAAGGGGCGGAGCAGCTCCGCATTCCAGGCTCGAGGCTCATTGATCTGGCGTTCGACGTTGTAAATATGGTAAGCTTCATTGTGGAGAACTCTGGTGACGATGAAGGGACCTTCCCAAGTGGGAGCGAGCTTGTGTGGTTTCTGTTGATCCACTCGGAGGACCAAGTCCCCTTCTTGAAAGGCTCGGCTCTTCACATTTCTAGCATGGAATCGACGCAAGTCCTGCTGATAGATGGTCGAGCGGATCAGGGCCATCTCTCTCTCCTCTTCAAGGAGGTTGACTGCATATTGCCGGGCTTGCTCCGCTTCAGTTTCAGTGTAGAGTTCGACTCGGGGCGCACTGTGAAGCAGGTCACTCGGCAGAACTGCTTTAGCTCCATAGACCATAAAGAATGGAGTTCTTCCAGTCGACCGATTAGGAGTGGTCCTTAATCCCCAAAGAACCGACGGAAGTTTGTCGACCCACGCTCCTGCTGCATGCTTGAGATCACGCATCAGTCGAGGTTTCAGTCCTTTGAGAATTAGACCATTTGCTCGTTCTGCTTGTCCATTCGACTGGGGGTGAGAACCTGAAGCATAGTCGACTCGCGTGCCCTGAGAGGCGCAAAAGGCTTTGAACTTGTCGGAATCGAACTTTGACCCATTGTCAATGATGATGCTGTGCGGAACTCCATATCTGAATATCAACTCTCTGATGAAACTGATAGCAGTGCACGCATCAAGGTTCTTGATAGGTTTAGCTTCGACCCACTTCGTAAACTTGTCGACTGCCACAAGCAAATGAGTGAAACCGCTCCTGCCAGTTCTCAGTGGTCCAATCATATCCAACCCCCAAACGGCAAAAGGCCAGACGAGTGGAATGGTCTTCAATGCTGAGGCGGGTTTGTGAGACATATTGGAGTAGAACTGACATCCTTCACACTTGTCGACTATTTCCTTTGCCATTTCATTTGCTTTTGGCCAGTAAAATCCCGCGGTATGCTTTAGCCACGGTGGTCCGAGAGGACGCATGGTGACCACAGGTCCCAGTGGATATCATCAAGAATTATCGACCTTCTTACGGCGATATGCACCACGGTCGACTCGATCACGCTTTCTCGAATAACTGTCCCTTGATCACAGTAAAGGCCTTGGATCGGCGGATGATCCGTCGAGCCTCTTCTTCGTTCTCCGGAGCTCTTTCCTCGGGATATACGCGATGTACGGTACTGTCGATCGGGAGTGATGACCACGACTTCCATGATCAGGTCGACCATCGCTGGGACCTCAACTTCATCGGATCGGTGGCACTTTTGGCTGTGGAGCTTCTTGATGAAAGGATCCTCTTGAATCGACGTAAAAGCGGATGTGCTCCAAAACACATCACTGGGAATGGCTTCCCTCTTGGACCCTATTTTCGCCAAATCATCAGCAACTTGATTTTTCAGTTGGGGTATATGATGAAGCTCTAACCCCTCAAACTTCTTCTCTAGCTTCCTCACTGCATTACAGTAACCAGTCATGGCTGGACTTCTGACGTCCCACTCCTTCATCACCTAATTAACCACTAGGTCTGAGTCGCCATAAACCACGAGGCGACGGACGCCGAGTGAAATGGCCATACGCAACCCATACAACAGTGCTTCAGATTCTCGCTTCATTGTTGGAAGAATCAAAGTGAATCTGGAGCACATATCGAGCTTATCTCCTCGGGGAAACCAATACTACCCCACACCGAACCATTCAGCATCTTGGAACCATCAAAGAACATAGTCCAAAGGTTCGAGTGAACTTGAGTCGGTAATCGTTGTTCAATCCACTCGGCGATGAAATCTGCTATTGCTTGGGACTTGATGGCTTTCTTTGCCTCAAACTTGATATCAAGGGGAAGAAGTTCAATCGCCCATTTCGCCACTCGACCAGTTGCATATCTGTTGTGCAAAATCTCTGATAATGGGGCGTCGCTGACTACTGTAATGGAATGATCAGAGAAGTAGTGAGCAACCTTCTTCGCGGTCATATAAATCCCATACACAAGCTTCTGATAATGAGGGTTAATACTTCAGAAAGATAATATACTGGGCGCTGAACTTTGAAGGCCTTTCCTTCCTCTTCCCGCTCGACCGTAAATCTTGATCGACGACTTGTCCTGTGGCTGCAATGTAAAGCAACAACGGCTCCTTGCTGATTGGGGCAGCAAGCACCGGTGGGTGGAGAGCGAGCTTTGAGCTCGCAAGCGCTGCATCGCTTCAGAGTCCACTCGAACTTGTCTGACTTCTTCATCAGTCGGTAAAGAGGCAATGCCTTTTCACCGAGGCGAGAGATGAATCGACTTAAAGCGGCCAAGCATCCACTAAGCTTCTGGACATCGTGCACATGCACAGAGCGTTTCATTTGGATTATAGTGCCAACTTTTTCTGGGTTAGCGTCGATTCCTCGTTCAGAAATGAGAAAACCGAGTAACTTCCCGCCAGGAACTCCGAATGTGCACTTTGATGGATTAAGCTTGATATCATACCTCCTGAGATTGGCAAATGTTTCAGCAAGGTCAGTCAACAGGTCGGAACCTTTCCGTGACTTGACCATAATGTCATCCATGTATGCTTCCACATTCCGACTGATTTGAGTGAGTAAACACTTTTGAATCATCCTCATGAACGTGGCTCCGGCATTCTTGAGGCCGAATGGCATGGTGACATAACAGAGGTGAAAGCTGTTTTGATCTCGTCGGGTCCATACAGACGGATCTGATGGTACCCGAAATATGCATCTAAGAAAGACAACCGCTCACATCCCGCAGTCGAATCGACTATTTGGTCGATGCGGGGGAGAGTAAAATGATCTTTCGGGCAGGCCCGATTGATATGTTTGAAGTCGATGCACATGCGCAGTGAATTGTCCTTCTTAGGGACCATGACAACGTTGGCGAGCCACTCAGAGTGGTAAATCTCTCGGATAAACTCTGTTGCTAAGAGCCGAGCCACCTCCTCGCCAATGGCCTTTCTCTTTTGGACGGCGGACCGTCAAAGATGTTCTTTGACAGGTTTAACTTTTGAGTCGACTCATAGACGATGCTCAGCCAGTCCCCTGGGAACACCTGGCATGTCAGCAGGCTTCCATGCAAAGATGTCCCAGTTCTCACGGAGGAACTGGATGAGCGCTTCTTCCTATTTGGAGTCGAGTGTTGTTGAGATGTGAGTCGGAACAGCATTGGGATCATCGGATGAATATGAATCGGTTTCGTTCACGGACGGTCGAAATCTCGACTCCGTGGCGGGCTTCTTGGCTCGCAACAAATCACTGGTCTGCAGTTTTCGGTACTCTTGCAGCTCGACCACGCCATCCGAGCATCGGCGATCTTAGAGCCTTTCGAAACACTCTTCGCCTTTTACCGATTGCCGCGTGGCGGTAATCACACCTTTGGGACTGGCATCTTCAGTTTGAGGTACACATAACATGGTCGAGCCATGAAGCGCGCATATAACGACCTCTTCGGGATAGCGTGATAAGCGCTCTGAAATCCACGACCTCAAAGGTCAACTTTTCCTCACGAAAATTCTTGTAGTCACCAAAATCACATCGAGAGCAATTTGGCCGAGTGACTCAGCCTTCTTTCCGAGAATGACTCCATGGAAGCTCATGTTGTTGGTGCTGAGTCCGACATCGGAATGCCCATCCCTTTCAACGCGTCTCGCATACAATATGTTCAGGCCATCGCCACCATCCATCAAAACCTTAGTTAGTCGAGTGCCTTCGACAATGGGTCGAACATCAACGCTTGCCTCCCGTGGGTGGCTATGTGTGTTGGATGATCGATCGATTTAACGTGATGGCGGTCTCACGACCATTTCAGTAATCGGGTGTCGCCGAGCGACCATATTCACTTCGCGGTTGATAACTTTCAATCGACTTTTGCTTTCAACGTCAGCAAAAATCATCAGAGTGGAATTGACCTGAGGGTACCCACCGTCACTATCTTCCTTGTCCTCAACTTTGTCTGACTCCTTTTCCTTTTCCTTGGGCTGCTTCCCCTGGAACTGCTGAATCAAGAGCCGGCACTGTCGAGTGGTATGCTTTGGGTAAATAAGTTTACCCTCTTCATCTTTCTTCGTGTGAATATGACACGGTAAGTCTAACACATTATTTCCATCTTGGTCTTTCACTTTCTTAGGGTTCCAAGGCCCCTTGGGTTTCCCCTTGAACTTTCCTGGAGTCACGGCCAAGGCTTCTCCAGGAGCAGCTGGCTCGGCTTTCCGCTTCATTTTCGATCGAGTTCCTCCCGGTTTCATTAGCGGCTGACTTGTACTTGCCACTTGGAGCCGATCCTCTTCTTCACCATTGGCGCGTGCTTGGTGGAAATCTCCATCATCCGACTCGAGGTCATGTCTCTGTCCGACCAATTTCAGACTCAACTCTCGTTCTTAACACCTTCCTTGAAGGCACAGATCGCTTGATGATCGATACATTCTCTCATGTGGTGCAAAGTGATCCATCTCTGAATGTAATCCTCGAGTTTCATTTGACTTCGCACACACGATCGCACCTCTCACAACCCTGCTGGTCGCTTGCAAGTTCCTTCAAATGTCTCGACAAACACTCGGGCAAGATCTTCCCAAGTGTAAATGTTCTTTGGTGCTAACTGATTCAGCCATGCTCGCCGATCCCTCTAACATAAGAGGCAGGTGTTTCATGGCCACTTCATCGTTGCCGCCAATCTGGACAGCCACTCGGTAGTCCTCAAGCTGTATCCGGCTTGGACTCACCAAATGAACTTATCGACTCGATCGCCAACCTGAAGTTGGGAGGAATCACCGCGCTCGATGGCTCTGCTAAAACACTCTGGTCCCGAGATGTGTACTCGGCCGCTGATGTGTGCATTTCTGTCATGGCCTTCACGGTTAGCTCTGTTCCTGTCGACCAGACCTTGAACGATGATGGATCTCGCATCAAAGCCTGGTTCCCTGGGGTCAACTGGAATCCTCCGCCCAACACTGTGCTGGCGTCTGTCATCTTGCTGCCGAGGCACATATGACCCACCCCTTGGGGGAGGAGTAGGCACTCGACATTGATCATCACGATCGAATCGGTCCTCATACTGATCACGCCGCCTCCATGTCCCTCACGCCGGGGCGATATTGGGCTATGTGCCGATCGGATCTGTATTCGCATGACGGATCTGCTGTGAATCCTGTTCATGATCGCGATACAGCTGAATTTTGATCTCCTGCTGCCCGGAGCAAATCTCTCATCCGAGTAGCACCTGCCAGCCTCCATTGGGAAGGCTGAATGGACTCGCTATACGGGCTGCAGCTGCTAGATTCGAATGGGAGTTCGGTATACGAGTTGGTTGTGGAAAGAGTTGACGTCGACTGGACGACGGGACCCTTTGTTGCGCTCGTTCATGGAGCACTCGCTGGAGATTTTCCAATCGAGTGCGCTCAGCCAAGTTGGCCAAACGTGCATCTTCTAAGGCACGGGCCTCGGGGGTTTCTCCGACGATAGGAGTGTGAAGCGCATCCATGTTCTGGCGGCAGAGCTCCTCCCTCTGCAGCGAAGTGAGGGGCTCGGGTTGGTACTCTTCGTGAGCCTGCGCCGGCTCACCTTCGCCAACGCCTCCGTCGGTGCGGGGGAAACCAGGAGGACTACGTGGTCCGTCGACCATCAGAACCTCCGCCGCTGGATCACTGCTGTCGCACTCGGATGCAGTCTCTACGGAGCCAGTCGACAGATCGAACAGGCCGTAGAGAGATTCGTCGGGCTCGATTGCCGTGACTTGGGGAGTGGCCGACTGGCGGGCCACCGCGTGCCTCACCCACCGCTGAAGCCTCGATTGAGCGGAGCGCTTGCGCCGGCGCAAGACCGGGAGGGAGGACGGCACAAGAGCCGACCGATACTAGGTCGACGGCTGTCGCAGAGGACGCGCCTTGACGCACGCGCTGAAAAGTCGCCGCCCCGCAGACGGGGAGTGCGTCAACGTCGAGTGGAGCCTCCTGCAACCAAGCGGAGTCGTCGGCGATGAACGTGAGCGCGCCGAGACGGATCTCACGGCCCTCAACCAAAACTCCGCCTGAAACCATGATGAATGGGATCGGAAAAATGCAACTTCTCCAACAAGTCGCTAAGACACCTGCCCCAAGGTGGGCGCCAATTGTCGTGGTTCTAAGCCTGACAGTAGAATGGGGGGTAGGTATGGAGAGGCAAGATCCTGGCTATGGAGTAGTTGTATACGCAAGATGTTTACGAGTTCAGGCCCTTCTCGGAGGAAGTAACAGCCCTACGTCTCGGAGCCCGGAGGCGGTTGACTGTATTATGTGCGTATGAGTTACAGGGGTGCGAACCCTTTACACCGAGGAGGGGGGTGGCTTATATAGAGTTCGCCAGACCCCTCCGGCCCTCAGTTATGCAGGGTTAAAGGTACATTAAGATAGGGGGTTATTGGTAACGCCCACGTAAAGTGCTATGATGACCATAAAAGCTACTTAATGACCGACCGTTTGTGTGCAGACTGGCTTTTGATCTCCTGGTGGTCGAGTGGTTGGCTTCATGGTCGAGTGTCTTCCAGTTGGTCGAGTGGAACTCTTCCAGGTCGACTGAAAGGTAGTTTCTTCTAGAGATGTCCTTGGGGAGGGTGTCTTAGACAGGTCCATGACCCTACCCTACGTACATGACTTCATCAGCAATAGCTCTAGCATCTCGCCAAAATGCTTAGGTATGGGTAATAGAGCCGGAGGAGCACATGAGTGACGACACCCTCATCTGTGATGAACCATGGAGCAGACTGTCGTGGCGAGGTATGATGTGGACGAGTGGCGGGTGGGCGAGGAATCTTATAGCATTCACATTACCTTAGGGACACGAGGAAGCCTAATGGTTTGAGAAATCCTCTCCGAAGCAGGGGATCAAGACGGCGACAAGGCCTCACCAAAGGCGGAGAAGAAGGTCACATGCATCCGAATCTTTATGCCTCCGAGGCAGAGAAGAAGGTGTTGGGAAACGTAGTAGAAATAAAAAACCGCCATACGATCAGCCAAGAACAATATGAAGATGCATATAGGGTTTGGATCAATGATTGTTACTAACTCCGAAGTGCAGGGGAACTAGACGAGTCAGTGTAGATCATACTTGGAGTCCCTTGAACCATTGCTGATGATCCCGCAAACTGCCCTCGAACGATCCCTTGAACGAAATACCGAAAGCACGACCTCTCTACTGGTTGCAAGCGTACGGTCTTCATGATCCGACAACGCTTCGCCGTCCATAGCTAATCGTCGCCGGATAGAGGGAGGAGATTAGAACCATACTGGGCTTCTAATTATGAGGATTAGAGAAACTAGATCTAGCTCCAAATGGGTCAACTAGGATCTACTAGCAGTAGAACTAGATGGACTAGATGAGGCTCCAAAACTTGTTTGTTCAATTATATATAGGTTAGAGGGGGAGGGAGAGGCAGCCACCAAGGAGGGAAAGCCTTCTTGGGGCGCCGGCCAAAGGGGGGGGGGCTCCTGCCCCCATCTCGGGGGGTGGCCCTAGTAGGATTCAGCCCCCCACAAGGAAAGGGGGGCGCCTCCTCCACTTGGCCCTCGTGGCCCAAGTTGCTTTCCACCCCGTTGGTGTTTAATTTAATATAAAAGCCTTCTAATAATTACTAGACCCTTTTATTTATAATTTAACATCACCAGAAACATTTTCACCTATATATTAATTATCAAGGATATACGTTATTGCCCGATAAACTTCGAAACCCTTCCAGTTCCTCTTGGAACTATTCCGTATATTCATAAAAGAATTCCACAAATAAATCCTTGATACTCTCGTCCTACTAACACTCAGCAGATCGTGATTACCTTAACCTTGTGACCCCGTAAGTTCGGTAAATCATATACATGAACGAAACTCCTTCGTTCAATAACCGATAGCGGAACTATGGACATCCATATCGATCCCTATGATTACACGATGGCATTCGAGTGAACCTTTGGTTATCATGTGATGTTCTCTTTTCTTCGTGGTACCTTACAAAACCCGGGGTGCATCGGTATCCTCCCCAGTCATCCACATGCTCGCTATATCGTTGCCCTCGTTACCGGTTTTGTTCTTCTTTCTCGTTGAAGTATTCCGGCATCCCCATGACGTAGTCACCTGTGTCTGGCCAGACAGTGATGGATGCCATCACACCGAGAGGGCCCTAAGAATATCTCTCCATCGTCGGACGAGCAAATCCCACTCTCGAGCTATCTAGTCCCTTATCAAACTTTTTGATGAACTTATAAGTTATTGTTATGATCACCTAGTTACAGATGATGTTTTAGCAACCCCAAAGTCCACCATATGGTGGGAAGTGACTACGATACTCTCATGGTCTGAAGAACTAAAACACATGCTAACACTCCGTGTTATAACAATTGATTTCAGACTATGTTATCTTAAAGTATAACAAACAAGTTTGAGTTGATTCAATATGATCATTCTTCTAACGTCATACTCTCAATGTTGTTTTAAGACTATCGTTACACTTAACGGTATCTTAAGATCGAAAAACATGATCACCAACAACACTTGAGCCAGTATCACTTGAGCCAGTATTAAAGGCAAGACTAGGAATCTATTCTTTACCGTTTATTATTTCACACATGCATATGAGTTTTCCACTGAAATGCATATTGCAGGATCATAGCAGTTATAGCATGAAATATAAACTATTAATTATGAACGTCAAAATATAATAATACAATATTATTGCCCCTATGGCATATTACCACCAGAAGCTCCCTCGGTGGAGTGAGGGCGCTTTTGTTTCTTAGGAGCCTTCAAGCAAGGTTTCTAATATACATAAAGTCCATGAATGCTTCTCTTCTTGATGAACGCACTTTGAGCATTAGAGATGAGCTTGCTCATATGTAGCACGAGCTGAGTTGCTACATCTTTGTAATTTTCTTAGCGATGACATGAATTAGACTAGTAGGCCTATGCTCAATGTTGACTTCCACCTCCTCTTTCTTAGCAAGGGTACAATATTTGCGGAGTTAAGAGACTAAAATTGGATAAACATGAAGGTTCCAGAATAGGCAAATGACATCCATAACGTCCAGTTTATCCGGATGTTTGTTTTTGGAAAAGGTGCCGATAAAGCCGTCCGGACTGGGTGCCTTGTTTCCCGTCATTCGGTTAATGCAATTTTCCGCCTCCTCTGTGAAACGGTCGTCAATGCCTTGAAGTTCAAGCCCTGAATAAAAATCTTGGGATCTAAATCGTTTCTCAAATGTGACTGGTAGACGAAAATATTTCTAGCTTTCGAATTTCCATATCGTTTTCTTTACAATCCTTCCTTGCCTTTATTGGACTACGTTATCTTATCCGATCACAGTCTTAGCACCAAAATGGCAGCGCGTTGGAGTGAGCTGGAAGCCGCGTGAATTTCGTCACAAACGTCGCCGCGGCACAGCGTCGTCGCCGTGCCTCCTCGCCCACCGTCCAAAACAAAGACGGGACCCACGTAACCGGCCACGCAACGGAACGCTGCAACCGTTTCCACCTTCTACCGGGGCTTCAACTCAACCGGAAAATGCTTTCCCGTGGGCCACTACCAAATAAGTATATATCCTACGGGATACCAGCACTAGACCATACTGCTATGGCGCTAGCACTAGCGAACAGAACCGTTTCTTGGCAGGGATTGCACCCTTCACGCACAAATAGCACTATGCCCGTGCCGGGACAAAAAGGGCAAAAGGGATGGCAAAGTATCATCTGCCATGCATTTGCATTTTGTTTCTGCCCTTTGAGACCAAGCAAATCCTTCGGCCTGCGATCATGGAAGACCACCACAATACTGTACTCACGTTTAAAATTGGCCGGCTTTGGAGTAAAACATTTCCAGAGAATTTTTCTCCCCCTCTCTCATATGCTGTGGGAGTTTTATATGACACGTTGTGAGAATTTAGTGAAACTTTCATCTCAATCCATATCCGTGACCTTGAGAGAGCGCAGCAGGTACAGTGTAGCTGTCGAAGAATGATAAGGAAGACTTGTCTACTACCGGAAACTGATGATGTGACTCTGACCAATGAACAGGTCTACCAACACCACATATTTGTGGATCGAGATTCCCCGTCTTGCAGCTTCTAGCAACAAAGCCATGAACAATTATGAAGTGTTAGCCGCAAAAGAGTTGCTAATTACTGATCATCATTTGAGATTGCATGTATAGTATTATCTTCTTGGTATTGTTTTGAACCCACTGGTTTCTGCATTGCTATGTGGGAGGAAATTGCTGGTTTTTCTATGCCAATGAACAACTGATTTTTTTATGATAGCTAATTACTGTACGTTACATACAATATTCAGACGACCCTTTCTATTTCGTACAAACAATCTATGACGCATTACATATACGAGATAATATTTTAGCTCCAGAAAAGGCAGCTAGGGCATGGAAAGGGGAAGAAACGTCAAGGAAACTACATAGGTTGCAACTGTATCTAGTTTACTCATGACATAATTTCCTGAATTAATTCCGCATATATTTTTTGGTGATACTCCTGTAGGTTGTGATTGGACCAACCGCGGCAGCGTACGCGCATTAGCCAATTTGCTTCTTTTTTTGTGTGTGAGGAAAATCCAAGTGCATTTAATGTACTCAAGATTTAGTCTCTGCATACATAAATAAGTGTATACCCTAGCCCTCAGCAGGATTATCCTTTTCACATTTATGCTCGTTGTTACAAAAGTATCCGGTCGTATTTTTTTCCCGAGTAACCGATATGAGTATTGTCTTTCAATTCAAAGAGTGGAAAACTAAAAAAAATTTCAAAGAGTAGAACCTTATTAAAGATATTTACGACAGGCTTTTTTTAACCTAAAGTCGGGTGAACCCAAAAATGACCTGCGGGCTACTCGTGTAAGAGAAAACCGTCAATTTTTTGTTGAGAAAACCGTCGTATTTCCTCTGAGCACAGTGCAATTGGAATATATGGTGGTACAGTTCTGCACTGTACAGTCCTCGTGAATTTTTTTTGGGGGCTCCTTTGATTTAAAGGAATTCTATAGGATTTCCAAATGATTGAAATCCTTAGGAATTTTTTCTGTCTTGGTCTTTTGATCCATAGGATTGGATCTCATAGGAATTTTTCCTATGGAACTTTTTGTACTATATTTTATAAAAAATCTAACATCCACTCCAACCTCTATTTACTATCCCTTTTTCCCCCAGGAATCAGACACTCATTGCTAATCCTATAGGATTGAAATGGGCATGCATGCCACTCCAATCCTATACTTTTTCTATTCCTATGTGTTCAAAATCTTGTGAATCAAAGAGGCTCTTAAACTCAAAAGGCATTTGGAATATTTTCTCTGAACGGATTCCCATTAGTTTGGATTTTACTGTACGAGTGTTCTACGCACCGTCTCCGTTAGAAATTTGTCTCCACGATAACTCCAGGGATTTAACATCTAGGCCTGATTAGGCACTGCATATAGATAGTGCATTTTCATTTGCCATTTTTGTTGTTGTTCAGCAATGGTACATGTCAGCTAGTGAGAAAAGTATCTCGACACTTCGGATTTTACCCTCGATTCGTCAACGCAGACCTACATCCATCCAGTCCGGAACTATTCGGCCGTTTCTCTGAATTTTGCATCGCTAGAAATTGACTAGACATTAACGCTCGTTGTTACAAAAGTCATCTTGGCTCATTTGAGCTCGGGATGAATAGTAAAATCCAAAAAAGTAAAAAAAATCAAATAAAATATCTGAATTTATTTTGGTGCAGACATTGACAAAAGTTTTACGTGCTCGCAAAATTTCATGTTGAAAAGACAATTTTGGAAGTCGTAGAAAAAACAAAATCAACACTCCAAAATGCTTTTGAAAGTAACATTTTTGAAGCACCATTTTTGTTTTTGCCACGACTTAAATAAATATGGTTCCAAGATGACATTTTGTGAGCACGTAAACATTTTGTCAATGTCTGAACCAAAAAAATAGTTTTTTAAATTTGATTTTATTTATTTTTTGGATTTTACTGTTCACCCAAGCTCATTTGAGCTCGGGCTTAGAAACTCCACATCATCGTTGTTACTGGTATCTTTCATTGCAACTGTAGAAACTAATCATCGGCGGCTCTGTTTCTTGGCTCACGTATACTAGAACGTACTTCTAACCACCTAACTAGCTCTGCCGCTGAATTTGTTTCGCGTGTATATAATCACTGCTCCCTCCTATGTGAATTAATTGACGCAACATGTATACAAGGATCGGAGCGAGTAACACCTATCGGTATGTGTCTATGTTTGCAAAATAGAATTAGTGTATTACTCCCACTATATCAAAATATAAGACATTTGAACTGCACAAACGATTTATATTTTCAAACGGAGGTAGTAATACTAAAAAAAAGAAGAATTAGTAGCACTGAAATACTTGTTTGGTGAAAAAAGAAGGACTGCATCATTAGCAGATTAAGACTAGGTTATTACACAATGGTTATCCGGAAGTAGTATCATTAGCAACCAACGATTAAAATCGTGGAAGATAAAGGATTTATCAGCAGCCCTACATTAATTGGCTCGAAGCTTTAGGCTAATATTGCGCTATCTTCAGCGATTTCGGCGCTATCTCCGGCGATTCACAACATCACTCAAATTGCGGGGCGGTTTTCGAACGGAAATATCGCCCCGATTGCGTCAATTTAATCTGCAATTTGAAATTATGTTTGCAAGTATTAACACTTCATATGACGGTAGTTATCCAGGATGCTATCATGAGCGACCCATTAGGACATGCTTAGCCGCTTGACAGGGGCATTAATTTACTGCCTTGGAATTACCAGTACAAAGCATTAAAAAGAATTAATAGCCATTAATTAGTACCTAAAGTATGGAATGCAGTAAATAAGTGAGGCTTCCCTCGCACAGCATTGCGGATGCTATAAAAACCAGACCCACCCCGCCGCTCTTCTAAACCCAAAAACGTTCAGACAAAACACCTCTTCACATCTCCCCAGCCTCTGGTTTTTCCACAACGTAGCAAGGTAAGCTGATCCGTGAAGCCGCAGCGATGTCGGACGTGACGGCGGTGATGCATCTGCGGGGGGAGGAGCCGTGGCTGGCGCTTCCTCCAGGGTTCCGGTTCCACCCCACCGACGAGGAGGTGGTCACGCACTACCTCACGCCCAAGATCCGCAACCCCGACTTCTCCTGTCTCATGGTTGCCTACGTCAACCTCAACAACACCGAGCCGTGGGATCTCCCGAGTAAGTGCAGTACTACTTGTCAATAATTTGCAGGCATGAGGCAGAGCGCTCATGGCCAGTTTGTTCTGCAGAAAAGGCGAAGATGGGCGTGGGCGAGACGGAGTGGTTCTTTTTTGTGCACAAGGATCGGAAGTACCCGACGGGGACGCGCACCAACCGGGCGACGAAGAGTGGCTACTGGAAGGCGACGGGTAAGGACAAAGAGATCTTCCGCGGCACGGGACTGGGCGCCGTCCTCGTCGGCATGAAGAAGACGCTCGTCTTCTACCGCGGCCGTGCACCCGGCGGCCAGAAGACGTCGTGGGTGATGCACGAGTACCGCCTCGAGGGCGAGCTGCCCCATTGCCTACCCCGCTCCGCCAAGGTACGCAAGAATCTATTTTGTTTTTCCGTCTCCGTCTCCGTCTCCGGACGAGTCGATCGATTCAACCGCTGGAGCATCTAGAGATGTTGCTGGACCACGCGCTCACATCACATGTCATGCTCGGGATTTGTTTCTTGTTTGTTATTCTCCTCGTGTTGTTTTCTCAACCTGCCTGTTGCGTGCGTGCAGGACGCTTGGGCTGTTTGCCGGCTGTTCAACAAAGACTTGGCCGCGAAGAATGCACCCCAGATGGCGCCGGCGGCCGACGCGGGCATGGAGGAGGAGGACCCGTTCGCCTTCCTCGATGAGTTGCTCAACAGTGATGACTTGCTCAACAACGCTGACCTGCTCGACAATGCGGACCCGCCGATGCTCATGGACTCTCCGTCAGGCGCCATAGACTTCGCCGGCGCTTCCAGCTCCACCTCCAGCGCGGCCCTGCCGATTGGGCCGTACATGGAGCGTCTGACCAGCAAGACGGAGCCACCGGCGCGGCAGCAGCAGAGCCCAAACTACAAGTGGAACATGTGATGAGACTAATGAATCCATCCATCTATGACCCGGACTAGAGCGTCTCAATTTAGTGGTAGCTATATATAGATGGTTATTTGGTTGGAGCTACCTCTTCGATTGATTAGTTGCTTCATTAACTTTGATTAAGGATGCGAGTTAGTTGATAAAACTTATTGTGTATTGATGGAGCCGAACTATTCCCCTTTTGAATGTTCTATTTATTCTATTGTTCTTAATCATACATGTCATGGTTGATTCAGGGGTCTTGGTTACATGATAGTACCATCCTGTAATCGTGTTTATTTCCCAATCCCCGGCGGCAAATGTGTTTACCAAGAAAACGATACCGAGAGACGATGGAGCTGAACTATTCCCCTTTTGAATGTTCTATTTATTCTATTGTTCTTAATCATACATGCCATGGTTGATTCAGGGGTCTTGGTTACAGGACAGTACCGTCCTGTAATCGTGTATGTTTCCCAATCCCCGACGGCAAATGTGTTTACCAAGCAAACTATACCGAGAGACTATGGAGCTTAACTATTCCCATTTTGAATGTTCTATTTATTCTATTGTTTTTAACTATACATGCCATGGTTGATTCAGGGGGCTTGGTTACATGACAGTACCGTCCTGTTATGTGTTTGTTTCCCAATCCCCGGCGGCAAATGTGTTTACCAAGCAAACTATACCGAAATACTATTTAATGATTTTGAAGCGCCCAGTCACGGAGCCAAGGTGCATTGTAGTTCCGTCCCATTTCTTGTAGAGGTCACAAGTACAATTTCCCTGTGTGTTTATGCAATGGTGTCAAAACTATAGGGGTTTCGATTTCTCTACCCGTTTGTTAAATGGTTCTAAAAGTAGTGGTCCGGATGGTTCAAACCTGCGATCTGTGGTAGTTCCATGTATTTTCTGCTTGGATGTTGCCGGTTTGATTTCTCTGTCCTTTTTATTTTTTGTTCCAAAAATATAGCAATAATTGTTTTAGGGAATACAGCCATAAGTGGTAGGGATGTTTCGAACCCAGTAGAGGCCTGTTGGGTGGCCCAGCCTATATCGAAGCCCAATATTATTCCCTCATATGGCAAAAATTGATTTCACAGCTAACTTATTTTCTTTTAGACGGAGCGGGCCACGACCCATTTAAACTTGCTGTTGTTCCACCCCTAGTGTTGGAGTATAGAACAATCGAGTGAAGCTGTTCGAGTGCAATACCAAAATGTTCGTGTTTGCGTCGACTTCAAAGTCTAGCTATTTCCATCCGGAAAAAAAGCTAACCGTGTTGAAGATTTTTTTTAAGAAACTTTATGTGCAAACTTCATGCTAACAACATTGTATTTACAGAAATCCTATTCTTACATGCACATTTCACAAGAAATTACGTATTGTGAGAGGGATAATAACTGCTTGGAGCTGAACGTGAGACTAACTGTCCATGGTTTCTACTAGCACGTAAGATTTTCGTAGAAGTGTTACATAAGAATAGCATTGTTCTTGTATTTTGTTCTGGTAATCAAGCCTTGAACCTACCGGTTTCTCTGATTGAATTTGGTTCGTCATATGTGGGTCCTTCTTAGAGCAAGTATAATAGGGTGACATAGACGGCCTATAAGACTTTACATATTACTCCCTCCGTTCCATATTATAAATGTTTTTGTAGTTGAAATTTAACTACAAAAATGGCTTATATTATGAAACAGAGGTAGTATATTTTTGTTGAGTTGAAGGAGAGAGAAGAGAATCAGGCAGCCGGTTGTAACACGGGCTGTAATTTTTTTATAAGAATGGAAGGTGGGTCATATAATAATAAAGTATTACTCCCTCTGTTCACTTTTGTAAGTCATTTTAGACAACTCAAAATGGGCTGTTTTGTACATTGTCTGAAATGTCTTCAAGGTCTTATAAAAGTGAACAGAGGGAGTAATATTTTGTAGCCAGCTACTTATATATACTTCCTCCGTCCGGTGAAAAATGTACATATAAATTTTTAAGACAAATTATGGAGTGGAGTAAACAATGCATTGGCAATGTGTAAGTCACCATTTCTCTCCTCTTTAATTACTCAACCCCCAATGAGCTAAGTGCATGTAGAAATTAAGGAGACCATGTATAGAATGTTATTGGTCTTGGTTACCGTATGACGAGAGAGAAATATTTTTTTCTACTTTAAAATGCATTTGAAAGATAAAAGTACATTCTTTTGTGGACAAATTTTAAAGCCAAACGTACAATGTTCACTGGATGGAGGGAGACAGGGAGTATATTGGCTATTATGTCGACTGTAGATGCAATTCCATAACACGGCCGATGCGGGGGTAGTACGTGATTTTTTTTTTTTTTTTGAATTGGGAGCGTACGTACCTGATTGGTTTAAATGAACCGAGAATCAAGAGGAACCGTTTCTTGTGCGGTCGCGGTGGAATCAAACCGTTTCTTGTGCATGCATGTATCCGATCAATCGCGCTGGAATCAAACCGTTTCTTGTGCATGCATGGCTGTCGTCATCGAATCCATTTGCACGAGCCGGCGCATAAAAAGGAACCCTAATCAAATCTATACCTCACGATTAATTGGAGCGTGCGCCTCTCGCACTTCTAGTACATTATACTATCTCCGTTTAGGTTTACTCCGTATTAGTGCTTGTATTTTAGGTTAAAATTTGACTTTTGATTTAACTAATAAAAAATAAACCAGGCCAATATAAGTTCTCTGACATACAACATATATTTTGTTGGTCAAATCCACGGACAAAGTTAGACACAAAAATATGAAAGGGACCAATAAACCAGAACAGAGATAGTCAATATACAGTAAAATAATAATTAAACGACAGCATGTCCACCTGCTACTACTGCTCGCGTGCTGACGGTCGGGGGTTTGGAGAGCTATGACCCGTTCGCGCTCCTCGCCTGCTCAAGGCCATACCGGCCCATGCTCAACTCAGGTACTCTCCGCCTGGCACCGACGATTTCACCGGCACGTCAAGCTCCACCTCCCGTGACACTCTACTGCTTAGCCCGACATGGGCGATCTGGTCATCAAGACAGAGCGGCCAACGCGTACAGCAGCAGATGCAGAGCTCTAGTCTCCAACTACTTCTTCATGCCGGCGACACCCAATGACAACCATGGCGGCAATGGCAGAGCTTGTGCCTAATCATTAGTGGGGAATGGGCCAAGGAGGGGCGAAATTATGAGGTCTCGGTTGTTTTAGCTGATTTCATGCCCCAACTAGAAGTATAGACGCGCCTTGTGGCATCGTTTTTTTTTCATGAGTGAGACATTTACACGTAGCAAAACTGGTGTCGATCATCGGCAGTCTTATTAGATTAGGTAATCTTGAAGCAGTCTTGAGCATCTTAAAGCCGTTCAATATAATCTCACGGCAGTCTTGAAGTAATCTTGCTATAGAATTGGAGCGTGAAGCAACCATGAAACTGTTCCATATGATATCATAGCAGTCCTGAGGCTGCAGTACTAAACACATTCTTATTCCTGCATTATTTGGGAAAATAAATATACAAGAGAATGTCTTTGTGGTAATTGTTGTTGTATGACGCTCGCACGAGATATACTACAGATGGAAGTTTTCATTTGTTGTCTTCAGTTAGCATCCAGTTCCAACTCGCTACAATGTGTATGCATGGTACTGTATCAGGGCATCTCCGACGCTGACCAGTAAACGGACACCACGATTGTTCATTTTTATGTCCCGTCATGGTCCACAGACATGATGCGGGAGGGACGCATCCAATGTATTCATAAATTAGCCCGGTTGAAAGAAGAGAGAGTAGAGGGAGACTATACATATGATGGGATATTGTGGTGTGGTATCTAGTTGGGGGGAGAGAGAAAACATGTGAACCGACGGGCTGCATAGAAACACCATTGTTCATTGGTGCACCACGTCGCCCTCCCGCGGGCGACATGGGCGCTAACCCTAGCCGCCCCCGAACTCCTCCTCCCCCGTCGTCTTCCTCCCCCGCCGCCGCCGGCAAGCGCCGCCAGGCAAAGCCCGCGCGGCGTCGGCACCGGCGGGCCTCCCGGTTTTTTGCCCTCTTGCGCAGCTTCGGGCGGTGCGGGGCGCTCGTTCTGCAGGGGTGTTGGAGATGGCATGGCGAGCTGACGGAGGCGAGCGGGAGCGTGCGAGCTCGCAGAGGCGTGCAGCGATGGGCGCGCGCGTGGCTCGTGGAGGCGTGGATCTAGGCGCGGCAAGCTGGCGTCGCCGGGCGCCCGTGGCTCGCAGAGGCACGGAGGGCGCGGCGAGTGGCGCCGACGGCGGCGACGGGCGCGGGCGGGTCGAGGAGGCACACGGCTGGACACGGCGCGCGGGGGCGCTCGTCTGCAGGGGAACACGGCAAGCGGTGGATGCGACATTGCGCGGTGGCCAGATCCGGGGTGCAGCGTGTGGAGGTCGCCCCCGCACGGATCTGCGGCCTGCCGGTCGCGGGTGGCGCGCGTGGGGCTCCGTGAAGGCCGGATCTGGCGCGTAGGAGGGGAGCTGGGCGGGAAGACTACGGGCAGCGCGGATCTGGGTGTGGTGGCCCGTGGTGACCGCGGCCGGTTCTTGACCGCGGCCGGTGCTGGAGCAGAGGGGCTCCGGTCGCGGTTTGGATGCGGGTTGTAGGACCCGTTCTGGTCTCTGCAGGCCCGTCATTGGGGGAGGCTTGATGGTGGCCCTGCACAGCGATGGCTCGCTTGCTGTGTGTGGGGTGCGCGGTCCAGTGGAGGCAAGGGTCGACTTCGGCCTGCTGCGTGGGAGTGGCTGCCCGGGTGAAAGCCTAGCCGATGCTGGCCGGCCGGCGGCGACGGCGCCTGTGGTCGTCGCCATCCTCCTTGGAGGCGTCGTCGGGAATCTCACAGCGGAGCTCCCGGATCAAGTACTTCGGGTGAAAACTTAGATCCTGCTGCAGGGTCGGGCGGTGGTGTCGTCTTGAACGTCGTTCCGCTCTTTAGGGCGTCGTCTTGAAGACTTTGATCCCTGTGGTGCCTTCCTATGACTGGACGTGCATGGTGGCTTCTGTTGCAATGATGACGGCGGTGAGCAATGCCGGAGGCGTGGCCCTGGTCGTGGTAGCCGGCTCTTCTTCTCCGGCGTGTCCGTGGGAGTGCCTCGAATGTCTGTTGCTGTGAAGTCGAAGCCGCGGTGGGGGACCGGTGGTATACGATGACACGTGACAGGTGGTTCGTTCGGTGATCCTCCGTGACGCCACCCCTGCCCAGTTTCCTTAGTAGTTCACCGTCGGAGTCGGAGCTGTGCTGCCTAGTGTGGTTTGTAAGGAGTGTTGTACTGTAGCTATTAGGGCTGCTGTTTTTTCTTTTTTGTTTTTCGATCTTCGGATCCTTTGGTCCTAGGACCTTCACCACCTTATTGTTTTTCGTTGCTTCCTGCTATTATCAATGAATGCTAGCAATGCTGGATCTTCCAAAAAAAACATGTGAACCATGCATGTGAAGAGAGAGAGAAATAAGACGAGGACCATGTGAGGGCTTTTTGTTGGTCAATTGCATGCGTGGACTCCCGCATAGCTCCTTCATAGTTAGTTTCGATTTGCCAAAAAAGGATGTCCGGACTACTTCGTTGATAGATAGAGGTTTCCATTGGTGGACAAAAGTTGACACAAGTGATTCGAACACCACAATCCGGACATATACCAGAGTTTGAGGGTCTTCTTTGGACATGCCCTCACATTCGATTATACTACAACGAACTAATAGTATAGGTTAAAAATAATAAATAAATGAAAAGGTTAGCTCACAGATTTGTAGACCTCGGAGTTGCCACTTTACAGTGACTACTGCATCTTCGCTTCAAACTAATGGACTCTGTTGTTGTTAGTTATTGCCCTTTCTTTGATTTGAGTTAGCAGAAGACAACAGCCAGCCAACATCGGTTTTCAGCTGCAATGTACGATGATACTATAACGGAAAGCAATGAATAATACACCTGAATTTGACAACTGCATTTTCCATGAGGTGTTAAGTTGAGAGTTCTAAAGGTGGAAATCATGTTCAATCAGAGGAGAAAAGAAATACTTGTAAACTTATAAGTTATGGCCAAAGAGACATTTGTGATAATTAAACTCAGTGTAGAGAACAAACATATACATTTTTTTTTATAAAGAGAGTATATTAATACCAAGATGATATCAATTATACATGGCCTCTGCAACAACATAATATATCAAGAATGCACATAGCCGAAAGATCAAAAGAAGAAAAATAAAACAAAGTCCCCGCTGAAGCAATTAGAGACTCGCAGCAGCAAGAGCAGTGGTGACACCACCTAAACTTTACAAAGGAATGAAGTCTGCCAGTGTTGTCATCCCCAATCACCACTTCTGCAAAACGCCGATCTCTCGACACGCTTCACCTGATCCGCTATGAGAACATCCTGGAATCATCAAAAGACGAACGACATGATCTCCCCATCAACACCTTGGATATCATGGGACCGAACTAGCCCAATCGGATCCAAGGTGAACAGGTGGCGCCGCTAGCCTTGGATATCGCCATCGACGACATCGGTAGAACGGATCAAACCCCATGACAAAAATACAACAGACAAATTAGCCCATGGCTCTGTGTACCATAGTATCGATCCGGCGCCTGCAAATCCGTGCACGACCAACATTGTATCATGCGCCCAACTCGTGGTGGCGCTAGTGGAGTCCCGCATCGGCCCTGTGCATCAGATCCTCAAAAGACCTTGCTCCCAGATCCTAGCGCTGGTGGAGTCCCGCATCGTATCCCACATAAATCGGGTCGAAGTCGTTGGCATGGTGGCGCTGGTGGAGTGCTGCTCCTGCGCATCTCCTCGGAAGGCCTACTTGGATCAAGCCGGGAACCAGCGATCCTGGCCAACTCGATGGCGGAAGCCCCACGGCATGGCGATCTGCTGATCCTCCAGAACGGCGGTGGCAGCCGAGTACGCTAGGGACGAAAAAAGAAAGACTGAAAAAAGGGGGCACCACACCGCTGCTGTCCGTCGGAGGCCTCCTCCGGCGACGGCAGAGTGAACGAGGCGGCGGGGACTGGGCTCTTGGGCGGCGGCTTGGAGACCTCTAGAGTCGCCCTTGGAGGCGACCCGGGAGGTTGCGGCTATGGTGGTAAAACGAATATATGCATAATTTGTTCCTGCTTGTAGGATAGTATTAGCCGATCGCTACATGTATCGTATTCTTGGGGATTAACATGCCCAAGGTCCCAAAGATCACATCGAGCTACCCTCAACCCATGTGCTCGAGCTGCATCAACGGGTTGTGCAGGCTGGGTAGCCTGCCCTATTCCATCAAAGCCTGATAGCCTCACCCTGGCAGCTTCACCCCGAAGTCGTCATTGCCACCGCCCACCGGTCTGCTGCCCGAAGGTTCTGGCCTCCTTGCTCATGACCACTAGCAACCTGACGAACCAGTCTGTGAGCCATTGCGTCGGCCTTGTCAATCGGGCTACGATCTGCCAGCCCATGAAGGGCCTGCCAAGGGGGCAGAAACTGATGACATGGAGCTTCCAATGGGGCTGGCGGTCGAAACGGTGGTGGCGATGAAGGAGGTGATATCACTTAGGGCATGGACAATGCATAGCCCTAAGGTGATGCCCCGTAGGCCACGTACGATCGGATGTCAGGAAAAGTAGGTTTTGATGGAGCAGCGGAATTCTCTGCAGGAGGTGGATGCTTGGGAGAAAAAGTGTGGTGCGGTGCATAAAGTTAAAAAAGTTGAAGTGAAGAGTAAAGATGCATGTGTATTGAAAGTCTTTATTTTCTATTTTTTAATGATGCTTCACTAGTAGTAGCTTGCATTGAAAAAATAATAAATCAATGTAGTTGTCTTAATCTACTTTTTGTCACGAAACATCGTCATCATTATACATGCCCTTAACCTTCATCATGATTGTTGGATCGCCTGCCCATCCACCTAACCTACCGACCGATCAAGAAGAAGCCAGAGGGAGATTGGCGACAGAGTGGTACATGCGGCACGACGATGCAGAGGCAGGGCGGCATCAGTGATATGTTTGGTGAAAGAAAAAAAAGGGAAGAGTACACATGAGCGAGAGTTTCAAGAACCGTCGCTTGCTCAAGGTGACAAGCAGGATCCACTCGCCCCACACAACCCTGATGCACCAGGGAGCTTAGAATATGTATGAACATGCTCACATTTGGACGGCTGAGTCAAGACCAACGTAAGAAAGCAAATCGGTCAACTCAATCGCTTCCTAGGAGTTTACCCATAGGAGCTTCGTGATTTATAAGATTACTAACAGCTACTCAGCTATTTCTTCGTGGGCTGGGGGGCAGCAGCCCTGGCTGCCCCCATGAAGCTCGGCCACTACATGGCGGCGCCGGATGCTCGACCCACCAGGCAATGGGGACCAGCAGGCCGCTGTCCGTGGGTACTGCAAGGCAATCGTACCTAGATCCGGAGTAGGGGTTGATTGTCGTGACGAGAGGTTTTTTTTCTTCTAATAATAATGCTTGCGTAAGTTTTTGTGTGCTAAGGTACGTAGCCGACGACCAATTAATGGAACACAAATACTACTACTACGACTAGTGTCCAAGACAACCTAAGGCCTGCCTCCCTAAAAACAACTATGCCCTACGCTTACATGTATGCATGATATGCGCCTCACAATTTGCAAATCTTGCGTGCAGCTAGTACGAATCGCCTACACATACTCCATCACATACTAGCCATTGACGGGCCTGGATTCTTATCCAAAACAAAACGTGCCGGGCCTCGATCTTGTTTTTAGCTACACGCACATAGCGCTATAGCCTCGTCCCTTGCATGGCAAAGCTCACTTTACGCTTACTTGATTCCCCCCGGCGGGCCCCCCATCAATCTACCAGTACTGTGAGAGTATCTATCTAGCCATCTCCTCCAACAAGGCACCGACGCAGTCGCACCGATGGACATGGATGGATGGATAGCTTGTTGATTGCCCTTTTGACTCGCGTCTCCAGCGCTTCCGCGTGGCGGCCACTAACGCTACGGCTTCCGCTTGACTTCTCACGGCGGGTACGTCCTGCCGGCACGCATCACCTCACCCCCGCCTCTAGCTTCTTCTGGCGGTGGTGGCTGCCACTGTGTGCATGGATGGATATCTACGGCCATATGCTGCTATCCGGTTCGGGACGAGCTGAGAGAACTAGAAAAGCTCCGTCAAGGGAAAAAAGGTTTTCATTGTCGGTTGTGCTTTGTAAGAGCATCTTCAATAGATGATGTATATTTTGATGGTTTAAATCGATGATGGTCTAAATTTGAAGCATCAAAAAATGCTTTTTACATCTCTGAAAAAGGCTCAACACCAATAGATGGTCCAAAACATAGATGTAAAAAAAGAACAACTCCAACAGATGATGCAAAACGAAGATACAAAACCGGCCGGCGGCCGCGCGGCTGCTGTTCAGCCACAGTACAGCCGGCAGTCACGGCGATGGAGGTGGAGGAACGGTTCCTTGGCTGCTCGAGGACGCCACCGGCCGTGGCTGTGAGTCGGGGGCCCGAGCCGCCGCGGCTGCCTTCGAGATTTTGGTCGGCCGAGCCGCACTTTCGGCTGGGTTCCGGCCACGATTTGCCGGCCGTTCGCCTCCTCCTCGTCCCTTCGTCGCCTTCGGAGGAACCGCTAGCGTCGGGGCGACCGGTCGGGGCGGCGGGCGAGGGAGGGAGGGGGGGGGGGGCATGGGCGGCGGTGGAGGACGAGTTCGCCGCGGCGGCAACGGATGCAGCAACGTGGGTCAGCTCATCGGCTGCGGCGGCGGGTTCCGCTTCGCCATGGCGGGCGGAAGGCGGGGGGGGCGGCGGTGGACGAGCAGGTCGCGAGGCGGAAGGCGAATGAATTGGCGGTTGGGCGTTGGCGTGTGGCCGTGATTTTTACATCACTTGTATCTCGTGATGTAAATTCGCATTCCAAAGTTTTTAATTTTACATCTCCAGGAGGCGGTGGTTCAATTTTTTCTACATATTAACCGTCTGTTGAAGGCTTGGAGCAGCATTTTTTATCTCAAAACTTTAAAAGTTAGTTATTTTTACATATGGACCGTCTATTAAAGATGCTCTGACCATCTGGCCTGCACTTGCACATATCACATATGATAGTTCATGCATCGCCCGCGCTCTTTTCAACTTGCACATATACGTTTACTTGTCTGGCTATTAGCTAGTGGCTTGCAGCCTTGCACACACTGACTGACACACACATTCTGATGAGGTGGTTCGTTAGTTCGTTTTCAGTTGCTGATGCCGATGGCTCGCTAGCTGCAGGCCTGCAGCACATACATACACGATCGTGCTTGGGTTATCCGGTAATAAGTTTACATCATTTCTGAAGATTAGTGCGGATTCTATTGGATTCAGGTCCTCGAAGTAGGATATTCCAGGATATGATACTTTCTGGCAAACGGGACAGCAACTTTGTCTATTTCTGGAAGCTTTGGGTCGGGGTCAAGGGCCTCGACAAATGACACACTGTTGAGTGCCTTTGCTGACCACTTCTCCGCAGTCAGGCAGCAATCACGGGGGAAACCCTTTTTCTCATCACGGGGTCACTGATGAGTCATGGCACATCTGAATCTCAAACTTGTCGAAAACGATTCATCACACAAACACATACATATATTTGCCTATAAACGGTTGCTTCAATTAGGCTAATAATCCAACACATGCTATAAAATAAATAAAAACCAAACCCTTGCTTCTGAAACTCTCGAAAGATCTGCAACGCTCGGTGTGTGCGCCACCTGTTCACCGGCCGGAGAGGATGAGGAGAAGCCATCACCCATCAGGAGTGCCCGAGCAGCGCACTCAACTCCACACGTGGCCCGCCGGCGGGAGAGACCAGCCCAGCATCCTCCAGCAGATTCCTGGCACGTGGCCCTGTTCGTTAGGATAGGACTACGCCTTGCAGTAGTATTTCCAACGTTGATCCATCAAGTGAGCTCTGAAAGAAACACACAACGGACAACGGGTCGAGTCATTTCAGCTTTTCGACTGACATACGGTTGATGGAGCTAAGCTCTGAAAGAAACAGTAGTAGTCCAGCGGAAAGCTGAACAAGTGCCACGACCAGAGACGGCAGTGTGATCTCGACTAGTGCCAAGGCCAGCAGTTGACCGTTCCTCATCTCTCAAACTCTGCAGTAGTACGACTAAAACATTTGGTTGAACACTTGAACACTCGATTGCCGCGCATGGTTTTTGTGGGGCTGCTGTTACATTTGTTCTGAAAAATATAAGCACCATACTACTCTTTGGATCTTCTGTTTTTCTCTCTGTCTTGTCTTGTATGCGTTTGGTTACCTGCACCGTTTTTTCAAGGTTGCATGTAAAAATGGGCCAGGCTGAGTAGAGCTTGGTTGAGATGGTTGAGAAGATATATGTCAAAATACAACGTTTGCATGTTGATTGGTTACCTGCATATAGGTCGTCTGTATCGTGGGGGACTTCTCTACCCGGTGTTTGGTTGCATACATGCATCGTGATTAGGAGTTAACAACTAGACTGAACAGAGAGGTTAAACTAGAATGTTCATTGCCACTATGACCATAACTGTCTGATCTCTGGTGGTTACTCCTCCACAGGCTCACTGCCATTGTCACCGCCGATGCGAGGGCCTGTCACGCACGTCCATTGCGCCCACCTACGCACTCACCACCATAGCCGTCCTCGCCGCCCTCCTCTTCTTCATCCTCCTGCTGCTCAGTCGCACCATGGAGCTGCGTTTCACGACCAACTATGCCATGGACGAATGCGCCCCGCCCCTTGCCCCGGACGTCGCCCTTGCTGCCGCCTTTCAGGACACGCTCCTGCCGCTCATGGCCATGCTGCCTAGGGCCTCTGCCTGGGCGACCCTGCGCCAAGAGACTGCCTGGCGTGCCTCGCTGCGGCCGCCAAGAAGATCAATGGCGGCGACACGAGCAGACGCTGCCCAGAGACACTGCTCGGGCTGCCTCCCGGCCTACGCCGACGACAACACCTCCTCTGCACACGAGGATGCCTTCCACGATGTTGTCTCCTTCGGCGAGGAGGTCTACCCAACAGTCATCTCCGTCGAAAACGGCACACCGCCCTCCAACCTTCACACACAGTCACATGTAGATCTACTTGTCTATGATTAGTGAAACAGAAAACGCACAATACGAAAGTTGTGTGAAATAGCAAGGTGAAATTACTCCTCAAAGGAAACTTCTAATGGTCGACTGTGTCCCATGAATTTGTCAAAAATCGTCCAAAAAAGCTTTAAATATGAACACGAAATTCAACATATAGAGTGAAGAAACTATGATCTGATCGCCTGAATGGAATCAGAACACAGAGGTGCATATTTTTCCTGTACAACTTGTGACAAATCGAAGCACGGCTGTGTAGAAGGAATGAAGGAGATTAAACAGGTGCTTAGAAGAAAATATGTGCTAACCACTTATAGGCATGGCTCACCAGAGTCATGGAGAGCATTAATTGGGCTTGACTCGCTGGAAATGGTCGATTTGAGCATTTCCAGCGATGCAGCCAAAACGGTGCTTTGTAAACCGTGCGATGCAAACCCAACATTGGTTGCATATAACCAAACAGCCCAACATGAAAAAGTTGCATCCAGCGGGTCTGGTTGGGCTTAATGCAGGCTACCAAACACATCCTTACGCGCGCACCCTGCATTTGACAAAGCGACGTGCGAACACAAACTGGTTGTCATTAGTTTTACATACATGGCCTTGTAATCTACCATGGGCAAAAGTATCACTTGACTCCTCCTCTTCCCGTGTCGCCCCCGCGCTGCGGCCGGGAGGCAACCCTAGCTCCCCCCGGCCGCCCCCTCCCTCATGCACTTCTACTCCTTCACGGCGAGTGGTTACGTGGTCTGGTGTGCCTCGGTCGCCAGGGAAGGCAGCGGCACGCCCGGATCGGCCAACAGCGTCACTTTCAGATCTGAACCCAGGCGGCACGGGCCGTGGGCGGCGCACGTGGCTAATGGGGGTGGAGGCGCAACGGCGGTGGTTGGCGGGCGAGCTGGCCGTCCTTCAGGTGTTTCGGCGGCTGGATGGCGGTGGCGTCGCGGATGGACTCCCGGGTGAGCTCTCTTGGCGGTGGGTGCGAGTCTTTGGGTTGCCTCTTGCCGGTGGACGGGTCTTCGTTGGTGGCCACGCATGGTACAGAATCGGCCGATGGGTGGGCACGACACAAGGGGTGTCCGGAGGAGAGGTTGGTTGGAGGGATGGGTTGCGCCAATGTGCTCGGGCCACCCGTCGCTGGCACAGTGGTGTGCCGGTCGTGGATGCGTCCGCTCCCCACCTCTCCCTTTCCCCACTCGTGTGTGGTCGGTTGCCGCTCCAGCGATGTTTCAAGGCGGGACGAGTGCCGCGGTTTCGTCGGTAGAGCGTGTCCCCTTTGACCAAAGCCAATCTCTTTGGGATGGTCTTGGGGGTGTCTGGATATTGGGTGGCGAGAGATGTGGTGTTTGTGGGCGGAGTGTGCGTCTCAGGTGCGGGCGGGCAGCCATGGCCACGCGGGTGGCTTGGTTGCGGCTGGTTGGCGGAGCTAGGGTCCGACGGAGGAGTGTGTGTGCTGGGGAACATCACTTTCCCAGTCCGTGCATTGGCCTACGGTGGAAGCGTCCGTGGACGTTTCATCCTTCCTAAAGGCTCCGTCGCAGCGTCCCCGCTCCTTTTGTCATACTCCAGGTGAAAACTTAATCTGCACGATCGGGCGGCGGCGGCTCTGTGCTCGTTACCTTCTGGGAGGCACCGCTCTGGATACCTGGATTTGTCGTTGTCCGTTTCGCCTCTCCATTGTGGATTGTCATGATGGAGGTCTCCATTGGATCCAAGTGGTTTTCTTCGCATATCCGTAGTAGCTTGGTGGTTGGTGGGGGTGGTGTTTCGGTGCCCGGCACCTACGTATCTTGCCTTGAGTGTGTATGTTGTGCGCATAGGTGGCGTGAGTTTGTATCGTCTCTCGGATGTATTGCAGTGATGGTTCAAAAAGCCACTTTGGAGGACGGGTGCATTGGAGCCCTATATTTTGAACAGTGCCAAAAATGCTATTTTGAAGTTTAAAAAAATCCTGAAAATAAATCAACATATTTATATGGATGTATATTACACATATGGAAATTTTGATGCTGAAATAAGTAACCATGTGAGTTACAAAAAAAATGACAAATTGTGATTTTGGAAAGATGAATAGTGCATGCATTATTCACTATTTGGAAATCACCATTTTATTATTTTTGTATAGGTTACATGTTTACTTCTTTCATCACCAAACTTTACACATATGTGATATACATCAATATGTTCACGTGGAATTATTTTGGGAGTATTTCGAAACTTTAAATGTGATTTTTGAAGTATTTAAAATAAGGTCCTCCAATACACCTGGGTTCCAAGAATCCCTCTCGGTGATTGTTGCTTTATAATATAAAGCGGGGGAATCCCTTTTTCTTAATGTATCACTTGACTAGGTTTTCCTTCTCCAAACAAGAACAGTAGACAGTGACGGAACTCTCCAACCAATGTGCACCAAACCTAATTAACGTGATGATAGTTATAGTAGTTAATTAAAGGTCAACACTGATTAGACGATCACAAACCCTAGTTGGGCATGCATTTTGTACTACAAGATGGATGGATTTGAGGTATACTGCAACATACAGTAAAGGCTCTGTACCTTGGATCTTCTTCCCTAATGTAGGAACTTTTTAACAAGGGATATAATGGTTGGGTGGTCCTGATTAGCGAGTTGATGGTCTGACAGGGATGTCTCATCATGTCAACACTGGAAATAAGCCATGTGAAGAATGCCTTGGTTGTTCCATCAAAACCAAGCATATGGGTATGGTGACTGATTATGCTCCACATCTTGCTGGTATCAAGCTTCAAATATCTTGCATGTGCTAGCTTTGCACCTTTCCTTATCTTGCACTTTTTGGCTGCATTGATCGCCAAAAAGGTTCAAGCACAAAACATGAATTCAGGAGTACTAGCACTGCATTATATTATGAGCAGAGTACTAGTGCCTGAGGTTCCTTCAGATATTGGTACCACTGTGTGCTTGGATTTAAAGTGTCGCATGTTGTAGATTCCAAAAGAAAACCGCAAATTATAATAAAAAACAATGTTGGCTTTTTGTAGATATTGATACCTCTAACATGTTTAAAATAACAGCATATACCTGCCCCACTTCTGAAATGTTTTCACACAAAAACACAAAATATTTTCGTTTGCCCTTTTTGCTTGTTTGCTTGACTTTAGTCGCTACCATGTCTGAGTTTGTTATCGAAAAAAGTGAGGATGCTAAAATTCCTGAAGTTGAAATTCCCACAAATTTGGATTCTAATTTTTTTATTGCGGGAAGTGGAACGTCATAGGAAAAAGTGTTATTAAGGAATTCTTTAATTGTAGGGGCGGCATTGGTTTGTGATGACATTCCTATTCTGAATAGAACTAAGAGTTACACCAAAGCTATTTTAGCACTTGTTCTTAAACTTGAGAGAAGACTTACGCGTACTCACCCCACTTTGCATAGATTGTTCTATGAATTGCCTGCTATAAATAACCCTAAGGCTAGAAAGATAGCTACTCTTGTCCTTATGAATGAATTTGATTATATGGTACGTGAGGCTAGTGAGATCTTTGATTTTTATAATATGAGCCATGAACGTTCTATTATAGATGAAATTTTATATGATGAAGATTACCTGAGGAGGTATTTGTTTTGTGATAATCATGATTTTGATGAAAATACCAAAAAGGAAGTTCCTCCTATACATATTATCCAACAAGTTTTCAATGGTATTAATCAATAATATTCTTGGATAGTAAAAGGGAACCAACAAGGGTTTGAGGAAGGTTGCTTTGACAATGCTAAAATTTTTGTTAATGATGTGTTCCTCATTGTTTTTGAAAAGCCTCCTGATGAACATGTACCCAATGATGCAAAAACTAAGGAAGACAACACTTGAAACTATGCATCACGCCTAGCTAGGGGCGTAAAACAACAGCGCTTGTTGGGAGGCAACCCAGTAGTAATCTTTATTATTTTCTTGTTTCTTTTTTGTTTTTGAGTGTGCACACAGTTATGCTACTATAATGCTCAGAAAAAAATTATGATACTATTATGGTTATACTTTTGTGTTTAAATTAGTGGTTGTGCCAAGTAAAGCCTTGGGGATGATTTGGTTGATAGTTGATATGATTCTTCGAGAAAACATAAACTTTTGCGCCTACTAGCAGAATTGTTTAAATTCAATGGAGCATGATAAATTATGAATTTTTTACACATGATTGATATACAAATTGCTCATGTTTTCCTCATTTTTCAGAATTTTGAAGTTACAGAAGTATTGCATTTGTCCAGATCATTATAAACTATTCTGTTTTTGATAGATTCTATTTCCCTTGCATTGTTTGCTTGTTTTAATTAATCTATGGATTGTATCGGGGGGTATAAGTACCGGTGAAGTTAGAACATAGTAGGTATTATGTAATTATAATATATGAATAGATTTACAATAGTACCTAAATTTTATATTTGCCCTTTATACTAGCGGATCTCACGAGTTTTCTGTTGAGTTTTGTGGGCTGAAGTTTTCAAGTTTTGAGTGAGATCGCGATGGATGAAGGAATAAGAAGTGGCAAGACCCTAAGCTTGGGGGTGCCCAAGAACCCCAAGGTAATATTCAAGGACAACCAAGACTCTAAGATTGGGGATGCCATGGATGGCATCCCCTCTTTCTTCTACCAACAATCAATAAACTACTTGGAGCTATATTTTTATTCATCACATGATATGAGTTTTGCTTGGAGCATCATGTATTATATGAGCATTTGCTTTGTTTGCTTTTAGGTTTTCCACAATCATCTTTCCGGACACACCTTTTGAGAGGGACACACATTATTCGTGATTTGTGAGAATACTATATGTGCTTCACTTATATCTTTTCAGCTAGGAAGTTGCTCTAGTGCTTCACTTATATCTTTTAGAGCACGATGGTGGTTATATTTTAAAGAAATAGATATACTCTCATGCTTCACTTATATCATTTTAAGAGTTTGATAAATAGTAATGGCAATATACACGGGTTATGAAATTGGTCCTAATACGATAGGTATTCAAGAGGGATATAATAAAACTTTCATAAAGATCACCGCATATGATAAGTTTGATTCCTTGCAATAGTTTTGCAATATAAAGATGGTAATATCTGGGAGGTACTAGTGAATGATTGTGGTTTAGTAAGAATATTGATGTTAAGGTTTGTGATTCCGGAAGCATGCACGTATGGTCTCTCGTTATGCTAAGAAGTTGGAGCACGATTTATTATTGAGTGTCTTCCTTTGCGTGAAGGTCTAGGGCTCGTGATGGTTATCTCCTACCAACCTCCCCCCTAGGGGTATGCATAGTAGTACTTTTCTTCAAGGGCTAACATATGTGAGTTCTTTATGACTAATGTGAGTCCATAGATTATACGCACTCTCACCTTTCCACAATTTGCTAGCCTCTTCGGTACCGTGCATTGCCCTTTCACACCTCGAGAGTTGGTGCAAACTTTGCCGGTGCATCCAAACCCCATGATATGATACGCTTTATCACACATAAGCCTCCTTATATCTTCCTCAAAATAGCCACCATATACCAACCTATTATGACATTTCCATAGCCATTCCGAGATATATTGCCATGCAACTTCCATCATCATCATATGCATGACTTGAGCATTCATTATCATATTGCTTTGCATGATCGTAAGATAGCTAGCATAATATTTTGATGGCTTCTCCATTTTTAGATACCCTTGCTACACTAGATCATTGCACATCCCGGTATGCCTGGGTATTGATTTCCTTATGTCAAATTATAGACTATTGCTTTGAATCATTCACATCAAAATATTCATACCATAAAAGAAATATTACATGATAGATATGTTAGGTAGCATTCCACATCAAAATTTTGTTTTTATCATTTACCTACTTGAGGACGAGCAGGAATTAAGATTGGGGATGCTTGATACGTCTTCGACCTAACTAATTTTTTTTGATTGTTCCATGCTATTATAGTATCAATCTTGGATGTTTTATATGCAATCATACGCAATTATATATCATTTTTTGGGACTAACCTATTAACCTAGTGCCTAGTGCCAGTTGTTGTTTTTTTGCTTGTTTTTGGATTTTTAGGAAATCAATATCAAACAGAGTCCCAACGGATAGAAACTTGCACTACTGCAGGATGCTGCAAACGTGACACTACGATCAGAGACCCTTCGAGAAACTGTGTGTGATGCAATAATCGCAAACGGTGGTGTATGAAAACTGTCAAAAATGTATATAACGTTTGCGATGACGGATGCATCAAACACGGTTCAGATTTTATTTGCATGTGCGATGAAGGGCATAGGGTTCAGTTCAATTAACTGTTTGCGATGAGGAGGAACAAAAGAAACAGGAAGCCAGATGAAGGCGTGTGCGATAGACAGCATACAGGTTCACTCGGATGAACTGTTTGTGATTAGGCAACACAAAAGAAACGGGCAACCAGATGAAGGTGTGTGCGATATACAACATATGGTTCACTCGGATGAGCTATTTGTGATTAGGAAACACAAAAGAAACGGTCAGCCAGATCAAGGTGTGTGCGATATACGCATGCGGTTCACTCGGCCCTTGTCGTCAGTGTGTGATCTCTGTGGCAACCGTTCGCTCCCCAGGCGCCTCTTCGTGTACCGTGGCAACCGTCCACTGCCTCTTCGCCTTTCCCTCTCGATTTGGAACTGCCGTCGCACGCTCTTCCTCTCTCCTTTTGCCTTCACCCTTCCTTCTGCCATTGTTCGATCATCTTCTCCATGGAGGGAACAGGCCGAAAACGACCCCGTTATTCTTGCCCTGATCTGAAAGATGACGTGGTGGAGGAACTCATTTATCGGTGCGACGTCATCACCTCGGCTAGCATGGCAGGTTCGTTCAAGACCATTCTCGACTCAACTAATAACATCATTACAAGGAACCCAAGGGTCCAGGAGCGGTTTGATCTCCCCTATCTTATTCGACGTCACCCTGCTGACTGGCGTGGGGGCGAGGGAAGCCTCGCCTTGTTCAAGTTGACGCCGCTTGATAATGATACGTATGATATTAAGATGCCATCGCTTGAGGGAAAGGCTTGGGCAGGTGCAAATGGATATTGGGTTGTTTATATTGGGTACAACTGCGAATGGGAACTTGTGAATGTGTAAACTCGTCACCGGGTTCCACTTCCAAAAATATCAGACGACTGCCCAGAGGTTGAGTACACTGGTATTCTACGTGAGTTCAAATACGATCATGGTGACTGTCGTCTACGGAAGATAGCAATTTGTCGAGTTCCCAACCGCTCTTGGGATTACACGAACTATGAAGTTGTTACTATCTTCGACAAGCTTGTTGCCGTCCTTACTTCCACGCCTCGATGGATATTGCCCAAAAATCAATTTCGTGTACGGATGAGTCTTGTGATGCAATTCAATATGAGGGTCTTGTGTTTGCTGCCACCACTGTGGCACTGTTTTTCATGGAATCTGATGCTTTGATGCTTTTTCTTCCACCGTAATTATAATTGTTTCATCCACATGCATGCGGGTTAGCCAGTTTCCCTTTACTAATTAACCTTTTTGTGTTTCCAAGGTCTTGTGAACATTCCACCACCTATACTTGAAAATTTTTATAACCAAGGGGGAGATGACGATGCTGATGATCACGAGCATGAGGACGAGTAGGACCCATATACTCAGTGGCGCCTGGCAACTTATTCCGATGGATCACCTTTTCTTGTCTGTATACAGGGCACTGCTGATGTTACTAAGGAAGCAGGTGTTGTCTCGCATGGTCACACTCTCCGGACCTATTCCAACATCCCTTGCAGGGTATTCGGGATGGATACTAGTGTACTAGCGCCAACACCTTTTCCCTGGTTCAGTATTGAAAGTCTTGGAGGAAACTCGCTCTTCCTTGGACAAAACTATCCAATGATGGTGGAAGGCGATCCAGCTGCTGTTGACACACCGTTACTACCATTTATGAGAAGGAACTGTATCTATACCTCGGACATTGCTATGCTTCCCTACCGTCCCAATATGGGTCCTGACATAGGCTGCTTCATCCTGGATGATTAGTCCTGCGTTGGTCTCGAGATTGACAGTAGCTGGCCCTTCCCAGAGAATCACTTCTGGTTCAAAGCAAGCGTTTCCAACACCGACGAGTGGTTGAGCTGAAGTTCATTTCATTGCTTTGTTATTTGTTGTGTGAGAAAAACTTTACCACAATGTTTTGTTGGAAATGATATATAATCCAACGTGTATCCTCGTTGTCATTGTGGGTTGATGACTTGTTGTATGTAATCAATGATACATTTGCCTATGCGTCCATCAACTCACGCCTGCTAGTGGTGTCCATATAACAGTGCTAGTGATTTTAGTTGCAAAAATTAGATAGTGCTAGTGATTTTTAGCTGCATATTTTGACAAATCGCAGTGTTACAAGGTTGACAAATGGCAATGTTACTAGATAAACAAATGTCAATCTTTCCAGTTTGACAAATAGCAACATACCCAAAATGACAGATATGCAAATCTTACCCAATTGTTTGTACGTGGTTGCACACGGGTCATGCAAAACAACTGTTTGCTTTGAAGGGTTGCAGAAATCCTGCTCGGCACATTTTCCCTTGGCTTCCTGGGGAAGCTGTCGGTTTGCATACGGGTGTTCTAACTAAAACGTTTGTGATGAGTGTTTTATATTTAAAAGCCATTGACATTTTTTTCAAAATAAAATCATTTGATAAGCCTGTACATTAAGAGAGAAAACGCAAGTTCGTTCAAACCATATCTTTCATTCAGTCACACTGCGAATTTACATTCATATGATCGAGAATTCAAGATACAATATTAAACGATGAAAAAACTATTTCCGGCGGCGGTAGAGGCGGCGTGCCGCACCGTTGTTGTCGTTGTGATCCTCCGGGACGCCATTGTTGAAGTCTTCAAGGCAGCACAAAATGTTCTTCACTTGTAAATCAAACATCATGTCGTCGCACGATCGACGGGTGGGGCGCGGGAGGACGACAACTGGCGCCGCTGAGAGGTAGCGGTCGACGGCAGCGTCCCATGCCACTGAGGGGGGCGTGCGCACGGGCACGGGCACGGGCGCGGCGGGTGCAGCCAAACGCACGGGGACCGGCGCCACGATGGGTGGAGGGGCGCGCATGGGCAGAGGCACAGTCGCGGCGGGTGTAGCCAAACATGAAGGAAATTTTCCCTAGAGGCAATAATAAAGTGGTTATTTATATTTCCTTATATCATGATAAATGTTTATTATTCATGCTAGAATTGTATTAATCGGAAACTTAGTACATGTGTGAATACATAGACAAACATAGTGTCACTACTATGCCTCTACTTGACTAGCTCGTTGAATCAAAGATGGTTAAGTTTCCTAGCCATAGACATGAGTTGTCATTTGATTAACGGCATCACATCATTAGATAATGATGTGATTGACTTGACCCATTCCGTTAGCTTAGTACTAGATCGTTTAGCATGTTGCTATCGCTTTCTTCATGACTTACACATGTTCCTATGACTATGAGATGCAACTCCCGAATACCGGAGGAACACTTTGTGTGCTACCAAACGTCACAAGTTAACTGGGTGACTATAAAGGTGCACTATATGTGTCTCCAATGGTACTTGTAGAGTTGGCATATATCAAGATTAGGATTTGTCACTCCGATTGTCGGAGAGGTATCGCTGGGCCCTCTCGGTAATGCACATCATTATAAGCCTTGCAAGCAATGTGACTAATGAGTTAGTTGCGGGATGATGCATTACAGAACGAGTAAAGAGACTTGCCGGTAACGAGATTGAACTAGGTATTGAGATACCGACGATCGAATCTCGGGCAAGTAACATACCGATGACAAAGGGAACAACATATGTTGTTATGTGGTTTGATCGATAAAGATCTTCGTAGAATATGTAGGAACCAATATGAGCATCCAGGTTCCGCTATTGGTTATTGACCGGAGATGAGCCTCGGCCATGTCTACATAGTTCTCGAACCCGTAGGTTCCGCACGCTTAACGTTCGGTGACGATCGGTATTATGAGTTCATGTGTTTTGATGTACCGAAGGAAGTTCGGAATCCCGGATATGATCACGGACATGACGAGGAGTCTCGAAATGGTCGAGACATAAAGATTGATAAATTGGATGACTGTGTTTGGACATCGGAAAGGTTTCGAGAGAGTTTGGGCATATACGGGAGTACCGGGGGGTTAGCGGAACCTCCCGGGGAGTATATGGGCCCTAATGGGCTTTAGTGGAGAGATAGAGGGGTAGCCAGGGCTGGCCGCGCACCCCCTCCCCCTCTGGTCCGAATTGGACTTGGAAGGGGGGGGGGGCTTTCCTTCCTCCCTCTCTCCCCCTTCCTTCTCTCTTAGTCCAACTGGGGAAGGGGGGGGGGGGGAATCCTACTCCCGATGGGAGTAGATCTCCTCCAGGGCGCGCCATAGAGGGCCGGCCCTCCCCCCTCCTCCACTCATTTATATACGGGGGTGGGGGGCACCCCATAGACACACAAGTTGATCATTGATCTCTTAGCCGTTTGCGGTGCCCCCCTCCACCATAATCCACGTCGGTCATATCGTTGCAGTGCTTAGGCGAAGCCCTGTACCGGTAGCTTCATCATCACCATCATAACGCCGTCGTGCCGACGAAGCTCTCCCTCGACACTCAGCTGGATCGAGAGTTTGTGGGACGTCACCGAGCTGAACGTGTGCAGATCACGGAGGTGCCGTACTTTCGGTACTAGGATCGGTCGGATCATGAAGACGTACGACTACATCAACGACGTTGTCATAACGCTTCCGCTTACGGTCTACGAGGGTACGTGGACTACACTCTCCCCTCTTGTTGCTATGAATCACCATGATCTTGCGTGTTCGTAGGATTTTTTTGAAATTACTGCGTTCGCCAATAGTGGCATCCGAGCCAGGTTTATGCGTAGATGTTATATGCATGAGTAGAACACAACTGAGTTGTGGGCGATAATAGTCATACTGCATACGAGCATGTCATACTTTGATTCGGCGGTATTGTTGAATGAAGCGGCCCGGACCGACATTACGCGTACGGTTATGCGAGACTGGTTCTGCCGACGTGCTTTGCACGCAGGTGGCTGGCGGGTGTCAGTTTCCCCAACTTTAGTTGAATTGAGTGTGGCTATGCCCGGTCCTTGTTGAAGGTTAAAACTGCACATACTTGACGAAAAATCGTTGTGGTTTTGATGCTTAGGTAAGAACAGTTCTTGCTCAGCCCATAGCAGCCACGTAAAACTTGCAACAACAAAGTAGAGGACGTCTAACTTGTTTTTGCTGTGCATGTTGTGATGTGATATGGTCAAGACATGATGCTAAATTTTATTGTATGACATGATCATGTTTTGTAACAGAGTTATCGGCAACTGGTAGGAGCCATATGATTGTCGCATTATTGTATGAAATGCAATCGCACCTGTAATTGTTTTTACTTTATCACTAAGAAATAGCGATAGCCGTAGAAACAATAGTTGGCGAGACGAAAACGATGCTACGATGGAGATCAAGGTGTCGCGCCGGTGATGATGGTGATCATGTTGGTGCTTTGGAGATGGAGATCAAAGGCACAAGATGATGATGGCCATATCATATCACTTATATTGATTGCATGTGATGTTTATCCTTTATGCATCTTATTTTTCTTTGATCTCTCACTAAATTTCAAGGTACAAGTGTACTCCCTGAGTATGCACCGTTGCGAAAGTTTGTCGTGCCGAGATACCTCGTGATGATCGGGTGTGATAAGGTCTACGTTCACATACAATGGGTGCAAGCCACTTTTGCACACGCAGAATACTCAGATTAAACTTGACGAGCCTAGCAGATGCAGATATGGCCTCGGAACACTGAGACCGAAAGGTCGAGTGTCGGTGTCAAAACCGACGGATCTCGGGTAGGGGGTCCCGAACTGTGCGTCTAGGCGGATGGTAACATGAGACAAGGGACACGATGTTTTTACCCAGGTTCGGGCCCTCTCGATGGAGGTAATACCCTACTCCTGCTTGATTAATATTGATGATATGGGTAGTACAAGAGTAGATCTACCACGAGATCAAGGAGGCTAAACCCTAGAAGCTAGCCTATGGTATGATTGTTGTTCGTCCTACGGACTAAAACCCTCCGGTTTATATAGACACCAGATAGGTTAGGCTTACACAGAGTCGGTTACAATGGTAGGAGATCTACATATCCGTATCGCCAAGCTTGCCTTCCACGCCAAGGAAAGTCCCATCCGGACACGGGACGAAGTCTTCAATCTTGTATCTTCATAGTCCAGGAGTCCGACCGTGATGATAGTTCGGCTATCCGGACACCCCCTAATCCGGGACTCCCTCAGTAGCCCCCGAACCAGGCTTCAATGACGATGAGTCCGGCGCGTTGATTGTCTTCGGCATTGCGAGGCGGGTTCTTCTCCAAATTCCATATACTTGTCGAATAGTGTCCGGCTTCTGATAAATGCTGCGCTCCTTGGCTTCTACGCCCAATAATGGCCATCTTCCACGTGTTTGAATGAATGCGAAAAGCCAGGGTATTTTTACACTTACCCCCCTAGCTACGCAAATGAGCTGCCTATAAAAGGGGCGAGGATCTAGATCTAAGCCACACCATCCGTCCCTTGCGAGCTTTCATCGGAGCACCCTGACCAAAGCCCATTCCATCATGGACAGTCGACGCGACTCCTCCACTCGCACTCCCAGCCCTCAGCCTGGAAATTGGGAGAGATGCTCAGTCCCGCATAGCGAGTTAGTTATACTCCAAGCCAAGGGATTTCTTCCCCCGGCCTTCATGGTTCCGGTTCGAGCCGGACTTGCCACCTACAAGGGCGGAAAGCAAGCGGAGAGTGTCCCCGATCTCTCTAAAGGGGAACGGGTATGCTTCACCTCTTATCTAGTAAGAGGACTTGGATTTCCAATCCATCCGTTTCTCCGGGGGCTCTTGGAGTTCTACGGCCTCCAGTTGCACCACCTTACTCCCGCCTCCATCTTGCACATCGCGGGCTTCGTGGCCCTTTGCGAACTGTTCTTGGGCGTCGAGGCTCATTTTGGACTGTGGAAGAGATTATTCTGCCTAGTACCCCGTTCTCACGAGGGGTCAATATATCAAGTGGGCGGAGCCGAGCTATGGAGCATCGCCGGGACCGGATACCTATCCTGAACCCCAAAGAAGGCGTCCGAAGACTGGCCTTCGGAATGGTTTTATATGGAGGACATCCCGCTGCCGGTTCCTGTTCGGATCGGCCTTCCGGAGTTTAGCAAGGCTCCTCTGAAGAAGCGCCTAAGCTGGCGCCCTCGAAGCCCCCGGAGGGAAGATGGCCGGGATGTCCTTTATTTGATGAGCCGAATAAGGTTACTGGCTCATGCCGGATTGACCATGATTGGAGTCATGGCAATCTGTATTATGAGGGAGTGCAGCCGCCCAATATAGGGGCCACCCATGTGGGACTTCAACGGGAGGATGATGCCACCCGCCATGGCCGCAAAGGGCCGTGATCGGTCACCGAACTGCTGAAGATCTTGTCTGCCATGTATAAAGGAGAGGAGGAGGATTTCCTCCGCGTCAATCCTCTGAAGGAGTTTTCTTCGAATAATCCTCGAAGCTGGGTAAGCAAACATTTTTGTGACCTGTCCGATCCATGTTCCCGTGATTTAAATATCTCATTTCATGGTTTTGGCGCAGGAACTACGCCGGACTGTGGAGAAGATACACAGCCCGCCCCCGCAACCCGAGGATCCAGAGAGGTCCCTTGATCCGACCTCCGAAGAGGATCCGGATATAAAGATGGAGTTGATCGACGGGGTGTTCTACCAACTTAGCATCGACAATGCTTTGGTTGCCATTACGGCTGATTACCCCGGAATACTTCCACCTCACAGTGGCGGGACCGAGATCCCAAAACCCTGAAATGACCCATCCATGCTTATTTCTGATCACCGTATACCAATGGTGTTTCGCAGGGGGCGCCTTTGAGGCGGGAAGCCGAGCCCGCGGCGGCCGGCCAACAGAGGGCAGTGGGGCCCCGCAGGCTAAAAAGAAGTGCGGTCCGGATCGAAACTCCGCCGCAATGGTATGGCGTGTCACCATACTTCCAGGATTGATTCTTGGAAGGCGTACTAACGCTGGTGCTCTTTTTAGGAAAAAGAGCGCTCGCCGGACTGAGTCCGGAGAGGTTGCCAATCGAACATTCACCGGCCAGGCTTCAAAGCCGAGTCCGGAGGCTGAGGCGAGCACGAGACGTGCGTCGGATGCTCCTCCGATAGAGGATGCCGACAGGTTGTCCGCCACCAACTCCGAGGTGGAGAGCGCCTTGAATCACAGGCGCCGCCGGACAGTTCTTCGTGACGCGTGTTTCTCCCAAGAGGCCTTGAATGCCTTCGATTCGGGAGATGTGCACCTCCGTGCCGCTCGAGATGGTCTAGCCAGAGCCACGGAGCAGTATGTAAAGCACATACGGGTAAGGAAATTTGACGATTATATATGCCAAGAGTCTCCCGAGACTTAAAATAGTTAGAATAACTGATTTAAGGATCATTTGTTATCTGGATCTTCTGTAAAAGAATACCCGACTGTCCCAGAGCTTGAAGAGTGCAAGGCCCAACTTGAGGCCAAGACTGGCCGCCACGGGGAGCCACGAGACCCCTCGGTAATATATGCTTGAAGATAAATAGTTTATGAAGTGTGCCGTGTGTAATCGACAAAAATATTGCAGATGGCGCCGGACTAGATCCGGACAAGCAACATCTCTTGCGCCAGCTAAAGGCCGGCGAGCGTGCTTACGAGGGTGCGGCGGAGAAAAATAACCTCCAAGGCGCCAACACCAAGCTGGGTGAGGAACTAAAGGATGTTCGCGCCCGGTTGTGCGACTCCGAAGGAGAATCGGCGGCTTCGTCGCGGCATATTCAATAAGTGCTTGAGCGAACTTTGAAAGAGTTCGGCGAGGAAGGCGACTAACATAAACATGTGTGTAGGTTTGCTCACAGTGTCGTTCGAGGAGGAGATGCCCAGTTCTTGGTGATCTTCTTCCCGAACTACGTCGGCTACCTGCACGAACGAGTCCGCAGGTGTTGAAAGGCATCGGCCAGGCCTTGTGGCTATCTATCTCCCTGCCCAAGGCATTGGGGAGCTGGTAGAGCGGCTTCAAGGAGCACGGCGGCGCTCCGGCTATGGAAGATATCGGCCTGCCGTTAAGGCGCCAGGAGGCTGGGCCATGGTAAAGACGCGGTACACGGTGACCCAAACCACATGGCGAGGTCGGACTGTGGGGCTGATGGGATGGAGATCCTGAAGTTAGTGTACGCCAAGTAGAATTGGCGCCAAGTATTCCCAACAAGATTGTAAATTAGATAGCCTATTAGATGGCATTGAGGAGGAATACAATGAGTCGAGTTGACTATGTAAAAATATGACATGAAAAATGTCTTCTAGCGGATTGTAGATCGTTTGTCATAGCGGACCTTTTAAGCCGACCTCCGGACCCAACAGTCCGGAGTGTGTCGAATACCTTCGTGGTTATATAAGAACCGGGGTAAGCATGGAGACAAGGCGTAGGGGTCATTGTTGCTGTATCAGACAAGTGCCCAACTAGTTATGTTATATTACATGGGTAGTAAGAAACATCTTCCAGGGAGAATAGTTCCGTTAAGGGTTCGTTTCGCTGGGATGCATGCCCTAAAGTGCATGCCAAGGCTGCTACGAAAGCAGAAAATCATCTGGGGGCAGATGGGTAAATAATTAAAAATCATCTTTCAGTTCACCGACCGAATATTCCCTTAAGAACGCTAGCTTCGGCTTCACCCAGTCTGAGGTAAACATCCGCTGACCCGCGTAACAATCGCAGAGGTGCTCCTTTACCACCTAGCCGAACAATCGGGAGCGAGGGGTAAGCACAGAGCCAGCAACCCAGCTTGGCCAAAACTTAAGTCATGTCGATGCATATAATGGTGAATAAAAGGTACATGCGGAAGTTTAACGCATGTGTTGGGCATGAAGCCCGTATAAATAAGCTTCTGTTAAAGAAGCCCCCAGGTATAATGAGCGCGGACAGCGCGTCAAGTATGTGCGAAAAAAGCGCAAACGAGCCTCTAGAGGCGTCGAGAAGAAGGAGGAGGAAGGAGAGAAATAAAAGACAACAAAAATATAAAATGTGGACGGAGGAAGGAGACGAACTTGGAGTCCGGTGCTTAGGCATATAATCTTCGTAGACGGGCTGCGTTCCATTGGTTCGGCTCGAGTCGGTTATCCGATGCGTTTCGCAGACGGTATGACTCGCCGGTCAGGACCTGGTCGATGATGAAGGGACCTTCCCATTTGGGCTTGAGTTTGTCCTTTTTCTTGTCCGGCAGGCGTAGAACTAGTTCGCCAACGTTATAAGCTTTGGCCCGTACTTCCCTGCTTTGATATCTTCGAGCCTGCTGTTGATAGAATGCGGAACGAGCCTTTGCCGCGTCGTGCTCCTCCTCCAATGTGTCCAAACTGTCCTGCCAATCGAGCTCGGCTTCTCTTTCTTCATACATGCGCACGCGAGGTGAGTCATGTATTATGTCGCAGGGCAAGATTGCCTCTGCGCCGTACACCATAAAGAATGGTGTGAATCCGGTAGTACGATTCGGCGTGGTCCGCAGCTCCCAGAGTACGGAGTCGAGCTCCTCAACCCAGTGTGTGTTAGATTCCTTAAGGGACTGCACTAGTATGGGTTTAATGCCGCTCATGATTAGACCGTTTGCTCGCTCGACTTGACCGTTGGTTTGAGGGTGATAGACTGAGGCGTAATCGAGCTTGATGCCCATGTTTTTGCACCATTCTTTGACCTCGTCGGCCGTGAATTTGGTGCCATTATCAGTGATGATACTGTGGGGGACACCGTAACGGTGCACTACCCCTGATATGAAGTCTATCACCGGTCCAGATTCGGCCGTTTTAACAGGCTTGGCCTCTATCCATTTGGTGAATTTATCCACCATGACCAATAGGTATTTTTGCTTGTGGGTTCCTCTCTTAAGGGGTCCAACCATGTCAAGCCCCAGCACCATGACGGCCGGTGATGGGTATAGTTTTCAGGGCGGTGGGTGGCATGTGGCTTTGGTTAGAAAAAAGCTGGCAACCGACGCATCGTTGGACTAAGTCCTGTGCATCTGCGCGGGCCGTCGGCCAATAAAATCCTGTACGGAAGGCCTTGCCTACAAGGGCCCGGGCTGCGGCATGGTGCCCACCCAGTCCGGCATGAATTTCAGCCAGGAGGTTTCGCCCTTCCTCTTTGGAGATACACCTTTGAAGGACTCCGATAGTGCTTTTCTTTTAAAGCTCTCCCTCATGGACTTTATAGGCTTTAGATCGCCGTACTATGCAGCGAGCCTCATTTTGGTCTTTGGGGAGTTCCTGCCTAGTTAGGTAGGCTAGGAATGGTTCAAATCCACGGGCGATAACCGCCATTATTTCGTGAGCGGAGGGTGTTATCTCGGGGGCCGAGCCTCCGGTTGTGTCAGAGTGTTCGGCGTCAGGCTGTGTGGTTGGGTCCGGATTGTTATTGCCGGACTCCCCTTCCCATAGTACGGATGGCTTGAACAGCCGCTCCAGAAAGATATTGGGTGGGACGGCATCGCGTTTTGTACCGATGCGTGCCAGTATATCCGCCGCCTGGTTATTATCTCGGGCTATATGATGAAATTCGAGCCCTTCAAACGATGCTGACATTTTTAGGACCGCATTGCGGTATGTTGCCATTTTCGGATCTTTGGCATCAAAGTCTCCGTTTATTTGAGATATTGCGAGGTTCGAATCCCCGCGCACCTCTAGGCGTTGAATGCCCATGGAGACTGCCATCCGGAGACCGTGCAGAAGGGCCTCATATTCGGCTGCGTTGTTGGAGTCCGTATACGTTATCTGAAGGACGTATTGGACCGTGTCCCCGGTTGGGGACGTCAGGACGACACCAGCCCCCAGGCCGGCCAACATTTTGGAGCCGTCAAAGTGCATAATCCAATTGGAGTATGCGCCGTACTCTTTAGGGAGTTCGGCTTCGGTCCATTCGGCCACGAAGTCGGCCAAAACTTGTGACTTGATAGCTTGCCGTGGCTTGTAGGTTATGTCGAATGGAAGGAGCTCTATGGCCCATTTGGCAATCCGGCCCATCGCGTCGCGGTTGTTTATAATGTCATTAAGAGGTACTTCGGAGGCTACCGTTATCGAACACTCTTGAAAGTAGTGCCACAGCTTCCGGGATGCCATGAACACCGCGTATGCTATCTTTTGATAGTGTGGGTACCGGGACTTGCATGGAGTTAGGACAGTGGACACATAGTAAACCGGTTTTTGAAGAGGGAACCGGTGTCCGTCAGTTGCTCGTTCGACAACGAGCACCGCGCTAACAACTTGATGTGTTGCGGCGATATATAATAGCATTGGTTCGCCCACGTTGGGCGCGGCCAGGACCGGATTTGTTGCCAAAATGGCCTTTATTTCTTCGAGTCCGGCCGTGGCGGCCTCCGTCCACTCGAAGTGTTCAGTGCGCCGGAGGAGGTGGTAAAGAGGTAACGCCTTTTCTCCCAATCGGGAAATAAAGCGGCTTAGAGCCGCTACGCATCCCGTCAATTTTTGTATTTGTTTGAGGTCTTTTGGAATATCGCAGTCACGGAATAGGATTCACAGCAGATCCATCACCACGAATTCAGTGCAGTCGCCCCATAGTCCGAGATCGCCCCCGAGGCGTGAGGAACGTGGGGGCCGGCGTGATGATCGGTACAAGAGCCGTTAGCAGTATGAGCACCGATTCGATTGCAATGATCGACGTCGAGTGCCCACCCCTCCCCAAGGGGTGGATCATACGCTCCGCGACAGCAGGATGACAAACGCCAGCACAGTGTTGGGCGAAGGATTCTAGTCGACCCCAGAGAACCAGGCTTTGATGCGAGATCCATTATCATTCAAGGTTTGGTCGACAGGAACAGAGCTCACTGAGAAGGCCATGACAGAGATGTGCCCACCAGCAGCAGAGTTCACGTCTCAGGACGAGTGTTTTAGCGAGCCATCGGGGCGCGGTGATTCCTCCCAACTTCGGGTTGGCGGTCGAGTCGATAAGTTCACTTTGGTGAGTCAAACTGATACTTGGCTTGAGGACTACCGAGTGGCTGTTCAGATTAGCGATGGCAATGATGAGGTGGCCATGAAACACCTACCTCTTATGTTGGAGGGCTCGGCGAGCATGGCTGAATCGTTGGCACCAAAGAGCATTTACACTTGGGAAGATCTCGCCCTAGTGTTTGTCAGAACATTCGAAGGAACTTGCAAGCGACCAGCAGGGTTGACAGAACTGCAATCTTGTGTGCAAAAGTCGAATGAGACTCTAAGGGATTACATCCAGAGGTGGATTACTTTACATCACACGGTAGAAAATGTATCTGATCACAAAGCAGTCTGTGCCTTCAAGGAAGGCGTTAAGAACAGAGAGCTAAGTTTGAAATTCGGTCGGACCGGAGACATGACCCTGAGTCGAATGATGGAGATTGCCGCCAAGTATGCCAATGGTGAAGAAGAGGATCGGCTCTGGAGTGGCAAGTACAAGTCAGCCGCTAATGAAGCCGGGGGAGGGAACTCCAGTCGGAAGCAGAAGCGGAAAGCCGAGCCAGCTGCTCCTGGAGAAGCCTTGGCCGTGACTCCAGGAAAGTTCAAGGGGAAACCCAAGGAGCCTTGGAACCCCAAAAAGGTGAAAGACTAAGATGGAAATGATGTATTGGACTTGCCATGTCACATTCACATGAAGAAAGATGAAGAGGCTAAACTCATTTACCCAAAGCATACCACTCGACAGTGTCGGCTCTTGATTCAGCAGTTCCAGGGGAAGCAGCCCAAGTATAAGGAAAAGGAGTCGGACAAAGTTGAGGACAAGGAAGATAGTGATGGTGGATACCCCCAGGTCAATTCCACCCTGATGATTTTTGCTGACGTTGAAAGCAAAAGTCGATTGAAAGTTATCAACCGAGAAGTGAATATGGTCGCTCCGGCGACACCCAATTATTTGAAATGGTCTCAGACCACCATCACGTTCGACCAGTCTGATCACCCGATGCACATAGCCACCCCTGGGAGGCAAGCTTTGGTGGTCGACCCAGTCGTCGAAGGCACTCGATTAACTAAAGTTTTGATGGATGGTGGCAGTGGCCTGAACATCTTGTATCACGAGAGGCGTTAAAGGGATGGGCATTACGATGTCGGACTCGGCACCAACAACATGAGCTTCCATGGGTCATTCACGGAAAGAAGGCTGAGTCACTCGGCCAAATTGCTCTCGATGTGGTTTTTGGTGATTCCAAGAATTTTCGTAAAGAAAAGTTGACCTTTGAGGTCGTGGATTTCCAGAGTGCTTATCACGCTATTCTGGGAAGGCCGGCGTATGCATGTTTCATGGCTCGACCATGTTATGTATACCTCAAACTGAAGATGCCAGGTCCCAAAGGTGTGATCACTGTCACTGGCAATCGGAAGAAAGCAGAAGAGTGTTTTCAGAAAGACTCTAAGATCGCTGATGCTCAGATGGCAGTTGTAGAGCTGCAAGAATACCATAAAACTGCAGACCCGAGTGATTTGTTGCGAGCCAAGAAGCCCACTACGGAATCAGCATTTCAGTCGTACGGTGAGACGAAACCGATTCACATTCACCCGACCGACCCCAATGCTGCTCCGACCCATATCTCAACAACACTCGACTCCAAATAGGAACAAGCGCTTATCCAGTTCCTCCGTGAGAACTGGGACATCTTCGCATGGGAGCCTGCTGACATGCCGGGTGTTCCCAGGGGGCTGGCTGAGCATCATCTACGAGTCGACCCAAAAGTTAAACCTGACAAAGAACATCTTCGATGGTCCACCGTACAGAAGAGAAAGGCCATTGGCGAGGAGGTGGCTTGGCTCTTAGCAGCAGAGTTTATCCGAGAGATTTACCACTCCGAGTGGCTCACCAATGTTGTCATGGTCCCCAAGAAGGACAAGTCACTTCGCATGTGCATCGAATTCAAACATATCAATCGGGACTGCCCGAAAGATCATTTTCCTCTCCACTGCATTGACCAAATAGTCGACTCGACCGCGGGATGTGAGCGGTTGTCTTTTTTAGACGCCTATTCCGGTTACCATCAGATCCGTCTGTATGGACCCGACGAGATCAAAACAACTTTCATCACTCCATTCGGGTGCTTCTGCTATGTCACCATGCCATTCGGCCTCAAGAATGCCGGAGCCACGTTCATGAGGATGATTCAGAAGTGTTTGCTCACTCAAATCAGTCGGAATGTGGAAGCATACATGGATGATATTGTGGTCATATCACGGAAAGGTTTCGACCTGTTGACTGACCTTGCTGAAACATCTGCCAATCTCAAGGGGTATGATATCAAGCTTAATCCATCAAAGTGCACATTCGGAGTTCCTGGCGGAAAGTTACTCGGTTTTCTCGTTTCTGAACGAGGGATCGACGCCAACCCAGAAAAAGTTGGTACTATACTCTGAATGAAACGCCCTGTGCGTGTGCATGATGTCCAGAAGCTTACTGGATGCTTGGCCACTTTAAGTCGATTCATCTCTCATCTCGGTGAAAAGGCATTGCCTCTTTACCGACTGATGAAGAAGTCAGACAACTTCGAGTGGACTCCCGAAGCTGATGCAGCGTTTGCAGAGCTAAAAGCGCTGCTCTCCACCCAGCCGGTGCTTGCTGCCCCAATCAGCAAAGAGCCTTTGCTGCTTTACATTGCAGCCACATGACAAATTGTCAGCATAGTACTTACGGTCGAGCGGGAAGAAGAAGGAAAAGCCTTCAAAGTTCAGCGCCCAGTATATTATCTTTCTGAAGTATTGCCCCCATCAAAGCAAAGATACCCTCATTACCAGAAGCTTGTTTATGGGATTTATATCACCACGAAGAAGGTTGCTCATTACTTCTCTGACCATTCTATTACAGTCATCAGCGACGCCCCATTGTCAGAGATTCTAAACAACAGAGATGCAACTGGTCGAGTGGCGAAATGGGCGATTGAGCTCCTTCCCCTTGATATCAAGTTTGAGGCAAAGAAAGTCATCAAGTCCCAAGCAGTAGCAGATTTCATCGCCGAGTGGATTGAACAGCAACTACCGACTCAAGTTCACTCGGAGCACTGGACCATGTTCTTTGATGGTTCCAAGGTGCTGAATGGTTCCGGTGCTGGGGTAGTGTTGGTTTCCCCCCGAGGAGATAAGCTCAGATATGTTCTCCAGATCCACTTTGATTCTTCCAACAATGAAGCAGAATACGAAGCACTTTTGTATGGGTTGCGTATGACCATTTCACTCGGCGTCCGTCGCCTCATGGTCTATGGCGACTCAGATCTGGTGGTTAATCAAGTGATGAAGGAGTGGGACGTCAGAAGTCCAGCCATGACTAGTTACTGCAATGCAGTGAGAAAGCTAGAGAAGAAATTCGAGGGGTTAGAGCTTCATCATATACCCCGACTGAAAAATCAAGCTGCTGTTGATTTGTCGAAAATAGGGTCCAAGAGGGAAGCCATTCCTAGTAATGTGTTTTTGGAGCACATCCACACACCGTCAGTTCAAGAGGATCCTTTCACCGAAGAAGCCCCACAGCCAAAAAGTGTCAATGATCCGATTGAAGTTGAGGTCCCAGCTGTGGTCGACCTGATCATGGAAGTCGTGGTCATCACTCCTGACTTGACAGTGCCGTACATTGCGTATATCCTAAGGAAAGAGCTCCCGGAGAACGAAGAAGAGGCTCGACAGATCGTTCGCCGATGCAAGGCCTTTACTGTGATGAAGGGACAGTTGTACAGAGAAAGCACGATCGAGTCAGCCAGAAATGTATAACACCAGAAGAAGGTTAGATAATTCTTGATGATATCCACTCGGGGACCTGTGGTCATCATGCGTCCTCTCAGACCATTGTGGCTAAAGCATACCGAGCGGGATTTTACTGGCCTAGAGCAAATGAAATGGCGAAGGAAATAGTCGAAAAGTGTGAAGGATGTCAGTTCTATTCCAATATGTCACACAAACCCGCCTCAGCCTTGAAGACCATTCCACTCGTCTGCCCCTTCGCTGTTTGGGGATTGGATATGATCGGACCACTGAGAACTGGCTGGAGCAGCTTCACTCACTTGCTAGTGGCAGTCGACAAGTTTACTAAGTGGATCGAAGCTAAGCCTATCAAGAATCTCGATGCGTGCACTGCTATCAGTTTCATCAGAGACTTGATATTCAGATATGGAGTTCTGCATAGCATCATCACTGACAATGGGTCAAACTTCGATTCCGACAAATTCAAAGCCTTTTGCGCCTCTCAAGGCACACGAGTCGACTATGCTTCAGTTGCTCACCCCCAGTCGAATGGACAAGCAGAACGAGCAAACGGTCTAATTCTCAAAGGACTGAAACCCCGGCTGATGCGTGATCTCAAGCATGCAGCGGGAGATTGGGTCGACGAACTTCCATCTGTTCTTTGGGGATTGAGGACCACTCCTAATCGGTCGACTGGGAGAACTCCATTCTTTCTGGTCTATGGAGCTGAAGCAGTTCTGCCGAGTGACCTGCTTCACAATGCACCTCGAGTCAAACTCTACTCTGAAGATGAAGCGGAACAAGCCCAGCAAGATGCTGTCGACCTCCTAGAAGAGGAGAGAGAGATGGCCCTGATCCGCTCGACTATCTATCAGCAGGACATGCGTCGATTCCATGCTAGAAATGTGAAGAGTCGAGCCTTCCAAGAAGGCGACTTGGTCCTCCGAGTGGATCAATAGAAACCTCACAAGCCCGCTCCCACTTGGGAAGGTCCCTTCATCGTCACCAGAGTTCTCCACAATGGAGCATACCATCTTTACAATGTCGATCACCAGATTGATGAGCCTCGAGCTTGGAATGCGGAGCTGCTCCGCCCCTTTTATACTTAAGTACTCACTCGGATGAGATGTAATAAAAGTACCTCTGTAGTTTGTTTATCAAAGACAAGAATGTTATAATTTTCCCAGTGATTGTTATTAATTTTTGTTTACATGAGAAACCCCCCCAGTGGGTGGCTTAGCTGCGAACCTGTTTCGCCTAAGTTTGTAAAAAAATCCCTACCGAGTGGTGAGCTAGCCTCCCACTCGGGGGCTTAGCTGCGAATCTGTTTCGCCTAAGTACTTGAAAATCCTACCGAGTGGTGAGCCAGCCGCCCACTCGGGGGCTTAGCTGCAGTTCAAGTACTCGCCTAAGTATTTAATACAATGTGCGCTTTGCAAGGATGACGAGGTGCAGGTCGACTGCTGCCTTCTCCATCAGAGCTACGACACAAAAAATCCTACCGAGTGGAGAGCAAACCTCTCACTCGGAGGCTTAGCTGCAGTCCAGTAATCGCCTAAGTTTAAAAATCCTACCGAGTGGTGAGCCAGCCTCCCACTCGGGGGCTTAGCTGTAGTCCAAGTACTCGCCTAAGTGTTTAAAATCCTACCGAGTGGTGAGCCAGCCTCCCACTCGGGGGCTTAGCTGCAGTCCAAGTACTTGCCTATGTATTTAATACAATGTGCGCTTTGCAAGGATGACGAGATGCAGGTCGACTGCTGCCTTCTCCTTCAGAGCTATGACACAAAAAATCCTACCGAGTGGAGAGCAAACCTCTCACTCGGAGGCTTAGCTGCAGTCCAGTACTCGCCTAAGTTTGAAAAATCCTACCGAGTGGACAGCAAACCTCCCACCCGGAGGCTTAGCTGCAGTCCAGTACTTGCCTAAGTTTGAAAAATCCTACCGAGTGGAGAGCAAACCTCCCACTCGGGGGCTTAGCTGCAGTCCAGTACTTGCCTAAGTTTGAAAAATCCTACCGAGTGGAGAGCGAACCTCCCACTCGGGGGCTTAGCTACAGTCCAGTACCCGCCTAAGTATCTGAAAATCCTACCGAGTGGAGAGCGAACCTCCCACTCGGGGGCTTAGCTGCAGTCCAGTACTCGTCTAAGTATCTGAAAATCCTACCGAGTGGAGAGCAACCCTCCCACTCGGAGGCTTAGCTGCAGTCTAGTACTCGCCTAAGTATTTAAAAACCCTACCGAGTGGAGAGCAACCCGCCAACTCGGAGGATTAGCTGCAGTCCGAGTACTCGCCTAAGTATGAAATCCATTCCGATCCTCAAGGACGACGAGGTGCAGGTCGACTGTTACCTTCTCCTTCGGAGCTACGCCACAAGTACAACGTGCGCTCCATTCCGATCCGCAAGGACGACGAGGTGCAGGTCGACTGCTACCTTATCATTCGGAGCTGCGCCACAAGTACAACGAGCACTCCATCCCGATCCGCAAGGACGCAGGTCGACTGCAATCTGTGCTCCAGCCCTACCTGCAAGAACGATGAAGTGTAGGTCGATTGGATTTTTCACCTCAGAGCTGCATCTCAAGCACTGAAGTATATTCCGGGTGAAGAACAAAGTTCGCTCGAAGGCAAATGAAAGCATATTCGATGATAAGCCAAGTTCAGATAACATCCTACGGATTCAGAAGTGCTAAGGTGTCAAACCTGTTAAAGTTTATCGGTTACAAAACCACTCGGCATTCCGAGGCAAATTTAAGACGAAGCATAGAAGTTTTTTACTCCTCAGGTGGAGGACTGGAAGGCGCGACAAACTGGTCCAGGTCGATTCCGTCAGCAATCCGGGTGGCAGCAGCAATGAAAGTCTCCATGAAAGATTGGAAGTCGTACTTCTTGGTATTAGCAACTTTGATGGATGCCAGCTTTTCCTCTCGCGCCTCCTTGCAGTGAACACGGACCAGGGACAGATCAACATCGGCACCACACCTGGTAGAAGACTTTTTCCATTCCTTCACTCGACTTGGAACGTCATTCAGTCGAGTCATTAAAGACTCGTGGTCATTTTGAAGCGTCTCGCCTGGCCAGAGTGTCGAGTCGATTCGCGACACCGCAACCTTCAGTCGAGCGAGGTAGTCCACCACACCAGCAACACGAGACTCTAGTTGGAGCACGTTCATAGCGGCTTCATCCTTCACAGGAGAGTTAATGGGGTCCAGGATTGTCTCCACTCGACCAGTCTCCTCCTCGAAGTTCTGACAGAATTCTATAAATGCAACTCGAGTTCAAGCTAATGGTTCTATGATGAGTCGGTGATAACAAGTCAGTCGGATAGGAGGGGTTACCTTCAAGCATGAGGAATAACATCTTGGCGAGCCCTCCTAGATAAGCCTCCAGATCGTTCCTCTTCCCCACCAGTTCGCCAGCCTTGTCACTCAGAGCTATCTTGTCATTCTTCAGTTGGCTAACCTCCTTGTTGGCCGCGTCGAGAGCAGCATTCAGATTGGCGTTCTCTTCTTCAAGTTTACCGATTGAAGCCAGTTTTTGTTCTGCAAGCTTCTGCGCCTCGGCAAGGTCGTGGTCCTTTTTCTTTAGAGCCTCCTCCATTTTATCTGCAAAATGACAATGAGATCAGAATTAAGAATGGGCAGAAAGACAAAGACAGTCGTCAAGTTCTCACCAGCCATACCTTTTGCTTCGTCTCTCGCCTTCTGCAAGTTCTCCTGAGCAAGCTTCAAGTCAAGGTTGAGCTGGATCTGTTTGTTTTCCAATTCAGTTTAGCGAGCCACAAGCTCGCAGGATTTCTACGAAGTGTCAATCGACAGACATCAAAGATAGGTTGCTTCCGAGTGGCTAAGAAAAATTGTAGCGTTTCTAAGACTACATCTGAATCAAAATATTCAACAGTAGTCTCGGGGACTACACCCAGTGGGTGCAGTCAGCGTTCCCCCACTGGTTTTACCGACTCGGTTCGATCAGTCGACCGAAAGAGACAAAAAGGTTATGATCCTAAACCATAGCTAACTGTCAGCAATCAGCCACGGTATCATCATGATCTAAAAAAAGAGAGTTCTTCAAACTTTAGTCGACTGCCAGCAGTCCACCATAGTCTCGGGGACTACACCCAGTGGGTGCACTCAGCGTGCCCCCACCGGTTCCAAGATTCCATTAAACATGGTCCGACCAGACCGAGTGAAGAAGTTAGCGAAGAAATTCAAAGTATAAAGACTACAGTCGACTGCCAGCAGTCCAACATAGTCTCGGGGACTACACCCAGTGGGTGCACTTAGCGTGCCCCCACCAATCCAAAAATTCAATCGACACACCCAGTGGGTGTATAGATACGAAGATCTTCAGAAAGAAGAGTTTTCAGGTAGCATATCCTAACAGAAAAAGTGGTGACCAACTAAACTGGACGTTGCTCTAAAGAGCTGAGCTAGCATTATAGGCCGCCTGGCTGGCTTCCCGGACCACCTTCACTTGCTCCATCATGATCCCCGCCTGGCGTATAGCTTCCTTAGCAGCACCCACTTGGTCCTCTGGGACGTGGTGTGTGGCGAAAAGGGATGGCGGATCAACAGTCGACGATGAAGGTCGGACACTCGTCGGCGGCACAGCGAAAGACACAGAAGTCCGAGTGATGTTGCCACCCTCATGAACCAGCGTCTCAGGCACTGATACAACCTGAGTAGTCTTGCTAGCAGGCGCCTTTTTAGTCCTCCGCCGCCTCAGCGGCGCCGCATCGTCACCATTAGGGAGATCAATGACATGAGTGTGGGACTACAGGAAAGATTCAAAGTTAAAAATGGAAGTCCAATCGACCACAAGTGAAACTACAGAGATCGTACCAAGGTTAGAGGTGGCAGCATCTTCCATTTCCTGGTCTTCGTTCCTGGCTGAGGTCTCGGAGGTAGCAGCGCTACAGATTTCAGAAATCAGTTGATCAGTCAACGAGTCGATCAAGAGTATGTCCATGCTAAACAAAAAAACACAAGTTCTGCTGTTACTCGGAAATGGTGGGAATAGCCATCCTCATCTTGGGCAGAGCCTTCGTCGGCTTTGATGGCGTCGCTCGGGGTTGCTTCGATGCTTTTTCAGTCGGCGCCGGAGAGGTAGTCCGAGGGCGTTTCGTCGACTGCCCGACAGGCGCGGTAGCCTTGCCACGCTCGACCGCGGGGTCATGGGTGAGCTTGGTTCGCCTTTCCGTGCGAGGAGGGTCAACTTCTTCCTCCTCTTCCTCCTCCTCCTCTTCACCGGAGCTATCATCATCTTCGTCCTCCTCACCATCAGATTGCCATTCCTCCTGACTTTCACCTCCGCTCCCCTCTTCCTCCTCGACCTGTTCTTGTGCCCCGTTGGGCATCGAGTACATCTCGGTAGTGGCCTGGAAGACAACAAACAAGACAAAAGTCAGTCGACCGATTTTAAGCAAACAAGATGGAGAAAGCGGGATCACAATCAAAGATGCAGGAGTGGACCTTGTCTACTTCGTATGACTGGTCGAGTGGAGGAATCCTCCTGGCTCCTCGAGGGTTGTCCTTGTTTCCAGTGATGCTCGCCAGACACCTTTCCAGCATGGCGTCCTCGACCTCCTCCGGGTGGATCCGAGGGGTGTCGTCAATGCCAGAGTACAACCACATCGGATGGTCTCGAGCTTGAAGCGGGTGGATGCGTCGTCGGAGGAAGACCTCCTAGAGATCCATGCCAGTCACTCCGTCTCGGTGAGCTCTGTTCTTGTCGACCAAACCTACCACTCGGGGGCTTAGTTGCAGTCCAGTACTTGCCTAAGTTTGAAAAATCCTACCGAGTGGAGAGCGAACCTCCCACTCGGGGGCTTAGCTGCAGTCCAGTACTTGCCTAAGTTTGAAAAATCCTACCGCGTGGAGAGCAAACCTCCCACTCGGGGGCTTAGCTGCAGTCTAGTACTTGGCTAATTTTGAAAAATCCTACCGAGTGGAGAGTGAACCTCCCACTCGGGGGCTTAGCTGCAGTCCAGTACTCGCCTAAGTATATGAAAATCCTACCGAGTGGAGAGCAACCCTCCCACTCGAAGGCTTAGCTGCAGTCCAGTACTCGCCTAAGTATTTAAAAACCCTACTGAGTGGAGAGCAACCCGCCCACTCGGAGGCTTAGTTGCAGTCCGAGTACTCGCCTAAGTATGAAATCCATTCCGATCCGCAAGGACGATGAGGTGCAGGTCGACTGTTACCTTCTCCTTCGGAGCTACGCCACAAGTACAACGTGCGCTCCATTCTGATCCGCAAGGACGACAAGGTGCAGGTCGACTGCTACCTTCTCCTTCGGAGCTGCGCCACAAGTACAACGAGCACTCCATCCCGATCCGCAAGGACGCAGGTCGACTGCAATCTGTGCTCCATCCCTACCTGCAAGAACGATGAAGTGTAGGTCGATTGGATTTTTCACATCTGAATCACTTGAGTTCTCTCGTCACTCGGATTGGCCTTTTTCACCGTCTGGGAGCGACAAGTGAAAATGTGCTTGAAAAGACCCCAATGAGGCCGACAACCCAAGAAATTCTCGTACAAAGACACGAAAGCAGCGAGATACACGATGGAGTTGGGAGTGAAGTGGTGAAGTTGTGCCCCAAAGAAGTTCAGAAATCCCTGAAAGAAAGGGTGAGGCGGCAGAGAAAACCCGCGGTCAACATGGGTGGCCAAGACAACACACTCACCCTCCTAAGGTTGCGGCTCCGACTCCTTCCCCGGGAGCCGCGCTGATCCATGAGGGATCCATCCTTCATTGGCCATGTCGTCAAGATCCTTCTGACGGATCATCGAGCGGATCCAGTCGCCCTAGATCCAACCCTGCGGCAAGCCAGCCCTTGACGAAGACCCGCCCCGACTGGTCGCTCTTCCCTTTGCCATCGCCGTTGCTTTCTTCGCCCGCTCCAAAGCCGACGTCTTCTCTTTCACCATTGTCGCCGGCGAAACACGCATGGAGCAGTAGCGTTGAGATGGAGGCGGACGCGGCGGATAAATCTGGGGAAGGGAGGAGAAAACGGGAGCGCGCTGTTCAAAACCCCCCGTCCCGGGCCTTATATGAGGTTGCTTCCGAGTGAATGACTGGTAGGCCCGGGCGATCCTCTCAAATCCCGCAACAGTCGCCCGAGCGATACGTGGCGAAAAAGGTGGCACGGATATCGAGGCGTCCCTGCCTTATCCCATCCTATTACTGCGGCCTCCTCCGCCCCGCTCGCTTCCCGAAATTTTAATCCCGCTAAATCCGTGCGCTGCAGAGAAAATAGTCAGACAGAAGATTTCCTCCGTCCTGTCATTCAGAGTTCTCCAAGTATGGTAAACACACTCGACAGATATAAAGAATGGATCAAGGCGACTGAAAAATAAGTTGATGCCGTCACCTAAGTTCATTGATCCAAAACAAGACACACTCGCAGCAGAAGAATGGGTCGGAAGTATGTTCAACTTCTTCCCCACTCAAACCTCGATCCAATCGGGGGCTAATGATGAAGTCATGTACCTAGGGTAGGGTCATGGACCTGTCCAAGATACCCTCCCCAAGGACATCTCTAGAAGAAAACACCTTTCAGTCGACCTGGAAGGGTTCCACTCGACGGACTTAAAGACACTCGACCATGAAGCCAACCACTCGACCGCCAGGAGATCTAAAGTCAGTCTGCAAACAAACAATTGGTCATTAAGTAGCTTTTATGGTCATCATAGCACTTTATGTGGGGCGTTACAAGTAACCCCGATCTTAATGTACCCTAATCCTGCATAAGCGAGGGTGGAGGGTCAGCGAACTCTATATAAGCCACCTCCTCGGTGTAAAGGGTTCGCACTCAGTAACTCATACGCGCATAATCTGATCGGCCGCCTCCGGGCTCCGAGACGTAGGGCTGTTACTTCCTCCGAGAAGGGCCTGTACTCGTAAACATCTTGCGTATACAACTACTCCATAGCTAGGATCTTGCCTCTCCATTCCTACCCCCTATTCTACTGTCAGACTTAGAACCATGACAGCGCCCCCCTTTCCTTATTCCCTCTCTCTCCCTTCCTTCTCTCCTAGTCAACCTAGGGAAGGGGGGGAATCCTACTCCCGGTGGGAGTAGGACTCCTCCAGAGCACGCCATATAGGGGGAGGGGGGCACCCCATAGACACACAATTTGATCATTGATCTCTTAGCCGTGTGCGGTGCCCCCCTCCACCATAATCCACCTCGGTCATATCGTTGCAGTGCTTAGGCGAAGCCCTGTACCGGTAGTTTCATCATCACCATCATCACGTCGTCGTGCTGAAGAAGCTCTCCCTCAACACTCAGCTGGATCGAGAGTTCGTGGGACGTCACCGAGCTGAACGTGTGCAGATCGCGGAGGTGCCGTACTTTCGGTACTAGGATCGGTCGGATCGTGAAGACGTACGACTACATCAACCACATTGTCATAACGCTTCCGCTTACGGTCTACTAGGGTACGTGGACTACGCTCTCCCCTCTCGTTGCTATGCACCACCATGATCTTGCGTGTTCGTAGGAATTTTTTTGAAATTACTGCGTTCCGCAACAAAACGCACGGGGGCCAGTGCCACGGTGGGTGGAGGGGCGCGCTTGGGCACGGGCACTGGCGCTGGCGCTGGCATTTACACGAGCTCGCACGGGTCCGCGGAGACCTCGCTGACGCCCGCGGCTTCTAGCTCTGCGATAGTGCTCGGCGACTAGCCCGTCAATGATACGGGGATGGGAGCTGGGACGGGAGCGGGGGCAGCAACCGCCACGGCCAGCTCATTCTGGGCCATGTCCATGAGGCCCCATTCCTCCTTATTTTCTATCTCCTTCGGCTCAGGGTCGACTTTACCAGACTTGAAGATTAGTGGCAGATGACATTCTGCGCCATGGCGTTGGTGGAGGTCTGCGGGAGGGAGGGGAATGGGAGGCGAACATTAAGGCCGCCCGTATTAAACACCGGCTCGGGCGCCATTAATGGAGAGGAAGGCGGGCAGCCATGGAAGTCAAAGTGCTCGCTTCCCAGTGAGACTGCGCAGCGTACAGCTCGCACGCTTCCCGGTGAGCCTGCACATTGGAGGATAGCTTGAACGCCTCTCGGTCAGCCTGCGCACCGGACTGCGCTCGCACGCCTCCCGTTCAGTCAAGGTCAAGCAGCTGTCCGAACGGCACCTCCTACAACCATTAAAACTAAGACACATGGCATCGCGTGAATGGTTAACAGAACGCAGATGGTTAAATTAGACAAACGTTTGAGATATTAAAGTGGCAGTTTTTTTTTTCAAAATGCCTTTGTTGGCTGTCATTATTCGAGTGCGCCTTCTCTCAAAATGGACACGGAAAATGCCACAACATGTCCCATGCCATTCCATGATAGCATGCCAAGTTTCATGAATTTCATACGAGTTTTGCATTTACTAGAATTTAAAAACGAGGCATCTCAATGTTTTTCTGGCAATAACCGGTGCCCTGGTGTTTGAAATTCATTCCCATTTCTTGCATGGGACCTAAGCATGCACCCAGGGACACATATTTGATTTTTCAACCAATTTATATGCATTGGAGCATGTTCATGTAGTTCAAATTTGAATTATGCACATAAATGCATTGAGAACTCAGTTAATGCATAAAAATGTCCAAATGAACCTCGAAAAGTCCCAAAAATTGACACGACACTCCTGTTGTTCTATGTTGACACGAGAAAAAATTTGAAAGCACTAAGAGGCAATGGATATCGTTTCGTCTCCAAAGGTGGGACGTTCCCTACCGAAACCATCATGCTTGTTGCGAGAAGTTCTGGTTTGTGAGAAGCATATACCCGAACCTGCCCCAAATGGGACAAATTTTTTACCACGGCATGTTGATGACGCTCCATGATAGCATGCCAAGTTTCATGAATTTCAGACGAGTTTTGGATTTACTAGAATTTAAAAACCAGGCATCTCAACGTTTTGCCAGCAATCAACCGTGCCCTGGTGTTTGAATATCATTCCCATCTCTTGCATGAGACCTAGAAATTCACCAAAGGACACATATTAGGTTTTTCAACCAACTTTAGTGCATTGGAGCATGTGCTTGTATTTCAAATTTGAATTATGCACATGAAATGCCTAGAAAACCCAGTTAATGCATAAAAATGTCCAAACGAACCCCAAAAAATCACAAAAATTGACACAACACTCATGTTGTTCTATGTTGACACTAGATTTTTTTTGAAAGCAATAAGAGGCAATGGATATCGTTTCGTCCCCAAAGGTGGGACATTCCCTATCGAAAACCATCATGCTTGTAGTGAGAAGCTCTGGTTTGTGAGAAGCTTATACCCGAACCTGCCCCAAGTCGGATAAATCTTTTGCCATGGCATGTTGATGCCGCTCCTTGATAGCATGCCAAGTTTCATGAATTTCAGACGAGTTTTGGATTTACTAGAATTTGAAAACCAAGCATCTCAACATTTTGCCGGCAATGAACTGTGCCCTGGTGTTTGAATTTCATTCCCATTCTTGCATGGGACCTAGAAATTCACCCAAGGACACACATGTGATTTTTCAACCAACTTTAGTGCATTGGAGCATGTGCTTGTAGTTCAAATTTGAATTATGCACATAAAATGCCTAGAAAACCCAGTTAATGTATAAAAAAGGCCAAACGAACCCTGAAAAATTCCAAGATTAAACACAACACTCCTGTTGTTCTATGTTGACACTAGAAATTTTTTGAAAGCAATAAGAGGAAACGTATGTCATCCCGTCCCCAAAGGTGGTACATTCCCTATCGAAACAATCATGCTTGTTGTGAGAAGCTCTGGTTTGTGAGAAGCTTATACCCAAACCTGCCCCAAATGGGATAAAATTTTCACCATGGCATGTTGATGCTGCTCCATGATAGCATGCCAAGTTTCATGAATTTCAGACGAGTTTTGGATTTACTAGAATTTAAAAACCAGGTATCTCAACGTTTTGCCGGCAATCAACAGTCCCCTGGTGTTTGAAATTCATTCCCGTCTCTTGCATGGGACCTAAGCATGCACCCAAGGACACACATGTGATTTTTCAACGAACTTTGGTGCATTGGAGCATGTGCTTGTAGTTCAAAATTGAATTATGCACATCAAATGCCTAGAAAACCCAGTTAATGCATAAAAATGTCCAAACGAACCCCAAAAAATCACAAAAATTAACACAACACTCCTGTTGTTCTGTGTTGACACTAGAAATTTTTTGAAAGCAATAAGAGGCAATGGATATCGTTTCGTACCCAAAGGTCGGACGTTCCCTATCGAAACCATCATGCTTGTTGTGAGAAGCTCTGGTTTGTGAGAAGCTTATACGCGGACCTACCCCAAATGGGACAAATTTTTTACCATGACATGTTGATGCCGCTCCATCATAGCATGCCAAGTTTCATGAATTTCAGACGAGTTTTGGATTTACTATAATTTTAAAACCAGGCATCTCACCGTGTTGCCGGCAATCAATAGTGCCCTGTTGTTTGAATTTCATTCCCATCTCTTGCATGGGACCTAGAGATTCACCCAAGGACACACATGTGATTTTTCAACCAACTTTGGTGCATTGGAGCATGTGCTTGTAGTTCAAATTTGAATTATGCACATAAAATGCCTAGAAAACCTAGTTAATGTATAAAAAAGGCCAAACGAACCCCGAAAAATTCATTCCCATTTCTTGCATGGGACCTATGCATGCACTGAAGGACACCGATTTTATCTTTCAACCAATTTGTATGCACCAGAGCATGTGCATGTAGTTTAGTTTTCAATTGTGCACCTGAAATGGCTAGAAAACCATTTTAATGTATAAAATGTCCAAACGAACCCTGAATAATTCCAATTATTTTACGACACACATATAGTTGCATGTTCACTGCAGATAAAAGGTCTAGCAATTCAAACATCATCCATTGCCGCTGTGGCCCCATTTTGTAATTCAAATCAAGTAGATCCCACACAGTTTATTATCACCAACCGTGTGAGATGTAGTACAAAATATCTTAGAGCACCGTCGGTGTATAGTACGCCCATGGCTTACGTGAGAAGGTGCGTCGGCTACAGTCCACAGCCGGCGTGTCAAGCACACTAGCTTGCTCCCCAAAAACTCCCGCATCTGCATCCCTCGCAATCTCGAAAATAATACTGCCTCGTAATCTCGAAAATATCTACCGCCTGGAAGGTATTCATGTTTGATAGCACACAATTAGTATGTGCAGACCGTGTGCGATGTACATTACTCCCTCTGCTTGACCGCTTGATTCAAATTTTCAAGAGCCCTGCATTTTACTCCCGCCTCTGCATCCCTCGCAATCTCAAAAATATCTGCTCGTCCTTGATACAAATTTTCAGTAGCCCCGCCTTGTTACTCCCGCCTAGTAAAATTTTCAGTTGTCGCAGTATTTCCTCAAACAAAACCTTGCCCCCCCGCCCCCTCCACACACACCCAAAAACCTCCGCTCACACAGAAACACACAACCCTAGAAACCATTGGTAGGTCGCCGCCATCGCCGGCGCCTCCATCCTCAACCTCTGCCTGTGTGCTGGGGAGCTCAAGGAGACAATGCCCAAAAAGAGGTTTATCGCGGCCTTTTCGCCCTACGCCGGCGAGGTGTCCGCCGAGGTGTCCCCCGTCATCCTTTGCGTTCCTGATCCGCCATCGCCGGTTCCCTGATCCACCCGCCGCCGCGCCCCTACGATGGTTTGAGGACTTCCTCGTCCTCCCTCGGACCTGGCATCCGACGAAGTCCTACCTCGAGGTCTGGCAGCGGCGGTGGGGGACGTGGTTCGCCGAGATTAAAGATCGAAAGACCCACACCCGCCGGTGGCTCGGTTGCTTCCACACAGCCGAGCTCGCGGCCATGGAGTACGACCACTGGTAGGTCCGCTACCATGGCGCGGCGGCTAGGCTCAATTTCCCCTTCGGCACATGTCTGGTCGACCTTGTTCCGCCGGAGACAGGGGTGGTGAGCTCGGCTATGGCGCGGGAAGACTGCGAGGCGTGGGAACGCCTCGAGGCCGAGGCCGCCGACGAGGCCTACATGCAAGAGCTCCGTCGGCAGGACCCGGATCTCGTGGAGACGGAGCGCGCGATCTTTGCCGGCGTGGAGGGCGGCGAGGTTATTACGCTCTCCTCCGATGACGAGGTCGAAGGCGGCGAGGATAGTGGCACGGAGGGCGGCGAGGTTATCACGCTCTCCTCTAATGACGAGGTTGAAGGCGACAGCGACGGTGGCGTGTAGGGCGTCAAGGTGGGCCCCGAGGACGAGGAGATCGACGTCAACGAGTGGAGGAGTGCCTTCCCCAATGACCCCAACGACGGTACTGGCCTGGACCCGGCTCACGGCACACCGTACATGACGAGGAAGGATTTGCTCGACGTCTACTTCGACCGAAAGTAGTTTAGCTTAGTTTAAATTTATGTTTTATGTTCGGTTATGCAAAAGTATCTATGTTTATTTTTGAATGCATGCTACTTTCGGTTGAACCTGCTTTGATCTTGATCAAATTGAACTTTACAACCTTAAGTTTAGGGGATTGACTAGAAAAGGCCAAAAATTGCTGGCCTTTAACTTTTTAAGGATCGCCTAGAGATGTACTTATGACTTGGTTATTTCAGTTCTTCACAATGTGATGCTCTATATGTGTAACTATTTGCCGTGTAGTTCAATTTCATCAATAATAGTTTCAACAATACCACCATGAATTACGATATTTGGTTACTGTTAAGGATATTGCAGTTAACATGCCTTTTTGTTTTTCAATTGTTGTTTAGTAACATGCATTTTACTGAATGACTAAATATGCAATCCCAGGCTACATAGCAACAAGGAAGAGTGTTACCTTATTGTTTTGATGATGTCTAGATATACATGTAATAAAATCTTATATAATTGGAGTGTTGTACTACATCATTTTCAATTGTTGTTTAGCTTCTAATATTAACTTGGTGCTTTTAGGTACATATATCATTGCCAAAGATCCACACTTCGACCCTTTCTGCGTATGGGGCAATGAGATATTCATGAACCAGCATCAAGTGAGGAAACTGATAAACATTGTTATTAAAATGGGTCAAAAGATGTAAATCAAACTATTTTTTTACACTTTATGCCAGACAACAGTGAACTGCAGGATGGTAAGTAAGAACCCTGTAGCCTTCTTTTTACTGCCCGTAATGAGTTGTGTTAGATGACTATATCTGAATCTCTTTTCTTTTACAGTGGATCCTGAAGAAGTTTACTCAAGATTACCTCTCAAACTACATGATTGGCGGCCGGCCATCACAAGGGGTTGGAATAGAGTCTTGCATGACTTCTGCATCTAAGAGAGCACAATAGGGCCATTCCGCTTCACCTTGTTCAGCAACTGGAATGTCTGTCGCCTCTTTCTTTACCATCTATAGTAGTACAAGTATATAATCCTAGTACATCATTCTTTATTTGGTGCTTATGTAATTCTTAAACATATGTACCTGTGAATCGAATAATGCATTGGTTGTTTGAACCTGATGGATATGAATAACGCTATAGCCTACTTTCAACTTTAAATTAGGTACAATTTTAAATAGCAGCAATTAAATTAGGGCGAAATTACGTTGTGCAGGTCAGTACGACACACACGGTTGGTAAAATACAAACGTTTGCGATATACACCATAATGCGAGACGGTTCACAGAGAGGAAATGTGTGCAAGCATGCACACAGTTGCCGTTTGCAAAGCGTGTGTGATGTCAGACACTATCACATACGGTGCGGGGAAACTCAATGTGTGTGATCGTCTACCTATCGTACACGGTTTATAATCATGAACTGTTTGTGATGTGCCAGGCATCGTAAAACTCCCGTGCCTAGAATCTGCCTGGAAAACTCCTGTGCCTGGAATCTGCCTGGTTTTAGGCAAAACCACAAAACTCCAACTGCGATGGAAATGTGAGCACAAACGAGTAGCAAGGATGAAGCGTTTGGGATATTCGAGATATCGGAAACAGTTATATAGGGACAACTGTATGCATCAAGGCTCCCTATCCCCGACGGTTTCTGGGTCGAGGGGGAAGGAACCCCCTACCGCCCACACTCACTTGGCGACGGTTCCAAATGCCATCACGGAAAGGGGTTAAACACCGTTTGTTTAGGACCGACGCGCACCAGTGTTGGATTAATTTTCTTGGACCATAAGGGACCCTAGAAGGTTCGGGAGAAGACCTAGAGAATTACGAGGGAGCGGCAAGATCGAGAGGCCTGCCTAGGGGGTAGGCACGCCCTAAGGCTTGTGGACTCCTCATGGCACCTCTTGACCTAATTCCAGCTCTATAAATTCTCAAATATTCCCAATACATCAGAGAGCCAACCAAAATACTTTTTTCGCCGCCGCAAGTTTCTGTTCTTCCACCATCCTATCAAGAGGCCTTTCTCGGTACTCTGTCGAAGGGGGAATCAATCATGGAGGGCTTCTACATCAACCTTTATGCCCTTTGGATGATTTGTGAGTAGTTTATCACAGACCTATGGGTCCATAGCTAGTAGCAAGATGGCCTCTTCTCCCTCTTTGATCTTCAATACAATGTTCTCCTCGATGTTCTTAGAGGTCTATTTGATGTAATCTTCTTTTGCAGTGTGTTTGTTGGGATCCGATCAACTATGGGTTGATGATCAGATTATTCATGAATATTATTTGAGTCTTCTCTGGACTCTTTTATGCATGATTGTTATAGCTTTGTATTTCTCTCCAATCTATCCATTTGGTTTGGCCAATTCGATTGATTAATCTTGCAATGCGAGAGGTGCTTTGTAATGGGTTCAATCTTGCAGTGCTCAAACCCAGTGACAGAAGGGGACCTGACACGTATTTGTATTGTTGCCATTAAGGGGAAAATGTGGGGTTTATTCATATTGATTGGATTTACTTTGTCTACATCATGTCATCTTACTTAAGGAGTTACTCCATTCTTTATGAACTTACTACTCTAGATGCATGGTGGATAGCGGTCAATGTGTGTAGTAATAGTAGTAGATGGAGGAAGGAGTCGGTCTACTTGTCTCGGACATGATGCCTATTACATGATCATTGCCTTGAATATCGTCATAACTATGTGGTTTTCTATCAATTGCCCAACAGTAATTTGTTTGCCCATGGTATGCTTTTTGTTCGAGAGAGAAGCCTCTAGTGAAAACTATGGCCCCCGGGTCAACCTTTACCATATATAAAATCCAAAAATACCTTGCTACAATTTATTTACCGTTCTTTTATATTGTGTTTTTGTTTATCTATCTACCATTATCATATTTGATCCTTACAATTTACCGCCAAGGGGATTAACAACCCTCTTGATCGCGTTGGGTGCAAGTATTTGTTCTTTTGCTTGTAGGTGCAATTCACAAGGTTTCGCATGGTTCTCCTACTTGATTGATGACCTTGGTTCTTAACTAATGGGAATACTTATCTCCACTGTACTACATCGTCCTCTCCTCTTCGAGGAAATCCCAACACAGCTCACAAGTAGGATCCTCCTCCATGGCCCTGTCGGCGCAAGCGCCATCTAGGGTGCATTCTTTGCCAGCAAGTATTTGTTGAATAGCCGATAAACAAACCAATCGTAATGCATGCACGCAATAGACTAGTTGAGAAAACTGTTGGGGAACGTAGCAGAAATTCAAAATTTTCCTACGTGTCACCAAGATCTATCTATGGAGAAACCAGCAACGAGGGGAAGGAGAGTGCATCTACATACCCTTGTAGATCGCTAAGCGGAAGCGTTCAAGTGAACGGGGTTGATGGAGTCGTACTCGTCGTGATTCAAATCACCGATGATCCTAGTGCCGAACGGACGACACCTCGCGTTCAACACACGTACAGCCGGTGGCGTCTCCCATGCCTTGATCCAGCAAGGAGAGAGGAGAGGTTGAGGAAGACTCCATCCAGCAGCAGCACAACGGCGTGGTGGTGGTGGAGGCGTGGCAATCTGCAGGCCGCCAAGCACTGCGGGAGAGGAGGAGGTGTCACGGGAGGGAGGGAGGTGCCAGGGGACTCAGGTGCGGCTGCCCTCCCTCCCCTCCACTATATATAGGGGCAAGGGAGAGGAGGGAGGCGCAGCCTTGGCCCTTCCTCCAAGGAAGGGTGCGGCCAGGAGGAGTCCATCCTCCTAAGGCACCTAGGAGGTGCCTTCCCCTTTAGGACTCTCCTTTCCCTTATCTCTTGGCACATGGGCCTCTTGGGGGGGGGGGGTGCACCAGCCCACCTGGGGCTGGTCCCCTCCCACACTTGGCCCATGCAGCCCTCCGAGGATGGTGGCCCCACTTGGTGGACCCGGGACCCTCCGGTGGTCCCAGACATTACCGATAAAACCCAAACTTTTCCGGTGACCAAAACATGACTTCCCATATATAATTCTTTACCTCCGGACCATTCCGAACTCCTCGTGACGTCCGGGATCTCATCCGGACTCAATAACATTCGGTAACCACATACAAACTTCCTTTATAACCCTAGCGTCATCGAACCATAAGTGTAGACCCTACGGGTTCGGGAACCATCTGAGACATGACCGAGGCGTTCTCCGGTCAATAACCAACAGCGGATCTGGATACCCATGTTGGCTCCTACATGTTCCACGATGATCTCATCGGATGAACCACGATGTCAAGGACTCAATCAATCCCGTATACAATTCCCTTTGTCTAGCGGTATTGTACTTGCCCGAGATTCGATCGTCGGTATCCGATACCTTGTTCAATCCGTTACATCGCAAGTCTCTTTACTCGTTCCGTAACACATCATCCCGTGATCAACTCCTTGATCACATTGTGCACATTATGATGATGTCCTACCGAGTGGGCCCAGAGATACCTCTCCGTCACACGGAGTGACAAATCCCAGTCTCGATTCGTGCCAACCCAACAGACACTTTCGGAGATACCTGTAATGCACCTTTATAGCCACCCAGTTACATTATGAAGTTTGGTACACCCAAAGCATTCCTACGGTATCCGGGAGTTGCACAATCTCATGGTCTAAGGAAATGATACTTGACATTTTAGAAAAGCTTTAGCATCTGAACTACGATCTGTGCTAGGCTTAGGATTGGGTCTTGTCCATCACATCATTCTCCTAATGATGTGATCCCGTTATCAATGACATCCAATGTCCATGGTCAGGAAACCGTAACCATCTATTGATTAACGAGCTAGTCAACTAGAGGCTTACTAGGGACATGGTGTTGTCTATATACCCACACATATATCTGAGTTTCCTATCAATACAATTATAGCATGGATAATAAACGATTATCATGAACAAGGAAATATAATAATAACTAATTTATTATTGCCTCTAGGGCATATTTCCAACAGTCTCCCACCTGCACTAGAGTCAATAATCTAGTTCACATCGCCATGTGATTAACACTCACAGGTCACATCGCCATGTGACCAACATCCAAAGAGTTTACTAGTGTCATTAAACTAGTTCACATCATCATGTGATTAAGACTCAATGAGTTTTGGGGTTTGATCATGTTTTGCTTGTGAGAGAGGTTTTAGTCAATGGATCTGAACCTTTCAGATCCGTGTGTGCTTTGCAAATTTCTAGGTCATATTATAAATGCTGCTTCCACGCTCCATTTGAAACTATTCCAAATGGTTGCTCCACTATACGTATCCGGTTTGCTATTCAGAGTCATTCGGATAGGTGTCAAAGCTTGCATCGACGTAACCCTTTACGCCGAACTCTTTATCACCTCCATAATCGAGAAACATGTCCTTATTTACTCCAAGGACAATTTTGATAGCTGTCCAATGATCCCCATTCTGGATCATTCTTGTACCCTTGATGACTCATGGCAAGGCACACTTCCGGTGCGGTACACAACATAGCATACTATAGAGCCTACGTCTAAAGCATAGGGGACGACCTTCGTCCTTTCTCTCTTTTCTGCCGTGGTCGAGCTTTAAGTCTTAACTTCATACCTTACATCTCAAGCAAGAACTCCTTCTTTGACTGATCCATCTTGAACACCTTCAAGATCATGTCAAGGTATGTGCTCATTTGAAAGTATCATTTAGCGTTTTTGATCTATTCTCATAGATCTTGATGCTCAATGTTTAAGCAGCTTAATCCAGGTTTTCACTTGAAAAACACCATTCAAATAACCCTGTATGCTTTCCGAGAATTCTACATCATTTCTGATCAACAATATGTCAACAACATATACTCATCAGAAATTCTATAGTGCTCCCACTCACTTCTTTGGAAATACAAGTTTCTCATAAACTTTGTATAAACCCAAAATCTTTGATCATCTCATCAAAGCGCACATTCCAACTCCGAGATGCTTACTCTAGTCCTTAGAAGGATCGCTGGAGCCAGCATACCTTTTAGCATCCTTAGGATCGACAAAAACTTTCTGATTGTATCACATACAACCTTTCCTTATGAAGACTTTTAAGGAAACTCGTTTTGACATCCATCTGCCAAATTTCATAAATGCAGCTAATGCTAACATGATTCCGACGGACTTAAGCATCGCTACGGATGAGAAAATCTCATCGTAGTCAACTCCTTGAACTTGTGAAAAACTCTTCGCCACAAGTCGAGCTTCATAGACGGTGACATTACCGTCCACGTCTGTCTTCTTCTTAAAGATCCATTTATCTCAATGGCTTGCCTATCGGGCAAGTCCACCAAAGTCCATGCTTTGTTCTGATACATGGATGCTATCTCGGATTTCATGGCTTCTAACCATTTGTTGGAATATGGGCCCACCATTGCTTCTCCATAGCTCGTAGGTTCATTGTTGTCTAGCAACATGACATTCAAGACAGGATCACCGTACCACTCCGAAGCAGACGCGTCATTGTCATCCTACGAGGTTCGGTAGTGACTTGATCTGAAGCTTCATGACCACTATCATAAGCTTCTTCTTCAACTGGTGTAGGCGCCACCGGAACAACTTCCTGTGCCCTGTTGCACACTAGTTGAAGTGATGGTTCAATAACCTCATCAAGTCTCCACCATCCTCCCACTCAATTCTTTCAAGAGAAACTTTTCCTCGAGAAAGGACCCGTTTCTAGAAACAATTACTTTTGCTTCCGGATCTTGAGATAGGAGGTATACCCAACTGTTTTTGGTGTCCTATGAAGATGCATTTATCCGTTTTGGGTTCGAGCTTATCATGATGAAACTTTTTCATATAAGCGTCGCAGCCCCAAACTTTTAAGAAACGACAACTTAGGTTTCTCCAAACCATAGTACAAACAGTGCCGTCTCAACGGAATTACGTGGTGCCCTATTAAAGTGAGTGCGGTTGTCTCTAATGCCTAACCCATGAACGATAGTGGTAATTCGATAAGAGACATCATGGTACGCACCATATCTAATAGGGTGCAACTATGATGTTCGGACACACCATCACACTATGGTGTTCCAGGCAGTATTAATTGTGAAACAATTTCCAAATGTCTTAATAGCGTGCCAAAGCTCGTAACTCAGATACTCATATCTATGATCATATCATAGACATTTTATCCTCTTGTCACGATGATCTTTAACTTCACTCTGAAATTACTTGAACCATTCAATAATTCAGACTTGTGTTTCATCAAGTAAATACACTCAGTATCTACTTAAATCATCCGTGAAGTGAGAACATAACGATATTCACTGCATGCCTCGGCACTCATTGGACTGCACACATCAAAATGTGTTACTTCCAACAAGTTGCTATCTTGTTCCATCTTACTGAAACTGAGGCTTTTCAGTCATCTTGCCCATGTGGTATGATTTGCATATCTCAAGTGATTCAAAATCAAGTGAGTCCAAACGATCCATCTGCATGGAGTTTCTTCATGCGTATACACGAATAGACATGGTTCGCATGTCTCAAACTTTTCAAAACGAGTGAGTCCAAAGATCCATCAACATGGAGCTTCTTCATGCGTTTTACACCAATATGACTTACATGGCAGTGCCATAAGTAAGTGGTACTATCATTACTATCTTATATCTTTTGGCATGGAAATGTGTATCACTACGATCGAGATTCAATAAACCGTTCTTTTAGGTGCAAGACCATTGAAGGTATTTATTCAAGTAAATAGAGTAACCATTATTCTCCTTAAATGAATAACCGTATTGCGTTAGACATAATCCAATCATGTCTATGCTGACACCAAATAATAATTTTAGGTTTAACTCCAATCTCGATGGTAGAGGGAGCGTGCGATGCTTGATCACATCAACCTTGGAAACACTTCCAACACGTATCGTCAGCTCACCGTTAGCTAGTCTCCGTTTATTCCGTAGCTTTTGTTTCGAGTTACTAACACTTAGCAACCGAACCGGTATCTAATACCCTGGTGCTACTAGGAGTACTAGTAAAGTACACATTAACATAATGTATATCCAATATACTTCTATCGACCTTGCCAGCCTTCTTATCTACCAAGTATCTAGGATAATTCTGCTCCGATGGCTGTTCCCTTATTACGAAGCACTTAGTCTCGGGTTTGGGTTCAACCTTGGGTTTCTTCCTTCGAGCAGCAACTGATTTGCCGTTTCATGAAGTGTCCTTCTTGCCCTTGCCCTTCTTGAAACTAGTGGTTTCACCAACCATCAACAATTGATGCTCCTTCTTGATTTCTACTTTCGCGTGTCAAACATCGTGAATACCTCAAGGATCATCATATCTATCCCGACATGTTATAGATCATCACGAAGCTCTAGCAGCTTGGTGGCAATGACTTTGGAGAAACATCACTATCTCATCGGAAGATCAACTCCCACTCGATTCAAGTGATTGTTGCACTCGGACAATCTGAGCACAAGCTCAACGATTGAGCTTTTCTCCCTTAGTTTGCAGGCTAAGAAAATCGTCGGAGGTCTTATACCTCTTGGCGTGGGCACGAGCCTGAAATCCCAATTTCAGCCCTCGAAACATCTCATATGTTCATGACGTTCAAAAACGTCTTTTGTGCCTCAACTCTAAACCGTTTAACCGAACTATCACGTAGTTATCAAAGCGTGTATGTCCGATGTTCGTAACATCCACAAACGACGTTTGGGGTTCAGCACACCGAGCGGTGCATTAAGGACATAAGCTTTCTCTGTCCGCATAATCGCTCATCGTCAACTTTCAACTATATTTTTCTAGGAACATATCTAAACAGTGGAACTAAAGCGCGAGCTTACGACATAATTTGCAAAGATCTTTTGACTATGTTCAGGATAATTAAGTTCCTCTCATGAACTCCCACTCAGATAGACATCCCTCTAGTCATCTAAGTGATTACATGATCCGAGTCAACTAGGCCGTGTCCGATCATCACGTGAGACGGACTAGTCATCATCGGTGAACATCTTCATGTTGATCGTGTCTACTATACGACTCATGCTCGACCTTTCGGTCTCTTGTGTTCTGAGGCCATGTCTGTACATGCTAGGCTCGTCAAGTTAACCTAAGTGTTCTGCGTGTGTAAATCTGGCTTACACCCGTTGTATGTGAACGTAAGAATCTATCACACCCGATCATCACGTGGTGCTAAGAAACGACGAACTTTCGCAACGGTGCACGGTTAGGGGGAACACCTTCTTGAAATTTTAATGAGGGATCATCTTATTTACTACCATCGTTCTAAGAAAATAAGATGCATAAACATGATAAACATCACATGCAATCAAATAGTGACATGATATGGCCAATATCATTTTGCTCCTTTTGATCTCCATCTTCGGGGCTCCATGATCATCATCGTCACCGGCATGACACCATGATCTCCATCATCATGATCTCCATCATCATGTCTTCATGAAGTTGTCTCGCCAACTATTACTTCTACTACTATGGCTACCGGTTAGCAATAAAGTAAAGTAATTACATGGCGTTGTATAATGACACGCAGGTCATACAATAAATAAAGACAACTCCTATGGCTCCTGCCGGTTGTCATACTCATCGACATGGAAGTCGTGATTCCTATTACAAGAACATGATCAATCTCATACATCACATATCATTCATCACATTCTTCTTGGCCATATCACATCACATAGCATACCCTGCAAAAACAAGTTAGACGTCCTCTAATTGTTGTTTGCATGTTTTACGTGGCTGCTATGGGTTTCTAGCAAGAACGTTTCTTACCTACGCAAAACCACAACGTGATATGTCAACTGCTATTTACCCTTCATAAGGACCCTTTTCATCGCATCCGATCCGACTAAAGTGGAGAGGCGGCACCCGCTAGCCACCTTATGCACCAAGTGCATGTCATCGGTGGAACCTGTCTCACGAAAATGCGTGTAAGGTCGGTCCGGCCGCTTCATCCCACAATACCGTCGAAACAAGATTGGACTAGTAACGGCAAGCATATTGAACAAAATCAACGCCCACAACTACTTTGTGTTCTACTCGTGCAAAGAATCTACGCAATAGACCTAGCTCATGATGCCACTGTCGGGGAACGTAGCAGAAATTTAAAATTTTCCTACGTGTCACCAAGATCTATCTATGGAGAAACCAGCAACGAGGGGAAGGAGAGTGCATCTACATACCCTTGTAGATCGCTAAGAGGAAGCGTTCAAGTGAACGGGGTTGATGGAGTCGTACTCGTTGTGATTCAAATCACCGATGATCCTAGTGCCGAACGGACGGCACCTCCGCGTTCAACACACGTACAGCCCGGTGACGTCTCCCATGCCTTGATCTAGCAAGGAGAGAGGGAGAGGTTGAGGAAGACTCCATCCAGCAATAGCACAACGGCGTGGTGGTGGTGGAGGAGCGTGGCAATCTGCAGGGCCGCCAAGCACTGCAAGGGAGAGGAGGAGGTGTCACGGGAGGGAGGGAGGTGCCAGGGACTCAGGTGCGGCTGCCCTCCCTCCCCTCCACTATATATAGGGCCAAGGGAGAGGGGGGAGGCGCAGCCTTGGCCCTTCCTCCAAGGAAGGGTGCGGCTAGGGAGGAGTCCATCCTCCCTAAGGCACCTAGGAGGTGCCTTCCCCCTTTAGGACTCTCCCTTTCCCTTATCTCTTGGCACATGGGCCTCTTGGGGGGGCGCACCAGCCCACCTGGGGCTGGTCCCCTCCCACACTTGGCCCATGCATCCCTCCGAGGATGGTGGCCCCACTTGGTGGACCCCCGGGACCCTCCCGGTGGTCCCGGTACATTACCGATAAAACCCGAAACTTTTCCGATGACCAAAACAGGACTTCCCATATATAATTCTTTACCTCCGGACCATTCCGAACTCCTCGTGACGTCCGGGATCTCATCCGGACTCGAACAACATTCGGTAACCACATACAAACTTCCTTTATAACCCTAGAGTCATCGAACCTTAGTGTGTAGACCCTACGGGTTCGGGAACCATGCGACATGACCGAGGCGTTCTCCGTCAATAACCAACAGCGGATCTGGATACCCATGTTGGCTCCCACATGTTCCGCGACGATCTCATCGGATGAACCACGATGTCAAGGACTCAATCAATCCCGTATACAATTCCCTTTGTCTAGCTGTATTGTACTTGCCCGAGATTCGATCGTCGGTATCCGATACCTTGTTCAATCTCGTTACCGGCAAGTCTCTTTACTCGTTCCGTAACACATCATCCCGTGATCAACTCCTTGATCACATTGTGAACATTATTATGATGTCCTACCGAGTGGGCCCAGAGATACCTCTCCGTCACACGGAGTGACAAATCCCAGTCTCGATTCGTGCCAACCCAACAGACACTTTCGGAGATACCTGTAATTCACCTTTATAGCCACCCAGTTACGTTGTGACGTTTGGTACACCCAAAGCATTCCTACGGTATCCAGGAGTTGCACAATCTCATGGTCTAAGGAAATGATACTTGACATTTTAGAAAAGCTTTAGCATACGAACTACACGATCTGTGCTAGGCTTAGGATTGGGTCTTGTCCATCACATCATTCTCCTAATGATGTGATCCGTTATCAATGACATCCAATGTCCATGGTCGAAACCGTAACCATCTATTGATTAACGAGCTAGTCAACTAGAGGCTTACTAGGGACATGGTGTTGTCTATATACCCACACATGTATCTGAGTTTCCTATCAATACAATTATAGCATGGATAATAAACGATTATCATGAACAAGGAAATATAATAATAACTAATTTATTATTGCCTCTAGGGCATATTTCCAACAAAAACAACACAAGGAGAATAATAAACAAGAAACAAATCTCGAGCATGACATGTGATGCTCTAGCGGTTCCATCGATTGACTCGTCCAGAGAAGGAGATTGAAAAACAAAATCAAGTCTTGTCATACCTTGGGAGTGCAGGGTAGCTGGTGGGGCAAGTCACCCTCGAGGCAGTACTCGTGCATCACCCATGGTGTCTTTTGGCCGCTGGGGGTGCGGCCACAGTAAAAGACGAGCGTCTTCTTTATGCCGGCGAGGACGTGCACTGTCCCGTGTCGCGGAATATCTCCTTGTCCTTACCCGTCGCCTTCCAGTAGCCGCTCCTAGTCGCCCGATTGGTGCGCATCCCTGTGGGGTACTTCTGATCGTTGTGCACAAAAAGGAACCACTCCTTCGCACCCATCTTCGACTCTACTTTAAAATGAACTGGCCATTAGCACGCCGCCTCGTGCCTGCAAATTATTGTGGAGTAGTACTGCACTTAGTCGGAAGATCCCACGGCTCACATTTGTTAGGTTGACATCGGCGACCACGGGATAAGAGAAGTAGGGTTTGCGGAACTTGGGGGGTGAGGTAGTGCGCCAACATCTCCTCATTGCTGGGGTGAAACCTGTACCTCAAAATAAGCGCCAGTTGCAGCTCCTCCAAACCCAGATCGACCACGGCCGCCACGTTCGACATCGCTGCGCCGCCTCAGATCTACTATCTTGCCTTGATATGCCATGGAAGAAATAGATGAAATAGGGGCTCAGGAGGAGGAGTAAGAAGAGCGATAGATGTGGATAGGTGATTCTGTGTGAACTCTTTGGGGTTTACATCTGTGGCATGGTTATATGTGTCCTGAATACTATGGCAGGGAAGACAACTTGATTTACCCACTTATTTACTGCATTAACTTCCAACTAAGGACTGAGTTAATTATGTAGTGGTCATTTGTGGAGAATTGTCGTGTGTTCGATCATGTGTGCAAGGAAATAATGATGGTCTGTGTACTAAATAATGCTGATGAATCTTAGGGTGTGATGTCAAACTAGTTGGATGCATCTATAGTTTGTTTATAGTTATTTGATTGCCATTGCATAGTTCAGTGGTTACGGGGAATGAATTGGAGGGGAGAAAGAGATACCACAATGTAGTTGATTGATAAATCTAATTATGTGTTGAAAGAGATAAATTATTCCCCTTACAAATCTAATATTTAGTCTATTGTTGGTGTATCTTGGTTACTAACAGGTATCTTTTTTTGTTGAAAATAGTTGTCTTGAGTAAATAAAGTATTATTTCCAAATTAACATTGCATGAAGCAAAGGTGCAACAATAGTTCTCTCCCCTACCCTTGTAGATGTTGTGGATTCGATTTCACTATGTAATAGTTCCATAATTGTAGAGGATGTTCACCCAACACATTTGTTTAAGATGGGAACTGTACCGCGTCACGTTGTGTACGTGACACTATTGACATAGTACAATAAGGGGTGACGCAAGTGTTGTATCTGGTCTAGTAGTGTGTAACTGGTCATGACGCGTTCTAATGCATCATGGTCAAATTTTAGACATAATATAATGGGGTTATCAAAGGGTTTGAAAATTATATCAAGAAATTGTGGCGACGGTTCGAGCCCACAACATGTAGAGCAATTCTTTTAAGTGAAGCCCTTTGATTTGGCAAAAAATGTTTTACTCGCTTCAAAAACCTAACTCTTTCCATCTTGGATATTTTCTGTTCAAATTTCATGTAGAATTTTTGAGCAGTAACAACACCATTTTTGCTTGGTTAATTCAAACTTCATGTCGTCATTTTAATCGACATAACTTGATTCTTCACTGGAGGGCCATTCTTAAAAATTATATTGTGCAATATACGAATTGTGTTTTGAAGCCTCTTCTATGGTAATTGATTAGTTGTGGGGGAGTAGAATTTTCCTAGATGGAGCAAGCGGCATGGGCCTCGCATGAAGTAGCCGCACATGAACACTACTCAAAAGCATAATATGTGACCTCCACATGTAACCACTACTACATGAATGCCTTGTAGTGGTGGGCGCAAAAGGCCAGCAGTTGGCGGGCCAGGCTCCTAGGCTTGCCCGCCAGCGACCTCCCGCCACTGCTAGTACCCATCAGTTGCAGGCGCGCGCCTGCCACTGGTAGAGCGCCTCCAATGGCGGGCATGTCCACAAGCCCGCCACCGCTAGATTCTATAGTTATGGCGGTTAAATTCCGCCGCCCGCCGCTGCTAGATCCACCATGACTAAAAGTATAACCAGCAGCAAGAATTTACATATTTGATCATATGCATTACGATATATCATAGTTCAGTAGCACATTTTATCATAGTCAATAAACAAACTAACTATAAGTTCCCCAAGTACATATAGCAAAGTCTATAGGAATTATGGAGACCACATTATCGCGTTCATAGAAATAGAGAAAGTACATTCAAGCATCGATAATGGAGACCACATTATGGCACTACACAAATAGTTGAAAAACAAAAGTTCAACTCCATCATAGCAATTTGCAATTAAGCTCAGCTCTGTGAAGAGTTGTCCTGGTCTCCAATCATCTTCTCGACCTTGGTTAGGGAAGACTTGGCTGTTTCAAAAACTCTCTCGGCATAATCAATGGTCCTGGCGCACTCTTTGCAGCAGCTTTGCGGCTTCTAGTGGCTGCCCTCGCAAGATCGGGAGATCCCTCAGCGCTCTTGGCATATTGTAGAGGTCCTCTTCGCATAGGCGAGCGCGAACACCGAGTCCCCAACCAGCCTCGAGACGGCGTCTAGGGCTGTAGGAGTCATAAAGAGGCCTATCGGCTCCTCCATCTAGATCGCAAAAGTTGATAGTTAGATAAACCACATTTATACGAAAGCAACTATATAAGAAGATAATTAAAATTGCGTACGGCAACCCTAGATGTCTTTTTCGGGTGGGCATTTCTCACTCTTAAGTTGTTGTACAGATGTCGCGCACTCCATGACTGGTACTTCGACTATCGGTGATGGTCATTCTTCACCTTTTCCTCCTCCTTTACCAACGTAACAAAGGAAGAGGGGCCCAGAATGACCCCTACGAGAACTTTCGGTTCATCTCCCAATTGGTTCCTTCACCTTCACCTCCTGCTTTACCAAGTTCTCAGAGGAGGAGAAGAGGAGGGACAACCCCTATGACAACAGTCGGTATCCTCCTCTCAAAACAACTCTCATCACAGTATGTGGATTTAGAGTGAGAATTGCCCCCCTAAACAAAAAATGTAGCTAACAATATCAGCAGACTAATTAAATATTACATGTAGAAAAAAAATATTAAGTAGCTATGGACAAAGAATGTAACTAACAATACCAACACTACTCTGTTTTAAAATGGACATATCAAGTGCTAGAAATTTGGAAAAACGGAAATAAATCAACTTTTCGTCAAAACATTAGCTCTTATTATGAACCTCTGCAAAGAAAATTGGTATAATCTACGGTCTACGATATACGAATATTAATAAGAAAGTTCCTATAATCTACAAATAAATAATGTAAATAACAATACCAACACCACTACATTAAAATTTGGGCTAGAACTCTGCTTTAAAATGGACATATTAAGTGCTAGGAATTTGGCAAAATGAAAATAAATGAAAATTTTGCGAAAACATTAGCTCTTATTATGATCTCCTGCAAAGAAATTGATATAATCTACGGTCTATGATATACGAATATGAATAAGAAAGTTCCTATAATCTACGAACAAATAATGTAGCTAACAATACCAACACCACTACATTAAACTTGGGCATGAACTCTGCTTTAAAATGGACATATTAAGTGCTACAAATTTGGTAAAACGAAAATAAATCAATTTTTCCCAAAGCATTAGCTCTTATTATGAATCCCCGCAAAGAAAGTTCATATAATCTACAGTCAACGATATACGAATATGAATAAGAAAGTTCCTATAATCTACAAACAAAGAATGTAACTAACAATACCAACACCACTACATTAAAATTTGGGCATGAACTCTACTTTAAAATGCACATATTAAGTGCTAGAAATTTGGCAAACAGAAATAAATCAATGTTTTGCCAAAACAATAGCTCTTATATGAATCCCTAAAAAGAAAGTTCCTATAATCTACGGTCTACAATCTACAAATATGAATAAGAAAGTTACGAATATAAATCAGAGACTTCATACAATCTACGAACAAGGAATGTAAGTACAATCTACAATCTACAATCCCTACCCATAATCCCAAAACACACATATTCCTAACTCAATGTGGGTGGCGGCCACGGGCTGTTGGTGTTGGTGGCGGCTACGGTCGTGTTGGTGTTGGTGGCTGCCGTGGTCGTTGGTGCGGGTGACGGCGGGGACGACGAGATCATGTCGGATCCCATGGCGGCAGCGACGGCGGGGCTAACGGGGGCGGCAAAGAGGACGGCAGGACCGACGCGGGCGGGGAAAAGGACGACGTGGCCAACGGGGTGGCCAAGAGGACGGTGGGGCCGACGGGGTTGGTGAAGAGGATGACGAGGCTGAGGCGACGACAGCGCCGAGAGCGAGATCCATGGGAAGAGATAGGGTGAGCGAGAGTGAGTGAAGTGAGTGGGACGACGGGGGTGCGCGTGGGTTGATAAACTGTGTTCTTGCTACGACGAGCGGCAACAAGCAACCGCCAGAACTATTTTCAGACAGAAATTGACATCTGGTAGTGATAACTAGTGGTGGTTGCGTGGAGCCACCTGCCACTTCTTACTCGCCTACCTGTGGCGGGCACTAGCTAGGGTACCCCCATCACAGCTGAGTTATGTAGACAAGTTCCCTAGGGGTGAATATACCTGTGGCGGGTTAATTAGATTGGCTGCCATAGTTAGACTATGGGCTGTGGAGGGCACGTTGTGGCACCTGCCACTGCTTGTTTTCAAAAATAGCTGTTGTGGGTGCCACGCCTCGCCCGCCACTCATTGGTGTTCATCTATAAACCCTTTCCCAGTAGTGAACAGATGTCATTTTTCGAAAAATGTGTTGAATTGAGCTCCTTCAAAATTGTATCTATAATGTATATGTTCATAGTTGACACATTCTCTTACATTTCCTCCTTCTGCATTTTTTGTCCCTACTTTTCTAGGTTAAAGTATTAGAGATGTGAGACAAGATGGTGATGGGTTGATTGGTAAGGAAGTTAGTGATTCTACATAGAGGCTGCACACTTCGTGATCATCCAGACGAGTCTAGTTCCTAGCAATGCATTTCACACTTTATAAAATCGGCATGGAAATAATTAGAAGTACCATAAGTGTGATAATTTAAAAATACAGGACTAACATTTCAATTAATAAACCTTAAAGAAATGCACTTGAAAGACATTTTTTGGAGGGGCGTGTATTATGGTTATTTGACCCTTCTCTCTCTTTTGTGTCTGGTCGGAATTTTGTTTCCTTCCATACATACACACCCAATTTGTTGTGAGACAGAGAACTTAGAGTCAGCAACCTTTGCTATCATTTGCTCTCTTCTATCCTTCTCGTCTACCATCACTATCTCATCCCAAATTGTCCGATCTTCAACACAACAAACAACCACACACCGTGTTGCTATTTTTCATAGCAATACTATCATGATTAACATATTTTATCTAGATTTAGCTAGACAACGACCATGGACAATAGAGCCTTGACCATGAGCAGCCTACTATTATTGGCATGTTACCGATGATTGGGATGGAGGCTGCCATAACCAAAACCTCATGGATATGGCCTTGAGGGAGGCGTTGGTTGCTCCACTTTGTAGATGCTTCATGAGGACTGGTACTATGACTGGATAGAATTCTTGACACTTCTGTGAATGGTTCCATGATCCTGGCCTTGATGGCTATGGAAGCATCACCATCTAGCTCCAGCTTTGGAGTTGGCTAACAGATGTTTTAGGTAGTGTGTGGCCACCTGCTCGTTGGTGGGGTGAAACCGGTACCTAGGAGATGGCGCCAGCTGTATCTCCTCCACCCCTAGACACATCATGGCCACCACGTCCGACAGCATAGCGCTCTCTCGGATCTACTATCTTGCCTTGCTATTCTATGGAAGAACAAGATGAAACAGAGGCCAAGGAGGAGGAAGAAGAGTGACAGTTGTGGAGAGGTGATTTTGTCTTAACAATTTGTGGTTCAGAAGTGCAGCGGGTGAGGGAGTCCTGGATTAAGGGGTCCTCGGGCATCCGACCTGTTTGATATGGGCTGGACTGATGGGCCATGAAGATACAAGATAGAAGACTTCCTCCCGTGTCCGGTTGGGACTCTCCTTTGTGTGGATGGCAAGCTTGGCGTTCAGATATGAAGATTCCTTCCTCTGTAAACCGAATCTATAAACCCTAAGCCCCTCCGGTGTCTATATAAACCGGAGGGTTTAGTCCGTAGAGGTAATCATAATCATACAGGCTAGAAATCTAGGGTTTAGCCATTATGATCTCGTGGTAGATCAACTCTCGTAATACTCATATTCAACAAGATCAATCAAGCAGTAAGTAGGGTATTACCTCCATCAAGAGGGCCCGAACCTGGGTAAACATGATGTCCCCCGCCTCCTGTTATCATCGACCTTAGACGCATAGTTCAGGACCCCCTACCCGAGATCGGCCGGTTTTGACACCGACATTGGTGCTTTCATTGAGAGTTCCGCTGTGTCGTCGCCAAGAGGTTCGATGGCTCCGTAAATCATCTACTGTCGGCGTTCTGGGAATGGGGGTCCCCAGACTTGCCTGCCTGCGGCCCACAGCGTGGCTAAGCCAACAGGCCGTACGACCCATCTTCATCAACAAGGCATCCAAGACCCTCGTGAGGGTCCAAGCCTCGCGAGGCGGACGATGCAAGACCTCCTCTGGAGTGGCCAAGCCAGGCATGCTCACGAGGAGGGGAGATATCAAGGTGGGGCAAACGTCACGAGGCTCTCGCAACGTGAGCCATGACGAATGTCACCAGGCGGGCGCCGGGCGGGCACCAGTGCGCGCAACGTCCTTATTTCCTCTTTGGTGCAAAGGAGGCCAGCGCGGGCGAAGAGTACCGAGGTATCAGGCAAAGGTTGCTATATTGGTGCAACAATACCAAGACCAGGAGGACGGCAAGACGGAGGTCATCGTGGAGCCCAAGACGGCGTCACCACCAGAGCTTTTCGCAGGCGAAGACCGCTTTTGTCAGGATAGCTTGTACTAGCTGTCCCCCTTCAAATTTGCCCGCCGTTGTTGGCTCCCTTCCCGCTCGATATTTGGGAAGAGGACCAGGGCCTATATAAGTAGAGCTAGCGACCACAGTAGGGGCATCAAGCAGTTCATCCAGCTGTCACCCGTTAAGTCACCAAGCACAAGAACACCTCAACTTCAGGAGGTTGTTCTTCCCTTGTACTATTCATCATCAGCCCTAGAGGCAATCCACCACCACCACACTGGAGTAGGGTATTACACCACAACGGTGGCCCGAACCAGTATAAACCTCGTGTCTCTCTGTGTTGCGAGTTCGTCGAGTTTGTCCGTGAGATCTTAGCAAGCTAGGGCGTACATCGGTAGGAGGGAAAGACTTCGCACGCACCCCAGTGTTCGGACCTTAAGGGTTTGCCGGAACCCCACATCCGACATCTACAACAACGTTGCCCAGAGGGAGATCTTTCTCCCCGGCTAGATCTTCGTGTTCGGCGGCTTCGCACTACGGGCCAACTCGCTTGGCTGTCTAGAGCAGATTGACGGCTATGCCCCAGGCTACCAGATAAGTTTTGGAAATCTGGATTATGTCGCTGACATCCAAGGAGACTTGATCTTCCAAGGGTTCGCGACCCCAACCCCGCTCTGGCCCTAGATCTGGAGCGCATCACCGTGTCTGGAGATGGGATTCTTGAGCCCGCCGAACTATCTGCAGCCATTAAGCCCGGTAAGGGAGAGCCGAAGGAAGTAGTGTCGCTAGCAACTATCATGCAGCTAGACCCTTCTCCGGACACTGGCTCCGATTCCTTGGAGTCAGCACCGTCTGAGCTCGACCGAGGAATCTCCTTCCCGCCGTACTCCACAGACTCTCTTCTCCCTGCCAAACCTCACCTTTAAGCGAGGCTCTAGACTTTATGCAACCCCCCGTCATTACAGAGGAGCAACGTCCGAACTACGCCCAGCCCGGGCTAGGGGCTGAGAGCCAGGAATTTTATGTCCGACCCACCACCCACTTCATAGCCACTGTGGAGGACTTAACTGACATGCTCGATTACGGCTCCGAAGACATCGACGATATGGACGATGAGGCCGGAGAGGAGCAGGCCCAGAACCCGCCGTTTACCGGACGCTGGACGACCACCTCTTCCTATGATGTGTACATGGTGGACACACCCAAAGAGGGTAACGACAATAATGAGACCAATCCAGTCGAGGATATACCTCCTGAGACACGACCAAAACACCAACGTCCGCGACGCCGCTCTAAACCATGCCATGGAAACAATAGCAATACCGGCAACGGAGAAAACAATACTCCAGATGATGCCAAAGACAAAGAAGACCCCGTCGAGCCAACCTCCGAATAGGACGATCAGGAAGATGGGCAAGTTAGCCTTGATGAACAGGCCGTAAACTAAGATTCGAAGCACAGTAATTATCTTCCACCCTCCGAGGAGGAGGCGAGCCTCAGCGACGAAGATTTCATCGTGCCTGAGGAACCCCTCGAGCAGGAGCGCTTTAAGCGCCGGCTAATAGCCACTGCAAGGTGCCTGAAAAACAAGCAGCAGCTGCTACAAGCCGATCAAGATCTACTTAATGATAGGTGAACTAATGTCCTGACGGCCGAGGAATACGGCCTCGAGTGCCCAACCAAAAATTACCCGAAGCGCAAACTGACACCTCAGTTCGACGACGAGGCATTTGAGCCCATCCTAACGCGACTGACGGACCACCAGGTGGCTGGGACACAACGGAAACTCATGCCGAACACCAGCCTGTACTACCTCGCCGTAAAGGTTGTGACACAACAGCCCGGGGATATACATATGACTTGCAGCAGGACCTGGGAAAAAGAGCAGGTCAAACCAGATCGATCTACGGATCACGGGGACGTGCCCCGGCGTGCGATGACGGCTACTTAACCGGACATGACAAGCATAACCACGTCCGGGCCGAAAACCGTAGACGGACTCCATCCGAGCTACGTCACAACATGGCCCGATATAGAGGCGCCGCACACCCCCTCTTCTTCACTGATGAAGTAATGGAGCACGAATTCCCAGAAGGGTTTTAGCCCGTGAATATTGAATCATACGATGGAGCAACAGATCCCGCAGTATGGATTGAAGACTTTCTTCTCCATATACATATGGCCCGCGGTGATGATCTTCATGCCATCAAATACCTCCCGCTCAAACTCAAGGGACCAGCTCGGCACTGGCTAAATAGCCTGCCTGAGAACTCTATTAGCAGCTGGGAGGACTTGGAAGACGCCTTCTGTGACAACTTCCAAGGCACATACGTCCGACCTTCGGATGCCGATGACTTAAGTCACATAGTCCGATAGCCCGGAGAGCCAGCCAGGAAATTCTGGACTAGGTACCTAACTAAAAAGAACCAGATTGTCGATTGTCCGGATGCCGAAGCCCTAGCGGCCTTTAAGCATAGCATCCTCAATGAATGGCTCGCCCGACACCTCGGCCAAGAGAAGCCGAAATATATGTCAGCCCTCACGATACTCATGACCCGCTTTTGCGCGGGCGAAGATAGCTGGCTAGCCCGTAAATTGCAATGGCAAGCCCCGACGCAACAGGCACAAGCGTAGAAGCAACGGCGACAATACCGATGACACGGCGGTCAACGCCAGATTCAGTGGCTGCAAGTTCGACCAACGGAAGAAGCCATTTAATAGAAACAATTCGGGCTCATCCAGCTTGGACCGCATACTTGATCGTCCATGTCAGATCCACGGCACCCCCGATGAACCAGTCAATCATACCAACAAAAGTTGTTGGGTCTTTAAATAGGCCGGCAAGTTAAATGCCGAGAACAAAGAGAAGGGGTCGCCAAGTGAGGACGAGGATGAGGAGCCCCGTCCACGAAACTCAGGGGGACAAAATAAATCCCCCAAGTCAAAACGGTGAACATGATATACGCTACTCATATACCCAAAAGGGAGCGCAAACGCGTGCTCAGGGACGTCTAGGCGATAGAGCCAGCCGCCCCAAAATTCAATCCATGGTCATCCTACCCGATCACTTTCGATCGCAGGGACCATCCGACCAGCATCCGTCACGGCGGTTCCACCGCACTGGTCCTTGACCCAATCATTGATGGATTCCACCTCACGCGAGTCCTCACGGACGGTGGCAGCAGCCTTAACCTGCTCTATCAGGACACAGTCCAAATGATGGGAATCGATCCGTCAAGGACCAAGCCCACAAAAACTACCTCTAAAGGAGTAATAACAGGTGTAGAGGCCCGATGCATGGGCTCAATCACATTGGAAGTTGTCTTCAGATCACCGGACAACTTCCGAAGCGAAGACTTGATCTTCGATATTGTCCCCTTCTGCAGTGGCGATCATGCACTGCTCGAACGAACCACATTTGCTCGATTCAATGCGGTGCCACACTATGCTTATTGCAAACTCAAGATGCTCGGACCACGCGGTGTCATAACAGTCACTTGATATACAGAACGCTCCCTCCGTACCGAGGAGCACATCACGGCCCTGGCGGCGGAAGTACAGAGCGGCCTTATCAAGCATAATATCAATTCAGCAGGCAAGCTCCCGGACACTGTCAAATGAGTCTGGACTACTCCGCAGCATGACAGTCCAGCTCGTCAGGAGTTCGACTAGCAATTTGGCCTCTGTCTCAGTCCCGACCAAATGGCGGCGTATGTACCACGCGTACACAACTACGCACTCAAGATACCATGGGAAAAGACGGAGGCATAAATCGATTGTAGTCCATCATACGGCTCGACCTTACCTGGACGCACATACTTCACATTTTTCTTTTTATCCTTTTCAGGTCTCTCTTTTCGCAGGCCCCTCACGACGGCTTGATCAATAATCCTTTCGAGGATGGATATACCAAGGTGGCCAACAGCATAGACGTGCGATGGAATATCTGGGTGGTCTTCTTGACGATCACTCTACCTGTTTTCAGGACCCGCACGCAGCTCCCCCTTGGCCTCGACATGTTAAATAGCCCTGTTGCTTACCTCACTATTTGTACAAATACGCTTTGACGTATCAATCACATCATAATGGAAACAGTTCGCGGCCCAACTTATGTCGCACTCGCTTACTATTTCATTTTATTTCACTATTCTTATTGATTGCACCCGTACTCTTTGGTACGCTTTAATTCGCCAGGGGCTTCATTGTGCTCCATATGACGAGAACAAAGTCCGAACACTTTTTACAGTACAGTTCGGCACCCCGAATTTTAGCATTATATGCATCGGCTCTGAATCATGTCTTTTGTCAATAGTTGGGTTGCCCGGCTCCTGTGCTTACTACCTTATGTTCCGTCCTATCGGCTAGGGTCGTAAAGGGAGAACTACTGTGATTGTGTTTCTGGTTTATCCGAGCAAACACCTCAGTAGAGAAAGCCGAAAAATGACTGTCATGATGCGGCGAGAGCTGGTCAGCTATTCGGAGGTACAAAATCTTTTGCGATTTTTTTCGCATTGTGCGACGAATCGGCCTCCACCTGATCAGGTGTCTACAGCACCCTAGTCCGGATTAAATACTAACTAGGGGCTGCGCCTACATTTCTATTGTCAAACTCTTATGGCTAACTGAGGGTGATAAAGCCACATAGTTCGGTTGCCTGGTTTGTTGCGCTATACACCTCCTTCAAGGACCAAACTCTTGGATCAAGAGTGTTTAGATTCCATCCCGAACACCCCCGTACTACCTACGTGGGGGCTGAAGCCGACGACTGGCCAACTCTCAGATTTAACAAAATGGCCGCACAGGAGGTAAAATCTTAAACAAATAAAAAGCATTATATTACATAACGGTTTTGCTTCATAATACAAGACGGGATAACATGGATGTCTTCATTCAAAGATAACGTCTTTCACAAACTGGCCCTCCACAATGCGGGGTCCCTCCAGGAAATCATCAAAACACCGCTCGGGCGTGCGGTGCTCCTTGCCCTCGGGTAGCCCCTCGGTCGCGAGCTTGACGGTATTCATCTTCTCCCACTGCACCTTGACACGGGTGAAGGCCATCCGCACACCTTCGATGCAGACCGACCGCTTGATGGCATCCAGCCGAGGGCAGGCATTAACGAGCCGCTTCACGAGCCCGAAGTAACTGCTGGGCATGGCTTCGGCAGGCTATAGACGAATTATCAAATCCTTCATGGCCAATTCGGCCGCCCTATGCAGTTTGGTCAGCTGCTTGAGCTGATCGCCGAAGAGCACCGGATGCTCTGGCGCAAGGTATTGCGACCAGACTAGCTTCTCCATTGAGCTCCCTCTTCGGCTCGGAAGAATTCCGCAGCATCAGCAATACTGCGTGGCAGATCCGCAAACGCTCTTGGAGAACTCCAAATCCGGGTCAGTAAGAGGTACCTTTTCTTCACAAATTTACTTTGCATAGTAAAGGCCTTACCCACCGCGATCTTCTTTGCCTCCTGGATTTCCTGGAGGGCACCCTGGGCCTCAACCCGGGCCTCTTGTGCGCTCAGGCGGGCCTTAGCAAGTTCGGATTCTTGGTCCATAATCTTGCGTTCCAAGGACTCGCATTTCTTTACGGCGTCCTGGAGCTCCAACTGGACCTCCTCGACCCTCGCCTCGTGCTTCTCGCGGGTGGCTTGTTCCTCTCTCGCTCTTTGCTGGGCGGCGGCCAGCACATCCTTGAGGGTCTCCACCTCGGTCGCAGCCCCTACGAAATATCATGATAAAATGATCAGCACAAACAATTCATATCTTTCTAAGATCTGAATATGCCATTGCATACCTTGCTTGTCCTCTAGCTGCTTTTTCACTCGGCCGAGCTCTTCCTCGGCCCACTCAAGACTCTGCTTCAGTCCGGAGACTTCGGCAAAATGGGAGTCGCAGCTAGCAGCAACGCCTGCTTATTCATATAGACTTGTATGGTTAGTCTCCTGCGGAAATTATTTGACCCTCTGTCCAGCTTTTCTTTTCGAACACCGGACAGAGTCTGAGGGGCTACTGTCTATACTATGGCATTGTTTTTTACATAATTATGTCACATACCTCAAAGCCTGTTAAAAGGGTGGTGCAAGCTTCGGTCAGTCTACTCTTGGCTACTGCACCTTCTCAATCACGGTACCCATAAGGATACGATGTTCCTCCACAATGGAAGCACCTCATAGCGCTTCCAGTAGAGTATTCGATGCCTCTTGGTGGACAGAGGTCACCGGTGGGATAGGCGCACCTCCTTCTTTCAAAGGATGCTGCTTACCTGATTCCGGAGACGTATGGGTCTCCTGAATAGTATTCGGCTCTAGGCCGAATTGATTGTGGCCCCCACAATAGTCGCCAGGGGGGGTCTGCTCCCCCATGTGTCCGGCGGCTGAGGTATCACCCTCTGGCGCCACCCTGATAGCTTCCTGCATCCCTCCCTGGCCTGGGAAGGTCCTTCGGGACAGCACCTCGACATCGTCCGTGGCCTTGGGAGAGCAGGCCGCCGGCAGGGATCCGTTGTCCATATCCTTTGGATCCAGCGAACCCCCTGAAGATGAGGATCGCTGACGACTGTCATGGGCCGAACTGCAGCATGTGATTTGACACATTAGAACTACAAAGTAAAGGAGTTGGATATATGAGCGCGTCAGTGCCTTCGAATACTTACGATTCGGCCAGGGGCTTATCCCTGGGGCGCCACTGAGAGCTGTTGTCTGTCTCCGGCACAGGATTGTCCGCGGTGGAGACCTTCCCTCTCTTGGACGCCTCCGCCTCCAGATTTGTGGAGGCCGCCCTTTTCTTCCTGCCCCCTCAAGGGGAGAATTGCTATCTTCGTCCTCCTCATCTTCTTCGGCGGGGGAGGAGCCAGTTTCAGTTTCTTCGGACGATGCGTCCGAAGTATCTTTACGACGGAGGCCACTTCTGGTCTCCTTGGCCTTCTTCTTGGCCTTCTTCTCCGGCGCCTTGTAGGGCGCCGGAACTAGCATCTTCGTCAGAAGAGGGATCGCCGGGTCTTCTGGCAGTGGAGCCGGACACTGGATCCACTCTTCCTTCTTTGTCCAGCCCTGAAAAACGAATGGGGAAGCTTAGACATCTTCCTCGAATATACAGGTGGAGGACACACCTCGCAATACGGAGAACTTACCGAACTGGCTGGATGAGTCAGGGTGTGACCGCGGTCCTCGGTCGTCTCTGGTCACGTTTGATTTGCCTTGAATAGCACCTTCCAGATATCTTCGTGCGTGGTGCCGAAGAATCGTTGCAAGGTTTGGTGCTTGGTCGGATAAAACTCCCATAAATGCAACTCTGACGTTGGCAATGAAGGATCCAGCGAACATGCATCACCTGGATCATGTTGACGAGCTTGATGTTCTTGTCCAGCATGCTCTTAATGCGCGTCTGCAGCGGTGTCAGCTCATCTGACGAAGCCCAGTTCAGGCCATTCTCTATCCAAGAGGTGAGCCGCATCGGGGGCCTGGACTTAAATTCGCGAGCCGCGGCCTGCTACCTCTTGAGCACTGCGTTGGTTTTCCCTTGAAGAGGAAAGGGTAATGCAGCAAAGTAGCATAAGTATTTCCCTCAGTTTTTTAGAACCAAGGTATCAATCCAGTAGGAGGCTACGCGCCAGTCCCACGCACCTACACAAAACAAATAAATCCTCGCAACCTACGCGATAAGGGGCTGTCAATCCCTACACGGTCACTTACGAGAGTGAGATCTGATAGATATGATAGGATAATATTTTTGGTATTTTTATGATAATGATGCAAAGTAAAATAAAAGCAAAGTAAAAGCAACGGAAATAACTAAGTGTTGGAAGATTAATATGATGAAGATAGACCCGGGGGCCATAGGTTTCACTAGTGGCTTCTCTCAAGAGCATAAGTATTTTACGATGGGTGAACGAATTACTGTTGAGCAATTGACAGAATTGAGCATAGTTATGAGAATATCTAGGTATGATCATGTATATAGGCATCACGTCCGAGACAAGTAGACCGACTCCTGCCTACATCTACTACTATTACTCCACACATCGACTGCTATCCAGCATGCATCTAGAGTATTAAGGTTATAAGAACAGAGTAACGCCTTAAGCAAGATGACATGATGTAGAGGGATAAATTCATGCAATATGATAAAAACCCCATCTTGTTATCCTCGATGGCAACAATACAATACGTGCCTTGCTGCCCCTACTATCACTGGGAAAGGACACCGCAATATTCAACCCAAAGCTAAGCACTTCTCCCATTGCAAGAAAGATCAATCTAGTAGGCCAAACCAAACTGATAATTTGAAGAGACTTGCAAAGATAACCAATCATACATAAAAGAATTCAGAATATTCAAATAATTTTCATAGATAAACTTGATCATAAACCCACAATTCATCGATCTCAACAAACACACTGCAAAAGAAGATTACATCGAATAGATCTCCACGAGAGAGGGGGAGAACTTTGTATTGAGATCCAAAAAGAGAGAAGAAGCCATCTAGATAATAACTATGGATCCAAAGGTCTGAGGTAAACTACTCACACTTCATCGGAGAGGCTATGGTGTTGATGTAGAAGCCCTCCGTGATCGATCCCCCTTCCGGCGGAGCTCCAGAACAGGCCCCAAGATGGGATCTCGTGGGTACAGAAGGTTGCAGCGGTGGAATTAGGTTTTTGGCTCCGTATCTAATCGTTTGGGGGTACGTAGGTATATATAGGAGGAACGAGTACGTCGGTGGAGCAACATGGGGGCCCACGAGGGTGGAGGGCGCGCCCTGGGAGGGTAGGCGCGCCCCCCTACCTCGTGGCTTCCCCTGTTGGTTGCTTGACATAGGGTCCAAGTCTCCTGGATCTTGATCGTTCCAAAAATCACGTCCCCGAAGGTTTCATTCCGTTTGGACTCCGTTTGATATTCCTTTTTTGCGAAACTCTGAAATATGCAAAAAAACAACAATTTTGGGTTGGGCCTCCGGTTAATAGGTTAGTCCCAAAAATAATATAAAAGTGAATAATAAAGCCCAATAATGTCAAAAACAGAAGATAATATAGCATGGGGCAATCAAAAATTATAGATACGTTGGAGACGTATCAAGCATCCCCAAGCTTAATTCCTGCTCGTCCTCGAGTAGGTAAATGATAAAAACAGAATTTTTGATGTGGAATGTTACTTGGCATAATTTCAATATAATTCTTCTTATTGTAGCATGAATGTTCATATTCGATATGATTCAAGATAAAAGTTTAATGTTGACATAAAAACAATAATACTTCAAGCATACTAACTAAGAAATTTTGTCTTATCAAAATAACATAGCCAAAGCAAGTTATCCCAACAAAATCATATAGTATGGCTATGCTCCACCTTCCCCACACAAAATATTCATATCATGTACGACCCCAGTTTTAGCCAAGCAATTGGTTCATACTTTTAACGCGCTTCAGCCTTTTCAACTCTTACGCAATACATGAGCGCAAGCCATGGATATAGAACTATGATGGAATAAGGTATAATAGTAGGGGTTATGTAGGAAGACAAAAAAGGAGAAAGTCTCACATCAACGAGGCTAATCAACAGGCTATGGAGATGCCCATCAATTGATGTTAATGCGAGGAGTAGGGATTGCCATGCAACTGATGCACTAGAGCTATAAGTGTATGAAAGCTCAAAAAGAAACTAAGTGGGTGTGCATCCAACTTGCTTGCTCACGAAGACCTCGGGCATTTGAGGAGGCCCATCATTGGAATATACAAGCCAAGTTCTATAATGAAATTTCCCACTAGTATATGAAAGTGACAAAATGAGAGACTCTCTATTATGAAGATCACGGTGCTACTTTGAAGCACAAGTGTGTTAAAAGGATAGTAACATTGTCCCTTCTCTCTCTTTCTCTCATTTTTTTATTTGGGCCTTTTCTATTTTTTTATGGCCTCTTTGTTTTAGTCCGGAGTCTCATCCCGACTTGTGGGGGAATCATAGTATCCATCATCCTTTCCTCACTTGGGACAATGCTCTAATAATGATGATCATCACACTTTTATTTACTTACAACTCATGAATTACAACTCAATACTTAGAAGAAGATATGACTGTATGAATGCCTCCGGCGGTGTACCGAGTTATGCAATGAATCAAGAGCAACATGTATGAAAGAATTATGAAAGGTGGCTTTGCCACAAATACAATGTCAACTACATGATCATGCAAAGCAATATGACAATGATGGAGTATGTCATGATAAATGAAACGGTGGAAAGTTGCATGGAAACATATCTCCGAATGGCTATGGAAATGCCATGATAGGTAGGTATGGTGGCTTTTTTGAGGAAGATATAATGAGGTTTATGTGTGAAAGAGCGTATCATATCACGCGGTTTGGATGCACCGGCGAAGTTTGCGCCAACTCTCAAGGTTAGAAAGGGCAATGCACGGTACCGAAGAGGCTAGAAAATTGCGGTAAGGTAAGTGTGCGTATAATCAATAGACTCACATTAGTCATAAAGAACTCATATACTTATTGCAAAAATTTATTAGCCCTCGAAGAAAAGTACTACTACGCATGCTCCTAGGGGAAGGGTTGGTAGGAGTTAACCATCTCGCGATCCTGACCGCCACACAAAGGAAGACAATCAACAAATACTTCATGCTCTGACTTCGTTACATAACGGTTCACCATACGTGCATGCTACGGGAATCACAAACTCCAACGCATGTATTTTTCAATTCCACAATTACTCAACTAGCACAACTATGATATTACCACCTTTATATCTCAAAACAATTATCAAGCATCAAATTTCTCATGATATTAATTAAAGCAAATTGCCATGCTATTTTAAGACTCTCAAAATAATATAAGTGAAGCATGAGAGATCAATAGTTTCTATAAAACAAATCCACCATCATGTTCTAAAATATATAAGTGAAGCACTAGAGCAAAACTATATAGCTCAAAAGATATAAGTGAAGCACATAGAGTATTCTAATAAATTCCGAATCAAGTGTGACTATCTCAAAAGGTGTGTACAACAAGGATTGTTGTGGTAAACTAACAAACAAAGACTCAAATCATACGAGACGCTCCAAGCAAAACACATCTCATGTGGTGGATAAAAATATAGCTCCAAGTAAAGTTACCGATGGAAGTAGACGAAAGAGGGGATGCCTTCCGGGGCATCCCCAAGCTTTGGCCTTTTGGTGTCCTTAGATTATATTTGGGGTGCCATGGGCATCCCCAAGCTTAGGCTCTTTCCACTCCTTGTTCCATAATCCATCAAATCTCTTGCCCAAAACTTGAAACTTCACAACACAAAACTTAACAGAAAATCTCGTGAGCTCCGTTAGCGAAAGAAAACAAAAGACCACTTCAAGGTACTGTAATGAACTCATTCTTTATTTATATTGGTGTTAATCCTACTGTATTCAAACTTCTCTATGGCTTATAGACTATTTTATTAGCCATAGATTCATCAAAATAAGCAAACAACACACGAAAAACAGAATCTGTGAAAAACAGAACAGTCTGTAGTAATCTGTAATTAACGCAAAATTCTGGAACTCCATAAAATCAGAAAAAATTGGACGACCTAGGAAATTTGTTTATTGATCAGCACCAATTGGAATCAATATTTTATCACGTTCTGGTGATTTTTAACAATTGTTTTCATGAACAGAAAGTTTCTGGAAATTTTTGCAAGATCAAATAACTATCATCCAAGAAGATCCTATAGGATTAACTTGGCACAAACACTAATTAAAACATAAAAAAACATCTAACTAGAGGCTATAACAAATATTATTCCTAAACAGAAGCAAAAAGCAAAAAAAACTAAAAATAAAATTGGGTGGCCTCCCAACAAGCGCTATCGTTTAACGCCCCTAGCTAGGCATAAAAGCAAGGATAGATCTAGGTATTGCCATCTTTGGTAGGCAATCCATAAATGGCTCTCATGATAGATTCATATGGTAATTTTATTTTCTTTCTAGGGAAGTGTTCCATGCCTTTTTTTAATGGAAATTGGAATCTAATATTTCCTTCCTTCATATCAATAATTTCACCAATCGTTGTAAGCAAAGGTCTACCAAGAATAATAGGACATGAAGGATTGCAATCTATATCAAGAACAATAAAATCTACGGGCACATAGTTCCTATTTGCAAAAATAAGAACATCATATATTCTTCCCATATGTTTCTTAATAGTGGAATCCGCAAGGTGCAAGTTTAAAGAGCAATCATCAAAATCACGGAAACCTAGCAAATCGCATAAAGTCTTTGGAATCGTGGAAACACTAGCACCCAAATCACACAAAGCATAGCATTCATTATATTTAATCTTAGTTTTAATATTAGGTTCCCACTCATCATAAAGTTTTCTAGGGATAGAAACTTCCAACTCAAGTTTTTCTCCATAAGATTGCATCAAGGCATCTACGATATGTTTGGTAAAAGCTTTATTTTGACTGTAAGCATGAGGAGAATTTAGCATGGATTGCAACAAGGAAATACAATCTATTAAAGAACAATTACCATAATTAAATTCCTTGAAATCCAAGATAGTGGGTTTACTAACATCTAGAGTTTTGTTTTCTTCAATCCCACTTTTATCAAATTTAGAATCAAGATCTAAAAACTCCGAATTTTTGGAACGCCTTCTAGGTAAAGGTGGATCATATTCAGTCCCGTCATTATCAAGATTCATATTGCAAAACAAAGATTTAATAGGGGACACATCAATAACTTTTAGATCTTCATCTTTATTCTCATAGAAATTTGAAGAACACGCTTTCATAAAACAATCTTTTTTAGCACGCATCCTAGCGATTCTTTCTTTGCACTCATCAATGGAAATTCTCATGGCTTTGAGAGACTTATTGATATCATGCTTAGGAGGAATAGATCTAAGTTTAAAATTATCAACATCAAGAGAAATTCTATCAACTTTCCTAGCCAACTCATCAACTTTAAGCATTTTTTCTTCAAGCAAAGCATTGAAATTCTTTTGCGAATTCATAAACTGTTTAAAACTAGTCCCAAATTCAGAGGGCATCTTATTAAAATTTCCATAAGAATTCTTGTAGGAATTACCATAATTATTAGAGGAATTGCTAGGATAAGGCCTAGGATTAAAGTTTCCTCTATACGCGTTGTTATGAAAATTATTCCAACCAACAAAATTCACATCCATAGATTCATTATTATTCTCAATCAAAGTAGACAAAGGCATATCATTAGGATCAGAAGAAACACTCTTAGTAGCAAATCATTTCCTAAGTTCATCCATCTTTCCACTCAAAACATTAATTTCTTCTATCGCATGCACTTTTTTATTAGTAGATCTTTCTGTGTGCCATTGAGAATAATTAACCATAATATTATCTAGGAGTTAGTAGCTTCACCTAAAGTGATTTCCATAAAAGTGCCTCCCGCGGCCAAATCTAAAAGATTTCTAGAAGCAAAATTCAATCCGCCATAATTTTTTTGTATAATTATCCACAAATTCAAACCATGAGTAGGGCAATTAGGTATCATTAATTTCATTCTCTCCCAAGCTTGTGCAACATGTTCATGATCAAGTTGCTTAAAATTCATAATATCGTTTCTAAGAGAGATAATCTTAGCGTGAGGAAAATACATAGAGATAAAAGCATCTTTGCACTTGCTCCAAGAATCAATACTATTTTTAGGCAAAGACGAAAACCAAGCTTTAGCATGATCTCTAAGCGAAAAAGGAAATAGCTTCAATTTAACGATATCATTGTCCACATCTTTCTTCTTTTGCATATCATACAAATCAACGAAGCTATTTAGATGAGTAGCGGCATCTTCACTAGGAAGGCTGGCGAATTGATCTTTCATGACAAGATTCAATAAAGCAACATTGATTTCACAAGATTCAGTATTGGTAAGAGGAGCAATCGAAGTGCTAAGGAAATAATTATTGTCGGTATTGGTAAAGTCACACAATTTGGTATTATCTTGAGCCATCGTGACAAACAAGCAATCCTACACACGAGGAAACGGAAAGCAAGCGAAAAAGAGGCGAACAAAAAAGAGAGGGCGAATAAAACGGCAAGGGTGAAGTGGGGGAGAGGAAAACGAGAGGCAAATGGCAAATAATGTAATGCGGGAGATAATGATTTGTGATGGGTACTTGGTATGTTGACTTTTGTTTAGACCTCCCCGGCAATGGCGCCAGAAATCCTTCCTGCTATCTCTTGAGCCCTACGTTGGTTTTCCCTTGAAGAGGAAAGGGTGATGCAGCAAAGTAGCGTAAGTATTTCCCTCAGTTTTTGAGAACTAAGGTATCGATCCAGTAGGAGGCTACGCGCCAGTCGCTCGCACCAACACAAAATAAATAAATCCTCTCAACAAACGCGATAAGGGGTTGTCAATCCCTACACGGTCACTTACGAGAGTGAGATCTGATAGATATGATAGGATAATATTTTTGGTATTTTTATGATAAAGATGCAAAGTAAAATAAAAGCAAAGTAAAAAGCAATGGAAATAACTAAGTGTTGGAAGATTAATATGATGAAGATAGACCCGGGGGCCATAGGTTTCACTAGTGGTTTCTCTCAAGAGCATAAGTATTTTACGGTGGGTGAACGAATTACTGTTGAGCAATTGACAGAATTGAGCATAGATATGAGAATATCTAGGTATGATCATGTATATAGGCATCACGTCCGAGACAAGTAGATCGACTCCTGCCTGCATCTACTACTATTACTCCACACATCGACCGCTATCCAGCATGCATCTAGAGTATTAAGTTTATAAGAATAGAGTAACGCCTTAAGAAAGATGACATGATGTAGAGGGATAAATTCATGCAATATGATAAAAAACCCATCTTGTTATCCTCGATAGCAACAATACTATACGTGCCTTGCTGCCCTACTGTCACTGGGAAAGGACACCGCAAGATTGAACCCAAAGCTAAGCACTTCTCCCATTGCAAGAAAGATCAATCTAGTAGGCCAAACCAAACTGATAATTCGAAGAGACTTGCAATGATAACCAATCATACATAAACAAATTCAGAAGATTCAAATATTGTTCATAGATAAACTTGATCATAAACCCACAATTCATCGGTCTCTACAAACACACCGCAGAAGAAGATTACATCGAATAGATCTCCACGAGAGAGGGGGTGAACTTTGTATTGAGACCCAAAAAGAGAGAAGAAGCCATCTAGCTAATAACTATGGACCCGAAGGTCTCAGGCAAACTACTCACACTTCATCGGAGAGGCAATGGTGTTGATGTAGAAGCCCTCCATGATCGATTCCCCTTCCGGCGGAGCTCCGGAACAGGCCCCAAGATGGGATCTCGTGGGTACAGAAGGTTGCGTTGGTGGAATTAGGTTTTTGGCTCCGTATCTGATCGTTTGGGGATACGTAGGTATATATAGGAGGAAGGAGTACGTTGGTGGATCAACAGGGGGCCCACGAGGGTGGAGGGCGCGCCCTGGGGGGGTAGGGGCGCCCCCTACCTCGTGGCTTACCTGTTGGTTGCTCGACGTAGGGTCCAAGTCTTCTGGATCTTGTTCTTTCCAAAAATCACGTTCCCGAAGGTTTCATTCCGTTTGGACTCCGTTTGATATTCCTTTTTTGCGAAACTCTGAAATAGGCAAAAAACAGCAAATCTGGGCTGGGCCTCCGGTTAATAGGTTAGTCCCAAAAATAATATAAAAGTGAATAATAAAGCCCAATAATGTCCAAAACAGAAGATAATATGGCATGGAGCAATAAAAAATTATAGATACGTTGGAGACGTATCACGGCCCAGGTGGTGTCACGGGGCTCTATGATGTAGAACCACTGTTGTTGCCACCATTTGATGGTCTCCACGAAGGTACCTTTGGGCCATGTGACATTGGACATCTTGCTCACCATGGCGCCTCCGCACTCTGCGTGTTGGCCACCCACCACCTTCGGTTTCATATTGAAGGTCTTCAGCCACAGTACGAAGTGGGGTGGGATGCGGAGGAAGGCCTCAGACACGATAATAAATGCCGAGATGTTGAGGAAGGAGTTTGGGGCCAGATCATGAAAATCCAGCCCGTAGTAGAACATGAGCCCATGGACGAAGGTATGAAGGGGAAATCCTAGCCCGCAGACGAAATGAGAGATGAATACCACCCACTCATGGGGCTCAGCGGTGGGGACGATCAGCCCCTTGGCCGGAAGTCGGTGGGCAATTCCCTTGGCCAAGTACCCCACCTCCCGGAGCTTCGTAGTGTCCTTCTCCTTGACGGAGGAGGCCATCCACTTGCCCTATGCTCCAGATCCAGACATGGTCGGAGTGCTTTTTTCGGCGGAAAGGATGAGAGCTTGGGCGCTGAAGCTCGAGAATGGATGGGCGAAGAGGAAAAAGGCGTCGGCGAAAGACAGTGGATCCTTATCCTCTTATAAAGGCAGCGAATGTGAAGCGCCTCCCCACTCGCCTTAAAACTTACATATTCCCCAAGGGCCGTGCAGACGGCACGGTTGGATTACCCACACCCGTATTGATGAGAATCCCGTGATAAGGGGACACGATCTCTGCTTTGACCAGACGTGCCAATAAAACCGCATCTTGAAACATGGAGCGGGAGGCTAAAAAGAACGGTTCGAAATAATGACCGGGCAGCGACGTGGTGTCATGCTACAAAAATTGTCAGTGGATTAGACTCGTGAAATATTATACTCTCTGTGGTTGCGTGTGGTACTTGTTTTGCAGAGCTGGACACGTTTCTGTGTTCGGGGACTACTTGCAATGCCGAAGACAATCTGCGCGCCGGACACATCGTCATTGAAGCCTGGTTCAGGGGCTACTGAGAGAGTCCTGGATTAAGGGGTCATCGGGCGGCCGCCTGTTTGATTTGGGCCGGACTGATGGGCCATGAATATACAAGATAGAAGACTTCCTCCCGTGTCCAGTTGGGACTCTCCTTTGCGTGGATGGCAAGCTAGGCGTTCGGATATGAAGATTCCTTCGTCTGTAAACCAACTCTGTACAACCCTAGGCCCCTCCGGTGTCTATATAAACCGGAGGGTTTAGTCCTTAGAGGTAATAATAATCATACAGGCTAGGCATCTAGGGTTTAGCCATTATGATCTCGTGGTAGATCAACTCTTGTAACACTCATATTATCCAAGATCAATCAAGCGGGAAGTAGGGTATTACCTCCATCAAGAGGGCCAAACCTGGGTAAACATCGTGTCCCCCGCATCCTATTACCATCGACCATAGACGCACAGTTCGGGACCCCCTACCCGAGATCCGTCGGTTTTGACACTGACAGCAGGGTGAGGTGGTTATATAGCGTCCGAAATACTGTGCTGCCGGTCCAGTAGTGTGTAACAGGTCATGACAAGTCCTAATGTATCATGCTTAAATTCACCAAAAATATTATGTGGTTATCAAATGGTTTGAAAATTATATCATGAAGTTGTGGTGATGGTTCGAACCCGTACCCGTAGAGCACAAAAAATAAGTGAAGCCCATTGATTCGTTACAAAATTGTTTTTATCACTTCAAAAAGCTAAATCTTTCCATCTTGTATATTTTGAGTTCAAATTTCATGTAGAAATTTCGGGCAGCAACAAAACCATTTTTGTTTTGTTAATTTGGCCTTCAAGTCATCATTTTCATCGATCAAACTTTATTCTTCGTTTGAGGGTCATTCTTAAATATTGGGATTCAAATATGGGATTGACATGTGAAGCCTCTTCTATGGTAATTGATTAGTTGTGGGGGAGTAGCAGTTTCCTAAGTCGACCAAGCAGCATGGGCCTCGCATGATGTTGTCGTCCATGAACACTAATAAAAAGCACAATGTCTCACCTCCACATGTTACATATGCGGTTTTTGGAAAATGTGTTGAATTGAGATCCTTCCAAATTGTATCCCTAATTTAGTTATTCATAGACTCTTTGCACATTCTCCTACCTTTCCCCCTTCAACCCTTTTTGTCCCTACCGTTCTACTTCAAAATATTTGAGATTAGAGCCAAAAGGTCGATGGGGTGATTGGAAGGTAGTGATTGTACAACGAGGATGCACACTCCGTGGTCATCCCGAGGAGTCTCGTTGCTACCGATGTATTTCACACTTTCCAAAATGGTTTTGGAAATAATTGGAAGGACCACAAGTGTGAGACATTGCAAATTCTCGGTTGGCATTTCAATAAATGAACCTTAAAGAAAAAATTGGAAGACATTTTCTGGAGGGGTGCGTATTATGGTTATTTGACCTACTCTCTCTTACGTGGCTAGGCTGATTTTTCTTCCTTCCATACACAAACACCCAATTTCCTAAGAGACAGAGAACTTATAGACTCAACAACCTATGTTATGACTTGCTCTCCTCTATCCTTCTGCTCTGCCATCTCTAACGTATCCCAACTTTTCTCGCATTCACCATGAAAAGTATCTCCATACTGCATTGCCATTTTCTGTGGCAATACTATCACGATTCAGTGCTTCACCATGAACAATAGTTCCTTGACCATGAGCAGCCAACTATTATTGGGATGTTGCCGATAATTAGGAAGGAGGTTAGGAACCAGCACAACCAACACCTCATGTATATGCCCTCAAGGGAGGCACGCACTACTGCACTTTGGAGATGCTTCATGAGGACCGACCGTTTGACTAAGGAGAGTTCACAACACATTCGCAAATGAGTCCTTGTTCGAGTAGTTTGGCATTGCAGGGCCATTCATCACTGTTGAGCAACTCACCAAGGAAGGTGAACAGGTCTTGCTCCTCCATGCCCCCGTCGGCCACAACCGCCATCTAGGGCGCATTCTTCACCACCAAGTCTTTGTTGAACAGCTGACAAACAGCCCAATCATCATGCACGCACACAATAGTCGGGTTGAGAAAACAACATGAGGAGAAAAAGAAACAAGAAAAAAATCTCAAGCGTTACATGTGATGCTTGAGCAGTTCGATCGATCAACTCGTCCGAAGAAGGAGGCTGAAAAACAAAATCGATTCTTGTCGTACCTTGGCAGAGCAGGGTAGGTGATGGGGCAAGTCGCCCTCGAGGCGATACACGTACATCACCCATGGTATCTTCTGGCTGTTGGTGGCGCGACCATGGGAGAAGACGAGCGTCTTTTTCATGCCGACGAGGACCGTGTACCATCCGTGCCGTGGAATATCCCCTTGTCCTTACCCGCCGCCTTCCAATAGCCACTCCTAGTTGATCGTGCGCATCCCCGTCAGGCACTTCCAATCCAACTGCACAAAGGATTCCACTCCCTCTCACCCATCTTCACCTCTTCTACAAAACAAACTGCCCATGAGAATGCTGCCTCATGCCTGCAAATTATCGAGGAGTGTACTGCACTTAGTCGGAAGATCCCATAGTTCGGTGTTGTTGAATTGACGTCGGCGACCACATTACAGGAGATGTAGGGGTTACGGATCTTGGGGCTGAGGTAGTGTGTGACCACCTCCTCGTCGGTGGGGTGAAAGCTTTACCTCGGAGGAAGCGCCAGCTGAGCTCCTCCAACCCTAGATCAATCACAGCCACCACCTTCAACATCGTCATGCCATCTCGGATCTAATATGTTGCCTTCATATGCTATGGCATAACCAGATGAAACAGGGGCTGAGGAGGAGTAAGAAGAGCGACCGTTATGGAGAGGCGATTTTGTCTAAATGCTTTGGGGTTTAGAAGTGCAGCGGGTGAGGTGGTTAGCGCCTGGAATACCGTTCTACCGGTCGAGTAGTCTGTTACAGGTCGTGATGAGTCCTAATGCATCATGCTTAAATTTTACACAAAATATTACGTGTTTATAAAATGGTTTGAAAATTATATCATGAAGTTGTGGTGATGGTCCGAACCAGTACCTGCAGAGCACAAAGAAATTAAGTGAAGCCCATTGATTCATTAAAAAAATGTTTTTATCACTTCAAATACATTAACCTTTCCGTCTTGTATATTTTTAGTTAAAATTTCATGTAGAAATTTTGGGAAGCAACAAAACCATTTTGTTTGGTTAATTCGGCCTTCAAGTCGTCATTTTCACGGATCAAACCTTGTTCTTATTTTGAGGATCAATGTTATATATTGGGATTCCAATATGTCATTCATGTTGGAAGCCTCTTCTATGGTAACTGATTAGTAGTGGGAGAGTAGCAGTTTCCTAAATCGACAAAGAAGCATGGGCCTCGCGTGATGTTTTCTTGCAAGAATACTACTAAAAAGCGTAATGTGTGACCTTGACATATTACAGATGCGATTTTCAGAAAGTGTGTTGAATTGAGCTCCTTCCAAATTGTATCCATAATTTAGTTATTCATAGACTCTTTGCACATTTTCCGGGCTTTCCTCCTTCTACACTTTTTTGTCCCTACCTTTCTACTTTGAAGTATTTGAGATCGGAGGAAAAAGGGTGATGGGCTGATCGGTAAGGAAGGTAGTGATTGTACAACGAGGATGCACACTATGTGATCATCCCGATGAGTCTTGTTGCTGCCGATGTATTTCACACTTTCAAAAATGATTCTGGAAATAGTTGGAAGGACCACAAGTGTAATACATTGAAAATTCTCGGTTGGCATTTCAATAATTAAAACTTAAAGAAATCCGTGTGAAAGACATTTTTTGTAGGGGTGTGTATTCTGGTTATTTGACCTACTCTCTCTTCCGTGGCTTGGCTAAATTTTCTTCCTTGCATACACAAACACCTAATTTCGTAAGAGATAGAGAACTTATAGACTCAACAACCTATGCGACTTTCTCTCCTCTATCATTTTGCTCTGCCATCTCTAACGCATCCCAACTTTTCTCGTATTCACTATGAAAAATATCTCCACACTGCATTGCCATTTTCTGTGGCAATATTAACGCGATTTAGTGTCTCAGTTCAGGAAGACGATGACCATGAACAATAGTGCATTGACCACAAGCAGCCAGCTATTATTGGGATGTTGCCGATGATTAGGAAGGAGGTTGGGAACCACCATAGCCAACACCTCATGTATATGCCCTACAGGGAAGCGTGCACTACTGCACTTTGCAGATGCTTCATGAGGACCGATAGTTTGACTAGGGAAAGTTCACGACAATTTCGCGAATGGGTCCTTGTTTGACTAGGTTGGCATTGCTGAACAATTCATCACTATTGAGAAATTCAACAAGGAAGGTGAACAGGTCCTCCTCCTCCATGCCCACGACGGCCGCAACCGCCATCTAGGGTGCATTCTTTGCCACCAAGTCTTTGTTGAACAATCGACAAACAATCCAATCGCCTCGCACGCATGCAATAGGTAGGTAGAGAAAACAACCAGAGGAGAATAAGAAACAAGAATCAAACTCGAGCGTGACATATGACGCTCCAGTGGTTCAGTCGATCAACTCGTCTGAAGACGGAGACTAGAAAACAAAATCGATTCTTGTCATACCTTGGTGGAGGGGGGAGCGATGGGGGAAGTCGCCCTGTAGGTGGTACTCGTTCATCAACCATGGTGTCTTCTAGCCGCTAGGGGCGCAACCGTGGTAGATGGCGGGTGTCTTTATCGTGCCGACGAGGACCGCGTACCTTCCCGTGGCTCCAAGTCTCCCGTTGGTGCGCATTCCCGTCAGGTACGAACTGGCCATGAGCGCGGTGCCTCATGGCTGCAACTTATCAAGGAGTAGTATTGCACTTAGTCGAGAGATCCAACAACTCATTGTTGTTGAGTTGACGTCGGTGACCATGTGACAGGAGAAGTAGGGTTACCGATCTTGGGAGTGAGGTAGTGCGTGATCACCTCCTCGTCGGTGGGGTGAAACTGGTACCTCAGAGGAAGTGCTAGTTGTAGCTCCTCCAACCCCAGATCCATCACCGCCGCCCCGTTCGACATCACTGCACCCTCTTGGATCTACTATCTTGCCTTGATATGCTATGGAAGAACCAGATGAAACTGTGGCTGAGGACGAGTAAAGAAGAGCGACAGTTGTGGGGAGGTGATTTTGTATTAACACTTCGAGGTTTAGAAGTGCACTAGGGTGAGGTGGTTATATAGCGTCCGAAATAATATGTTGCCGGTCCAGTAATGTGTAATAGTTCATGACGAGTTCTAATGCATCATGCTTAAATTCCACAGAAAATATCATGAAGTTGTGGTGATGGTTCGAACCATTACCTATTGAGGACAAAAAAATTAAGTGAAGCCCATTGATTCGTTAAAAAAATGTTTTTCTCACTTCAAAAAGCTAAATCTTTCCATCTTGTATATTCTGAGTTTGAATTTCATGTAGAAATTTGGGTAGTAACAAAACCATTTCTGTTTGGTTAATTCGGCCTTCAAGTCATCATTTTCATGTATCAAACTTCTTCTTATTTTGAGGAACATTCTTAAATGTTGGGATTCCAATACGTGATTGATGTTGGACGCCTCTTCTATGGTAATTGATTAGTTGGGGGGGAGTAGCAATTTCCTGAATTTACCAAGAAGCATAGGCCTCGCATGATGTTGTCGTGCAGGAATACTACTAAAAAGAGTAATGTGTGACCTCCACATGTTAGATATGCGATTTTCAAAAAAATTGTTGAAATTGAGCTCCTTCGAAATAGTATCCATAATTTAGTTATTCATAGACTCTTTCCACATTCTCCTAGATTTCCTCCTTCTACCATTTTTTGTCCCTACCTTTCTACTTTGAAGTATTTGAGATTGGAGAAAAAAGGGTGATGGGGTGATTGGTAAGGTAGGTAGTGATTGTACAACGAGGATGCACACTCTATGATAAGAGCGACGAGTCTCGTTCCTGCCAATGTATTCACACTTTAAAAAATTGTTCTCGAAATAATTGGAAGGACCAGAACTATGATACATTGAAAATTTTCGGTTGGCATTTCAATAAATAAATCTTAAAGAAATCAACTTGAAAGACATTATTGCAGGGGTGTGTATTATGGTTATTTGACCTACTCTCTCTTCCGTGCTTTGGCTAATTTTTCTTCCTTCCATACACAAACACCCAATTTGCTACGAGATAGAGAACTTATAGACTCAATGACCTCTGCTATCATCTGGTCTCCTCTATCCTTCTGCTCTGCCATCTCTATCGCATCCCAATTTTCTGTTATTCACGTTGAAAAATTCTCCACACCGCATTGCCATTTTCTGTGGCAATATTATCGCGATTCAGTGTCTCGATTTAGGAAGATGATGACGATGAACAATAGCGCGTCGACCACAAGCAACCAACAACTATTGTGATGCTGACGATGATTAGGAAGGAGGTTGGGAACCAACATAACCAACACCTCATGTATATGCCCTCAAGGAAGGCGTGCACTACTGCACTTTTGGAGATGCTTCATGAGGACCAATTGTTTGACAAGGGACAGTTCACGACAATTTCGCGAATGGGTCCTTGTTTGATCAGGTTGGCATTACTGAGCAATTCAACGAGGATGGTGAATTGGTCCTCCTCGTCCATGCCCCCGTCGGTCGCAACCGCCATCCACGGCGCATTCTTTGCTACCAAGTCTTTGTTGAAAAGCCGACAAACAACCCAATTGTCTCGCATGCACAAAATAGGTAGGTTGAGAAAATAACACGAGGAGAATAAGAAACAAGAATCAAATCTCGAGCGTAACATGTGATGCTCCAGCGGTTCGATCGATCAACTCGTCCAGAGACGGAGACTAAATAACAAAATTGATTCTTGTCGTACCTTTGCGGAGGGGGTAGGCGATGGGGCAAGTCTCCCTCGAGGTGGTACTCGTTGATCACCCATGGTGTCTTCTGGCTGCTGGGCTCGCCACCATGGTAGAAGACGAGCGTCTTGTTCATGCCGACAAGGAACGTGCACCATCCCGTGCCGCAGAATATCACCTTGTCCTTACCCTTGCGTTCCAATAGCCACTTCTAGTGGCCCGGTTGGTGCACATCTCCGTCAGGTACTTCCGATCCATGTGTATAAAAAGAAACAACTCCTTCTCACCCATCTTCACCTCTTCTGGAAAACATACTGGCCAGGAGCGCACTGCCTCATGCCTGCAAGTTATCGAGGAGTAGTACTCCGCTTAGTCGGGAGATCCCACAACTCAGTGTTGTTGAGGTTGACGTCGGCAACCACGTGATAGGAGACGTAGGGGTTAGAGATCTTGGGGGTGGGGTAGTGCGTGACCACCTCCTTGTCGGTGGGGTCAAACCGGTATCTGAGAATAAGCGCCAGCTGCAGCTCCTCCAACCGCAGATCCATCACCGTTGCCATGTTCGACATCGTTGTGCTCTCAGGAATCTTCTATCTTGCCTTCATATGCCATCGAAGAACCAGATGAAACAGGGGCTGAGGAGGAGTAAGAAGAGCAAAAGTTGTGGAGAGGTGATTTTGTCTTAATGCTTTGGGCTTTAGAAGTGAAGCGAGGTGAGGTGGTTATGTAGCGTCCGAAATACTGTGCTGCTGGTCGATTAGTGTGCAACAGGTCATGACGATTTCTAATGCATCATGCTTAAAGTTCACACAAAATATTATGTGGTAATCATATGGTTTGAAAATTATATCATGAAGTTGTGGGGGTGGTCTGAACTAGTACCTGTAGAGCACAAAAAAATGAAGTGAAGCCCATTGATTCGTTAAAAATGTTTTTCTCACTTGAAACACATTAATCTTTCCATCTTGTATATTTTGAGTTCGAATTTCATGTAGAAATTTTGGGCAGTAACAAAACTATTTTTGTTTGGTTAAATTGGCCATCAAGTCATCATTTTCATGTATCAAACATTATTATTATTTTGAGGATCAATCTTAAGAATTGGGATTCCAATATGTGATTGATGTTGGAAGCCTCTTCTATGGTAATTTATTAGTTGTGGGCTAGTAGTAGTTTCCTAAATCGACCAAAAAGCATAGGCCCCGCATGATGGTGTCATGCATGAATACTACTAAAAAGTGTAATGTGTGATCTCCACATGTTACAGATGTGATTTTTGAAAGAAGTGTCGAAATCAAGCTCCTTCGAAATTTTATCCCTCATTTAGTTATTCATAGACTCTGTGCACATTCTCCTAGCTTTCCTCCTTCTACCCTTTTTTGTCCCTACCTTTCTACTTCCAAGTATTTGAGATCAGAGAAAAAAGGGTGATGGGGTGATTGGTAAGGAAGGTAGTGATTGTACAACGAGGATGCACACTCTGTGACAATTGTGATGAGTCTCGTTGTTGTCGATGTATTTCACACTTTCTACAATGGATCTGGAAATAATTGGAAGGACCACAAGTGTGATAAATTGAAAATTCTCGGTTGGCATTTCAATAAATAAATCTTAAAGAAATCAACCTGAAAGACATTTTTTGCTGGGGTGCGTATTATGGTTATTTGACCTACTCTCTGTTCTGTGGCTTGGCTAATTTTTCTTCTTTCCATACACAAACAAGAAATTTGCTATGAGACAGAGAACTTATAGACTCAACGACCTCTGCTATCATCTGCTCTCCTTTATCCTTCTGCTCTGCCATCTCTATCGCATCCCAACTCTTTCGGTATTCACCATGAAAAATATCTCCACAACGCATTGCCATTTTCTATAGCAATATTATCGCGATTCAGTGTCTTGATTCAGGAAGACGATGACCATGGGCAATAGCCTCGACCACGAGCTTCCAACTATTATTGGGATGTTGCCGATGATTAGGAAGGAGGCTGGGAACCAGCACAACCAACACCTCATGTATATTCCCTGAAGGGAGGCGTGCACTACTGCAATTTTGGAGATGCTTCATGAGGACCAATTGTTTGACTAAGGAGAGTTCACGACAATTTCACAAATGGGTCCTTGTTTGAGCTGGTTGGCATTGCTAAGCAATTCATCACTGTTGAGAAATTCAACGAGGATGGTGAATGGATCCTCCTCCTCCATGCCCCTGTTAGCCGCAACCACCATCTAGGGCGTATTCTTTGCTACCAAGTCTTTGTTGAACAGCCGGTAAACAACCCAATCGTCCCATACGCACGCGATAGGTAGGTCGAGAAAACAACACGAGGAGAACATCAAACAAGAATCAAATCTCGAGCGTAACATGTGATGCTCCAGCGGTTCAATCGATCAACTCGTCCAAAGATGGAGACTAAAAAACAAAATCGATTCTTGTCGTACCTTGGCGATGGGGCAAGTCGCCCTTGAGGTGGTACTCGTTTATCACCCACGGTGTCTTCTGGCCGCTCGGGGCGCTACCGTGGTAGAAGACGAGCGTCTTGTTCATGCCGACGAGGACTTCGTACAATCCCATGCCGCAGAATATCCTATTATCCCTACCCGTTCCGTTCCAATAGCCGCTTCTAGTTTCCCGATTGGTGCGCATCCTCGTCAGGTAATTACAATCCATGTGTACGGAATGAAACCACTCCTTGTCACCCATCTTCACATATTCTGCAAAATAAACTGGCCATGAGCGCACTGCCTCATGGCTGCAACTTATCGAGGAGTAGTTCTGCACTTAGTCGGGAACTCCCACAACTCGGTGTTATTGAGGTTGATGTTGGCGACGATGTGACAGGAGAAGTACGGGTTACAGATCATGAGTTTGAGGTAGTGCGTGACCACCTCCTTGTCGGTGGGCTCAAAGCGGTACCTCAGAAGAAGTGCCAGCTGCAGCTCCTCCAACCGCAGATCCATCACCGTTGCCATGTTCAACATCGTTGCGCCCTCATGGATCTACTATCTTGCCTTGATATGCTATGTAAGAACTAGATGAAACAGGGTGCGAGGAGGACTAAGAAGAGCGGTAGTTGTGGAGAGGTGATTTTGTCTTAATGCTTTGGGGTTTAGAAGTGAAGTGGGGTGAGGTGGTTAGGTAGCGTCCGAAATACTGTGCTGCCGGTCCGGTTGTGTGTAACAAGTAATGACAATTTCCAATGCAACATGCTTAAATTTCACACAAAATATTATGTGGTAATAAAATGGTTTGAAAATTATATAATGAAGTTGTGGTGGTGGTCGAACTAGTACCTGTTGAGCAGAAAAATTAAGTGAAGACCATTGATTAGTTAAAAAAAGTTTTTCTCACTTCAAACACCTTAATCTTTCTATCTTGTATATTTTGAGTTCGAATTTCATGTAGAAATTTTGGGCAGCAACAAAACTATTTTTGTTTGGTTAAATCGGCTTTCAAGGCGTCATTTTCATGTATGTAACGTTATTCTTATTTTGAGGATCAATCTTATGTATTGGGATTACAATATGTGTTTGATGTTGGAAGCCTCTTCTATGGTAATTGATTAGTTGTGGGGGAGTACCCGTTTCCTAAATTGACCAAGTAGTATGGGCGTCGCATGATGGTGTCATGCACGAATACTACTAAAAAGCGCAATGTGTGACCTCCAGATGTTAAAGAGGTGATTTTCGGAAAATGTGTTGAATTGAGCTCCTTCCAAATTGTATCCATAATTTTGTTATTCATACACTCTTTGCATAGTCTCCGACCTTTCCTCTTTCTACCCATTTTTGACCCTACCTTTCTACTTCAAAGTTTTTGAGATTGGAGAAAAACGGGTGATGGAGTGATTGGTAAGGAAGGTAGTGATTGTAGAACGAGGATGCACACTCCGTGATCATCCCGATGAGTCTCGTTGCTGCCGATGTATTTCACACTGTCAAAAGTGGTTATAGAACAACATAGTAGAGTACGAAGGCCTAATAGCGGGCTTGAAAGCTGTAGTCGCCTTGAGGTTAAAGCGCCTCATCATCAAGGGCGATTCACAACTCCTCGTCAACTTCTCCAACAAGGTATACGAGCCGAAGTACGAGCACATGGAAGTGTATCTCGCGGAGGTTCGCCGGATGGAGAAACAGTTTTGGGGGCTGGAGTTACAACATGTGCCTCGCGGAACCAATCAAGAGGCTGATGACATCGCCAAAGGGTGTCCAGGCGGTTGCCTCAGGAGCCTGGCGTCTTCGAGGAGCGACTCTTCAAACCCTCGGCGGCGCCATCACTATCAAGCACATCACAGCCTAGGGAGGAGCTCCCTCAACCGCCCGACTCGTGAGCCCCGGCCTGTGGCCCAACCTCAGGGGCACGCTTGCTCCTGGCGCTGGAGCCTCAGGAGGGATGTTGGACCGCGGAGTTCAAGGATTACTTGATGCAAGGGACCCTGCCGGAGAAGGAGGAGGACGCGGAGCGCGTGCTGCGGCAGGCCACGGCCTACTACATCCAAGACGGAGAGCTCTACCGAAAGCGGCCGAATGACGTTACTCTACGTTGCATCTCCAGGGAGCAAGGAAAAGAGCTGCTGGCAGACATTCATGGAGGAGACTGTGGGCACCACTCGTCTTCACGCACACTCGTCGGCAAGGCGTTTCGCAGCGGTTTCTATTGGCCAACAGCACTCAACGACGCAATCGAGCTGGTGAAGGCTTGTGAAGCCTGTCAGTTCCACGCCAAGCAGATTCACCAGCCAGCTCAGGGCCTTCAGACCATTCCCCTCTCGTGGCCATTCACAGTTTGGGGACTGGACATCCTTGGCCCATTTCCTCGGGCGCCAGGGGGCTATCACTACCTTTACGTCGCCATTGACAAATTCACTAAGTGGGCCGAAGTGGAAGCTGTCCGCACCATCCCGGCTGGATCAGCAGTCAAGTTCATCAGGGGCCTTGTAAGCCGGTTTGGGGTACCCTATCGCATCATCACCAACAACGGTTCGCAGTTCACCAGCAATCTCTTCAAAACATATTGTGCTAACCTTGGAACGCAGATATGCTACCCTTCGGGGCGCACCCTCAGAGCAACGGCCAAGCTGAGCGCGCCAACGCGGAAGTCCTGAAGGGCCTCAAGACCCGAACCTTCAAGAAGAAGCTGGAGGCCTGCGGCAGGGGCTGGCACGACGAGCTTCAGTCCGTGCTATGGTCCATCTGTACTACCGCTACCAAGTCGACCGGCAAAACCCCATTCTTCCTCGTCTATGGTGCTGAGGCGGTCCTTCCTCACGAGGTCAGGCATCTCTCCGTGCGGGTCCTGGCTTTCGACGAAGCACAGCAGGACGCCATGCGGGGGGTGGACCTCGTGCTTGGGGAGGAACGTCGTCAGGAGTCTGCGCTCCGGGCTGCAAGATACCAACAAGCACTGCGGCGGTACCACTGCCGCAGCATCCGCCCCAGGACCCTCGAGGTAGGTGACCTCGTGCTTAGACGGGTGCTCTCCAGGGAGGGGCTGCACAAGCTCTCGCCCATGTGGGAGGGCCCATTCAAGGTTGTTCATTTCTATAGGCCCGGTGCTGCACGCTTGGAGACTCAGGAGGGGGAGCCCATCCCGAACGTGTGGAACATCCAGCATCTCCGGAAGTTCTACCCTTGAAGAAAGGCCCAGAGCCTGTAAAGAAGGCCCGACGCCTGTGAAGCTAAACGAACCAAGAAAGGCCCGGTGCCTGTGAAGAAGGCCAACGCCTGTGAAGCTCATTCCCCCGAAAAAGGACCGGAGCCTGTGTGCAAGGCCAATGCCTGTGAAGCTCGCCGCCCGTGACACTCTCACGTAATAATGAGTTGGGGCTGTACATGCCCCGGAGTCTCCGTAGAGCCACCCTCGGGCCTCGGGGGCTCCCGCCCACGCCCAGTTGCAGCACTTAGCTCCGCGCTGGTGAGAAGACGTCGAAGACTAGATTAGCTGCCGGACGCGGCTTTTTCATTTTCTTTCTGCAGTTGGCTTAGTTGTTCCTATTTGAAGTTTTATTGGAGTTGTTGCCGTCCTTAACTTGTGACTCTCTCTCTTTTTCGCCTCCTTGCCTCGTTTTCTTTCGCGCAAGTCTCGCGAGGGGGCTACGCGGGCGCCCTCGTGAGTGTTTTCTGCCCCGATTCTTTGAAGCTTTCCTATCCGAGTCCACTACGGGAGCACCCCTCCTAGTCCATGCCCCACGGGCATCGCGACACGAACACAGGACCTGAGTCGGTTGCCTCCGCGACCGAGACCGAAAGTTACCACCCCTGACTAATCCTTGCAGGACAAGAAGCGCACGGCGGGGCCTCAGCCTCGGGAAGCGAAAACTGCGGCAAGTCCTCCTGAGCTAAGTAATTCCTGCACGCGGGCATGCGGCACAAAACACAGCACAGAAGTAGCGGAAACAACATGATAGTTAACAGCAACAGTCAAGCACGCCCCCACGGGGCCCTACACTATTTTCCCTTTTTTGCAGGGAAGGGAGAAAAACAAAATAGACACTACTTGCTCGGCACCAACTCGCAGCGAGGGCCCGTACTGCCTCCGGAGCTCAATCAGACTCCTCCTCGCGCTTCACCGAGGCGCGACGGTGGACTGGCCCGCTACCTCCCTCAAGGCGGGCGCGACGGCACGGAGGCTGGTCGCAGCCACCGCTGGAGGAGCTGCTGTCCGAAGGGGAGCCGCCGAAGCTTGGCGAACCACGAGCGCCGCCGATCGCGTGGCTGCCGTCATCTTCATCCAGATCGTCGCCGGGGCTGGGTACCCGGCCGCGATCATCGTCTTCGGGGCAGCACCCGGCGCGGTGACCGTCTTCTCCGAACAACCTCACGTAGAGGGTGGCGTCGCCATCGAACTTGAAGTGCAGGGTGCACCGCTAGCTTAGGCCACGCGTGCGGGCAAACGTTTGCCAGCCGCGGGTCAGGGCCACATTCCCGGTGACGGAGACCTCCAGCGAAGCCCAGGAGGCCCTGCTGCAGCAGCCGTCCGCTTGAAGCCAGAGGCCGCCCGGAGCGCCAGCCGGAAGTTCACCTAAAAAGAAGCGGGGAAGCTGGAGCCAAGTGCTGGCCGGGTCCGCCTGGGGGGCCGCGCAGTCACGACGCGCCTCCCTCGACAACCTGGTGCCCATCGCCGCGTGGGGGATCACCTCCACGACCGCGGGGAGCCGCTACGGGAGCCACGGGATGCTTGCGTGGACGGCCTCGGCCGCGCTTGGCCGGGGGAGAGTCGGGCCCTTCCCGACGAGCCTTTCCCTTCTCTGCTGCCGAGAACCTCTTCGGCAGGGCCATGGGAGATGGCGAGTAGCTGTGATGGGGAGAAAGAAGGAGGCAAGGAGGGAGATGCACAGCGGAGGCCTGCGCCCTCCTGCATTTATAGCCGGAAGGAAGCCAACCGTCGGCCTCCACGTTCGTAGGTAATCATGACCCATTTCTGCATGCAGGGACTTGTCAATTCGAGCAGTTGCCGAGGCAGCGTGGGGAAGCGGAGACCCCCACGTCCAATCAACCGCCACGCGGCGCCCAAGGCCGCAGGCTGATGGGGCCCGTGGCGCTCCGCACTTGCCCCTTCGCTTCTCCGCTAAGCCAAGTCCGAGTGCGCCTTGGGCCCGAGGGCTACTGTCGGCGTTCTGGGAATAGGGGTCCCCAGACTTGCTTGCCTTGGGCCTGCGGCGTGGCTCAAGTGGTGGCCCAGTACAACCCGTCTTCATCAGCACAAGACTCAAGACCCTCGCGAGGGGCCAAGCCTCGTGGGGTGGACGACGCAAGGCTTCCTCAGGGATGGCCTCGCCAGGCAGGCTCGTGAGGAGGCGGAGAGATCAAGGCAGGGTACCTCACGAGGTGCTCGTGACACAAGCCATGATGATCGAGGCCAGGCGGGCGCCGGCCTGCGCAGTGTCCTTGTTTCCTCTTTGGTGCAAAGGGGGCAAGCACAGACATGGAGTACAGAGGCATCAGGCAAAGGTTACCATTTTAGTGCAACGAGACCAACGAGGCGGCATGATGGAGGTCACCGTGGAGCCCAAGACGGCGTCATCGCCAGTTCTTTTGGCAGCTGAAGACCAACTTTAGTCAGGATAACTTGTACTGGATGTTCCCCTTCAAAATGGCCGTTGTTGGAGCCCTTCCGGCTCAATATTTGGGATGGGACCCAGGGCCTCTATAAATAGGGCTACCAACCACAGAGTAGAGGGGATCCATAATTGGGAAGGCTAGAGAGAGAGAGAGAGGCCATCGAACTCACCCAAGCAGTTCATCGCATCAGCTCAAGAACACCTCTCGCGAGGCCGTTCTTCCCCTGTACTGTTCATCATCAGCCCCTGAGGCAATCCACCACACCACACACTGGAGTGGGTTATTACACCACAACGGTGGTCCGAACCAGTATAAATCTTGTGTCCCTTGAGTTGTTCATCGTTCTCAGCTTAGATCCCATGAGGCGATCGGACATAGATCGGTAGGGGAGAGATCTTCGTGCGCACCCCAGTATTCGAACCTTAAGGGTCTGTAGGAACCCCACATCCGACAAACATGATCCCATGGTGTTGCCTCTGGATGAACAGGACCCCGATCGATCGAGCCGGTTGGGGCTGGATGAACAGGACCCCATCGAGGGCTGGTTGAATAGGACCACCCCGTGGAGGGCTTGATGAATAGTAGACGGTGGAGGGCTGGATGAACAATAGCCCGTGGAGGGGTGGTTGAACAGGAGCCCGTGGAGAGGGCTGGTTGAACAGTAGCCGGTGGAGTAGCGCACGGTGGAGGCTGGATGAACAGGAGCCCGTGGATGAACAGTCGCAGGTGGAGGCTGGAGGAGGTCGACGGTGGATGAATAGTAGCCCGTGGAGGCTTGAGGGGGTCGACGGTGGAGATGAACAGTATGTCGTGGAGTCTCGTTTTGCTGTACGCCACACCCCTCCCGATGAACATGACCCCCGTTTCGACCGTAGCGCTCCAACACAAGTCTGTTTCCTCTGTTTTTCGGTACGCCACACCCCTCCCGATCAACAGGACCCCCGTTTCGACCGTAGGAGGTCCGTTTCCTCCATTTTGTGGTACGCCAGACACCTCCCGATGAACAGGATCCTGTTTCGACCGTGGCCGGTCGAACACAAGGCCGTTTCCTCTGTTCTGCGGTACGCCAGTCCTCGTTAGCATCGGCTGTTCCGTCCAAGCCCTCCCGATGAACACGAAGACGCATTACGTTTCGACCTAGACGGTTGGCTCCCCATGAAAACGACAACGACGTAGTTTCTCTGTTCCGATCCAGCCATATACACGAGCCCTGGTACGTATGCGCGAGTAGGCGTTTGAGACCCTGCCCGTACGTACGTACGTGGCCGTATTTTCTTTCTTGCACATTGGCCGCTGTACGTATGTGTACATGCTACGTGCGCGCCTCTACTATGACACGTGTGCGCCTCTACATCAACCAGTATGTACGTACACGTTCGCGACCAGAATGACAACGCTACGTATGCTTTGACCAGGTGGGTCCCGACTGTCAGGCACTTCCTTGCCTGCGAAGATGTAGCTGGTGGGTACCAGCAGTTAGGGGGCGAATCGTTGCCTTGACGCACTTCCTTGCGTGCGAAGATGTAGCTAGTGGGTCCCAGCACTCAGGGGGAAACGTTTTTCTCGTGAAATACGGTGGCCCGTCCGTTGGGTCCCTGCTTTTTGATACGTCTCCAACGTATCTATAATTTTTGATTGCTCCATGCTATATTATCTACTGTTTTGGACCATATTGGGCTTTATTTTTCACTTTTATATTACCTTTGGGACTAACCTATTAACCGGAGGCCCAGCCGAGAATTGCTGTTTTTTGCCTATTTCAGTGTTTCGGAGAAACGGAATATCAAACGGAATGAGACCTTCGGGAACGTGATTTTCTCACCGAACATGATCTAGGAGACTTGGACCCTACGTCAAGCAACCTACAGGGAAGGAACGAGGTAGGGGGGCGCGCCCTCCACCCTCGTGGGCCCCCTGTTGCTCCACCGACGTACTTCTTCCTCCTATATATACCTACGTACCCCCGAACGATCGACATCTGAGCCAAAACCTAATTCCACCGCCGCAACTTTCTGTATCCACGAGATCCCATCTTGGGGCCTGTTCCAGAGCTCCGCCGGAAGGGGAATCCACCATGGAGGGCTTCTACATCATCATAGCCTCTCCGATGAAGTGTGAGTAGTTTACCTCAGACCTTCGGGTCCATAGTTAGTAGCTAGATGGCTTCTTCTCTCTTTTTGGATCTCAATACAATGTTCTCCCCCTCTCTCGTGGAGATCTATTCGATGTGATCTTCTTTTTGCGGTGTGTTTGTTGAGATTGATGAATTGTGGGTTTATGATCAAGATTATCTATGAGAAATATTTGAATCTTCACTGAATTATTTTATGTATGATTGGTTATCTTTGCAAGTCTCTTCGAATTATCCGTTTGGTTGGGCCAACTAGATTGGTAGTTCTTGCAATCGGAGAAGTGCTTAGCTTTGGGTTCAATCTTGCGGTGTACTTTCCAAGTGACAGTAGGGGCAGCAAGGCACGTATTGTATTGTTGCCATCGAGGATAACAAGATGGGGTTTTTATCATACTGCATGAATTTATCCCTCTACATCATGTCATCTTGCTTAAGGCGTTACTCTGTTTTCATTAACTTAATACTCTAGATGCATGCTGGATAGCGGTCAATGAGTGGAGTAATAGTAGTAGATGCAGGCAGGAGTCGGTCTACTTGTCTCGGACGTGATGCCTATATACATGATCATACCTAGATACTCTCATAACTATGCTCAATTCTGTCAAATGCTCAACAGTAATTCGTTCACCCACCGTGGAATACTTATGCTCTTGAGAGAAGCCACTAGTGAAATCTATGGCCCCCGGGTCTATTCTCTATCATATTAATCTTCCATCACTTTATTATTGCTTTGCTTTTTTACTTTGCCTTTTATTTTTCTTTGCATCTTTATACCAAAAATACCAAAAATATTATCTATCATCTCTATCGATCTCACTCTAGAATCGACCGTGAAGGGATTGACAACCCCTAATCGCGTTGGTTGCGTTGAGCTATTTGTTTTGTGTAGGTACGAGGGACTTGCGCGTGGCCTCCTACTGGATTGATACCTTGGTTCTCAAAAACTGAGGGAAATACTTACGCTACTCTGCTGCATTATCGTCTCCTCTTCGGGGAAATCCAATGCAAGCTCAAGAGGTAGCAAGAAGAATTTCTGGCGCCGTTGCCGGGAGTCTACGCAAAAGTCAACATACCAAGTACCCATCACAATCCCTTATCTCTCGCATTACATTATTTGCCATTTGCCTCTCATTTTCCTCTCCCCCACTTCACCCTTGCCGTTTCATTCGCCCTCTCTTTTTCGTTCGCCTTCTTCCCGTATGTATCTTTGTTTGTGTTTCCTTGTGCCTTCTATATGCTTGCATCTTCGCTTGCTGAAAATCTATTGATATGGATCCACTTAAAGTGTTCTACTTGGATCATCTTTGATCCTTATGCGCTCATGCTGAAACCCCAACTAGCCTAGTTGATGGGTAATCTTTAGATGAGCATGCTCATTTTGTGCGTCATCGTTTGTCTGAAAAAGGGAAGCTCTTATGGTATCATATAAATATTTTGTTATGCTATGCTTGGAATCTTTGTGAAATTTGTGATTTTACTTGTTGCTCTAAGAACCGTAAAAAACATCTTCCCTACCTTTGTGAGTTCAACGATAATGAAATCTTATCTTGTTATGCAAAGGGTGTTAATAGTTACTATGATATCGAACAAATTGAAGAATTTGTCGTTTTTAAGGGTTCTCATGAAGTTGCTTCTTTGATTGAAAAGTATGATTTTACTCTCAACAAATCTGAAAATTCCGTCATACTTAATTATTGCAACGAAAAGTTGGCTCATAATGTCTATGTCCAAGAATTTATTGAAAGAATGACCGTTGCTTTGGAAGAAAATAATGGTATGCATGAATCTATAGATAATGATGATTCCGATGATTTGGTTGAAATATCCCTTGATGAACATGATGCTTGCTATTCTTTTGGCCATGATGCCAGTATTTATGAAGACGAATTTTCTATAGTTCCTTATGTTAAAAATGAGATCGTTGCTATTGCACCCATGCTTGATAGTTCCCTCGATGAAAAGCATGATTTCAATGATTTTACTATAAATTCTCTTGATGTCAATTGTGCTAATAATATGCAAATTCCTAAGCTTGGGGATGCTAGTTTTGCTATGTCTACTACTTGTTGCAATGATCATTATTGGGGTGATTCTTCTTATGATCTTGAAAATTTATTTTATCCCCATGATGAATATGAGATTGATAATATTGTTTGCAATAATATTGAAAGTGGGTTTGGAAGAGTGTCAACTTTAGATCCCACATATTTGGAGTATGTTCAATCTTATGATATTTTTGATAAAAGTGGGTTTGGAGAGGTCATGACTTTAGTTAATGATATTCCCACTATTTTGGAAGAGTGTCAACTTCGCATGCATGTGGATAATGTTCAGAATATGTTATGTGATAGCTATATTGTTGAATTTCCTTATGATCCTACATGTAATTATTATGAGAGAGGAAAATATGTTTATAGAAAATTTCATATTGCTGCTAGAATCGTTCATATTGACTAAGTTGACAAAGCCCTTGGTACGCGTCAACTTAGTAGGCCCACAGGTCAGCTTCCGAAACGGTGCGCCCTAGATGTCAGGGGGAGGAAATATTTTTTGGGCGGGTGAAGCTAGAATGTCTGAGATTGAAGAAGAAGCACGGCATCCGTTGGTTGGACAACCAACGCTCACTGCTGGTAGAACCGTGTGTTGACTATAATATGTTGACAGAGCATTGCATACACGTCAATTTCTTTTTTTAGGGGACGCGTCAACTTAGTAGGCCCACAAGTGTGGCAGATAACTTATAGCTCATTTGCGATTTGTAAGAATGTCCAGCCCATTTTTGAATTCTAATGGAATTTACTACAGCCCATTTACAGTTTGTTAAAAGTACAGCCCATTTTCTTGCTAGGACAATGATTAATAATTTCAACCAACCGTTCAAGACAAAATTCAAAAAAATTCCCACATTTTGATGGGATCCGAAATATTTTTACCCCGAAATTTCTATTCAGATTAAATATAAATTTTTATTACATAAAAATCTAACGAACATTGTGCGTGCAACAATTAAAAAATAATATTTTCAAAATCCATAAATAATATTTTATAAACTAATTTTGTGCTTGGTGCATTTTTTATAGTTTCTACCCAGTTTTTATAATTACATCTCATTTATTATTTTTAATGCCCATTTTCCTGTTAAGCCTAATGCCTCTCTCCTAGGAAAGATTTGCAGCCTAGCGGGGCGGAGAATAACAAGTTGACCTTGCGTGGGTATTCCTCAAAAAAAACGTATAGCTTGGCTAGCCATTTTCATCATGAAAAAAATTAATATCTGGGCTGGATATCTGTCCTGTGCTAGACGGGCCACAGCCCGCCCAGTTAATACCCTACTCTCCTCTGAACAACAACGAAAACATCGCCAAGAAAAACTCTGCAGTGCTCACGCCTCAAAAACACAAATACTTCTCGAGCTGCTTGGTCCCAGCTGTCAGCCGCACGTTGTGCAATTCTCTCATTTATATTGACTACATAGGTTGACAATGGTGTGGGACCGTGATGTCAGGAAACCAGGAGGAAGCAAAAAAAATAGTTGTACATAATAAGGAGGCACTTGCGTACGTACGGCTATGGGCCTAGTGGATCCCTACTGTCACCAGTCAAGATAAAGTCGTCTCCTGAATCCTCATGTTCATTGACCATGTTAACAATGCTCGGCGCCACGGCGAGCGTAACAACTCGAAGGACGACGGAGAGGGCCTCGCGGGCCCTACGGATGGTCTGATACAGCGCCCGCTGCTCATTCAGGAAGCCAGGATCATCGGACACCTATGAGCATTTAGAGAGACTGAGACGGCATGAAACGGTACGGCCGCGCTTGGGAGCTCTGGATTATTTCACACCTGTATTAAGATACAAGTGTAATTTACTCGTCATCGAAAACAACGCGTAAAATACAGGCATAATGAAACCGAGGGCCCGAGGTCTGTAAGTAAAACTGGTGGGTTACGCGTGTAATTTGAGAGACGGGTGTATATTTTACTAGTCGAAATTTACCAACCAAGCGCTTCGCCCGAGACCATCTGCTTTTATTTACAAGCGTCAGTTTTACAAGCGGTCTTGGTTGGAAAACGACGATCTAATCACGACCTAACATGATGAGTTGGTCGGAAGATCATATAGTTTCACGTCTAACCTACCCGACTTGTCGTATAGGCTATGAATGAAACATAAGACGATGAACTTCTTAAGCACGAAAACAACAGAAGAGGATGATCTTCCTAACAAGCAAATCACTGGCATTAGATCGACATGCAAAACAATACGAAGCATTATTCTCAGGAGGCACGGTGAACAGCTCGTGATGCCGCATGCCACAACATTCCAAGCTCAACTTTGCAATCAAAAACAAGGTCTGGCATTACATAGACAATATTCAGAACAAACTCTTAAAATATCTTACATAAGTCAACATTCATGTGACTATGCATCTCAGCAGAGTAAATATTTACTTCCGAACTGAAGACAGGAATAGGAAAAAACGGTCGACATTGCTCATAGCAAAGGGCATCCCACTCAAAAATATAAAATGCATGTCTTCTGGCTAACATCAATGAGCAAAAATTGACAAGGTTTTCCAATTCCGATATATTAAACTAATGTCAACTTTGACAAGCTTTTCCCTTTCAAAATATGTAATGCCTATGATTGTGGAACCGGCAGGGTTTGTCATCAGTTTGTCATCTGATAGTCCGGTGGCTCAAGGTGACGACGAATGATTAGAGAACCATTCGATGTATTTTGCATGATGAAGTATTATTGAGGACACGAACCATCTGAACATTTTGTGCAGTTCCACTAATATCAAGCTGAGCATCCCTGTGGATTTCATATTTATATGCTGCCAGAAAACAAAGACACATCAGCACACACATGAATATTGGCCCCAGTGTCAACCCACCAATCAGTGGACTAACAAACTGAAAGTACGGTAAACAGATTACCATACCCAGATGCCCCATCATTGTTGCTTAGAGTGACATTGACAGACTTGGAGTCATGTCCTGGCTTCTTGGTACTTGTTTGGGCAATTTTTGCCCAGTGCACTCCACGTGTCGTAGAGTTTCTTATGCTCTCTGCAGACTAGTCATGTCACTAGTGTCTACTAGTACTCTGTAAAGCTTATCGATCATTCCTTGTGTAATGTAGCGCAAACAGTGACTGCTTCTTTCTGCAAAGTGGTAAGACCAACCGGACCCACTAATGCAGCAGTTTGCCTTAGACACATTGGCTCCTTTTGTGTAGTTCAACTAAAATCAAAGTCGGAATAAAACCGAGCTTTAATTTTGATATCCCTGTAAGCAACAAAAGGTATAAATGACACAATTACTGAGAAATAACGGTTGATGACTTGTACTCCCAGAAGAAAAACATCTACTGATCTACCTTATATTAATGATAAACAAAGAAGGAGAGTAGCAATTCTCAATCAGTGTGATTTTTCATATTAACTGAGACATTATCTTAACAATGCCTTGTTTCAACATGTATAAAGAACGACAAAGTAGAAACGTATCATTCCTAAAACAATGCGACCGATTCATTTTAACAGAGACATTATCTTAACAATACCTTGGTTAAACATGTAGAAAGAACAACAAAGCAGGATAGTACCATTTGTAAAACAGTGTAACTGATATATAATAACAGAGACACTATCTGAATAATACATTTCTTAAACATGCACTCCGGCCGATCCCTAACAGAGATGGTACTCCCGCCGATCCCTAACAAGTGTTGCAGTTTTGAACTAAGATTCAGTAGTTAATTCTAAGGAAAGTCGGTACTGACTTTTCAAGACCAAGATTTGAAACAACTCATGAGGAAGACCAGAGAGAGATATCAAAACATATATGGAAATCCGGTCTCATTTTGTGCAGTTCCACCAAAATTAAGCGAAGCAAAATGTCGCAATAGCAACAAGTTGAATAGATATCCCTGTTTTAACAGAGGCAAAAAAGGAATCAATTACTGGCCAATAAAGGAGGATGAAACAGGCGGCTACAAAAATGGTAATCCCGCTAATCCCTAACAAGTATTGCAGTTTTGAAATAAGATTCAGTACTTAATTCTGAGAGTGGCATTGCTTGATTTTACCAGCGGCATTAGATTAACAAAAAGCATAAACAGTTCCAGGGGAGGGTGGGCGCAACAACAACATGTGCTTCCATCTACTTATAAAGGGGGTGTCGTAGAGTTTGTTGTAACAAAGCAACAAGCATAATGTCTGGGTTGGTCCCATTTTTGTTCACAACTTAATGGGAAAAGACAACAATACAATAGCTTTAATTCAACATTTATTTAAAGCAGTACCAATACAAGTAGCACAACATCTCAAAACACACTGCACGATCATGTGGATGAAGGCAAGTACCAGCCTGTCATCACGCACACAAGATCACGTACGAATCTACCAACACGAATAGCAAATCCAATCTTGTTTTGTGCAGTTACTCTGAAATCAAGTAATGTCGTCGGTGTGACATTTAAGTTTCCTATAGCAACAAGTTGAATAGATATCCCCGATTTATCAGAGGCAAAAAAGGAAACAATTACTGCCAATAAAGGAGGATGAAACATGCAGCCACAAAAAGAAGCATCTACCCTATCTTGATGGAAAACAAAGTATAGGACAGTAGCATTTTTAAAACGGTTGCATTGATTCATATTAATAGAGAAATTCTCTTAAAATAGTTCAGTAGTTAATTCTGAGAGTGGCGTTGCTTAAAATACAATAGCTTCAATTCAACATTTATTTGAAACAGTACCAATACAAGTAGCGCAACATCTCAAAACACACTGCAAGATCATGTGGATGGGACATGGGACATGCCAGCACCATGTGCGTCCACACGTATAAATGGGTGATGCAGAGTATGTAGCCAAGCAGCATATCTACGTTGGTCCCATATTTGTTCTCTTTGAAACTTTTTCTGATGTGAGGGCAGCAAATCTAGTCCTGCACAAACTACACGACCCCCGGTTTCTTTCCCTTTTCAACAAAGAGTTCGGTTCCTTACAGATGTGTGTACTGGGTTACCCCCTTTTCCCCTTTTCGACCAACAAAGCGGCTGGATAGCTAGTCTATACTACTTTCCCTCCCTCATTTCCTCATTGAACCACATCCTAGATTCACGCTCCACCCCACCGCACCCTTCTTTCCTCTTTGAACCAAGACCTAGATTCGACTATAGAATCAAAAAAGATCAGCATGCAGCTAGACCAATGACGGTTTCAAATAAACTTATACCTTAGGGTCATCGGGATGTGGCAAGGTGTGTGGCAGGAGGTCGGATCTGCCCACACTACGTACGACAGTGAGGAAGAAGGGGTCGGTGGCCCTCCCGCCCAGGCGCTGGGTGAAAGATAAAAGCACAGCCGCCAGTGGATTGCCTCCCTCGCCGAAGGATATTGAGTGAACATTGCACCTCCTCCCCTTCCCAGTGCGACGGTATCCGGACGCCTCCTTCGCCATCTATGAGGGGGGTAAGAGAGACAGAGGCCACAACACAGTCTTGTTTAGATCTGGTGAAGAGGGTGAGAGACAGTGAATATAGCAAACCCTAGCAAATGAACGCTGAGCCTCCAACTTGTATATATATATATATATATATATATATATATATATATATATATATATATATATATATATATATATATATGTGGAGAGTGCAAACCCTAGCTAACAAGTTACTGAGGCTCCAACTTATATATATCTTTGTAGTACGGACTGAGCTCTGGTGCCTTAACTGCACCTGCTTTTGGCTGTATGATAGGTGGGCCAGCCACATTTTGGGCCCACCTGTCATAAACCCAAAGGCGGGTGCACTAAAGTCAATGAGGCTGCGTCCATATAGTACTCGTGTATACGACTAATATATAGTGGAGTGGTTTTCTTATTCTCTCCATAACAGTCGTTTTAAATTGTGTAAGTACGAAATGAAACTCTTTATTTAACATACCAGTGAAGAAAGCTACTACTCCCTCTGTTCCTAAATATTTGTCTTTCTAGAGATTTCAACAAATGACTACATACGGAGCAAAATGAGTGAATCTACATTGCAAAAAATGTCTATATACATCCGTATGTGGTAGTCCATTGCAAACCACTTGAAAGACAAATATTTAGGAATGGAGGGAGTACTTCCGATGACCTAACGATCCACGCGTCCTGGTCGCACTTCCTGTCCTTCACGTGCGATACACTACCCTCCCTTAAGTTAACAACCACACATGCGCCAAATTGTCGAAAACATGTGAGAGTGCGTACAAATAAAGAATTTTAATTTCAATTATCAGTAAGGTTTGAGAGTATGTATTGTTTGCCCTCTCTAATAATTATGGTTTATTGTGTTCCGCCTAAACTTGGTCAAAGTTTACAAAGTTTGACTTCAGTCAAATCTATTATGCGGAGAAAATAAAAATGGAGGGCTACTATGTCCATCTGGGTTTTTAGTCCACACCATTTTTTAATAAAAGTTAATAGCTGGACAAATAAAATTACAGGGGAGTTGGAGACAAAGTTGTGAGAAGGCTTAGAAATCAATACAAAACTTATGCTCTTAGTACCAACGTCGATCCTTCTTCAAGGAAACATTTGGTTCATAGCCAATTGTGTGATAAAATTGCACCAACGTGAAAGACGATTGTGTCTCCAACGCAACCAAGGTGATTTGACGAAGGATATCACCTTTGTGGGTAACAAGCAAAGAGCACTGATGGAAGACAACTTGTTTTTCATTGAAAATCGATCAGCTTCACCAGCCGATGCAACCATGAGGCGCAACCATGAGCATCGATAGGTCATCGTGGTGATGCATCATCTACTTGGCATCAAGCTTGGGTGAGGCACCTATGAAGTTCGACAAATCCTCACTATGGCCTGTTTCTTCTTAGTAGTCAAGCTTGAGGAAGGAACACCCACGTGGCAGAGGACAGTGAGGCAGAACAACAATGGCCATCCAATTTTGTGCAGTTCCACTAAAATTGAGGAAGAAATGCCCGGGTATGGAGATACGCATCGCTGTTTCCAAAAATGTAAAAAAGGGATATAGTGTTGTTACTTTATTTTACAAGATTAGCAACGACATCTCAATTGTTAGTAAGAATTATGAAAAGTACACCAACAAACAGAAGCATCATGATTATCTTGATGGGAACTAAACCATGATACCCGAGAAAAAAAGCATTTCTTCATTTAACCAGTGATAGTATTATATTAGCAGCAGCAATAGGAGCATATGGACAATGACCGCACAACCACCATGTACTTTTTGTCGAAACAACATGTATACCTCCACCGAGGTATAAATCAGGACAACTTTTCGAGTGGCATAATAGTAGGTGATGTTGGACCAGCAGACGAACCCTAGCTACTATACATGGGGAGCTGGGGAGTAGTCGCATAGAAGAAAACCCGCATGGAGCGACCTGGGGAGCTGGACCAGTACAAGAAGTTATACCTCAGATGGGCGAGATGTCGCTTAGGCGGGCGGGCGGGATCTGCCCACACAACGATAGCGAACAAGGGCGCGGAGGACCTTCATCCGCGCAAGCGCCGGCTCCGAGAGGACGGTGCGCATCGGCTTCCTCCATCGCCGAAGGCGACAGCGTCAACGCTGCACCTCCGCACCTCCCGCACCGGACGGGATTCGGCTGAATCTGTGACCATGGGTGAGGAGAGAGATAGTGTGGACACTGTCATCTTGTTTTGATACGGAGAGGGTGAGAGAGCGATACGCGAGAAACTCTATCAAACAAGAGGCTATAATGGAGTAAAACAAGCTCTCCATAGCAGTGGTTTTAAATAGAATACGCGTGTTCCCAGAAAAAAGAAACGAAAACTAGTGGAATTTTTTTAATGTACCAAGAAAGAAAACTCGATCAAAAACACGCCCCTGCTTCCAGGTCGCGAGAGTCGTCGCGCACACACACATAGACATAGACATGCATATCCGTGTTTACGTAAAATTCCATTTCCATCTCCATATCCAATCATATTTGTCCAACTGGCACATTATTTACATTATTAATTATATATGCGACAATATTAACGTACAACATCTGTTGTTTGCGGGTGTCCGGACCGCTGCCACGGCCGCTCCTGACCAACCCGAACCCTCTTCATCACCCGCGCGTGCTTCCCGCCCGAAATGGTCAGTGCCGCATTCGTGCCCGGCCAGAGCGGACGCGACCTCTCACCAGCGCCGGCATTCAAGCGGCGCGCCGGCTGAGAGAGCGTCGCCCGCGCCGCTTCCTGGTGCAAGTGACTGCTCCACGTTCAAAGGTCGCAATAGCCGGCCACAACATGCATGTAAAAAGTTCTTGGGAGTCCATGCTACAGCTAGCTGTCATCCCCCAACTCATCAATCTCTTCCCGTAGTACTAGTACTCCATGGCGCGATCCATTGACAAGCAGTCGAGAAAGTTATCGTATACTCGGTTTGCGGTGAGTGGCATGCCGAGCGACCATGTGGGGTCGAGCCGTGGAGGAGGTTGAGACACGAACGCGATATATGTGATTTAAACGTTGGTTTTTCTCGATGGCGCGATCCAACGAAAAGAAACATTGGTTTCTCTCCGTTTCCATATTTTCTCCGGAAAAACAGAAACTTACCACTCCATTTTCATTCCTACCCAAGGTTGCCCCGTTACAACATTCCATCAAATACAAAGGAAAACTAACACGCATGGTGATGCATCTCGACGATTCACAAATCATAGCCGATATTTACTTCACAACTAAAGACCAAAGTTGTGAGAGCGTGTACGAAAGAAAAACTACTGATGGGGTCACAATGACAACACTAAACCCTAAACAGGATTTAATTTCCTGGCCAGGTAGAACCTGTCGAAGGAAAGACGGCTGGCACCCTCGGATCATACGATGCTTTTGTGCAGTTAAACTAAAATCGAGCTGAGCATCCCTGATGGCAAAGATATTGAAGAAGTGTGATTAGAATAATAGTACTGGCACTAGTTCATGAGACATAAACTCATCACAAGTAGAAGCCAGTAGAACTAGAGAAAGATCGACATGGAGATGGAGCTACGTGGGGAGCTGCGGCAGTGGAGCAAGCCAGCTCAAAAAGGAAGATGGACTACCTGCGACATCGGGCTGTAGCTAGAAGGGCGGTTGGGACGCGGCATCGGCCCATACCGTGGTGACCCCCGATTGGGACGCACCGACTGTGGATTTTCTCCCTCGCTGATGTCGACCGCGTCTACGCAGAACATTGTTCCCTTCCCCCAGCTGCGGGATGAGGACGGATATGTGACCAGTGGTGTTACCACCGCCGTTCTTTGCTTGTGTGACGAGAGCATCCCAAGCAAGCCGGCTTGTAGCCTAGGCTCCTGCTAGTGTACATATAGTGGTTTTATTTTTCTCTCCATATCAACCATTTTATATTGCGTACGAGTCATTGAAGAGTGAAATGATGGTTGCTTCTTCCGACTAACTTACTGTGTGATTTGACTGCTCCTTTAGTGGCCCCTACACGCACTCCCCCTACGTGTATGCAACAGTCACACGTACACATGGACGCAAAAACGCGCGTGACGCCCTAATGCATGCATGTCCGAGCACATGACGGAACACACACGGTCACGCTCAAGTGCTCAACCTACACGTGCATGCAAAACATACTCAGCCAGGGTGAGCTAGTGACTGTATAAACACCAGAAAATGTATATATTGAGCGCAATGAGCGTATTATGAAGTCCACCGACAGTATTTTTACAAATATACAGTGACAGACAGTGTATTTGTCTCGTTTGAAATTAAGCCATATTAACCGGAGAGGAGGCAGTATGGACTAGTATTACTTTGTTGTGTCCCGTCAACTTGCCGAATGAGGAGAAGCTTGTAGGACAAAAGAAGCTTGCACGCGGTGGCTCGCAGGACAAGGAGAAACTTTTGACTAATGCAAGCTTTCCTTCGCTCAGGCGGTGGACGTGCAACATCTAATTCGGTGTCAGATTGCCAGAAGCATACACTATACTAGTACTATTATTGTTGCACTTCCCGAAGAGGCGAACAACCAAGCATACACTATAGAGGAATGTACTATACTAGTACTAGGAACCGGATGGAGGAGCGTCTACACTCTTATTATATTTTCAAAATGTGATAAAGCAATCTTCAACACATTTGGTTCTCTTCACAATTCTCGCTTAATTCTGGCTCATATCCTGTTCCTAGTAGGAGTGCTTGGTAATATTTCCTCTTTTTTTGTTATTCAGCATGTAAACAGGTCAGCAAACCTTGCGGCGCATCTTTGTGCGAACCGTGCTTGCTCCACTTTGAATGTGGCCGATAGCTGGCTTGATGAAACACCTCGCTTCCTACTTAGTTTTTTGCGGGGTACCTCGCTTCCTAGTGACCAGTGTCTTGGCTGATCGTCCTAAGAATGCTTATATATGAATAAAGCTCTCTCATTTACCTGCAAAAAAGATTAAGCCATATTAACTGGAAAGGAGGGAGTATGGACTAGCACTACTTGTTGGTGTGTCCCGTCAACTCGCAAAACGAGGAGAAGCTTGCAGGATGAGGTGAAGCTCGCTTACACCTTTTGACTAATGCAACGTACCCTCGCCCAGGCGGTGGACATGCATCAGTTCATTCGGTGTCAGATTGCCAGAGGCATAAACTGTAGTACCGAACATGTGGAGTACCATCATTGTTCGACTTCACGAAGAGGCGAAGAGCCAAGCGCAAGGTTTAGTAGTACGAGTAGTACTACTACTAGAACCGCATGGTGGAGCCTCTGTACTCTTATTTTTTTAAACTCTGATAAAGTACACATTTATTCCGGAGAAGGGCGGAAAACGGCAGCCCAACATATAATGATGATATCGATCAACCATGCTCGAATATATCTTGGCCTCCGTGCGAGCCCGTCTATGTGTTCTCGCTCCTCATCTCTCTCAAGGAACGGCGGGGTTGCCATTTTGCCGTCAATTGAGATCGGTTTGCTCACACTCTGGTCCCATATGTCAGTGGTATGCCAAGAGGAGGTGCGTTGACCGACTGGCCATACGCGTACTTGGTTTTGCACCTTCATACTACTCCTCCCTCCGTCATAGTTTACAGGGCGCGCTTCATTATGATGCATTTCTCTCAATGCATTTCCACCACCAAAGAGACTTCAGATGCGTTTGGTTTAATGCTCAATTAATTAGGGCGTGGTAACCGCAATTTTCTCTCGATGTAGTACTACGGAGTGGAGTAAGTGCATGCATATGTGTACCCGGGGTGGAAGCACTGCATGCATGTGTGTACGCATTATTTCCTCTAGTAATAGACGACGTGCTATAACTACCAATGCTATTTTTAAGGCCTATCGCTAGTCGCCTTGGTCCTAGAGATTTTCTCTTTTTCTGAAGCGCGCTCTATAAACAGTGATATTGATGGTTGCTTCTTCTGAGCAACTTACAGTGAGAAAGGTGGGGCTTATGGTTTGACTGCTCATTACTCACTATTAATGTGGCGCAACGACCGGTTTGAGTCTCTCATGCGGCTGTGCACTGCCCCCTCGGTTCTTAAATATACTCGAGAGTATTTGTCTTTCTAGAGATTTCAACGGGTGACTACTCAAATATTTGTCTTTTTAGAGATTCGAATGGACTACTACATACAGATGTATATAGACATATTTTAGCGTGTAGATTCACTCATTTTGCTCCGTATGTAGTCACTTGTTGAAATCTCTAGAAAGACAAATATTTAGGAACGGAGGGAGTACACACACGAAGCAAAATGATTGAATCTACACTCTAAAATATGCCCATTTGAAATTTGTAAAAAGATAAATATTTAGGAACGAAGGAGCATAATTTTGTGCATGGCACATGGACCCGGATGCCGAAGAGGCTTCTGGCAATGCTATCAAGCTTCCAGCATTTGTTTACATAATTGACATACTATACAAATAATTTTCCAGCGACATGAAATTGTACAATGGTGTGAGCTTTCAGCTTTTGTTTCGTGTGTCTTGCCATCGATGCTCTTTCGGAAACAATAAAAAACTAACTTCCTTGCTAATCAGAGCTAATATTTACATCACAACTGAAGACAAAGTTGTGAGAAGATGTTAAATTAAAATTTATCCATGCTTTCATTGGCAGCAACGTCCCCCCCAGCTATGTCTAAATCAACAAGGCATGTTCGGAAAAAAAGTAGCTATCTGGAGCATGCAACATTTCGATCATTTTGTGCAGTTCCACTAAAATAGAGCTCATCGTCCCTGTTCCAAAGATATTAAGTGTGATTACGATAATAGAGGACTGCTGATGAAACAATAAACACACAAATAGAAGCCGATCACCTTTGCACTCTCTCTTAAGACTAACTAGTTGCAGAAGATTAGGCTCGGAGTTGGATGAGGAGGATAGAGGAAAATCAATCTCCCTTTGTGCAGTCGCACTGAAATGTAGAGATGTTGCCCGTGTGACATTTTGGTTGAACTGCACAGAACACTCTTAAGAAAAAAGTGATTAGTGCAGTTCACCAAAAGGTCACAAATAGTAACGAGGTGAAATGGATAGCCCTGTTTGCAAAAAGAGGTAGAAAGGAAACAATTACTCGCCAATAACTGTTGATGACACATGCGACGTCAAAAAAGAAGCATATTCCTTGTCCTAAGGGAAGATAGCAACACGGTTGTGTTTGTCTAAAACGGTGTGAGGACGAGATTGCAATATGGAAAGTATGCCGGACGAGCTACGTTTTGGGCAAACAACTATGGAAGATCCACATGCAGCGACGTGGGAAAACGGGCAGTGGAGCAAGGCCGGAGGGGATACCTGGAGGTCGTCGGAATGTAACTAGGTGAGAAGTGGTGGGTGAAATCTGCCCATACTGCGGCAGCGAGCAGGTGGCGTAGGCCCTACCACGCCGGAGCTTGGTCAGAGAGAACGGCGTGTAAAGCAGATCGGGACGTGCTGCCATGGTGCCGTCGAACGGAGAAACGATGCACGTCCTCCCTTTCTGTCGGCGGACGGGATGCGGCCGGATCAGTGACCAACGGTGAGAGAGAGGCCACCACAGCCTTGTGTGAGATACCCTGAAGAGAGACAAACCAGGCAGGCAGACTCCATTGTATATAGTGGAGCGGACTACCTTTTTCTCCATAAAAATCGTTTTATATTCTGTGTAGGTGCCATTGAGCAATATAACTTTATTTAAAAATAGTGCGCCAATGCATCAAGTCGAACTTTGTTTTGTGCACGCGTGGTACACGACCTCCATAGGTAAACAACCGCTACACACGTTCAAATTAGCACGTGGGCTGCCATTTTGTACAGAAATGAGCTCCACCGTGTACTGCTACCTCTTGAGCACTGCGTTGGATTTCCCTGAAGAGGAGAGGATGATGCAGCAATGTAGCATAAGTATTTCCCTCAGTTTTTGAGAACCAAGGTATCAATCCAGTAGGAGGCCACGCACAAGTCCCTCGTACCTGCACAAAACAATAGCTCCTCGCAACCAACACGATTAGGGGTTGTCAATCCCTTCACGGTCACTTACGAGAGGGAGATCTGATAGAGATGATAAATAATATTTTTGATATTTTTGGTACAGAGATGCAAAGTTAAAAGTAAAAGGCAAAGTAAAAACAAAGCAAGTATTAAAGTGATGGAGATTGATATGATGAGAATAGAACCGGGGGCCATAGGTTTTACTAGTGGCTTCTCTCAAGAGCATAAGTATTCTACGGTGGGTGAACAAATTACTATTGAGCAATTGACAAAATTGAGCATAGTTTTGAGTATATCTAGGTATGATCATGTATATAGGCATCACGTCCGAGACAAGTAGACCGAAACGATTCTGCATCTACTACTATTACTCCACTCATCGACCGCTATCCAGCATGCATCTAGAGTATTAAGTTAAAAAAAGAGTAACCCTTAAGCAAGATGACATGATGTAGAGGAATAATTTCATGCAATATGATAAATGCCCCATCTTGTTATCCTCGATGGCAACAATGCAATACGTGCCTTGCAACCCTTTCTGTCACTGGGTAAGGGCACCGCAAGATTGAACCCAAAGCTAAGCACTTCTCCCATTGCAAGAACTACCAATCTAGTTGGCCAAACCAAATGGATAATTCGAAGATACTTGCAAAGATAACCAATCATACATAAAAGAATTTAGAGAAGATTCAAATATTATTCATAGATAGTCTGGATCATAAACCCACAATTCACCGGTCTCAACAAACACACCGCAAAAAGAAGATTACATCGAATAGATCTCCACGAGAGAGGGGGAGAACATTGTATTGAGATCCAAAACGAGAGAACTAGCCATCTAGCTACTAGCTATGGACCCTAAGGTCTGAAGTAAACTACTCACACTTCATCAGAGGGGCTTTGGTGATGATGTAGAAGCCCTCCGTGGTGGATGCCCCATCCGGCGGAGCTCCGGAATAGGCCCCAAGATGGGATCTCGTGGATACAGGAAGTTGCGGCGGTGGAATTAGGTTTTTGGCTCCTTCTGATTGTTTGGGGGTACGTAGGTATATATAGGAGGAAGGAGTACGTCGGTGGAGCAATAGGGGGCCCACGAGGCAGGGGGGCGCGCCCTAGGGGGGCGCCCCCACTCTCGTGACCGCCTCTTTTGTTTCTTGGGGTAGGGTCCAAGTCCCCTAGATCACGTTCGGTGAGAAAATCACGTTTCCGAAGGTTTCATTCCGTTTGGACTCCGTTTGATATTCCGTTTCTTCGAAACACTGAAATAGGCAAAAAACAACAATTCTGGGCTGGGCCTCCGATTAATAGGTTAGTCCCAAAAATAATATAAAAGTGGAAAATAAAGCCCAATATGGTCCAAAACAGTAGATAAAGTAGCATGGAGCAATCAAAAATTATAGATACGTTGGAGACGTATCAGGCATCCCCATGCTTAATTCCTGCTCGTCCTCGAGTAGGTAAATGATAAAAAGAGAATTTTTTATGCAGAGTGATACTTTGGCATTATTTTAATGTAAATCTTCTTAATTGTGGTATGAATATTCATATCCGAAAGATTCAAGACAAAAGTTCATATTGACATAAAAATAATAATACTTCAAGCATACTAACTAAGCAATTATGTCTTCTCAAAATAACATGGCCAAAGAAAGTTATCCCTACAAAATCATATAGTCTGGCTATGCTCCATCTTCCCCACACAAAATATTTAAATCATGCACAACCCCGATGACAAGCCAAGCAATTGTTTCATACTTTAACATTTTCAAAACTTTTTAAATCTTCACGCAATACATGAGCGTGAGCCATGGATATAGCACTATATGTGGAATAGAATGGTGGTTGTGGAGAAGACAAAAAGAGGGAAGATAGTCTCACATCAACTAGGCGTATCAACGGGCTATGGAGATGCCCATCAATAGATATCGATATGAGTGAGTAGGGATTGCCATGCAACAGATGCACTAGAGCTATAAGTATATGAAAGCTCAACAAAAGAAACTAAGTGGGTGTGCATCCAACTCGCTTGCTCACGAAGACCTAGGGCATTTGAGGAAGCCCATCATTGGAATATACAAGCCAAGTTCTATAATGAAAAATTTCCACTAGTATATGAAAGTGACAAAATGAGAGACTCTCTATCATGAAGATCTTGGTGCTACTTTGAAGCACAAGTGTGGTAAAAGGATAGTAGCATTGTCTCTTCTCTTTTTTTTTCTCTTTTTTTTATTTGGGCCTTTTCTCTCTTTTTGTATGGCCTCTTTTTTTTCATTTTTCATTTTTTTTTATTTTTCGTCCGGAGTCTCATCCCGACTTGTGGGGGAATCATGGTCTCCATCGTCCTTTCCTCACTTGGGACAATGCTCTAAAAAATGATGATCATCACACTTTTATTTTTCTTACAACTCAACAATTACAACTCGATACTTAGAACAAAGTATGACTCTATATGAATGCCTCCGGCGGTGTACCAGGATATGCAATGAAACAAGAGTGACATGTATGAAAGAATTATGAACGGTGGCTTTGCCACAAATACGATGCCAACTACATGATCATGCTAGCAATATGACAATGATGAAGCGTGTCATAATAAACGGAACGGTGGAAAGTTGCATGGCAATATATCTCGGAATGGCTATGGAAATGCCATGATAGGTAGGTATGGTGGCTGTTTTGAGGAAGATATATGGTGGGTGTATGATACCGGCGAAACGTGTGTGGTATTAGAGAGCCTAGCAATGGTGGAAGGATGGGAAAAAATGCGTATAATCCATGGACTCAACATTAGTCATAAAGAACTCATATACTTATTGCAACAATCTAGAAGTTATCAAAGCAAAGTATTACGCGCATGCTCCTAGGGGGATAGATTGGTAGGAAATGACCATCGCTCGTCCCCGACCGCCACTCATATGGAAGACAATCAATAAATAAATCATGCTCCGAGTTCATCACATAACGGTTCACCATACGTGCATGCTACGGGAATCACAAACTTCAACACAAGTATTCTTTAAATTCACAACTACTCAACTAGCATGACTCTAATATCACCATCTTCATATCTCAAAACAATTATCAAGCATCAAACTTTTCTTAGTATTCAACGCACTCAAAAGAAAGTTTCACATATCTTGAATACCAAGTATATTAACATTAAGCAAATTACCATGCTGTTAACGACTCTCAAAATAATCTTAGTGAAGCATGAGAGATCAATACTTTCTTTAAGACAAATCCACCACCGTTCTCTAAAAGATCTAAGTGAAGCACTAGAGCAAAAATTATCACGCTCAATAGATATAAGTGAAGCACTATGAGCAAAACTATCAAGCTCAAAAGATATAAGTGAAGCACATAGAGTATTCTATCAAATTCCAATTCATGCATGGCTCTCTCAAAAGCTGTGTACAGCAAGGATGATTGTGGTAAACTAACAAGTAAAGACGCAAATAATACAAGACGCTCCAAGCAAAACACATATCATGTGGTGAATAAAAATATAGCTCCAAGTAAATTACCGATGGAAGTAGACAAAAGAGGGGATGCCTTCCGGGGCATCCCCAAGTTTGAATTTTTGGTGTCCTTGGATTATCTTGGGGGTGCCATGGGCATCCCAAAGCTTAGGCTCTTGCCACTCCTTTTTCCATAATCCATCAAAATAATTTACCCAAAACTTGAAAACTTCACAACACAAAACTCAATAGAAATCTCGTGAGCTCCGTTAGAGAAAGAAAAAAAAATACTACTTTAAGGTACTGTAATGAACTCATTCTTTATTTATATTGGCGTTAAACCTACTGTATTCCAACTTATCTATGGATTATAAACTATTTTACTAGCCATAGATTCATCAAAATAAGCAAACAACACACGAAAAACAGAATCTGTCAAAAACAGAACAGTCTGTAGTAATCTGTAACTAACGCAAACTACTGTAACTCCAAAAAATCTAAAAAAATTAGACGACCTAGACAATTTGTTTATTGATCAGCATAAATTGGAATCAGTATTTTATCACGTTCTGGTGATTGTTAATAATTTGGGCACTGAGCGCAAAGTTTCTGGAAATTACAGCAAGATCAAATAACTATCGTCCAAGAAGATCCAATAGGTCTAGCTTGGCACATACACTAATTAAAACACAAAACCACATCTAAACAGAGGCTAGATGGATTATTTATTAATAAGCAGCAAGGAAAAATATTGGGTTGTCTCCCAATAAGCGTTTTTCTTTAAAGCCTTTTTAGCTAGGCATTGAGATTTCAATGATGCTCACAAGAAAGACAAGAATTGAGGCACAAAGAGAGCATCATAAAACATGTGACAAACACACTTAAGTCTAACATACTTCCTATGCATAGGCATATTATAGGCAAACAAATTATCGTAGCAAGCAAAAACTAGCATATGCAAGGAAGCGGAAAGGAACAATAGCAATCTCAACATAACGAGAGGTAATTTAGTAGCATGAAAATTTCTATAACCATATTTTCCTCTCTCATAATAATTACATGTAGGATCATAGGAAAATTCAACAAAATAGCTATCACAAAGTATATTCTCAACACGATCCACATGCATGTGAAGTTGACACTCTTCCAAAATAGTGGGATTATCATTAACTAAAGTCATGATCTCTCCAAACCCACTTTTAATATTATTGCAAACAATATTATCAATCACATATTCATCATGGGGCTTAAATAAATTTTCAAGTTCATAAGAAGAATCACCCCAATCATGATCATTGCAACAAGTAGTAGACATATCAAAACTAGCATCCCCAAGCTTATGGTTTGCATCTTATTAGCACAATTGACATCAAAAGAATTTATAATAAAATCATTGCAATCATGCTTTTTATTCAAAGACCTATCGTGAAGCACTTCATCACAATTTTCAGATTTAAGGATTTCAGGCAAAAGCTTATAAAGATAATCTAGTGGATCGAAATCACTAGGAACTGGTTCATATTAATTGGATCTCTTAAAAAGATTGGCAAGCAGATGAGGATCCATAGATATTAGCTTCTCTGTTTAGGAATAAATACTCAACTATTTCAACCAAACGAGCCAAGTAAGACATCAAGGCAAACGAAAAGAGAGGGCGAATAAAATGGCAAGGGTGAAGTGGGCGAAGAGGAAAACGAGAGGCAAATGGCAAATACTGTAATGCGGGAGATAGGGATTGTGATGGGTACTTGGTATGGTGCTTGACTTTCTCTTACGTGAGCCTCCCTCGCAACGGCGCCAGAAATTTTTCTTGCTACCTCTCGAGCACCGCGTTGGATTTCCCCGAAGAGGAGAGGATGATTCAGCAAAGTAGCGTAAGTATTTACCTCGGTTTTTGAGAACCAAGGTATCAACCCAGTAGGAGGCCATGCACAAGTCCCTCGTACCTGCACAAAACAATAGCTCCTCGCAACCAACGCGATTAGGGGTTGTCAATCCCTTCACGGTCACTTACGAGAGTGAGATCTGATGGAGATGATAAATAATATTTTTGATATTTTTGGTATAGAGATGCAAAGTGAAAAGTAAAAGGCAAAGTAAAAACAAAGCAAGTATTAAAGTGATGGAGATTGATATGATGAGAATAGACCCGGGGGCCATAGGTTTCACTAGTAGCTTCTCTCAAGAGCATAAGTATCCTACGGTGGGTGAACAAATTACTGTTGAGCAATTGACAAAATTGAGCATAGTTATGAGTATATCTAGGTGTCGGTGTCAAAACCGGCGGATCTCAGGTAGGGGGTCCCGAACTGTGCGTCTAGGCGGATGGTAACAGGAGACAAGGGACACGATGTTTCTACCCAGGTTCGGGCCCTCTCGATGGAGGTAAAACCCTACTCCTGCTTGATTAATATTGATGATATGGGTAGTATAAGAGTGGATCTACCACGAGATCAGAGAGGCTAAACCCTAGAAGCTAGCCTATGGTATGATTGTTGTTCGTCCTACGGACTAAAACCCTCCGGTTTATATAGACACCGGATAGGGTTAGGGTTACACAGAGTCGGTTACAATGGTAGGAGATCTACATATCCGTATCGCCAAGCTTGCCTTCCACGCCAAGGAAAGTCCTATCCGGACACGGGACAAAGTCTTCAATCTTGTATCTTCATGGTCCAGGAGTCCGGCCAACGGTGATAGTTCGGCTATCCGAACACCCCCTAATCCAGGATTCCCTCAGTAGCCCCCGAACCAGGCTTCAATGGCAATGAGTCCGCGCGTAGATTGTCTTCGCATTGCGGCGGGTTCTTCTCAAATTCCATATACTTGTCGAATAGTGTCCGGCTTCGATAAATGCTGCGCTCCTTGGCCTCCACGCCCAATAATGGCCATCTTCCACGTGTTTGAATGAATCGAAAAGCCAGGTATTTTACACTTATCCCCTAGCTGTGCAAATGAGCCGCTTATAAAAGGGACGAGGATCTAGATCTGAGTCACACCATCCCCTCATGAGCTTTCATCGGGCGCCTCGACAAAAATCCATTCCATCATGGACAGTCGGCGTGGCTCCTCCTCTCGCTCCCAGCCCTCAGCCTGAAATTGGGAGAGATGCTCAGTCCCGCATAGCGAGCTAGGGACACTCCAAACCAAGGATTTCTTCCCGGCCTTCATGGTTCGGTTCGAGCGGACTCGCCACCTATAAAGGCGGAAAGCAAGCGGAGAGTGTTCCCGATCCCTCCAAAGGAGAGCAGGTATGCTTTATCTCTTATCTAGTAAGAGGCTCGGATTTCCAATTCATCCGTTTCTTCGGGGGCTCTTGGAGTTCTACGGCCTCCAGCTGCACCACCTTACGCCTGCCTCCATTTTGCACATCACGGGCTTCGTGGCCCTTTGCGAACTGTTCTTGGGCGTCGAGGCTCATTTTGCGCTGTGGAAGAGATTATTCTGCCTTGTACCCCGTTCTCATGAGGGGTCAATATATCAAGTGGGCGGAGCCGAGCTATGGCACATCGTCGGGACCGGATATCTATCCGGAACCCCGAAGAAGGCGTCCGAAGACTGGCCTTCGGAATGGTTTTATATAGAATACGTCCCGCTGCCGGATCCTGTTCGGATCGGTCTCCCGGAGTTCAGCAATGCTCCTTTGAAGAAACGCCTGAGTTGGCACCCACAGAGCTCCTAGAGGGAAGACGACATGGACGTCCTTTACCTGATGAGCCGAATAAGATTGTTAGCTCATTCCGAACTGACCATGATCGGTGTCATGGCCACATGTATTATGCGGGGTGTGCAACCGCTCCAGTATAGGGGCCACCCCATCTGGGATTTCAACGGGGAGGACGATGCCACCCGTCATGGCCGTAAGGGGCCGGGATCGGTCACCGATCTGGTGAAGACCTTGTCCATGCTGTACAAGGGAGAAGAGGAAGATTTTCTCCGTGTCAGTCCATTGAGCGGATTTTCTATGAACAATCCTCGAAGCTGGGTAAGCGGACATTTCTTTTTTGCACATCCGATTCGTATTCCCATGGTTAGGTATCTCAATTTGTGATTTTGACGCAGGAACTGCGCCAGGCCGTAAAAGACATAAACAACCCGCCTCCACAACCCGAGGATCCGGAACGGCTCCTCGATCCGGCCTCCCAAGAGGATCCGGACATATTGGTGGAGCTGATTGATGGGGTATTTCACCAACTGAGCATCGATAATGCCTTGGTTGCCATTACGGCCGATTACCCCGGAATACTTCCAGCCTCACGGGTGGCGAGACCGAGGTCCCAATACTCGATAATGACCCATCCTTGCTTATTTTTATCACCGTATACCAATGGTGTTTTCGCAGGGGTGCCTTCGAGGCAGGAGGCCGAAGTCATGGCTAGCCAACAAGGGGCAGCACGGCCCCGCAGGCTAAAAAGAAGTGCGGTCCGGATCGAAACGCCGCAGCAACGGTATGGCACATCACCATATTCTGAGGATTTATTCCTGGAAGGCTTACTAACGCTGGTGCTCTTTTCAGGAACAAGAGCGCTCGCCGGACTATGTCCGGAGAGGTTGCCAATCGAGCCTCCGCCAGCCAGGCTCCAAAGCCGGGTCCAGAAGGGGAGGCGAGCACGAGGCGTGCGTCGGATGCTCCTCCGACAGAGGATGCCGACAGATTGTCCACCACCAACTCCGAGGTGGAGAGCGCCATGAATCACATGCGCCGCCGGACAATTCTTCGTGACGCATGTTTCTCCCAAGAAACATTGAATGCCTTCAATTCGGGAGATGCGCACCTCCGTGCTGCTCAAGATGGTCTAGCCAGAGCCACGAAGCAGTATGTAAAGGACATACGGGTGAGGAAATTTGTGATTATATATGCCAAGAGCCCCGAGACTTAAAATAGTTAGAATAACTGATTTAAGGATCATTTGTTATCAGGATCTTACAAAAAGAATACCCGACTGTTCCACGAGCTTGAAGAATGCAAGGCCCAACTTGAGGCCGCACTAGCCGCCATGTGGGGAGCCACAGAGACCCCTCTGGTAATATATGCTTCAAAAGATAAGTAGTTTGTGAAGTGCGGCGTGTGTGTGTAAATCTGACAATAATATTGCAGATGGCGCCGGACTAGATACGGACAAGCAACAGCTCTTGTGCCGGTTGAAGGCCGGCGAGAATGTGCTTACAAGGGTGAGGCAAGAGAAAAATAATCTCCAGGATGCCAACACCCAGCTGGGTGAGGAACTAAAGGATATTCGTGCCCAGCTGTGTGACTCCGTGAAGGAGAATTGGCGACTTCATCGCGGCATTTATAGTAAGTAGTTGAGCGAACTTTGAAAAGGAGTTCGGCGAGGAAGTCAACAAACAGAGTTACGTCTGTAGGTATGCTCACGGGTCGTCCTGCAGAGGAAATGCCCGGTTCTATGGGTGACCTTCTTCCCGAGCTATTGCAACTGCACGAACGAGTTCGACAGGTGATGAAAGGCGTCGCACAGGCCTTGTGGCCATCTATCTCCTTGCCCGAAGGCCTTGGAGAGCTTGCAGAGAAGCTTCAGGGAGCACGGCGGCGCTTCCGACTATGGAAGATATCGGCCTGTTGTCAAGGCACCAGGGAGGCCTGCGCCATGGTGAAGACGCGGTACAAGATGGCGGACCCAAACCACATGGCCGAGGTTAGACCTGTGGGGCCCGACGGCAAGGAGATCCCTGTGAGCTTAGTGTACGACCAAGTAGAGTTGGCCGCAAAGTATTCCCAGCAGGACTGTAAACTAGACAGCCTATTAGATGGCATTGAAGAGGAATACAATCAGTCAATTTGACTATGTAATTTAAAATGACATGTAAAATGCCTTCTAGCCATATTGTAGATCATTTGTCGTAGCGGACCTTCTCGCTTCAACCTCGGGACCCAATCGTCCGGAGTGTGTCTGAATACCCTCGTGGTTATGTAAAAACCGGGGCATGCGTGGAGACCAGGCGTAGGGGTCATGAGTGCTTTATCAGACAAGTGCCCAACTAGTTATGTTATATTACATGGTTAGCAAGAAACATCTTCTAGGGAGAATAGTTTCGTTAGGGGTTCCTTTCCCTGGGAGGCATGCCCTAAAGTGCATGTCCGGACTGCGAAAAAAGCAGAAAAGCATCTGGGGGCAGATAAATGAAAAAAATTAAAAATCGTCTTTTAGTTCACCGACCGAATATTCCCTTAAGAACGCTAGCTTTCGGCTTCACCCAGTCTGAGGTACACCTCCGGCTGACCCGGCGGTAACAATCGCAGAGGTGCTCCCTTTACCACCTAGCCGAACAATCGGGAACGTAGGGGTAAGCACAGGAGCCAGGCAACCCATCTTGGCCAAAACTTAAGTCATATTGATGCATATAATGGTGAATAAAAGGTACATGCGGAAGTGTGACACATGTGTTGGGCATAAAGCCCGTACAAATAAGCTTATGTTAGAGAAGCCCCCAAGTATAATGAGCGTGGATAGCGCGTCAAGTGTGTGCGAACAATGCGCGAACGAGCTTTTAACGGCTTCGGAAAAAGGGAGGTAGAAGGAGAGAAATAAAAGACAGCTTAAAGTACGAAATATAGACGGAGGAAGGAGACGAACTCATAATCCGGCGCTAGGCGTAGAATCTTCGGAGACGGGCTGTGTTCCATGGGTTCGGCTCGAGTCGGTTATCCGATGTGTTTCGCAGACGGTACGCTCTGCCGGTCAGGACTTGGTCGATGAGGAAGGGGCCCTCCCATTTGGGCTTGAGTTTGTCCTTTTTCTTGTCCGGCAGGCGTAGAACTTGTTCGCCAACTTTGTAAGCTTTGGCCCGTACTTCCCTGCTTTGATATCTTCGAGCCTGCTGTTGATAGAATGCGGAACGAGCTTTTGCCACGTCGCGCTCCTCCTCCAAGGTGTCCAAACTGTCCTGCCGATCGAGCTCGGCTTCTCTTTCTTCGTACATGCGCACGCGAGGTGAGTCATGAATTGTGTCGCAGGGCAAAACTGCCTCTTCGCCGTATACCATAAAATATGGTGTGAATCCGGTAGTGCGATTCGGCGTGGTCCGTAGCCCCCAAAGTACGGAGTCGAGCTCCTCAACCCAGTGCGTGTTAGATTCCTTGAGGGACCGCACTAGTCTGGGTTTAAAGCCGCTCATGATTAGACCGTTTGCTCGCTCGACTTGACCGTTAGTTTGGGGGGTGATAGACTGAAGCGTAGTTGAGCTTGATGCCCATGTTTTTGCACCAGAGTTTGACCTCGTCGGTCGTGAAGTTCGTGCCGTTATCTGTGATGATGCTATGGGGGACGCCGTAACGGTGTACTACCCCTGATATAAAGTCTATCACCGGTCCGGATTCGCCCGTTTTCTGAGCTTGGCCTCTATCCATTTGGTGAATTTATCCGCCATGACCAATAGGTATTTTTGCTTGTGGGTTCCTCCTTTAAGGGGTCCAACCATGTCAAGCCCCCAGACCGCGAAGGGCCAGGTGATGGGTATAGTTTTGAGGGCGGTGGGTGGCATGTGGCTTTGATTAGCAAAGAGCTGGCAACCGACGCATCGTTGGACTAAGTCCTGAGCATCTGCCCGGGCCGTCGGCCAATAAAATCATGTATGGAAGGCCTTGCCTACAAGGGCCCGGGCTGCGGCATGGTGCCCACCGAGTCCGGCATGAATTTCAGCCAGGACATTCCGCCCTTCCTCTTCGGAGATACACCTTTGAAGGACTCCGGTTGTGCTTTTCTTATAAAGCTCTCCCTCATGGACCTTATAGGCTTTAGACCGCCACACTCTGGAGCAGGCCTCGTTCTGGCCCTCGGGAAGTTCCTGCCTAGTTAGGTAGGCTAGGAATGGTTCTGTCCACGGGGCAATGACTGCCATTATTGCATGGGCTGACAGTATTATTTCATTGGCGGAACGACCAAGTATGTCGGATTGTTCAGTGTGGGGCAGTGTGGTTGGGTCCGGTTTGTTATTTCCGGACTCTCCCTCCCATAATACGGATGGCTTGAAAAGCCTCTCTAGGAACATATTGGGGGGGACGGCATCGCGCTTTGCGCCAATGCGTGCCAACACGTCCGCTGCCTGGTTGTTATCCTGGGCTATATGGTGAAATTCGAGCCCCTCAAACCGAGCTGACATTTTTAGGACGACATTGCGATAAGCTGCCATTTTCGGATCCTTGGCATCAAAGTCCCAATTTATTTGGGATATCGCGAGGTTCGAATCCCCGCGCACCTCTAGGCGTTGAATGCCCATGGAGACTGCCATCCGGAGACCATGTAGAAGGGCCTCGTATTCGGCTGCGTTGTTGGAGTCCGTGTACATTATTTGAAGTACGTATTGGACTGTATCTCCGGTTGGGGACGTCAGAACAACGCCAGCCCCCTAGCTGGCCAACATTTTGGAGCCGTCGAAGTGCATGATCTAGTTGGAATATGCGCCGTACTCTTTAGGGAGTTCGGCTTCAGTCCATTCGGCGATGAAGTCAGCCAAAACTTGCGACTTAATAGCTCGCCGTGGCTTGTAGGTTATGTCAAACGGGTGGACCTCAATGGCCCATTTAGCAATCCGGACCGTTGCGTCGCGATTGTTTATAATGTCATTAAGAGGTACTTCGGAGGCTACTGTTATCGAGCACTCTTGAAAGTAGTGTCACAGCTTCCGGGATGCCATGAACACTGCGTATACTATCTTTTGATAATGCGGGTACCGAGACTTGCATGGAGTTAGGACGGTGGACACGTAGTAAACATGTTTTTGGAGAGGGAACTAGTGTCCGTCCATTTCTCGTTCGACAACGAGCACCGCGCTTACAACTTGATGGGTTGCTGCGATGTATAATAGCATTGGTTCGCCCATGTTGGGCGCGACCAGGACCGGATTTGTTTCCAGTATGGCTTTGATTTCTTCGAGTCCGGCCGTGGCGGCATCAAATCCACTCAAAGTGTTGGTGCACGGAGGAGGCGATAAAGGGTAATGCCTTTTCTCCTAAGCGGGAGATAAAGTGGCTTAGAGCCGCCACACATCCAAATCAATTTTGTATTTGTTTGAGGTCTTTGGGGATATCCAATTGTGTGAGCTCGGATCTTGGCTGGGTTTGCTTCAATTCCTCTACCGGATACAATGAAGCCCAAGAGCTTTCCGGCTGGTACACCGAAAATGCATTTTTCTGGGTTGAGCTTGATGTCATATGTTCGGAGATTATCGAATGTGAGCCTCAAGTCATCGACTAGGGTTTCGACATGCTTGGATTTGACGACCACATCGTCTACGTATGCCTCCACTGTTTTGCCGATCTGGTTTGCCAGACATGTCTGAATCATGCGCTGATATGTTGCGCCGCCGTTTTTGAGCCCAAAGGGCATTGTGTTGAAGCAGAATGGGCCGTATGGAGTGATGAATGCCGTTGCGGCTTGGTCTGGCTCTGCCATCTTAATTTGGTGGTAGCCGGAGTATGCGTCGAGGAAACACAATGAACTGTGTCCTGTGGTAGCGTCGATAATTTAATCGATGCGGGGGAGGGGGAAGGGATCCTTTGGGCAGGCCTTGTTAAGGTCTTTAAAATCGACTCATAGGCGCCAGGATTTGTCCTTCTTTGGTACCATTACCAGGTTTGCTAGCCAGTCCGGATGTTTAATGTCTCTGATGAATCCGGCCTCCAATAGTTTGGCTAGCTCCTCTCCCATGGCCTGTCTCTTGGGTTCGAGAAACGCCAAGAGCTTGTTTGGTGGCTTGAATCCTTTTAGGATATTTAGGCTGTGCTCGGCCAGCCGGCGTGGGATTCCTGGCATGTCTGAAGGGTGCTAGGAAAAAATGTCCCAATTTTCGCGTAGGAATTCTCGTAGTGCGGCGTCCACATCAGGGTTTAATTGTGCCCCGATGGAGGCCGTTTTTGTAGGGTCCGTTGGATGGACTTGGAATTTGACTATTTAAATCGCGGTTTAAAAGAGGTGGACTTGGATCTCTTATCGAGTATCACATCGTCCCTGTTCACCGTGGAGCGCAACGCAGTGAGTTCCTCTGCCGCTAGGGCTTCAGATAGTGCCTCCAGGGCAAGTGCGGTTGTTTTATTTTCGGCGCGGAGCGCTATGTCCGGGTCACTAACGAGAGTGATAATTCTGTTGGGTCCGGGCATTTTGAGCTTCATGTACCCGTAATGGGGTATAGCTTGAAAATTTGTGAATGCCTCTCGCCCTAATAGAGCGTGGTATCCATTGCTGAATGTGACCTCCTTGGACCTATAATTGTCCGGTGTGCCGAACACCACATCCAGTGTAATCTTTCCTATACAACATGCTTCCCGACTGGGGATTATTCCTCTAAAGGTTGTGCTGCTTTGCTCAATGCGTCTCCAGTCTATTTCCATTTTTCGAAGGGTTTCCTCGTAAATGAGGTTTAATCCGCTGCCGCCGTCCATGAGTACCTTGGTAAGGCGAAAGCCGTCCACTATTGATCTGAGGACCAATGCGTCTAGTGCTCGGGCTGTTCGGATTTTAGGTTCATCACTGGCGTTAAAGGTAATAGCCGTGTCACTCCTTGGATTTATTGTTGCTATCTGGTAGACTTCGGCAAGGCTGCGGAGTGTTCGTTTCCGCATATTATTTGATGCTAAAGTCTCGAAGACTGTTAATACCGTACTGGTATTGCTGGGCTAGTGCTCTGGAGCTAAAAGCTCTTTGCCACTTTTGGCCACCTGCCGTACTATCCAACATGCTCTAAGGCTATGAGTTGGAGTGGCGCCCTCTGTGCTATGAATTTCGCAGGGTCCATCGAGCCATCCCTCCAGTACGGTTCCATGCCCTTTGGGGGGTTTTTGCTTTTTGGTATTTAACCCAGGTGCCTGGTGATGATGCACCCTTTTATTTCGGACTAGGGTCGTATTCGGGGCCGGATTATCCCAAAATTTGATTTCGGTTTTCCAGGCGCTCTCCATCGTGCAGTACTTTCGTACTATGGACGCCAGGTCAGCGAAGCGTGTAATTTCACGACGACTTATGGCGTTTAGAATTCCCTTGCCCGTGCAATTATTGCAGAAGAATGAGATTGCGTCCTCCTCGCGGCAATCCTTTATCCTGTCCATAACCAGGAGGAATCTGGCCTAGTAATGATGTACTGTTTCACCGGGCTCTTGCCGGGTTTGGGATAGATCGCTTATGTTTGGGTGGGTGGGTGGAATTAAATTCCGAATCCCGTCCGATCTAAGATTCAGGGGCCAAGAAGTTTTCGAACTTGGAAGCTTGGGTTCTTGGAGGTTGTCCAATGAATTTAGCCCGCTGCCTGACTTTAAGTTCAGGGCTTGAATGGTGTCCTCCCCTCCGCGGGAATCCGGCATGGAGGGGTCAGGAATCCGGACATAGCTAGTCTTTAAGGTAGGAGAAGAGTCACCGTATTGTTTCTCTACCACAGCAACGTGGTGGGTAGCCTGGGGAGAGTTGATCTCTCTCAGATCGGTTTTAGGCCCAATCTGATCGTAGTCTGTAGCGACTCCCAGGGCAGCGATGCGATCCAAGAGCTCGTTTAAGGTAGAGAGCTCCATCGGATCTAACTGCTCGGCGAGTTCCGAGTTAACATGAAGATTGCTTTTGATGACCCGAGAAGTCATCGCCGGCGCGTCGGCCGAACAGGTGGTCATATGGAAACCGCCTAGCCGGAGAATTTGGCCGGTGGCCAAAGCTCCTTTAGCAACGGTGTCGTCTTTAAAGACGGGATGAGGCATCCTTCCTGACAGCGACGGTACAGAGGAACTCTCAATGAAAGCACCAATGTCGGTGTCAAAACCGGCGGATCTCAGGTAGTGTAGGACCTTGAAGTATGTCTAGAGGGGGGGGGGGGGTGATTAGACTACTTGACCAATAAAAACTTAACCTTTCCCCAATTATAGAGATTGGCAGATTTTAGCTATTTTAGGACAAGTCAAGCAATCATCACACAATTCAAGCAAGCATGCAAAGAGTGTATAGGCAGCGGAAATTAAAGCATGCAACTTGCAAGAAAGTAAAGGGAAGGGTTTGGAGGATTCAAACGCAATTGGAGACACGGATGTTTTTGGCGTGGTTCCGATAGGTGGTGCTATCGTACATCCACGTTGATGGAGACTTCAACCCACGAAGGGTAACGGCTGCGCGAGTCCACGGAGGGCTCCACCCATGAAGGGTCCATGAAGAAGAAACCTTGTCTATTCCACCATGGCCGTCATCCACGAAGGACTTGCCTCACTAGCGGTAGTTCTTCACGAAGTAGGCGATCTCCTTGCCCTTACAAACTCCTTGGTTCAACTCCACAATCTTGTCGGAGGCTCCCAAGTGACACCTAGCCAATCTAGGAGACACCACTCTCCAAGAAGTAACAAATGGTGTGTTGATGATGAACTCCTTGCTCTTGAGCTTCAAATGATAGTCTCCCCAACACTCAACTCTCTCTCATAGGTTTTGGATCTGGTGGAAAGAAGATTTGAGTTGAAAGCAACTCGGGGAAGGCTAGAGATGAAGATTCATATGGTAGGATTGGAATATCTTGGCCTCAACACATGAGTAGGTAGTTCTCTCTCAGAAATGGTAAGTTGGAAGTGTAGGTTCATTCTGATGGCTCTCTCCATGAATGAAGAGGAGGTGGAGGGGTATATATAGCCTCCACACAAAATCTAACCATTACACACAATTTACCAAACTCGGTGGGACCGAATCATTAAACTCGGTTGGACCGATTTAGTAAACCTAGTGACCGTTAGTGATTTTCGGTGGGACTGACATGCATCTCGGTGAGACCGATTCGGTTAGGGTTAGGGCATAACGTAATCTCGGTGAGACCGATTACACAAACTCGGTGAGACCGATTCGGTAATAAGCTTTCCAGAGAGTTGGTCAGGTAAACTCGGTGGGACCGATTTGCTCTTTTCGGTGAGACCGAAATGTTATAAAAAGGAAACAGAGAGTTTACATTGAAATCTCGATGGGACCGATCGCTCACTTGGTTAGACCAAAGCGTTACGAAGGGAAGCAGAGAGATTGCAACCCCATCTCGGTGAGACCGAGATCCCTATTGGTAAGACCGATTTGCTTAGGGTTTGTGGCAGTGGCTATGACTTTTGGAATCGGTGGCGCCGGATAGAAAGAATCGGTGTGACCGATTTTGGCTTTAGGTTTAGGTCATATGTGGATGTGGGAAAGTAGTTGAGGGTTTTGGAGCATATCACTAAGCACATGAAGCAAGAGGCTCTTTAAGCAACACCTCATCCCTTATTGATAGTATTGGCTTTTCTTATAGACTCAATGTGATCTTGGGTCACTAAAATGTAAAATGAAGAGTCTTGAGCTTTTGAGCTTGAGCCAATCCTTTGTCCTTAGTATTTTGAGGGATCCACTTTCATCATCCATGCCATGCCATTCATTGAGCTTTCCTGAAACAATAGTCTTGGAATAGCATTAGCTCAATGAGCTATATGTTGTTATGAATTACCAAAACCACATAGGGATAGTTGCACTTTCAATCTCCCCCTTTTTGGTAACTGATGACAACATATAGATCAAAGCTTCGAGAAGTGATAATAAAGTTTAAATAACATCGTCGCTTTGAGAAGTATGTGATAAGCAAGAGCTCCCCCTAAATTTGTGCATAGTTTTAGATTTGCTTTGGACTGCAAATGCACAATGAATTAGGCTCATGGGTTACTCTTCCATGTCACATACATCTTGGTGGAGCGCTCAAAATAATAAACAATGAATACATGCACTCATCACCAAGCATAGTGAGTGATCACATAAGATAGATAGGATAATATCAAGCATGCATAAGTGTAGCTTATGATCAAACACATGATCATCAATGTCTCACAAGCATAATATCTCAACCAAAAGCAAACAAAGATTGAAAAACCACCAAATAAATCAAGAGAGAACAAAAGCAACACACTCTCTCTCGAAGCCTATGATCTATACATTTTTCTCCCCCTTTGGCAACAAGTTACCAAAAAGTTCATAGAAAATGCATAGTGCTAGATCGATTCTCAGGCTTGATCTTCAGGAGGTGGAGTCCGGATAACGCCAAGGATGAAAGCTTCAGTTTAAGTAGATGGAGCTGGAGCTGATGTAGGTGCTGGAGCTGGTGGCACTAAGGCTGTAGCTGGTGCAGATGAAGTTGCTCTTGTGTCAGGAACTGGCACAGCAGATGACCTCTGGGCTCTAGGCACTCTGGCAAATGCATCAGTTGTTGTTTTGCCCTTCCTCTCCTGCATGTCATCTTGTAGTTCCTCCACTTCAGACTGAATCTCAGTTACTTTCACATCTAAGTTATAGAACTTTTGTTCTATGATTCTCTCCAAGCTCTCCTGATTTTGAGTGAGGGTGGCCAATCCCTTCTCAATCCTCAGGGTTGATGCTATTAAGTATCCGAGCTGCTCCTGCTTGTTCTTCAAGAAATACTCAGATGCCTCCTCTTGAGTTGGCATCTTGGCAGCCTTCTCCCTCTTTGCCTTCTCCTGAGCTTGAACAGATTGTGGATCATCTTCATTCATGACAACCTCATTGTCCTCAAAGTCTGAATAAAGTGGAAAGTGTTCATTATCCAACTGATATTTTCCTGTGCCCATCTTTGAGTTTATCAATTCTTGAATCTGAGGTGCATATCCACAGCTCCTCTTCTGATCTGCTGCAGTCCTCTTGATTGTTTCAATGATCAGGCTCATGACTTTGAACTTCTGTGGCACATCAAACACATGCAACATGTTGATGGCATGCCCTCTGATCATGTTATAGTCACCAGACTTGGGCAACAAAGTGTGCCTCAGAATCCAATTTATGGTTGGCAACCCTGACAGCAGAAAGTGAACTGATCCAAACTTGTGAGTCTCTAATGCCTTGTCTGGAATTTCCTTGTACGTGTGCGCCATTGAATTGTGACCCATCTTCTTCTTTGCATAAATGTCTAGGTCATCCTCATTCTCCTTGGGGGCATTGATTAGACTTGCCCATTCTTCAATAGTGGACTGGTACCATGTACCTTCAGACAGCCAAACAATTCTTCCATCTGGGTAAAAATGTGTTGTGGAGTAGAACTGCATGATAAGTTCATCATTCCAATTTGTGAGCTTTTGCCCAACAAAATCTGCAACTCCACAAGCAACAAAGCTATCTTGCACTCCAGGATAGTGCTGTTCATTTTCCTTCATGTAGGTCCAGTCGACCCACCTCATGTCACAGACTATGGGCTTCTTGTCCAACAGAATGGTCTCATAAAAGTCATGCTGTTCCTTGGTGTGGAACCTGTAATCAACATCAGTTCTTCTTCTTATGGCATATGGATCTGCCATTCTCCACAGTCTCAGCCCTGAATCCTTCCTGATTCTCATATCCTCAGCCACAGGATGGGCATCATTGTGGTCTGGTATCTTGGGCTTGAGCTTCCTCAGAACTTGTCCTTCTTCATCTTCCTCATCGGCATCCTCGAGCTTTGGGGCCTTGTTCTTCTCAAAGCAGCTGGAATACTCCTGGTATTCCTCTTTGGTGCAGACTTGGCCTTGGGGGAAGCTTTGGGTGCTTCCTTGGGCTTAGATGTGGCAGCCCCTGATCTAATAGCATCACCCATAAGCTTAACTGCCTTTGGAGCTGGTGCAGCAAGCTCTTCCTCTTCCATCATGGAAGGCTTCCCAATAACTCTGGCTGTGGTCTTCTTGACCATTTCCTTTCTTTTCTTACCTTCTGCAGCAGCTGGTTCTTTGTGTTGGATTTTCAGGCAGTTGAGTTGATGCTCTGGCTGTCACTTTGATCAGGCATACTGCAAAAGCTGACTGCTGACCCTGTGAAGAGTTATAGATGAGATAGAAAAGATGAGCATCGCAAAATGCAGAGGTTTTTGCAAAAGAATGACTCAAAAGTTCAGTCTTAGTTTTCCACATAAAGCATTTCGGATCCACCGATTTTCAAACTCGGTGATACCGAAGCAGTTTTGGAACCTAAACTGATGATCTTGGTTGGACCGAGATTCAGTTCGGTGGTACCGAGACTGCTAGGGTTTCACAGAATCCTCAAATCGGTTGCACTGATTAGTAATTCTCGGTCAGACCGAGAGTCACTAGTGCAATGGCATAAGCCAAATCGGTGAGACCGAGTTTTTCAACTCGTTGGGTCCGAGATGGTTTCGGCGGAAACCTAACCCTAAAAATTTGAATCACATCTAATCTATGAACTACTTTGGCTGGATAGAAGAGTTTCACTCGTGGCAAGAATCAATATGAAAACAATGTGCCAGGAATCAGACGTGGATAGCACAAAGATTAAGTCCATACCCTAACTTGGCGGTGGACTTGCTACATCGGCAACGGTGGGGACGAAGTCCGTTGACTGCGGCGGAGACCAGCGACAGGAGGCTGCTCGCGACGAGGAGACGATCTGGAGACCACGATGGCAGAGCGAGCTGTTGCACGGGCGAAGGGTTTCGGAGAAATTTCCAAAAAATTTCCCGTGGCTATATATAGCTCGACCCTGTCGGTGTGACCGAGTGGAAAAACTCGGTGGCACCGAGATGCATAACTGTGTTCAGTTACAGCAAATCCGTGAGACCGAAAAGTTCAAATCGGTTGCACCGAGATTGAAAACTCAGATCAACTTGATGATCTCGGTAGGACCGAAATGGAAGGATCGGTCAGACCGAGAATCACTAAGAGGTTTTGGAAGTTTAAGTCTATGACGAATCGGGGACTCCGAGTGCTCCTCACACAGAGTGGTTCGAATCTGACTGGATCAAATTTTGTGATGTAGCATGAATAGAGTTTGAGACGAGAAAAGCATAGATAGCTAAAGAAGGTTCTTAGGAATTCTTGTCCATCCACTTGGCACAAAGAAAAGAATCCAAACAAACAAAACAACAAGTGGATGTCCTTGAATGAGTAAAATATGCACCAACATGCTCACACAATAAGATGGCAATTGAAATATGTGGCAAAGCATGCACAACCAATTTTAGCATCTATAAAGCAATTGGCGATGACTAGGTCATCTATATATTAGTATATTGACTTAGGAGTCAAATGAGAACATTTGATCATAGGTCATACTCATCGTTTAAGCTCAAGTGGGGTTACCACTTTTACATAATGCATCAATGTGTTCACACCATTAGAGTTGCTTTGACTCAATTCTTAGAGTTAAGCTCCCCCTAGATGTGAGATCCCCCTTAGAGGGATGAACTAACCTTGGGTTTTGTCGATGATGACTTCATGTAGGTGTTGAAGATGTAGATGCTCAATCTTGATGTAGATCATTTGGAGCAATCCTTTGGAGTGAGTTGCACTTTCAACTTGCCTACATGGGTTAGTCCCACAAGGAACAAACAAGAATATCCATAGACATAGAGTGATGCACACATAAGATGATGTCCATGAAAACATTAGGTTACCTTGTCCCTTGCCTTACCAACATGAGGGTTTGTGACTCCTTGAACTAGTGCAAGATGTGAAAGTTGATTGCACTTGTTCTTGCCAAAATGATATGAGTGAAGAATGTTGGCGGAGTCACCCTCAAGAACTCTCTAGTTCTTCTTCTTCGGGATCCACATCATCTTGATGGGAATCCTTGGAGTTGTAGTTGTACTTGATTAAGTAGAACTTGACGTAGTCTTGGGGACCCACTCGAACGAGGCTTTAGGTGCTTCTTCAAATGCATCAATCTCTTCTTGAAGCTTGTCCTTGCCTTTGTTCTTGTGGTCTTGTGGTGGAAGATCATCTTGAGCTTGTGTCCCCTTGAAGGAAGTAGGATCATACTTCTCTTGTTGAGGAACAAACTTTGTCTTGGGGTATTGATCTTCTTCCCACTCAACTCCATTGGCGTTGAACTTTCGTTCAAAACCAACACCTTGATTCTTCGGTGCCTTCCTTGCTTGCGTACAATTTCATCAATTGCTTACTCCCGGCAAGGCTCTTGTAAACACCTTTTCTATAATTCCTTCAATAAACTATTTTCTTGCTCAAGTGTAATCAGTAGCGACCTGACCCAAAATCGGTCAAATCTACGTATGCATACCATCCCAAGATCATCTTTGGTACTCACAAATTACATCGATAAAGTAATCAAAGTTCAATCACACCTGAATATCATTAATCGATTCTCATATAGAGTCTTTATTACAAGGAATAAATTCGCTCAAGGCCAACTCATGAGAAATAAACTAAAATGCTGAAGCGTCGAAGATAAGCGAGTCCATCCGACTCAAAGGGCAATCGCCAAGCGCGAGCGTAGCCTCACTCTGATCGAATATATCTACGCAACATAATACGTTGCAGCCATGTAGGTCAGCTTTTGGAATAAGCTGGCAAGTCATGAAGAATAACAATAATAAAGTTACTAACTCTATATGCATTTTGGCTGTGGAGCTCTAAGTTTTCATCATTTTGCGAAAAGCCAATTTTATCCTACTACAGTGGACTTATTTGCAAATTACTACAAATTGTTGGTAGTTATTGAGATGGTTCCGCCAACCAATATCTCGTTCCCAAATTATTATTAAGTCATAAACCCATCAAATTAATCCATTAGTTTTAGTGTTGAGATATCGAATACTTCCAAGGTCCAGATGCTCAAATGTCCGTGAATCGGGACACGGCTAATCGATTAGGTTATAACCCTCTGCAGAGGTTTGTACACTTTACCCGCAAGATTCGATCCTCTCTTTACGTTCTCGCACTTGTGGTGTTTGAGAACAAGATGACCAAACATGGTCTTCCAAAGAGTTCCTCGACCACCGTCCGGTACCCATCCAATCCTACCGTAGTTCTACATCTGCTAGCACCGCCCCAGCCAGAGTCACAACTAAGGTCAACCAAGCCGAGCCCATAATGACTTGCGGTTGCACAGGTAAGCTTCGGGCATGAAGTATTCTTCCGTCTCTTTGAGTCTGGGTGAAGCTTTCCGCAAGATGTCATGGCGCTTCTCCATGCATCCCGCCAACCACTGGTTTCTCCAGGGTGCCCGTCAACCGTCCTTCACCCAGTAGTGTGTATTGAATTCTTGTCTCGAGTCTTGAAGTCTTGAGGTCTTGAAGATGCAGTCCTTGCAGATTTCCATCATGGAGTTGTCGTCATTGACGTAGAGTCCTCCTTCTTCACACCACTCTCGAACACTCATACCAAACCCCGTCTACTACAGCGTAGCATTAGAATAAAATAACGTCCCGGGCTTGGTAACAGGGTGATGGGTTCCTACCTCATGCATACTACTCAACTACAAGAATTTCAATAACACTCTTGAGGGTGGTTGCAAAGGTGCCACTAAATGCAATAAAACATAGGTAAGAAAGCATGGTCAAAGTGAACTTGCTTTGATGATCCTCGTAAGCTAAAGAGTCGTAGTAGCAAGCTTCAGACTCGGAAACTCTACCGAGACAAACAATAACATAATAAGCACCAAGCAAGAGGATCACACAAGATAACAAAAGTAACATAGCACAACAAAACAATCAAAACCAAAATCAAAAGGAAAACTCAAAGAAATCCAATTCAAAGTTTTCCCTACACCAAACAATAGCAAAAATAGTTTTATATAACAAAATTCCTTAATATAACCTAATCATGGTTTTAGGTTAACTTAACAGAAAAGGATTAACTAAGCAATTAGGAGCAAAAAGAATTAATTAAAAAGCTATTATAAAACTCATTTTAGGCCTAATCCAATTTCTATTAAGAAAATTAATTTAAAACTTTTATTAATTATAAATAAAAGTTCATCTAATGGAATGACAGAAACTAACCTAGAATAACTAATCACAAGTTAAAATAAATTAATTTACTAATTAATTAATTAGGAAAACAGGAACTAGTCAATTAATTAGGATTAATAGGATTCTACCTAGAATTATTTATTTATTAACCCTAAAATACCAAAGTTAATTTCTAGGGTTTGGCAATATCAAAATAAAGTGATGGCAAAAGAATCATGCAAAAATAATTTTTCTAACTAAAACTATAGCAGATTTGCTATTCTGACTAAAACAATATTAAAGCATTTTAATTATTTTTAACATAGCTAAATATATGTTTTTCAGAAACTACATAAAATTTTCAATCCAACAAAAAAGAATCACTCAAAAATATTAAACAGAATAAAAGATATACATTTTTGAAAATTGAAACTATTCGGCTAAAACAGAAAATCAAAATAAAAGAAAAAGCCCAATGGGCCTATACTGTGCACTAGGCGTAGTTTAGTCTAAACGGGCCTAGGGTTTAAACTAACGAACCGGCCTAATAAAATAAAACCTAAACTAAAATAAAAACCGATCGGGCCGGCCGGTTTTCTAATAAAAACATACCCCTTCGGGGGTTCTAATCGGAGCCGTCGATCTAAGATCGAGCGGGAGGAATCTTGGGACTCACGGACTCGGCTGAATGGCGGCGAGAGTGCGTTAGGCGTCCAAGGCGTCGGCGAGCTTCGGCGAGTCGTCGGGGAGACGCGCACGAGCACGGGGGGTGGTTCGGTGGTGTTGGGGAGGGTCGGGGTGCACCAGGGCGGCGTCGGCGGCGGTTTTGGCGGCGGAGGTGAGCTCGGTGCTCCGGTGACGTCGAACGGGAGGGTGAGGGGGTGCGGCGAGCTCTCGGGGAATGGGGTGCGGGGGCTTGGCTCTTTATAGCCAGGGCCTCGGCTCCTCTTCGGAAGGGGATCGGGGGCTTCGGGGGATCCCGGATCCTTCGGGATCCGGTGGATCTCCGGCGAGGTCCGTAGCGTGGGCGAGGGGAAGACGACGGGGTGGGGGCCACGGGTCAGAGAGAGAGAGAGGGGGAGTTTTCGGGCGGGTGGCCGAAGCCAACAGGTTTCGGCGAGGGGCGCGGGTGAGGCGGCTCGGCTCGGCCTCGGCTGGCTGCGATTGGGGCAGTCTTGGCTGGGCCTGGTCTTGGGGGGTGAGGGAGTTGGCTGGGCACTGGGGTGGCTGGCTGGCGCCCTTTTTTTTTTAATAAAACAAAACCAAAATAAAACCTAAACTATAAATATTTTATATAGGGTATATATATACCAAAATGATGGGGAATATTCCTTTCATTTGAACATTTTCCAAAGGCAAAATCAAACTTTATGAAAATCCATTTTTTCAAATTCAAATAAAATTTCAGATTTGAATCCAATTCTTTTGGCATTGTTTCCTCTGATATTTTTGGAGTGTCATGTTTGCTCCTCTCATACTTTTGATCAAGTATTTATCGGGCTTAGTTTTTGAATTGTTTCCCACATGCCAAAGTTTGGAATTCAAATTCAAATAACTCTGAAACTTCAAATGGCATTCAAATTCAAACAGGATGCATAGGATGCTTAGCTATAATTGTAAAACATTCCAAATAGGAAATTTGGGATGTTACAAACCTACCACCTTAAGATGAATCTACGCCCTCGAGATTGGGTTAACTAACAAATAGGTGCGGATGGTCTCGACGAAGATCTTCTTGGCGTTCCTGTGTGGCTTCTTCCTCGGTGTGGTGACTCCACAGCACCTTGCAAAATTTGATGACCCTGCTGCGGGTGACTCTGCTTGCAGTCTCGAGAATTTTGACGGGTTTCTCCTTGTAAGTCAAATCTTTGTCAAGCTGTATGGTCTCTAGGGGCCTTGTGTCTCTCAGCGGAACATCGGCCATGTCGGCATGGCACTTCTTCAAGCGAGAAACATGGAAGACATCATGAACTCCGGACAATCCTTCCGCAATTCCAACTTGTATGCAACTTCTCCACGACGTTCGAGGATTTTGTAGGGGCCAATGAATCGGGTGCTAACTTTCCTTGACACCAAACCTCTTGATTCCACGAAGTGAGACACACGAAGATATGCTCGGTCTCCCACTTCGTAAGTCACTTCCTTGCGCCTTCTTGTCGGCATAACTCTTACATCTCGATTGTGCTATCTTGAGCGGTCTCGAATTAGCTTGACTTTCTCTTCGAATCCTTGATAAGATCGGAACCGAAAAGTGATCGATCTCAACACTATCCCACAACAATGGTGTCCTGCACCTCCTTCCGTATAGAGCTTCGAAAGGGGCCATCTTCAAACTGGATTGATAACTGTTGTTGTACGAGAACTCTGCGTACGGCAAATTGTCATCCCAGCTAGACCCATAGTCTAGCACACAAGCTCTCAACATGTCCTCCAGAATCTGATTGACTCTCTCGGTCTGTCCATCTATCTGCGGATGAAAGGCTGTACTGAATTCCAGCCTCGTACCCAAAGTTTCATGCAATTGCTTCCAAAACTTTGAGGTAAACTGCGTTCCTCTATCTGACACGATTTTCCTCGGAACTCCATGCAGACATACGATCCTGGTCATGTATATCTTGGCCAACTTGGCACTGGTATAGGTAGTCTTCACGGAATGAAGTGAGCTACCTTTGTCAAACGATCAACCACTACCCAGATGGAATCATAACCTGAGCGGGTCTGGGTAATCTGTGATGAAATCCATACCAAGTTTCTCCCATTTCCAATCGGGAATCGGCAAAGGTTGAAGTAACCTGCTGGCTTCGATGTTCTGCCTTTACACGTTGGCAAACATCGCATACGGCTACGCACTCGGCAATGTCCTTTTTCATACCGTCCACGAAACTTTGCTTCAAATCCGGTACATCTTGGTGTTGCCGGGTGAATTGAGTCTGGGAATCATGAGCCTCTGAAGAATTAGCTTCTGAGCTCGGGATCATTGGGCACGATATATCGATCCTCAAACCATATAGTTCCATGTTCATCCTTCGGAATCCTTTAGCTTTTCCTTCCTCCATCTTTTGCTTAATCTCATCGATTTCCTTGTCCGACTTACGGGCTTCACGAATCTTTTCGGTCAAGGTGGACTGAACTTCGAGTTGCGACAAATCCTTTGGAACTATCTCGATCGGAGATCTCGAGGTCATCGACCAACTCTGGGTAATCCTCCTGCGGTAAGAGTATTCACATAACTCTTACGGCTCAAAGCATCTGCTACAACATTGGCCTTACCGGGGTGGTAATGCAGCCTCATGTCGTAGTCCTTTATCAACTCTAGCCATCTCCTCTGCCTGAGGTTCAATTCCTTCTGCGTGAAGATATATTTCAAACTCTTGTGATCCGTATAGACATCACAACGATTTCCAATGAGAAAATGTCTCCAGGTCTTGAGTGCATGCACTACAGCTGCTAACTCCAAATCATGCGTGGCATAATTCATCTCATGAGGTCGTAGCTGTCTGGAGGCATAAGCTACAACCTTGCCTTCCTGCATCAATACTCCTCCGAGTCCTTGACGAGAAGCGTCACAATAAACCTGGTATTCCTTGTGTATGTCCGCAATATCAACCTTTGGAGCGGTGACCAACCGTTTCTTCAACTCTGAAAACTGGCTTCACATTCCTCGGTCCAAACATACTTGGCTTCCTTCTTCAACAGCTCAGTCATGGGTTTGGCAATCTTGAGAAGTTCTCAATGAACCTCCGATAATATCCTGCAAGTCCGAGAAAACTGCGGATCTCCTTGGTCGAGGTGGGTGATCGCCAATCGGTGACTGATTCAACCTTGGCGGGATCAACTGCTATTCCTTCTCCTGAAATAACATGTCCGAGGAATCCAACTTCCTTCAACCAAAATTCACATTTGCTGAATTTGGCATACAGCTGATGTTCTCGAAGTTTCTCCAGAACTAGACGCAAATGTTCCTTATGCTCTTCCTCGCTCTTGGAGAATATCAATATGTCATCGATGAACACCATGACAAACTTGTCCAAATACTCCATGAACACTTTGTTCATCAAATTCATGAAGTATGCAGGAGCATTAGTCAATCCAAATGACATGACGGTATACTCATATAAACCATACCTGGTGGTGAATGCTGTTTTGGGTATATCCTTTTCACGAATTTTCAACTGGTGATACCCTGATCGAAGATCGATCTTAGAGAATACCTTGGCTCCAACAAGCTGATCAAATAAGTCATTGATCATCGGCAGAGGGTACTTGTTCTTGATGGTTACCTCGTTCAATGCACGATAATCCACAACCATCCTCAAGCTTCCATCCTTCTTCTCTACCAAAAGAACTGGGGCTCCCCAAGGTGATGAGCTTGGACGAATATATCCTTTCTCCAATAACTCATTTATTTGCTCCTTGATTTCTTTCAACTCATTCGGTGGCATCCGATAAGGTCTCTTGGATATTGGGGCTGTCTTGGGCAATAACTCAATCGAAACTCAATGTCTCGTCGGTGGCATTCTGGTAATTCCTCAGGAAACACATCGGAAATTCTTGCACTCATGGCACTTCCTCTGAACAACTCCGTGAGGGAATGCACCTGATTTTTCATCTGGCTGTGCTGGCTACATACTTGATCCTCTTACGCTCCGGGGTGGTGAGCAGAATAGACTTCTTGCACGATCAATGTTTCCTTCATACTTTGACAACCAATCCATGCCTAGGATTACATCCAAGGTCTGAGTTTCCAACACTATGAGTTCTACGGGAAATTTGTGGTTCCCGATGTTGAGGTTTGCAGGACAGCTTAAACCTGCCATCATTTCTCCTCCTGAGGCCCGGCGGAGGGGCTTCTAAGGGTTCTAGTGCGTAATCCGTACTTATCCACAGCTACCCTTGATATGAATGAATCGTTGCACCGAATCAAGCAGAACCAAAACTGAACGTGAATTCAATAAAAACTTACCAACCACAGTGTCTGGCTGATCATAGACGTTCTCCACGTCGATGTGATTCACTTGAGCACGAGGGAAAGGATTGGGCTTCTTCGCTGAGCCTCCATTGCCATTCCCGTTCCTCTGCTTGGCCTCCGGGCAGTCGGTGGCGTAGTGCCTGTCTTACGGCACTTGAAGCGGTGATGTGGCTCAGATCCTTTGAGCCGGGCAGAACGGTGTTGATTGCCATTACCACTGCCATTGCCATTGCCATGGCCTGACTTGTTGTCCTGGCTGCGGTTGTTTCCATTTCCACCATGGTTATGACCTCCATGGTTGTGATGGATGTGCCCTCCTGAGTACGGTGCATAGCGGGGCTTCTGCTGAGCTCCTGAATTGTGCTTCCCCTGGCTGTACTTCCTCTTGCGGCTCTCTATCTGCTGCTGCTTGCCTTCCAGAATGGTGGCCTTGTCTACCAGCTCCTGGTAGTTGTTGAAAGTAGCCACAATAAGCTGCATGCTCAGTTCATCATTGAGTCCCTCAAGGAACTTCTCCTTGGCGGCATCGGTGGCCATATCATCGAGGGCATAGCGAGCAAGCTTGCTGAATCCTCCACGCATCTTGTGCCACGAAGACGATTTCCTGGCGTAAGTTGCGGAACTCACGCTTCTTGGACTCATGGCTCCAGATGAGACATGAGCGGTCTGAAGGCCTGCTGGAATTGATCCCAAGTGATGCCACCCAAGGGAAAGGTGGCGGTGTAATTCTCCCACCAAGAAGCTGCAGGTCCATCCAGTTGATGCGTGACAAAGCGCACCTTCTCAACATCGGTGCATCCAACGGTGACTAGCTCTCTTCCAATCTTGCGGAGCTACCGTCACCACAATCGGCTCAGTGCTACTAGAGAACACTGGCGGATTCAACCTCAGAAATCGAGTCAAATTGTCCACAGTGGGTGGTGGTGGTGGCGGTGGATTGTTGGCGGGGTTGTTCTGATTCTGAATCAGGAGCTGCATCAGTGCATTCTGCTGCTGGAGCAGCTGGGTGAGCTCCGGCGGGAAACCAGTGTCACGTCTTGGAGGCATCTGGTGTTTTTGGAGTGGGTGAGAAGGTTAGAACAATGGTCTATGAGAATAACACTACCCATATGAGTGCACAATCATAACACACCAAACATTTATTCATTCCACTCAAACATGGTTCAAACTCGATTACAAAAGCTCATGACTAATCGAAGGAAAACATCGGCCTAACTGATCGACGAAAAGAAATAAAAGATGACATGGTGGTCGACTAAAAGTCTTCATCAGTGGCGCCTCCTCTTGGGGTTTCCTTCGGTGGTACTCCCTTCAAAATCCTGATCATTGCTCACGAGGGGTGCTTCATCTCCACTCGGGTAAAGGTCCTCACCCAAGTCCATCTTTTCCTCAATCGCGGCAAGCTTCATCTTCAGGTCGTCGACTATCTCCATGAAGTCCGTGATTTCTTCCTCATAGCCAAGGAAGTCTGCGTGCCTTCTCCTCCAGTTCGATTCGCGGAACAAAAGCTTCCGTGTGTCTTGAGTTACGGCGAGCCTGAATCTCCGTTTCGAGAAGACACTCCAAGTCTGGATGTAAGAGAGAGTGGAATCGTCCTCGATGGTGCGGATGATATCTCCATTCCTTGCCTGCGAGAAACCATGGCGAGTCTCGAGTGATCGAGCTCGATCCTGTACTCCTCTCGGAGATGTCCAAGTGCTCGGTAGATCGCCACGCCCTTCCGATGATCCAGTTGAACTCGGTGAACTCAAAGTTGATAGGCTCGTCGTCCTCCAAAGGTCCTCCACAGGATATGCACCTCAATCCATAGCGGGTGTCCGTCGGAAGTGCATTAGTGGGTTTCCCAGTGATCGAGGGCAGAGCAATCTTCAGCAGCTTCACCATCTGGACCAGCTTCCTTCCGAAGGGCATCGTCTCATCGGGCTGGCAGAACTCCGGTAGCAAAACTGGGGTGAACTCGACGGCCATCTAGAATGTTGTAAAGGGGAGAAGAGTCAGAATAGATCAGGGAAGAATTATAGAATGAAAAAGGGGTTCAAAGTAAATGGTCTCTGCTTATGGCTTTCCGATCCTAGGGGTTACGATCCTACGGTCAGCGTGTGCTCTGATACCATCTCTGTAGCGACCTGACCCAAAATCGGTCAAATCTACGTATGCATACCATCCCAAGATCATCTTTGGTACTCACGATTACATCGATAAAGTAATCAAAGTTCAATCACACCTGAATATCATTAATCGATTCTCATATAGAGTCTTTATTACAAGGGAATAAATTCGGCTCAAGGCCAACTCATGAGAAATAAACTAAAATGCTGCGGAGCGTCGAAGATAAGCGAGTCCATCCGACTCAAAGGGCAATCGCCAAGCGCGGGCGTAGCCTCACTCCGATCGGAATATATCTCTGCAACATAATACGTTGCAGCCATGTAGGTCAGCTTTTGGAATAAGCTGGCAAGTCATGAAGAATAACAATAATAAAGTTACTAACTCTATATGCATTTTGGCTGTGGAGCTCTAAGTTTTCATCATTTTGCGAAAAGCCAATTTTATCCTACTACAGTGGACTTATTTGCAAATTACTACAAATTGTTGGTAGTTATTGAGATGGTTCCGCCAACCAATATCTCGTTCCCAAATTATTATTAAGTCATAAACCCATCAAATTAATCCATTAGTTTTAGTGTTGAGATATCCGAATACTTCCAAGGTCCAGATGCTCAAATGTCCGTAACCGGGGACACGGCTAATCGATTAGGTTATAACCCTCTGCAGAGGTTTGTACACTTTACCCGCAAGATTCGATCCCTCTCTTTACGTTCTCGCACTTCAGGGTGTTTGAGGACAAGATGACCGAAACATGGTCTTCCAAAGAGTTCCTCGACCCTTTGTCCGGTACCCATCCAATCCTACCGTAGTTCTACATCTTCTAGCACCGTCCCAGCCAGAGTCACAACTAAGGTCAACCAAGCGAGCCCATAATGACTTGCGGTTGCAGGTAAGCTTCGGGCATGAAGTATTCTTCCGTCTCTTTGAGTCTGGGTGAAGCTTTCCGCAAGATGTCATGGCGCTTCTCCATGCATCCCGCCAACCACTGGTTTCTCCAGGTGCCCGTCAACCAATCCTTCACCCAAAGAGTGTGTATTGAATTCTTGTCTCGAGTCTTGAAGTCTTGAGGTCTTGAAGATGCAGTCCTTGCAGATTTCCATCATGGAGTTGTCGTCATTGACGTAGAGTCCTCCTTCTTCACACCACTCTCGAACACTCATACCAAACCCCGTCTACTACAGCGTAGCATTAGAATAAAATAACGTCCCGGGCTTGGTAACAGGGTGATGGGTTCCTACCTCATGCATACTACTCAACTACAAGAATTTCAATAACACTACTGAGGGGTGGTTGCAAAGGTGCCACTAAATGCAATAAAACATAGGTAAGAAAGCATGGTCAAAGTGAACTTGCTGATGATCCTCGTAAGCTAAAGAGTCGTAGTAGCAAGCTTCGCACTCCGGAAACTCTACCGAGACAAACAATAACATAATAAGCACCAAGCAAGAGGATCACACAAGATAACAAAAGTAACATAGCACAACAAAACAATCAAAACCAAAATCAAAAGGAAAACTCAAAGAAATCCAATTCAAAGTTTTTCCCTACACCAAACAATAGCAAAAATAGTTTTTATATAACAAAAATTCCTTAATATAACCTAATCATGGTTTTAGGTTAACTTAACAGAAAAGGATTAACTAAGCA